>CM059452.1:13753110-14477799 GCA_030390025.1 Squalus acanthias | reverse complement strand
TAGATGATGGGTGAATGGGTCTTGGTGTGAGTTCGGATGATGGGTGAATGTGTCTTGGTGTGAGTTAGGATGGTGGGTGAATGGGACTAATGTGAGTTAGCATGATGGGTTAATTGGTCTTGGTGTGAGTCAGGATGTTGGTTGAATGTGTCTTGCTGTGAGTTAGGATGATGAGTGAATGGGTCTAATGTGAGTTAGCATGATGGATGAATGGGTATTGGTGTGAGTTAGGATGATAGTTGAATGGGTCTTGGTGTGAGTTACAATGTTGGTTGAATGGGTCTTGGTGTAAGTTAGGATGATGGGTGAATGGTTCTAGGTGTCAGATAGGATGATGGGTGAATGGGTCTTGGTTTGAGTTAGGATGATGGGTGAATGGGTCTCAGTGTGAGTTAGAATGGTGGGTGGATATGTCTTGGTGTGTGTTAGGATGGTGAGTGAATGGGAATTGGTGTAAGATAGGATGATGTGTGAATGCGTCTTGGTTTGAGTTAAGATGATGGGTGAATGAGTCTTGCAGTGATTAAGGATAATGGGTGAATGGGTCTTGCTTCGAGTTAGGATGATCGGTGAATGTGTTGTGGAGTGAGTTATAATGAAGGTTGAATTGGTCTTGTTGTGAGTTGGGAGGATGGTTGAATGGGGCTTGGTGTGAGTTGGGAAGGTGGGTGAATGGGTCTTGGTGTGAGTTAGGATGATGCGTGAATGGGTCTTAGTTTGAGTTAGGATGATGGGTGAATGGGTCTTGGTGTCAGTTAGGATGATGGGTGAATGGGTCTTGGTGTGAGTAAGGATGGTGGGTAAATGCAGCTTGGTGTGAGTTATAATGATGGGTGAATGGGTCTTGGTGTGAGTTAGGATGATGGGTGAATGAGTCTTGGTGTGAGTTATGATGACGGGTGAATGGGTCTTGGTGTAAGTTAGGATGATGGGTGAATGAGTCTTGGTGTGAGTTATGATGACGGGTGAATGGGTCTTGGTGTGAGTTATGATGACAGGTGAATAGGTCTTGGTGTGAGTTAGGATGGTGGGTAAATGTGGCTTGGTTTTGAGTTAGGAAGCTCTGTTAATTGGTCTTTGTGTGAGTCAGGATGTTGGTTGAATGGGTCTTGATGTGAGTTAGGATGACGGGTGAATGGGTCTTGATGTGAGTTATGATGATGGGTTAATGGGTCTTGGTGTAAGTTAGGATGATGGGTGAATGGGTCTTGGTGTGAGTTAGGATGACGGGTGAATGGGTCTTGGTGTAAGTTAGGATGATGGGTGAATGGTTCTTGGTGTGAGTTATAATGATGGGTGAATGGGTCTTGGTGTGAGTTATGATGACGGGTGAATGGGTCTTGGTGTGAATTATGATGTCGGCTGAATGAGTCTTGGTGTGAGTTAGGATGATAGGTAAATGGGTCTTGGTGTGAGTTAGGATGGCGGGTAAATGGGTCTTGGTGTGAGATTGGATGTTGGTTGAATGGGTATTGGTTTTGAGTTAGGATGATGGGTGAATGGTTCTTGGTGTGAGTTAGAATGATGGGTGAATGGTCTTGGTGTGAGTTAGGATGCAGGCTGAATGTGTCTTGGTGTGAGTTCGGGTGATGGCTGAATGGGTCTTGGTGTGAGTTCGGGTGATGGCTGAATGGGGCTTGATGTGTGTTGGATGATGAGTGAATGGGTCTTGGTGTGAGTTAGGATGATGGGTGAATGGGTCCTGGTATGAGTTAGGATGCTGGGCGAATGAGGCTTGGTGTGAGTTATAATGATTTGTGAATGGGTCTTGGTGTGAGTTATGATGAGGTGTGAATGGGTGTTGGTGTGAGTTAGGATGGTGGGTGAATTGGTCTTGTTGTGAGTTAGGATGATGCGTGAATGGGCCTTGGTGTCATTTAGGATGATGGGTGAAAGGAGCTTGGTGTGAGCTACATGATGGGTGAATGGGTCCTGGCGTGAGTTTAGATGATGGGTGAATGTGTCTTGGTGTGAGTTAGGAGGAAGTGTGAATGGGTCTTGCTGTGATTTAGGATGATGGGTGAATGGGTCTGGTGTGAGTTAGGATGATCGGTGAATGTGTTGTGGAGTGAGTTAGGATGGTGGGTGAATGGGTCTTGGTGTGAGTTAGGATGTTGGTTGAATGGCTCTTGGTGTGAGTTAGAATGATGTGTGAATGGGTCTTGGTGTGAGTTAGGATGATGGGTGAATGGGTCTTGGTGTGAGTTAGGATGGTGGGTGAATGGGTCTTGTGTGAGTTAGGATGATGCGTGAATTGGCCTCGGTGTGAGTTAGGATGAAGTCTGAATGGCTCTTGACGTGAGTTTGGATGGCAATTGAATTGGTCTTAATGTGAGTTCGGTGATGGGTGAATGGGCTTGATGTATGTTAGGATGATAAGTGAATGGGTCTTGGTGTGAGTTAGGATGGTGGATGAATGTGGCTTGGTGTGAGTTATAATGATCGGTGAATGGGTCTTGGTGTGAGTTATGATGACGGGTGAATGGGTCTTGGTGTGAGTTAGGATGGTGGGTGAATGGGTCTTGGTGTGAGTTAGGATGATGGGTGAATGGGCCTTGGTGTCAGTTAGGATGATGGTGAATGGGGATTGGTGTGAGTTAGATGATGGGTGAATGGGTCTTGGTGTGAGTTCGGATGATGGGTGAATGTGTCTTGGTGTGAGTTAGGATGGTGGGTGAATGGGACTAATGTGAGTTAGCATGATGGGTTAATTGGTCTTGGTGTGAGTCAGGATGTTGGTTGAATGTGTCTTGCTGTGAGTTAGGATGATGAGTGAATGGGTCTAATGTGAGTTAGCATGATGGATGAATGGGTATTGGTGTGAGTTAGGATGATAGTTGAATGGGTCTTGGTGTGAGTTACAATGTTGGTTGAATGGGTCTTGGTGTAAGTTAGGATGATGGGTGAATGGTTCTAGGTGTGAGATAGGATGATGGGTGAATGGGTCTTGGTTTGAGTTAGGATGATGGGTGAATGGGTCTCAGTGTGAGTTAGAATGGTGGGTGGATATGTCTTGGTGTGTGTTAGGATGGTGAGTGAATGGGAATTGGTGTAAGATAGGATGATGTGTGAATGCGTCTTGGTTTGAGTTAAGATGATGGTGAATGAGTCTTGCAGTGATTAAGGAGAATGGGTGAATGGGTCTTGTTCGAGTTAGGATGATCGGTGAATGTGTTGTGGAGTGAGTTATATGAAGGTTGAATTGGTCTTGTTGTGAGTTGGGAGGATGGTTGAATGGGGCTTGGTGTGAGTTGGGAAGGTGGGTGAATGGGTCTTGGTGTGAGTTAGGATGATGCGTGAATGGGTCTTAGTTTGAGTTAGGATGATGGGTGAATGGGTCTTGGTGTGAGTTAGGATGATGGGTGAATGGGTCTTGGTGTGAGTAAGGATGGTGGGTAAATGCAGCTTGGTGTGAGTATTAATGATGGGGTGAATGGGTCTTGGTGTGAGTTAGGATGATGGGTGAATGAGTCTTGGTGTGAGTTATGATGACGGGTGAATGGGTCTTGGTGTAAGTTAGGATGATGGGTGAATGAGTCTTGGTGTGAGTTATGATGACGGGTGAATGGGTCTTGGTGTGAGTTATGATGACAGGTGAATAGGTCTTGGTGTGATTTAGGATGGTGGGTAAATGTGGCTTGGTTTTGAGTTAGGAAGCTCTGTTAATTGGTCTTTGTGTGAGTCAGGATGTTGGTTGAATGGGTCTTGATGTGAGTTAGGATGACGGGTGAATGGGTCTTGATGTGAGTTATGATGATGGGTTAATGGGTCTTGGTGTAAGTTAGGATGATGGGTGAATGGGTCTTGGTCTGAGTTAGGATGACGGGTGAATGGGTCTTGGTGTAAGTTAGGATGATGGGTGAATGGTTCTTGGTGTGAGTTATAATGATGGGTGAATGGGTCTTGGTGTGAGTTATGATGACGGGTGAATGGGTCTTGGCGTGAATTATGATGTCGGGTGAATGAGTCTTGGTGTGAGTTAGGATGATAGGTAAATGGGTTTTGGTGTGAGTTAGGATGGGGGTAATGGGTCTTGGTGTGAGATTGGATGTTGGTTGAATGGGTCTTGGTTTTGAGTTAGGATGATGGGTGAATGGTTCTTGGTGTGAGTTAGAATGATGGGTGAATGGTCTTGGTGTGAGTTAGGATGCGGCTGAATGTGTCTTGGTGTGAGTTCGTGATGGCTGAATGGGTCTTGCTGTGAGTTCGGGTGATGGCTGAATGGGGCTTGATGTGTGTTGGATGATGAGTGAATGGGTCTTGGTGCGAGTTAGGATGATGGGTGAATGGTTCCTGGTATGAGTTAGGATGCTGGGCGAATGAGGCTTGGTGTGAGTTATAATGATTTGTGAATGGGTCTTGGTGTGAGTTATGATGACGGGTGAATGGGTCTTGGTGTGAGTTAGGATGGTGGGTGAATGGGTCTTGTTGTGAGTTAGGATGATGCGTGAATGGGCCTTGGTGTCAGTTAGGATAATGGGTGAATGGGGCTTGGTGTGAGCTACATGATGTGTGAATGGGTCTTGGCAAGAGTTCAGATGATGGGTGAATGTGTCTTGGTGTGAGTTAGGATGATGGGTGAATGGGTCTTGCTGTGATTAAGGATGATGGGTGAATGGGTCTGGTTTGAGTTAAGATGATCGGTGAATGTGTTATGGAGTGAGTTAGGATGGTGGGTGAATGGGTCTTCGTGTGAGTTAGGATGTTGGATGAATGGGTCTTGGTGTGAGTTATAATGATTTGTGAATGGGTCTTGGTGTGAGTTATGATGACGGGTGAATGGGTCTTGGTGTGAGTTAGGATGGTGGGTGAATGGGTCTTGGTGTGAGTTAGGCTGATGCGTGAATTGGCCTCGGTGTCAGTTAGGATGAAGTCTGAATGGCTCTTGACGTGAGTTTGGATGGCAATTGAATTGGTCTTAATGTGAGTTCGGGTGATGGGTGAATGGGGCTTGATGTATGTTAGGATGATAAGTGAATGGGTCTTGGTGTGAGTTAGGATGTTGGATGAATGGGTCTTGGTGTGAGTTATAATGATTTGTGAATGGGTCTTGGTGTGAGTTATGATGACGGGTGAATGGGTCTTGGTGTGAGTTAGGATGGTGGGTGAATGGGTCTTGTTGTGAGTTAGGATGATGCGTGAATGGGCCTTGGTGTCAGTTAGGATAATGGGTGAATGGGGCTTGGTGTGAGCTACATGATGTGTGAATGGGTCTTGGCAAGAGTTCAGATGATGGGTGAATGTGTCTTGGTGTGAGTTAGGATGATGGGTGAATGGGTCTTGCTGTGATTAAGGATGATGGGTGAATGGGTCTGGTTTGAGTTAAGATGATCGGTGAATGTGTTATGGAGTGAGTTAGGATGGTGGGTGAATGGGTCTTCGTGTGAGTTAGGATGTTGGGTGAATGGTTCTTGGTGTGAGTTAGGATGATGTGTGAATGAGTCTTGGTCTGAGTTTGGATGGTGGGGGAATGGGTCTTGGTGTGAGTTAGGAAGTTGGTTGAATTGGTCTTGGTGCGAGTTAGGATGATGGGTGAATGGGTCTTGGTGTGAGTTAGGATGATGGGTGAATTGGTCTTGGTGTGAGTTAGGATGATGGGTGAATGGGTCTTGGTGTTAGTTAGGATGGTAGTTGAATGGGTCTTGGTGTGAGTAAGGATGACGTGTGAATGGCGCTTGGTGTGAGTTAGGATGATGGGTGAATGGGACTAATGTGAGTTAGCATGCTGGGTGAATGGGTATTGGTGTGAGTGAGGATGTTGGTTGAATGGGTCTTGGTGTGAGTTAGGATGATGGGTGAATGGGACTAATGTGAGTTAGCATGATGGGTGAATGGGTATTGGTGTGAGTTAGGATGGTAGTTGAATGGGTCTTGGTGTGAGTTAGAATGATGGGTGAATGGGTATTGGTGTAAGTTAGGTTGATGGGTGAATGGGTCTTGGAGTGAGTTAAGATGATGGGTGAATGGGTCTTGGTGTGAGATAGGATGATGGGTGAATGGGTCTTGGTTTGAGTTAGGATGATGGGTGAATGGGTCTTGGTGTGATTTAGGATGACGGGTTGATTGTTCTTGGTGTGAGTCAGGATGTTGGTTGAATGGGTCTTGGTGTGACTTAGGATGATGGGGGAATGGGTCTTGGTGTGAGTTAGGATGATGGGTGAATTGGTCTTGTTGTGAGTTAGAGTGGTAGTTGAATGGGTCTTGGTGTGAGTTCGGGTGATGTGTGAATGGGGCTTGATGTGTGTTAGGATGATGGGTGAATGGGTCTTGGTGTGAGTTCGGATGATGGGTGAACGGGTCTTGGTTTGAGTTCGGATGATGTTTGAATGAGTCTTAGTTTGAGTTAGAATGATGGGTGAATGGGTCTTGGTGTCAGTTAGGATGATGGGTGAATGGGTCTTGGTGTGATTTAAGATGACGGGTGAATGGGGCTTGGTGTGAGTTAGGATGACGGGCGAATGGGTCTTGGTGTGAGTTAGGGTGATGGTTAAATGAGGCTTGGTGTGAGTTAGGAAGTTGGTTGAATTGGTCTTGGTGTGAGTTAGGATGATGGGTGAATGGGTCTTGGTGTGAGTTAGGATGATGGGTGAATTGGTCTTGGTGTGAGTTAGGATGGTGGGTGAATGGGTCTTGGTGTTAGTTAGGATGGTAGTTGAATGGGTCTTGGTGTGAGTAAGGATGACGTGTGAATGGCGCTTGGTGTGAGTTAGGATGATGGGTGAATGGGACTAATGTGAGTTAGCATGCTGGGTGAATGGGTATTGGTGTGAGTGAGGATGTTGGTTGAATGGGTCTTGGTGTGAGTTAGGATGATGGGTGAATGGGACTAATGTGAGTTAGCATGATGGGTGAATGGGTATTGGTGTGAGTTAGGATGGTAGTTGAATGGGTCTTGGTGTGAGTTAGAATGATGGGTGAATGGGTATTGGTGTAAGTTAGGATGATGGGTGAATGGGTCTTGGAGTGAGTTAAGATGATGGGTGAATGGGTCTTGGTGTGAGATAGGATGATGGGTGAATGGGTCTTGGTTTGAGTTAGGATGATGGGTGAATGGGTCTTGGTGTGAGTTAGGATGCTGGGTTAATGTTCTTGGTGTGAGTCAGGATGTTGGTTGAATGGGTCTTGGTGTGAGTTAGGATGATGGGTGAATGGGTCTTGGTGTGAGTTAGGATGATGGGTGAATGGATCTTGGTGTGAGTTAGGATGGTATTTGAATAGGTCTTGGTGTGAGTTCGGGTGATGTGTGAATGGGGCTTGATGTGTGTTAGGATGATGGGTGAATGGTTCTTGCCTTGAGTAAGGATGATGGGTGAATGGGTCTTGGTTTGAGTTAGGATGATGGGTGAATGGGTCTTAGTTTGAGTTAGAATGATGGGTGAATGGGTCTTGGTGTCAGTTAGGATGATGGGTGAATGGGTCTTGGAGTGAGTTAAGATGATGGGTGAATGGGTCTTGGTGTTTGTTCGGATGATGAGTGAATGGGTCTTGGTTTGAGTTAGGATGATGTGTGAATGCGTATTGGTTTGAGTTAGGATGATGGGTGAATGGGTCTTGCAGTGATTAAGGATAATGGGTGAATGGGTCTTGGTTTGAGTTAGGATGATCGGTGAATGTGTTGTGGAGTGAGTTAGGATGAAGGGTGAATTGGTCTTGTTGTGAGTTGGGATGATGGTTGAATGGGGCTTGGTGTGAGTTGGGATAGTGGGTGAATGGGCCTTGGTGTCAGTTAGGATGATGGGTGAATGGGGCTTGATGTGAGCAAGATGATGGGTGAATGGGTCTTGGCGTGAGTTCGGGTGATGGGTGAATGTGGCTTGGTGTGAGTTAGGATGATGGGTGAATGGTCCTTGGTGGGAGTTAGTATGAGGGGAGATTGGGCTTGGTTTTGAGTTAGGATGCTGGGTTAATTGTTCTTGTTGTGAGTCAGGATGTTGGTTGAATTGGCCTTGTTGTGAGTTGGAGTGGTAGTTGAATGGGTCTTGGTGTGAGTTCGGGTGAAGTGTGAATGTGTCTTGGTGTCAGTTCGGATGATGGGTGAATGGGTCTTGGTGTGATTTAGGATGATGCGTGAATGGGTCTTGGTGTCAGTTAGGATGATGGGTGAATGAGTCTTGGTGTGATTTAGGATGACGGGTGAATGGGGCTTGGTGTGAGATAGGATGACGGGCGAATGGATCTTGGTGTGAGTTAGGATGATGGTTAAATGGGTTTTGGTGTGAGTTAGGATGATGGTTAAATGGGTTTTGGTGTGAGTTAGGATGATGGTTAAATGAGGCTTGGTGTGAGTTATGATGACGAGTGAATGGGTCTTGGTGTGTGTTAGGATGATGGGTGAATGGGTCTTGGTGTGAGTTAGGATGTTGGGTAAATGGGTCTTGGTGTGAGTTAGGATGGTGGGTAAATGAGGCTTCGTGTGAGTTATGATGACGGGTGAATGGGTCTTGGTGTGAGTTAGGATAGTGGGAGAATGGGTCTTGGTGTCAGTTAGGATGATGGGTGAATGGGGCTTGGTGTGACCGAGATGATGGGTGAATGGATCTTGGTGTGAGTTCGGATGTTGGTTGAATGGGTCTTGGTTTTGAGTTAGGATGATGGCTGAATGGGTCTTGGTGTGAGTTAGGATGATGGCTGAATGGGTCTTGGTGTGAGTTTGGGTGATGGGTGAATGGGGCTTGATGTGTGTTCGGATGATGAGTGAACGGCTCTTTGTGTGAGTTAGGATGATGGGTGAATGGGTCTTGCTGTGAGTTATGATGACGGGTGAATGGGTCTTGGTGTGAGTTTGGCTGTTGCGTGAATGGACCTTGCTGTCAGTTCGGATGATGGGTGAATTGGTCGTGATGTGAGTTTGGATGGTAATTGAATTGGTCTTGGTGTGAGTTCGGATGATTGGTGAATGGGGGTTGGTGTGAGTTAGGATGATGCGTAAATAGGTCTTGGTGTGAGTTAGGATGGTGGGTAAATGAGGCTTGGTGTGAGTTATAATGATGGGTGAATGGATCTTGGTTTGAGTTATGATGTCGGGTGAATGTGACTTGGTGTGAGTTAGGCTAGTGGGAGAATGGGTCTTGGTGTCAGTTAGGATGATGGGTGAATGGGCCTTGGTGTCAGTTAGGATGATGGGTGAATGGGGCTTGGTGTGAGTTAGGATGCTGGGTTAATGGGTCTAGGTGTGAGTTAGGATGATGGGTGAATGGGTCTTGGTGTGAGCAAGATGATGGTTGAATGGATCTTGGTGTGAGTTCGGATGATGGATGAATGGGGCTTGGTGTGAGTTAGGATGCTGGGTTAATGGGTCTAGGTGTGAGTTAGGATGATGGGTGAATGGGTCTTGGTGAGAGTTCGGATGATGGGTGAATGGGTCTTGGTGTGAGTTAGAATGATTGGTGAATGGGTCTTGGTGTGAGTTAGGATGATGGGTGAATGGCTCTTGGTGTGAGTTAGGATGATTGGTGAATGGGACTTGGTGTGAGTTCGGATGATGAGTGAACGGCTCTTGGTGTGAGTTAGGATGATTGGTGAATGGGTCTTGGTGTGAGTTAGTCTGATGCGTGAATGGGCCTTCGTGTCAGTTAGGATGAATGGTGAATGGCTCTTGATGTGAGTTTGGATGGCAATTGAATTGGTCTTGATGTGAGTTCGGGTGATGGGTGAATGGGGCTTGATGTGTGTTAGGATGTTACGTGAATGGGTCTTGGTGTGAGTTAGGATGATGGGTGAATGGGACTTGGTGTGAGTTATGATGGTGGGTGAATGAGGCTTGGTGTGAGTTATAATGATTTGTGAATGGTCCTTGGTGTCAGTTAGGATGATGGGTGAATGATTCTTGGTGTGAGTTAGGATGATGGGTGAATGGGTCTTGGTTTGAGTTAAGATGATCGGTGAATGTGTTATGGAGTGAGTTAGGATGGTGGGTGAATGGGTCTTAGTGTGAGTTAGGATGTTGGGTGAATGGGTCATGGTGTGAGTTAGGATGGTGGGTGAATGGGTCTTAGTGTGAGTTAGGATGTTGGGTGAATGGGTCTTGGTGTGAGTTAGGATGACGCGTGAATGGCGCTTGATGTGTGTTGGGATGATGGGTGAATGGGTCTTGGTGTGAGTTAGAATGATGGGTGATTGGGTCCTGGTGTGAGTTATGATGACGGGTGAATGGATCTTGGTGTGAGTTAGGATGATGGGTGAATGGGTCTTGGTGTGAGTTAGGATGAGGGGTGAATGGGGCTTTGTGTCAGTTAGGATGACGGGTGAATGAGGCTTGATGTGTGTTAGGATGATGGGTGAATGGGTCATGGTGTGAGTTAGGATGATGGGTGAATGGGTCTTGGTGTGAGTTAGGATGGTGGGTGAATGAGGCTTCGTGTGAGTTAGGATGATGGGTGAATGGGGCTTGGTGCAGTTAGGATGCTGGATGAATGGGTCTTGGTGTGAGTTAGGATGTTGGCTGAATGGGTCTTGGTTTCAGTTAGGATGATGGGTGAATGGGTATTGATGTGAGTTAGGATGGTAATTGAATGGGTTTTGGTGTGAGTTCGGGTGATGGGTGAATGGGGCTTGATGTGTGTTAGGATGATGAGTGAATGGGTCTTGGTGTGAGTTTGGATGGTAATTGAATGGGTCTTGGTGTGAGTTCGGGTGATGGGTTAATGGGGCTTGTTGTGTGTTAGGATGCTGAGTGAATGGTCTTGGTGTGAGTTCGGATGTTGGGTGAATGAGGCTTGGTGTGAGTTATAATGATGGGTGAATGGGTCTTTGTGTGAGTTAGGATGGTGGGTGAATGGGTCTTGGTGTGAGTTGGGATGATGCGTGAATGGGCATTGGTGTCAGTTAGTTTAATATAAACAGAGACAGATTCTAATATAATATAAACAGAAAAAGGATCTAGTGTAATATAAACAGAGACAGTGCCTCGTGTAATATAATCAGAGACAGGGCCGAGTGTAATATAATCAGAGACAGGGCCTGGTGAAATATAAACAGTGACAGGGTCTAGTATATTATAAATAGAGACAGGGTCGAGTGTAATATAAACGGAGACAGGGTCTAGTGTAATATAAACAGCAACAGGGTCTAATGTAATCTAAACAGAGACAGGGTCTAGTGTAATATAAACAGAGACAGGGTCTAATGTAATTTAAACAGAGACAGAGTCCAGTGTAATTTAAACAGAAACAGGGCCGAGTGTAATTTAAACAGAAACAGGGCCTAGTGTAATATAAACAGAGACAGGGTCTAGTGTAATATAAACAGAAACAGGGCCTAGTGTAATATAAACAGAGACAGGGTCTAGTGTAATATAAACAGAAACATGGCCGAGTGTAATATAAACAGAAACAGGGCCTAGTGTAATTTAAACAGAAACAGGGCCGAGTGTAATTTAATCAGAAACAGGGCCTAGTGTAATATAAACAGAGGCAGGGTCTAGCGTAATATAAACAGTGACAGGGTCTAGTATAATATAAATAGAGACAGGGTCGAGTGTAATATAAACAGAGACAGGGTCTGGTGTAATATAAACAGAGACAGGGTCTAGTGTAATATAAACAGAGACAGGGTCTAATGTAATTTAAACAGAAACAGGGCCTAGTGTAATTTAAACAGAAACAGGGCCGCGTGTAATTTAATCAGAAACAGGGCCAAGTGTAATATAAACAGAGGCAGGGTCTAGTGTAATATAAACAGAAACATGGCCAAGTGTAATTTAAACAGAAACAGGGCCGAGTGTAATATAAACAGTGGCCATGATGCGGAGATGCCGGTGTTGGACTGGGGTGGACAAAAGTGAGAAGTCGCACAACACCAGGTTATAGTCCAACAGTTTTATTTGAAATCACACGCTTTCGGAGTGCTGCTCCTTCGTCAGGTGAAGTAAAGGAATACAAATCGACAAAGCATATATAGATAGAGAACAATGCATGTGAAGCGTACAATGGCAGACGATTGCATTTAATCCTGCTGAATGCCTTTTGTCACACCTGGGCAGATAAATAATCAGGTCAGCCAGGAAGGCACCACATCAAAGACATAGCAAGATACAACTGAGACAATGAGGTGGGGTTACAGGGGGTCTAATGTGTCAAAAGCTGCAGTCTGTATGGAAAACGATAAACTTTAAAATGTTTACTTTTTTTTTACTGGAAATCACATCTGTGAACAAGCCAACGACGACTTGAGTCTGGATGACTCTACGTCATGTATCGTGACATGAACCCAAGATCCCAGTTGAGGCCGTCCTCATGAGTGCGGAACTTGGCTATCAGTTTCTGCTTGATGATTTTGAGTTGTCGTGTGTCTCTAAGGCCGCCTTGGAGAACGCTTACCCGCAGATCCGAGGCTGAATGTCCTTGACTGCTGAAGTGTTCCCCGATTGGGAGGGAACACTCCTGCCTGGGGATTGTAGCGCGGTGTCCGTTCATACGTTGTCTCAGTGTCTGCATGGTCTCGCCGATGTACCATGCTCTGGGGCATTCTTTCCTGCAACGTATCAGGTAGACAACGTTGGCCGAGTCACATGAGTATGTACCATGTACCTGATGGGTAGTGTCCTCACATGTGATGATGGTATCTGTGTTGATGATCTGGCATGTCTTGCAGAGGTTGCCGTGGCAGGGTTTTGTGGTGTCGTGGTCGCTGTTATCCTGAAAGCTGGGTAATTTGCTGCGAACGATGGTACTTCTGAGGTTAGGCGGCTATCGGCGAGACCATGCAGACACTGAAAAAACGTATGAACGGACACCGCGCAACAATCGCCAGGCAGGAGTGTTCCCTCCCAGTCGGGGAACACTTCAGCAGTCAAGGACATTCAGCCTCGGATCAGCGGGTTACCGTTCTCCAAGGCGGCCTTAGAGCCACACGACAACGCAAAATCATCGAGCAGAAACTGATAGCCAAGTTCCGCACTCATGAGGACGGCCTCAACCGGGATCTTGGGTTCATGTCACAATACATGACGTAGAGTCATCCAAACTCAAGTCGTCGTTGGCTTGTTCACAGATGTGATTTCCAGTAAAAAAAAGTAAAAATTTTAAAGTTTATCGTTTTCCATACAGACTGCAGCTTTTGAAACGTTAGACCCCCTGTAACCCCACCTCATTGTCTCAGTTGTATCTTGCTATGCCTTTGATGTGGTGCCTTCCTGGCTGACCTGATTATTTATCTGCCGAGTTGTGACAAAAGGCAGTCAGGAGGATTAAATGTTGTCGTCTGCCATTGTACGCTTCACATGCATTGTTCTCTATCTATATATGCTTTGTCGATTTGCTTTCCTTTACTTCACCTGACGAAGGAGCAGCGCTCCGAAAGCGTGAGATTTCAAATAAAACTGTTGGACTATAACCTGGTGTTGTGCGACTTCTAACTAATATAAACAGAGACAGGGTCTAGTGTAATATAAACATAGACAGGGTCTAGTGTAATATAAACAGAGACAAGGTCACGTGTAATATAAACAGAGACAGGGTATAGTGTAATATAAACAGAGACAGGGGCCAGTGCAAAATAAACAGAGGAAGGGTCTAGTGTAATATAAACAGAGACAGGGCCTAGTTTAACATAAACAGAGACAGGGTCTAGTGTAATATAAACAGAAACATGTCCTAGTGTAATATAAACAGAAACAGGTCCTCGGGCATTAATAAGAGAGATAGGGCCTAGTGTAATTTAAACAGCTACTTAATCTGCACTCTGTCAATGAATCCGCTCTCACTTCATGTCCCTGCTTCAGACTGCGGCGGTAATGTTTTTTTTAATCCAATCATTCTCGAAACATTCTGATCGTTGAAGGGTGTCATTTTCTACTTTAACAATGCCTGTTTAATTGTATTTTGTAATGTTAGAATTGTTGGGATTGAAATGGTTATCTTGGTCTGTTTGTTTAACGACTGTAATTAATATCAGTTCCCAGGGAATCTGTTCGTCTCTCTGGAGTTTTGACTCTAATATAAATAAGATGCTCCTTTGAATTCTCTATTCCATTGATTCAGTGGGAGCGGTGCCCCGAGCACTGATAACTTCATCCTCTCGCGCCAAAAGTGGAAAGATGTTTCCGGATTTCCCACTAACTCTTCGGGTGCTATGGGCAATCGGGGACGTAAAAAAGATTTACTACCCCATCATCGCTGCCGTTGGTGTTCCCAGTAAGTCCAACTATTTACCTTGTGAAGCATGTTTAACTGTTTTGCTGTTGTTCTGTGTTTCCCATTATCTTCCACAGTCTCGGATCATTGATGTCCCTGGTAAGTCCAACTATTAACTCCGTGCACCTTTTTTAACTGTGTTACTATTCCTCTGTGATTTCCATTTCCTGCCACAGTGACAGGTCACTGATGTCCATAGAATCATAGAAACTTGCAGTACAGAAGGAGGCCATTCGGCCCCTCGCACCTGTCCCTGGCTCTGCGAAAGAGCAGTCGTCCTTAGTCCCACATTCCCGCGTTTTACCGGTTACCCTGTAAGTTCCTCTTCCTCAAGTTCCTGTCCAACTCTCTTTTAAAACTATTGTTGGAATAGCTTCCACCACCTATTCAGTTAGATCGTTCCCGATCCCGACATGTTCCTGGGAATAACTGTTGGTTCAGTGTTGTTGTTTATGATGAAGGGACATGAAAGCTTAGCGCGGCTGAAAGAGCTGTCGCTGTTACATATTTCAATCCAGGTTCCCACCCACTGATCTGAAATCAGTGAACTCCTGTTTTAAACAGTGAGCCAAAAAATGCTACATGAAAGCGTTGAGGATTTTCCACTTCATCGCCAACAGTAATGTCTACTTTTCTCTGCAGATAGTAATTCTCTAGACCATGTTTGTTTGATTGTTACTGTGGTTGTGATTTAGATAATTTCCCCGCTGTTGGTTGTGCTCCGTGTATACCTCTTGGTGTGCGGTATTGGAAGGTGTCTGTCTTAATGTGTTTGTTACACAGTCGCCTGTTCACTGGTCTGAGTTTAATGGACACTGCGGCCTCACTCCTGCCATCTGTTGAACAATGTTTGAGAGTTTACTGTACTTTGATTCTTTAACAACAGCAATGTCAGTCTTTGTCCCAGCCTGATGCCGGAACTGTGCATTTCCATTAGATCAGAAATGTGTTGTCAGGAAGATTTCATATTCCGTATTCTGCGTACAGTTCAATAGATGGAGCAGTAGCGATCTGACAGAGAGTCCAGAAATTCACAGAAACCATTGAGAAAACCCGCCAGCTCCACTTCACTGTCTGACTTTCCACTATTGCCCACTCCGCACTCCTCCCATTGGTTGAGGATGTTTAAGACAGGATTACAAGTGTAATGTTGTTCCAGTAATATAGTCAATGAATCGTATTTCCACAAACTTAATATTAATCATTACTCTGACACTCAGTGTAAAGCCATGCGGGTCTTGCACAGTTCAGGGAGTCTCTCAGTGAGGCGCAACCTGACTTTGGATAATCGCCTATATCCTTTCTATCATCAATTGGAAACCCGGACAATTGACATTAATAAGCGATTAATTGTTTGGTTGTAATTCACTCTAAGAAAGTATATTGGCAAAGTATTGGGAAATCTGCTGTAAAATTAATTGCAATATATATATGAACTGAAAGTACTCATTTTAATTTACAATAAAGCATTATTTTACACAGCGTTGTATCTTATCTGCGCGAAAAGTAATACGTGTTTGACATTTACACACATGAAGTAGAGAGAACTTGGAGCAAAATCAGCCGCAATTTTTCACACAGCAGCTGGTAAATAGAATGATTGATGTTGTCTGGTGCTGGAATGTTGGCAATGACACCGAGAGCTCCATGTTCTTCTTGAAATAGTCCCAACTTTAACATCCCATGAATGAGAAGAGCGGGTTGAGGCGATCTCTGATCACACTCTCCCCGGAAGGAGGGCGCCTCTGATCAGTATTTAACTGGAGTGTTAACCCGCTCAAGGCCAGGAGTGGGGCTTGAACCCATGAGCTTCTCACTCAACACGAGCCGAACTGACTCGGAATGAATCCAATCACTGAGTTTTTAATACAATTATTTATAACACTGATTTATATTTAATATATTTTCTTTCTTCTCCCTGCACTTGCTCTGTTCCAAGCGCAGGTCTAACATCGTCACCTGAGACCTACACATCCTCCGCTCTACTTCATTCTGCTACTGCTCACCCGCAGTCCCGCTGGAGGAGACCGCCTCATTCATCTCGCTCCTTGTTCATCTCCACGTTCTAATGTCCCTGGAACTCCCTGTTAGTTTAATGTCTTCCCATCTACTGTGTATGTGTGTGTTTTATATTACCTCCATCTTCTCTCTCCCCTTTTCTGAAAGCTATGATCTTTTGGACCCAGGGTTACGATGGTACAAACGCCTTCACCGAGAGAACCTAGACAGAGTCCATAGTAGGTATCAGAACCCCGCGAAAGCTGTTCTCATTTCACTGCCTCACCTGTGCACCTAACAGTAAGAGTCGGTGGCCAATGATAGGAAGGAACATCCCTGCCCCTCCCGATCCCACAGCAATGTGACACCTGTAGTAGCGAACGGCCAATTCCGTACAGGCTTCCGTCCGAACCTGGGAACTGCGGGTGTTGTTTTCCTCCAGCTACAACAAGGTGTTGCTTTCCACAAGAACAACCTGTAATCTCCCATCACAGGAATTTTTTTCTGATAGTTTGCTGCAGATCCTGTTATTTATTGAGCTTAATTTTATCCTGTTCAGTTATTTGTTTGACAACTTGTTGCTGCTTTTACTGTAAATACTGTCGCCATCTGAAATCAGTCTCGATAAATGGATGCTGTAACAATGCTTGTAATGTCAGAAGGAACTCCAGCGGGTTGCGGCTTCTGTTGGCGCCTGATGTACAATTTCTGTTTTATAATTTTCATTACAGTTAATTTAGTGACGATTGTGATCCTGTCTCGAGGAAGGTGCGGTCTCACCAAATGTGTCACCCGTTACCTGGTGTCCATGGCAGCCGCGGATCTACTGGTCATTATCATTGACGTGATACTAAGACAGATTCCCATTGCTTACCCTGCACAATTCCGTTTTTTACTGAACATTAAAGTGTGTAATATCCACGCCGTCCTGCTCTACGCAGTCACAGACTGTTCTGTCTGGTTCACAGTCACTTTCACCTTTGATCGATTTGCGGCCATTTGTTGCCAGAAGCTGAAAACAAAATATTGCACCGAGAAAACGGCGGCTGTGGTTCTGGGAACAGTGAGTGTTCTGTTCTGTGTAAAGAACGCTGTCTGGTACTTTATGTACAAAAGTCAATATATACTTGGTACCATTCCCTGGTTTTGTTATGTAACAGATAGGGTTTTGTTTTCACGCGTATGGGGAGCAATAGAAAACCTGAATTACATTTTAACCCCATTTATTCCATTTGTTTTGATTTTGCTGCTCAATGCTTTAACCGTCAGACACATTATAGTGGCCAGCAGAGTCCGCAGGAGACTCCGGGTCCACAGCAGTGGGGATAGTCCCAGTGACCCAGAGATGGAGAAGCGAAGGAAATCCATTATTTTACTGTTTGCTATATCCGGGAATTTTATCCTGTTATGGGTGATGTTTTTGGTGAATTCCATATACTTGCGCATAATGGCAATGTTTAATGACGCGACCATTAGCACGTCCCATGTCCTACAAGAATTTGGATTCATGCTTCAACTGTTGAGTTCTTGCACAAACACTTGTATTTATGCCGTGACTCAGACTAAATTCAGAGAGGAGTTGATGACTGTGGTGAAATTTCCCATCACTCTAATTGCTAAATTAAGGTAGAACAACGAGAAGAAATGAAAACTGTCCACCTGGCGCCTGAAATACTAAATATAATTTCACAGAAGTATCCCAGAAACACTTATTAATTCAGTGTTATTTTAAATCTATTTGTAACATTTTATACTTTGTGCAGCAACTTGATCTAAAATGACCAGCTGCACAGGTATTGCACTAAACAGTTTACCAACATTTTATAATGTTAATAAAACAAGACCAATATAAAACCTTCCCATTGATAGTTTATACAATCTGCTTGTGCTTTCTTCGTTCTCATGTTGATGGCGTTCCATCTACACCAACCAAGCCCATGGATTGGAAAATTGCCATTGTCACTCCATTAGTTAAGAAGGGTAGCGGAGACAAAATCGGAAATTATAGGCCTAATAGTCCAAGGCCTGTTGTGGAGAAGTTATTATAATATGTTATTAGGGACAGAGTGATTGAGCAATTAGACAAATATGAACTGGTCAGAGAGAGCCACCGTTGCTTTGTACCGGGCAAGGCATTTCGAACGAACCAAGTTGATTTTTATTAAGATGGAACTAACGTGGTTGATAATGGAGAGTCTAAGGAGATTAAATATATGGAATTTCAGAAGGCATTCGATTAGGTTCCACATAAGGGACTGTTAACAAAAATGAGAGTGCATGGAATTGGAGGCAACCTATTGACATGGGCAGGGAATTGGTTCGGAGGTAGGAATCAGAGAGTAGGGATACTGCCTATGTTGACAGATTGGCAGGATGTGGCTAGTGGTGCCCCAAGAGATCAGTACTGGGGCTTTTCACTCCACTCATAAATGACTTAGATGAAAGAATAGAGAGCCGCATATCCAAGGTTGTTGAAGACACCAAGTTAGGTGACACAGTAAATAGTGTAGGTGGGAGCAGCAAGTTGCAAAGGGACATTGAGAGATAAGGTGAATGGGCCAAACTGTGTCAGCTGGAGTTCACTGTGGGGATGTGTGAGGTCATTCACTTTGGCCCTCAGAAAGATAGATCAGAGTATTTTATAAAATGTGAGAAGCTGGGATGAACAGAGAGATTTAGGTGTCCAAGTACAGAAAGCACTAAAGGCTCTTGTCAGGCACAAAACATAATTAAAATGTTAATGGAATGGCCGCCTTTTTATCAAAGGGGCTGTAATTGAAAGGGGTGGAAGTTCTGTTCCAGCTGCACAGAGCCCTGGTCAGACCGCGTCTGCAGCACTGCAGTCAGCTCTGGGCACCGAACCTTAGGACAGTACCACAATGGCCTTGGAGGGAGAGCAGCGCAGATTCAACAGAATGGTACCTGGGCTAAAAGGGTTAAATTATGAGGACAGGTTGCACAGACTAGGCTTATATTCCCTTTAGTATAGAATATTAAGGGGTTATCTAATTAAGATATTAAAGGTGATTAAAGGAATTGATAGGGTGGATGGGTCCAGCGATTGGTCTCGGGCAGGTGACGCAGAACGGGCGGTCTGGGATCGGCCGCCCGTTATACGCAGCGCCTGATATTCAGCTCCATTGACTGAAATTACAGCAAATATCAGGCGCTGCATATAACGTGCGGCTGATCCGATCCGATCCCGTTCCTTTCTCCTGGTGACTCCTGGAATGTGTCCAATAAGGTAGAGTAGCTCAGCACTCACTCTTTTTAAGAGAAGTCCTCAGAGAATTTCCAGAATCAATGTTGATGGAGTGTTGGTGAAGTCTGACGTAGTTTCCTAGAAAGTCTCCCGATGTGTTTCAAAAATCCTCTTCAAAGCTCAAGCGGCAAGTGGACAGTAAAAAGCGATGTCCCTTTAAACAGCGCTCCAAATCTTCAACAACTACTATCGTTTACTCTCAATCAGCTGGTCGCTGTTCGGAGAGAGCGTCAGGTCCAGCGCCGGCCACCAGAATGCCGCGAAGCCTCGTTAATGAGCTCCAGCAGGCAAGTTAATTGGCAATTAGCTGCTTAATGACCCTCCGGCGGCCGTTCCCAGCGCAAGCTTCAATTCCTTGACCAAGATGGCGTCTTGCACTAAACGCGGGCTAAACCGGTGTTCCAGCTTAAGATCCCAATCTGACCACCTTGTAGGCTCTTTAGCGCCTAAATTATCCGGGGGAAATCGCCCCCCCCTCCCACCATACCCTTTCTTATGAATTTTTGAATAGGTCACGATGCAGTTCCGCCCTTCCGACGGGGGTGGCGCTGTAGCGCCCCAGCTTTGCGTTTCCCGACTCTGCAACTCATAATTAAGAGAGATTCCGCTGCTCCAACCAACTTCATGTCTCTGATTCCTAACTGTAGAAAATGTTGCTACTTGGCCTCGACTCCCCATGTACAACACTGCGGAGATCATGTTGTAATAATGGCCCAGAAATTAAACATCGATGGTTCCCGCGGGGGTAAGGATTCCCCGCGATATCGCACTCCGCACCTACCTTTTTGTTTGGGGCCCACACGAACTTTAGTTTCAGAGCCTCTTCTTGTTGCAACCGTGCAGTGTGTGCGTATCCCAGAGTCGCAATTAGTTCGCGCGAACTCTGGGATCACGTGATTCAGTTAGAGCCAATGGCAGCACACCATCTTTCATTCATAGTTTTGGCAGCAAGAGCTGTCAAAGCTATGAATACTACAAACCCCCAAAAGAACAGCTAAACCTCAATTAAATTTTAAAAAAAGCCATCACATTAATAAAATAAATATAGTTAAATAAATTAACCACTTTAAACAAAAAATAAAATTTTTGAAAAAATGTAAAATCTTTTTAAAAGTTATAAAAATAAACTTACCTTTCTTTAAAGTCTCTAAAAAAGATAAACCTGTTGAAAAAAATTAAAATAACACTTAATTAACTACTTACCTTGTTAAAAGGGGGTCCTACGCCTGCTTTCTTTATAAAATCACAGTGCCATGTATAAAAACGGCAGAATATGTCACTTTAAAATGGGACCTGGACAACATCTGTCCACCCTGGTCCGATTAACCCCGCCCTCTAACCCTGCTTCACCCGAAGACCACACCTGGTCTTAACTTTCCTATCTAACACTACAGGAGGTTGACTGTTATTCCCTACAACCAATACTTCCCAAGCAAGTACTCAGCCCCATTTTCCAGGCCTCCGTTGATTTTGTCTGTCTGACAACGTGTGCTGTACAACCTCGCATTCGTTCTGGGAAAATGCTGTCAACTGGCTGTCCCTGGAATCCTAACATGATGCCCCGTAGTTCTAGATTCCCCTGCTAGAGAGAAGAGTTGTGTTAAGTTATCTGTGACTTCCTTAATTAGTCTACCATTTCGATTAAACCGACACACAATCTCATTTCCACACATTTTAGTACAAATTAATTTGGTCTCTCCACTCAGTCCATTTAACCGTCTTATCACGCTGGTGATTTCTCGCTGGACTTTCTCCAAGGTGAGTATCTCTTTGCTAAGGTTTGTGCCCCACACTGAAAACAACATGATATAATAATCGCAACATTGTATGTAATCACATGTAACTGTTTCATAGCAATCAGCAAGTACAAGAGAAATATACGCAGCTGTCAAACAGAACCTGACCCTGAAGTAATGTATCGGACCAGGTAGATGGAGCTTTACACGGCATCTAACACATGTTTTTCCTTCCCTGGGAGTGTTTGATAACAACATTTTTTTTACAATTTATTAGGAAAAAGAGTGTAGTCAGGAGCAATGTTGGCCCCTTAAAAACTGAAAGGGATGATATTGTCAATGATAATAGGGAAATTGCGGACAAGTTGAATAATTACTTTGCGTCAGTATTTACAGTAGAGGAAGAAGGTAGCAAGCTAGAAATCCCAAGGCAACTAAATCAGGGACAGGGACTCAATGACATTAATGTTAGTAGAATAATAGCAATGAAGAAAACAATGGCACTAATGAATGACAAATCCTCAGGACCAGATGGTTTCCAACCCAGGGTTGAAAAGGAAGTAGGTGAGTACATTGCAGATGCCCGAACTGTAATCATCCAAAGTTCTCTAGTTTCAGGAACATTCCCTTTAGATTGGAATATTGCACATGTCACTCCGCTATTTAAAAATGGTGAGAGAGGGAAACCACGGAATTATAGCCCAGTTAGCCGAACATCTGTTGTGGGGAAATAGCTCGAGTCAACATTAAGGATAGGGTGACTGAACACGTTGAAAATTTTCAGTTGATCAGAGAGAGCCAACATCGATTCGTTAAAGGTAGGTCATGCCTGAAAACCTGATTGAAATTTTTGAAAAGGTGACTAAAGTAGTATCAGGGTAATGTATATGGATGTTAAATATATGGACTTCCAGAAGGCATTTGATAAAGTCCCACATAAGAGAATGTTAACTAAGGTAGAATTTCACAGAATTGATGTCAAATTATTGACCTGGTTAGGAAATTGGCTGAGTGGTAGGAGACAGGCAGTAGGGATAATGGGCAGGTACACAAATTGGCAGGATGTGACTAGTGTTGTCCCACAGGGGTCTGTGTTGGGGCCTCAACTATTCACAGTATTTATTAACGACTTAGATGGTGGCATAGCAAGTCATATGTCTAAATTTGCCGATGAAACAAAGATAGGTGGAATTGTAGGCAGTGTAGGTGAAAGCATACAATTACCAAGTGATATAGACAGATTAAGCGAAAGGGAAAAACTGTGGCAAATGGATTTCAATGTAGGCAAATGTGAGGTCATCCACGTTGGACCTAAAAAGGATAGTAATAGGGTACTTTCTAAATGGTGAAAAGCTATAAACAGTGGCGATCCAAAGAGACTTGGGGGTCCAGGTACATAGATCATTAAAATGTCATGAACAGGTAAAGAAAATAATCAAAAGGCTGTTGGGATATTGGCCCTTATAGCTGGAGGACTAGAATACAGGGAGGTAGAAGTTATGCTGCAGCTGTACAAAACCCTGTTTAGACCACACCTGGAGTACTGCGAGCAGTTCTGAGCACCAAACCTTAGGAAGGATATATGGGCTTGGAGGGAGTGCAGCGTAGGTTTACCAGAGTGATACTCGGTCTTCAAGGGTTTAGTTATAGGGAGAGACTACAGAAATTAGGTGATCTGATTGAAGTTTTAAAGATATTAAGGGGAACAGATAGGGTAGATCGAGAGAAAGTATTTCCACTGGTTGGGGATTTTAGGACTAGGGGACATCGTCGAAAAAATTAGAGCCAGACCTTTCAGGAGTGAAATTAGGAAACACAAAGGGTGGTAGAAGTTTGGAACTCTCTTCTGCAAACGGCAATTGATGGTAGATCAATTGTTAATTTTAAAGCGGACATTGATAGCTTCCTGTTCAACAAAGTTATTAAGGGATATGGACCAAAGGTGATTATATGGAGTTAGGTCGCAGATCTGCCGTGATTTCATTGAATGGCGGAGCAGGCTCGAGGGGCTGAATGGCCTACTCCTGTTCCTATGTTCCTATGTAAGAGTAGGCCATACGGCCCCTCGAGCCTACTTCGCCATTCAAAAAGATCATGGCTCATCTTCGACAGCAAAGCCACTTACCCGCCCGATTAGCATATCCCTTGATTCCCCTTGAGTGAAAAAGTCTATCGATCTCAGCCTTGAATATACTCAATGACTGAGCATCCACAGCCCTCTAGGCTAGAGAATTACAATGATTGACAAACCTCTGAGTGAAGAAATTTCTCCTCATCTCAGTCTTAAATAGCCGACCCCTTATCCTGAGACTATGCTCCCTTGTTCGAGACTCTTCATCTAGGCAAAACACTTCTCAGCATCTACCCTGTCAAGCCCTCTCAGAATGTTATATGTTTCATTGAGATCACCTCTCATTCTTCTAAACTCCAGAGAGTATCGGTCCAATCTACTCAATCTCTCCTCATATGACAAACCTCTCATCCCAGGAATCAACCTAGTGAAGTTTCGTAGCACCCCTTATAAGGCAAGTATACCCTTCCTTAGAAGCGGAGACCTAAACTGTGCACAGTACTCCAGGTGTGGTCTCACCAAAGCCCCGTACAATTGCAGCAGACTTCCTTACTCTTGTATTCCAAGCCCCCTTGCAATAAATGCCAACATACCATTTCCCTTCCCAATTGCTTGTTTCACCTGCATATTAACTTTCTCTGTTTCTTGTACAATGACAGCCAAATCCCTCTGAATAACAACATTTAATAATTTCTCACAATTTAAAAATATTCTGCTGTTCTATTCTTCCCACCAAAGTGAATAACTTCACTTGTGAGGGTAATATATTAGACTGGATAGAGGATTGGTTAAAGGACAGACAACAAAGAGTAGAAATAACCGGGTCGTTTTCAGGTTGGCAGGCTATTACTAGTGGAGTGCCACGGGTATCTGTGCTGGCCCCCCAGCTATGTACAATCTATATTAATGACTCAGGTGAAGGGTTTATCTACCCTGCTAGTTTTATCCTCAAAACGATCTAATAGATTTATCAAACACGATTTCCCTTTCATTAAACCATGTTGAAACTGCCTAATCATATTATGATTTTTTAAGTGCCCTGTTACCACTTCATTAATGATGGATTCCAATCCTCTGTCCAGACTAATATATTACCCACAAAAGTGAAGTTATTCACTTTGGTAGGAAGAATAGAAAAACAGAAGAATGGTGAGAAACTATAAAATGTTGAGAAACAACTTGACTAACTTCACTTTTCCCCACATTATACTCCATCTGCCACCTTCCTGCCCACTAGCTTAACCTGCCTATATCCATTTGAAGAATATTTGTGTCCTCACAGCTTAACTTCCCACGTAGCTTTGTATCGTCAGCAAACTTGTATGCGTTACACTCGGTCGCCTCATCGAAATCATTAATATAGATTGTAAATAGCTGAGGGTCCAGCACTGAAACTTGCTGACTCCACTAGTAATAGCCTATCAACCTGAAAATGATCCGTTTATTCCTACACTTTGTTTTCTGTCCTTTAACCAATCCTCTATCCAGGCTAATATATTACTCTCAACCACATGAGCGCTTAACTAGTGCAGCAAACCTTCGTGTGGCACCATGTCGAATGCCTTTTGAAAATTCAAATGTACTACATCCACTGCTTCCCCTTTATCTACCCTGCAAGTTAGATCTCCAAAAAACTCTAATAAATTTGTTAAACACGAGTTCCCTTTCATAAAACCAAGTTGACTCTACCTAATCATATTATGACTTTCTAAGTGCCCTGTTACCACTTCCTCAACAATGGATTCCAGAATTTACCGACGACTGGTGTCAGGCTAACTGGCCTGTAGTTCCCTGTTTTCTCTCTCCCTCCTTTCTTGAATAGTGGTGCTACATTGTCTACTGTCCGATACACTAGGACTGCTCCAGAATCTAGGGAATTTTGGAAGATCACTACAAATGCATCCACTATCTCTGCAGTGACCCCTTTGAGGACACTAGGATGTAAACCATCAGGTCCACGGAATTTGTCGGATTTTAAATACATTTATTTACCCAGTACTTTTTCTTTACTAATATTAACTACTTTAACTTACTCACTCTCATTACACCACCGGCTACCCACTATTTCTGGTATGTTTCTGTGTCTGTTGCTGTGAAGACAGATACAACATATTTGTTTAACGTCTCCGCCATTTCCTGATTCCCCATTATAATTTCTACTGTCTCAACCTCTAAGGGACCCAATTTTACATTCGCTACTCTCTTCCTTTTTATATACTTGTAGAAGCTCTTATAATCTGTTTTGATATCACCTGCTAGTTTACTCTTATATTCTATTTTCTCCCACTTTACCAATTTTTGGTCATCCTTTGCTGTTTTTTAAAACTCTCCCAATCTTCAGGCTTACTACTCTTCTTGGCAATGTTATAAACCTCTTCTTTTAATCTAATAATATCCTTAACCTCGTTAGTTAGCCACGGATGGATCACTTTTCCCGTGATGTTTTTATTTCTCAATGAAATGTGTATTCGTTGAGAATTAAGAAATATTTCTTTAACTTTTCACCATTGCTTATCTACCATCATACCTTTAATCTATTTTTCCAATCTACCTTAGTTAACTCGCCCTCATACCTTTGTAATTGGCTTTATTTAAGATTACGACTCTAGTTTAAGACTTCAGTGCGTCACTCTTGAACTCAATGTGAACTTTTTCATACTATGATCACTCTTCCGCAGAGGATCCCTTACTATGAGATTATGAATTAACCCTGTCTCATTGCACAAGACAATATCTAAAATAACTTCTTCCCTGGTTGGTTCCACGATGTTTTGTTCGAGGAAACTGCCTCGAACGCATCCCATGAACTCGTCCTCAAAACTACAAAGATTTGTCGTGTCGATATGAAGATTAAAGTCCCCGACGATTATTGCATTACCTTTGTTACAAGCTGCTCTTATTTCTTGAAAAATACTCTGAGTAACAGTATAGGTACTGTTTGGGGCCTACAAACTAGTCCCACCAGTGGTTTATGTCATTTGTTATTTCTTATTTCCACTCATAATGATTCTACTTCCTGCTCTTCTGAGCCAAGATCCTTCCTTACTACTGTTCCGATATCGCCCTTGATTATCGAGGCTAAACCCATTCCGTTTCTGTTTCGTCGGTTGTTTCGAGAAGACAAGTACACTGGAATATTTAGTTCCCTACCTTGGTCACCATGCAACCATTTCTTTGTAATGGCTATTAGATCAAACCCATTATTCCAATACTTTCGACATTAATTCCTCTATCTTGTTGGGAATGCTTCGTGCATTCAGATAAAGCGCATTTAATTTTAACTTTTTCCATTCTTCCCTGATTTGACCTTATTCACTGATGCACTATTACCGTTAAACTCTCTGTCCCTTCCTATCACACTCCACGTATCTTTACCCAAATCGCCACACTGCTTTACAGCCTTGACATTTCTCTTTCGATTTATAACTTTCCCTTCAGTTGAATCCTCCCCCTTTTAGTTTAAAGCCCCATCTGCAGCCTCAGTTTTTGATTCACCAGAACATTGATCACAGCCCGGTTTAAGTGGAGCCTGTCACAACGGAGCAGCTCCCTCTTTCCCCAGTACTGGCACCAGTGCCCCTGAATGGAAACGATTGTCTCCCATACCACACTTTGAGCCACGCATTTAACTCTCTGATCTGTTTCACCCTATGCCAATTTGCGAGTGGCTCAGGTAATAATCCAGCGGTTATTACCTTTCAGGTTCTGCTTATTAATTTGGACCCTAGCTCCTCAAACTCTCTCAGCAGGACCTCATTCGTAGTTCTACCTGTGTTGTTTGTTCCTACGTGGACCACGACAACTGCATCCTCCCATCTCACTCCAATTTCTTCTCCGGCCATTAGGAGATATCCTTAAACCTGGCACCAGGCCAGCAACACAACTTTCGGAACTGCCAGTCTCGGCTGCAGAAAAAAGTATCTATCCCCCTGAATATACTGTCCCCTACCACTACCACATTCCTTTTGACTCCCCCCACTTGAACGGCCTCCTTTACCATAGTGGCGTGGTCACTTTGCTCATCCACTCTGCAGACTTTGACCTCATCCATACAGGCCGACAGAACCTCATACCTGTTGGATAATGGCACGGCCGAGGCTCCTCCATCACTTCACCTGGAGGTCGCCTCACCTGTCTGGCTTGCAGTCATACCCTCCTGTACATGACCACTAACCAAACCTATACAAGTTCCTAACCTAAGAGGTGTGACTGCCTCCTGGATCAAAGTGTCCAGGTAACTCTCCCCCTCCCTGATGCCCCGCAATGTCTGCACCTTGGAGTCCAGCTCAACAACTCTGAGCTGAAGTTCCTCGTGATGAAGACACTTACTGCAGATGTGGTTGTCCGGGATCGCGATGCTCCCACAAACACCCGCATGTTGCAGTTGCGGCACACCTCCTGCACTGCCATCCCTATCAAACCTTGTTTTATTAATTTAATTAATTAAATTTTATGTATTTAATCAACTTTGCTTATATTTTTCAATTTTTTTCAATAATTACTTGATCTAGTTTAAGTTATAGGCAGATTAAATTAAATAGCCAACGGTAACATGAACCACTACAAGTATTGGAGGGAAAAGCAGCCCCTCCTTCCTCCTCTGCACCGAACTCCCACTCTCACCAAATTCCCACGTTTACACTCTGTTTATGACGCACTTCGTTTATGACAACTCTGTCCGTCCTTTCTTTGCGTCAGCAGATAACTGTTTACTTTTATATACCTTTTCGAGCCACACCCAGTCTACAAGTGCTCACTGAACTCAGTGCTCACAGTAATTACCCCCTATTCAGGTAATCACTTAAAGCTGTCAACTGTTATCTGCCACTGACAGGCAGTCTATGTTAACTCGTGACTAACTTGCGGCTTATTTTTACATTGTTTACGTTCTTAGTTCAATTCCAAATGTTAAACTAAATTTCAGATTGAGATCTACTCACCCACGACTTTTCAGAGTTCCATCTTACCGAATACCCAACTTTCAACTCTGTTTAAGATGCACTCCGTTTATGCCCACTCTCATCTCTCTTTGGCAAACTATTTGAAACAAATGGTTGTTTGTAAAACATGAGATATGGTTGCATCCAGTAGGAAGAGAATCATAAACGGAAAGGGTATAAGAAACATGCCATGATTTTATTAGTTAGAAAGAAGGAAATAAGGAAAGAAAGCGGCATTCGAGCTCCTGGAGTGAGGCAGGCTGGGAGAAGACATTTTCACGATGTCTGATTAAATTAACGCTCAGTGAGTTTTGGGCGCAGGGCTGAGGTGCTCTGTTCACTATGGTTGGTTCGCGAGCTTTAAGATAAAACTTTTATCGTTAGTAAACGAAGTGAATTATAAAATCTGCCACTGTCTCTAGTTGTAGAAACCTATTTAAGAATGAAGAATGTATAATCCAACAGACATGACTGGCACGGCCTTTATATTACCGGGGCCTCCGCCCGCTCAGCAGCCTTGAGCAGACACCCAGCCTGGTGTACAAGTGAATAGCACTGGCTCTATAATACCCAGGACCAAGTCCCGTTCAGCAGCTTGGCACACTACCCTGCCTGGTGTAGAAGTGAAGAGCCCTGGCCCTATAATACCCAGTCCTTATCCTTCAGCACACAACCCAGCCTGGTGTAGAAGTGAAGAGCCCTGGCCCTATAATACCCAGGGCCTTATCCTTCAGCACACAACCCTGACTGGTGTACATGGGAATAGCCCTGGCCCTTTAATACCCAGGGCCTTATCCTTCAGCACACAACCCTGCCTGGTGTACATGGGAATAGCCCTGGCCCTTTAATACACAGGTACTTATCCTTCAGCACACAAACCAGCCTGGTGTACACCTGACTGTCATTGGCCCTACCCAAGCGATTCACGCAACATTTATCGATATTTACTTACGTCAACCAGATGTGGGTCCATTCCCCCGCCCCATCTAGATCTGCCTCTAATTTATTTCTCGCATCTCAGGTCCGAACACCCACACAATTCTTTGTATCATCTCTGAGTTTGTGGGAAGTTCCCCGGATGCCTTCTTGCAGATCATTGATAAAGATGGCGAAGAGTAACAGGCCCATCACTGCTCCTTGCGTAACTCCATCAGTTACAGGTCCACACACAGAACCACTGCCATTAATAACTACCTTCTCTTTATGAGAATCCAGCCGGTTCCTTAGTAAACCCAAAATCTACCTGCTAAACCCACAGGACACAACCTTATTGATCAGCCTTCCATGTGGCACCTTGTCATGGACATTTTGGAACTCAAGATCCAGAAGGGTAACCGGGCAACTAGCATCCAACAACCTAGTAACTTCCTCAAAAATTCAAACAAGTTAGTGAGACCAAAACTTTCTCTGAAACCTTGTTGAGATTCTTTGATACCGCGTTCTGTCAAGGTGACCGTACAGTGTTTCACTGACGATCCGTTTAACTGAAGTGAAACTAACGAGCCTGTAATTTCCCGGCCCACATTTCCTTTAATAAGCCTTGGAACCACATGGGCCTCTCACCAGTACACGGAACAATTCCAATCCCAGCGAATTGCCTCCAATATGAGCACGGGGCCCGCGGGGCACAATCTCCATTTCTTTGAGCGCCCTCGGTTCCTCATGTCAAGCCCAGCCGCCTGGGCAGTTTTGAGATCTTTCCAGAAAGTGCTAAATCCGGATAAACTTTGTCAATTTCAACTTTAGCTTTATCGCAGACGTTACTACCACAGCGATCCACTAAAGAACTGAGCAATACTGAATGTAGCCGGAATGAATTAAACCAGTCAACACTCGATGTAACCGTCCACAACTGGTCCTATTCAAACTGAATGTATCTGTGCTGAACTGGACCTGTCCACACTGAATGTAACTTTGCTGAACTGGACATGTCCACACTGAATGTAACTTTGCTCAACTGGACATGTCCACACTGAATGTATCTGTGCTGAACTAGACCTGTCCACACTGAATGTAACTGTGCTGGACTGGACCTCACCACACTGAATGTAACTGTGTTGAACTCGACCTGTCCACACAGACTATAACTGTGCTGAACTTGCCAAGTCCACACTGAATGTAACTGTGCGGAACTGGACCTGTCCACACTGAATGTAACTGCTGATCTGGACCTGTCCACACTATATGTAACTGTGCTGAACTGGACCTGTCCACACTGAAAGTAACTGTGCTGAACTGGACCTATCCACAGTGAATGTAACTGTGCTGAACTGGACCCGACCACATTGTATGCAACCGTGCAAAACTGGACCTGTCCACACTGAATGTAACTGTGCTGAACTGGACCGGTCCACACTGAATGTAAATGTGCTGAACTGGACCTGAACCCACTGAATGTAACTGTGCTGAGCTGGACCTGTCCACAATGAATGTATCCGTGCTGAACGGGACCTGTCCTCACTGAATGTAACCGTTCTGAACTGGACCTGTCCAGACTGAATGTAAACGTGCTGAACTGGATCTGTCTAAACTGAATGTAACCATGCTGAACTGCATCTTTCCAGACTGAATGTAACCGTGCTGAACTGGACCACTCTACACTGAATGTAAGGGTGCTGAACTGGACATGTACACATTGAATGTAACTGTGCTGAATTGACCTGTCCACACTAAATGTAACTGTGCTGAACTGGACCTGTCCACACTGAATGTAACTGTGCTGAATTGACCTGTCCACACTGAAGGTAACTTTGCCGAACTGGACCTGTCCACACTGACTGTAACTGTGCTAAACTGGACTTGTCCACACTGAATGTAACCGTTCTGAATTAGACCTGTCCGGACTGGATGTAACCGTGCTGAACTGGATCTGTTTTCACTGAATGTAACCGTGAAAACTGGACCTTTCCAGACTGAATGTAACCGTGCTGAACTGGTTCTGTCCACACTGAATGTAACCGTGCTGAACTGGAACTGTCTGCACTGATTGTAACCATGTTGAAATGGACTTGTCCGCACTGAATGTAGCTGTGCCGAACTGGACCTGTCCACACTGAATGTAACTATGCTGAACTGGACCTGTCCACACTGAATGTAACTGTGCTGAACTGGACCTTTGCGCACTGAATACACAGACAGTTGGTTAAAGTGGATGTACACTGTCAGAAGGATTTGGAGACAGCTGCACGTGACCCGTGCTTACCCGGATGGAGCTGGATAATGACCATGACCGAGAACGTGGCCGCGTTTTCCTGCGGCAGGACCAGAGTTACTCTGGGTAATTATATTTTGAACTGAGACCTCTGAACTCAGCATTAAGGGGTTTAAACCCGTGAATCCTCATGCAGAAGGCTCACTCTCACCATTGCAATCACTTATTCAGCGTTGTATTATATTTTATGAAGAAATGTAACCGGGATTATACAGTAATCTCTGAGTATTTCACTTCGGAGCCGGTTCAGAGCTGTTTAAAGACATTCTATTCCATCAAAACATAAATACGATCTTGGCAGCGGCTGCACTAATCTGTTTGTTTCAATTAGTGTAATTAATATGAAAGATCAAGCCATCTGATTATCTCCCTGGAGCCTGACATCGGGTATAAATGTGAGAATCTGTGAGTGTAGTGTAGAGCGCGCTGAGAGCTTCTGAGAGAAATGCACGGGATACCAAAAGGTCTGTTGGTTGCCCTTTTCTATCCCGTCATTGCAGCTATCGGCATTCCAGGTAAAGTATTGGAGTTAGTTACTAGTTATGAGTATCATTGTTTAACTGCATCACTGCTCCTATTATAAGTCTGTACATATATTTCCTATTGATTTGTTGGTATTTCACTGTGAGTGGTATTATCATACTATTATAACTGTGTACATATATTTCCTATTGTGTTATTGGTATTTCACTGTGAGTGGTATTATCATCACTATTATAACTGTGTACATATATTTCCTATTGTGTTATTGGTATTTCTCTGTGAGTGGTATCATCACACTATTATAACTGTGTACATATATTTCCTATTGTGTTACTGGTATTTCACTGTGAGTGGTATTATCTCACTATTATAACTGTGTACATATATTTCCTATTTTGTTACTGGTATTTCACTGTGATAGGTATTATCTGACTATTATAACTGTGTACATATATTTCCTATTGTGTTCTTGGTATTTCACTGTGAGTGGTATTATCACACTAATAACTGTGTACATATATTCCCTATTATGTTGTTGGTATTTCATTGTGAGTGGTATTATCACACTATTATTACTGTGCACATAAATTTCCTATTGTGTTCTTGGTATTTCACTATGAGTGGGATTATCACACTATTATTACTGTGCACATAAATTTCCGATTCTTGTTGGTATTCTGAGTGGTATTATCACACTATTATTACTGTGCACATAAATTTCCTATTGTGTTCTTGGTATTTCACTATGAGTGGTATTATCACACTATTATAACTGTGTACATATATTTCCTGTTGTGTTATTGGTATTTCATGTCAATGGTATTATCACACTATTATAACTGTGTACATATATGTACTTCTAATTCTTTGAATTTAGTATACTGTATCCGCTGGTCACAATGCGGTCTCCTGTACATTGGGGAAACCAAACACAGATTGGGTGATCGCATTGCTGGACACCTGCGTTCAGCTAAAAACTTGGCCCTGAGCTTCCGGAGGCTTGTCATTTAATTCTCCATCTTTCTCCTACTTTCACCTCTCTGTCCTACGCCTCCTGCACTGTTATTGACACTGTTACTGTGGGTTAATTATCGCACTGTTATCACTGTGTACATGGAGTTCTATTGTGCACCTTGTGCTGCAATGTGAACGGCATCTCTCTGTTAAATCGGTGTAGATACTGTATTGCTGCTCATTAGAACTACCAATGCCTCCTATGTTCTCGTCCTGGTTCTTTACTCCACATTGAGTGAGGGCGCATAACTGATAACCTCTCTCGGATCTGATTCCCAATTTTGTAATTTCAATGTCCGATCTAGGAATAAGCCCATAGTTTATCCTGACAGCGCAATGCAGTGCAGAGGGAGCGCTGCATTGTGGGAGGGGCCTTTCTCTGATGGAACAAAGGGTCACCGACCAGAAACTCTAACTCTGTTCTCTCTTCGCAGACGCTGCATGAGCTGTGAGTATTTCCGGTATTGTCTTCTCTCTCTTTCTCTCTCAATCACTTATTCACTGACTGTCTGTCTGTCTCTTTTACAGCTAATTTGGCAGTGATTGTGATCCTGTCCCGAGGAAGGTGCGGTCTCTCCAGATGTATCACTTACTACCTCGTGTCCATGGCGGTGACGGATCTCCTGGTCATTATCACGGCTGTGATACTAAGACGGATTGGAGGTATTTATTTCCCGTTCAGTTTCCTCTCCATCACTCCGGTCTGTAGTCTCACTTGTGTGCTAACTTATGTAGCCAGAGACTGTTCTGTCTGGGTAACGGTCGCTTTCACCTTTGATCGATATGTAGCCATCTGTTGCCAGAAGCTGAAAACAAAATATTGCACCGAGAAAACGGCGGCAGTGGTTCTCGGAACGGTCTGTGCCTTAAGCTGTGTTAAAAACATCCCCTGGTACTTTGTATTTGAGTCTTTCTATATAATAAACGATGTACCTTGGTTCTGCAGATTAAAATCTATATTTTATACCTCACCTGTATGGGCCGCATATGAATGGACTCTCTCCATTTTAACCCCGTGTCTCCCATTCATTTTAATTTTACTGCTAAATGCTATGACCGTCAGACACATTCTAGCGGCCATTAGAATTCGCAGAAGACTCCTGGTCCACAGAAATGGGGAAGATCAGGGTGACCCAGAGATGGAGAGCCGGAAAAAGTCCATCGTCTTACTGTTCTGTATCTCGGGCAGTTTCATCCTGTTGTGGTTGTTGTTTCTTATAACTTTCCTCTATGCCCGGATTGCCAACGTTAGTTATTTCTCAGGTTCCAATTTCAAGGAATCAAATTTTTTTCTGGAGGAAAGTGGATATATGCTTCAGCTTTTGAGTTCCTGCATCAACCCCTTTATTTATGCTGGGACCCAGAGTAAATTCAGAGAGGAGTTAAAGAATGGGGTGAAGTATCCACTGAGTCTAATTGTTAAATTATTTAAATAATGAAAATAATACAGTATAGCATGAATTGTACCTTATATTCCATGCTGTGCTCTTCTTGTCCGTGTCAGACACGGCCTCCACTCCCAGACACACAGTCACTCACTCTAAGATCCTTGCCCAATGTGAATTTAAGAATGTATGAGGAACACTGCATCAGCGCACAATTCAGTGTTGTAACCCGTTCTCAGTTAGTTTCCAGTTCTCTTGTCGGTGCTGACTCAGGCCTGGTACATTCCCACCAGCCCCGCATTACATTTGTTGCAAGCTCCTCCTATTTCTTGATTAATATTCTGTCCAACAGTACAGCTACTGTTAGGGGACCTATATAGTACTCCGACCAGTGTTATCTGCCCCTTGTTATTGATATCTCCACCCATACTGATTCTACTGCCTGATCTTCCGAGTCGAGATGCTTTCTCACTACTGTCCTTCTGTCCTCCTTTATTATCAGGGCTACACCCGCTCCTTTACCATTCTCCCTGTCTTTTAGAAACGTAAAGTACCCTGGAACATTTAGTTTCCAACCTTGGCGTCCTTGCAACCATGTCTCTGTAATTGCTAATAAATCAAAACCATTTATCTCTATTTGTGCCATTAATTCGTCTATCTTTTTAGGAATTCTTCGTGCATTCAGATAAAGAGACTTTAATTTAATTTTTTTACCATTATTCCCTGCTTTGACCTTATTCTCTGCTGCACTGCTGCCATTAGACTCTCTGTCCCTTCCTGTCACACTCTGCTTATTTTTATCCAAATCGCTACACTGCTCTATTGCCCTGCCCTTTCTCTTTAGATTTCTAAACTTCCCCTCACCTGACCCCTCCCCCCGACTTTTGTAGTTTAAAACCCTATCTACAGCCCTAGTTATTCGATTAGTCAGGACGCGGGTCCCAGTCTGGTTTAAGTGGAGCCCAACCTGACGGAACAGCTCCCTCTTTCCCCAGTACTGGTGCCAGTGCCCCATGAATTGAATCCCCTTTTTCCCAAACCAATCTTTCAGCCACGCATTGCATAGGTATGAGTGGCGAAATGGCTCAGGTAGATTGGAAAAATAGATGAAAAGGTATGGCGGTAGATAAGCAGTGGTTAACATTGAAAGAAATATTTCATAATTCTCAACAAAAATAAATTCCATTGAAAAACAAAAACTCCACGGGAAAACTGATCCAACTGTGGCTAACTGAAGAAGTTAAGAATAGCATTGTAATGAAAGAAGAAGCTTATAATGTTGCAAAGAATAATAGTAAGCCTGAGGATTGGGAGAGTTTCAGAAACCAGCAAATGTTGACCAAAAAAATGATAGAAAGGGAAAAAATAGAATAAGAGAGAAAACTAGCAAGAAATATAAAAGCAGACTGTAAGAGTTTCTACAAGAACGTGAAAAGGAAAATAATAGCAAAAGTAAACGTTGATCCCTTAGAGGCTGAGAGAGGAGAAATTATTATGGGAATAAGCAAATGACAAAAACTTTAAACAAATATTTTGTATCTGTCTTCACAGTAGAAGACACAAAAAGCAGACCAAAAATGGTGGGGAACCAAGGGACTAATGAGGGTGAGGAACTTAACGTAATTAATATAAGTAGAGAAAAAGTACGAGAGAAACTCATGGGATTAAAAGCCAACAAATCCCCTGACGGACGACATCCTATGGTTCTAAAAGAGGTGACTGAAGAGATAGTGGATGCATTGGTTTTGATCTTCCAAAATTCCCTAGATTCTAGAATGATCCCAGCGGATTGGAAGGTCGCAAATGTAACACCGCTATTCAAGAAAGGAGGGAGAGAAAAAAAGGGAACTACAGGATAGTTAGCCTGACATCAGTCGTCGGGAAAATGCTGGACTCCATTGTTAAGGAAGTGGGATCAGGGCACATAGAAAATCATAAAATGATTAGGCAGAGTCAACATGGTTTTATGAAAGGGAAATCGTGTGTAACAAATTTATTCGAGTTTTTTGAGGATGTAACCAGCAGGGTAGATAAAGGGGATCCAGTGGATGTAGTACATTTGGATTTCTAAAAGGCATTCGATAAGGTGCCACATAAAAGGTGCCACACAAGATTAGGGCTCATGGGTTGGGGAAATATAGTAGCATGGATAGAGGATTGTTTAACGGAAAGAAAAAAGAGAGTAGGGATAAAAGGAACTTCTTCAGGTTGGCAGGCTGTAACGAGTGGGGTACCGCAAGGATCAGTGTTGGGGCCTCAGCTATTTACAATCTATATTAAGGAGCTAGATGAAGGGACCAAGTGTAATGTATCCAAGTTTGCTGATGATACAAAGCTAGGTGGGACAGTTAGCTGAGAGAAGAACACAAAGCGTCTGCAAAGGGATATAGGTAGACTGAGTGAGTGGGCAGTAAGGTGGCAGATGTAGTATAATGTCGGGAAATGTGAGGTTATTCACTTTGGTAGGAAGAATAGAAAAACAGAATATTTTTTTAAATGGTGAGAAACTTTCAAATGTTGGTGTTGAGAGAGATTTGGGTGCCCTCGTGCAAGAAAGAGAGAAAGCTAACATGCAGGGACAGCAAGCAACATGGAAGACAAATGGCATTTTGGCCTTTATTGCAAGGGGGTTGGAGTATAAGAGTAAAGAAGTTTGGCTACAATTGTACAGGGCCTTGGTGAGACCTCATCTAGAGTACTGTGCACAGTTCTGGTCTCCGTATCTAAGGAAGGATATACTTGCCTTGGAGGCGGTACAACGAAGGTTCAGTAGATTGATTCCTGGGATGAGAGGGCTGTCCTATGATGAGATATTGTGTAGAATGGGCCTATACTCTCTGGAGTTTAGAAGAATGAGAGGTGATCTCATTGAAACATACAAGATTCTGAAGGGGATTGACAGGGTAGATGATGAGAGGTTGTTTCCCCTGGCTGGAGTTTCGAGAACTAGGGGACATAGTCTCAGGATAAGGGGTAGGCCATTTAAGAATGAGATGAGGAGGAATTTCTTCACTCAAAGGATTATGAATCTTTGGGATTATCTGCCCCATAGGGCTGTGAATGTTCAGTCTTTGAGTATATTCAAGGCTGAGATAGATAGATTTTTGGACTCCAGGGGAATCAAGGGATATGGAGATCGGGTGGGAAAATGGAGTTGAGGTCGATGATCAGCCATGATCTTGTTGAATGGCGGAGCAGGCTCGAGGGGCCATGTGACCTACTACTGCTCCTAATTCTTATGTTCTTATGTTGTTACATCGGAAACACCTTCGAGTTCCCATTTCCAGTTCAAATAAATTACCTGACCCGTCTTTTGTAAAAACTGAGGCAAAAACTTTATTTTGCCGCTTTGCAGTCGGTGTATTATCAGTTATCATGTGTATGTAGTATCAGTTATCAGGCCCTCACCAGATCACACTTCCAGTGCCCCCACTTCGTCCATCGTTACAATTTTTCTCTTAATGTAGCTAAAAAAAACACATTATTGACCTTCCCTTCTGTTGCTATATTCAGCTCGAAATATCTCTTTGCCATCTTTATGCACTTTTTACACTCCAGGCTTGCGTTTTTATTGAATCCAACTGCACTACTTACTGTGCCACCAAGCAGTGTTGTCAGTAATCTTGGATATACGGCTCTCTAGTCCTTCATCTGCAGGAATGCTTTTTGTTATTGAATCCACCTTAATTCTGTGCTATTTTCTTTCCTGTCTTTAAATGTTTATTTCTTTCGTTGTACTCATGGCTGCATAGCTTGCAGGGTCAAGATAGCACGCAGGCCCTCCCAGCACATCACACTGCAGTCACTAGGGAGGTGTGTATATTTGTTGGTGGAAACACAAATTCATTAATAATACTGGACAATTATACAATTGATTAAAATGTTTTGTCAACCACTCATTGACTTATAATGTAAATTAATCAAATGCTTATATTAATTTCAGACAATATGTGATTGATTTGAATCTGTCTTCACAAAACAGGAGAAATCTGCAAATGTCACGGTAAAGGAGGAGGTTGGAGTAATTGGATAGGATAAAAATAGATTAATCGGTTGGCAGCGATCAAAGTAGAAAGTTCACCTGGTCCGGATGGGATGCATCCCAGTTTGTTGAGGGTAGTAAGCGTGGAAATAGCGGAGGTCCTGACCGTAATTTTTTATCCTTCCTTGGATATAGGAGAGCTGCCAGAAGACTGGAGGGTTCCAAATGTTACACCCTGTTCAAAACGGAGGAGAGGGATAAATCCGGTGACTACAGGCCAGTCAATCTATCATCGGTGGCAGGAAAAGTTCTAGTGAGCAAAATACAGGACATTAATTGTCACTTGGAAGATCATGGGTTAATAAATGAGAGCCAACATGGATTTGTAAAAGGCAAATCGTATCTGGCAAACTTGATTGAGTACTTCGATGAAATAACAGAGGGTTGATGGAGGTAGTGAGGTTAATAAGTATATGGACTTTCAAAAGGTGTTTGATAAAGTGCCATGTAATAGACTTGTGAGCTAAATGGAAGTCTATGGGATTAATGAGACAGTGCCAGCATGGATACAACATTGGTAAGGGACAGAAAGCAGAGAGTAGTGGTGAACGGGTTTGTTCAGACTAGAGGAAAGTATACAGTGGTGTCCCCCAGGGGTCCACTGCTATTTTTGATATATATTAATGACCTGTACCTAGGAGCCATAATTTCAAAATGTGCAGATGAAACAAAACTTCGAATGTTGTAAACAATGTGGAGGATTGTGGAGAGTTCCAGATTTTCACTACCCTTTGTGCGAAGAAGTGGTTTCTGGCATCACCCCCTGAACGGCCAAACTCTAATTCTAATACAAGTCCCGTTGTCCTGGACTCCACAACCAGAAGAAATGTTTTCTGTCTATCTACCCTATCAAATTCTTCAATCTTCCAAGGTTGTGTTGAGTTCTGCACTCACTGGTTCCCCTCCCTCTCCTCCTCTGAAGGTGCTGACTCTGGCTGGGTTCAGTTCTACACTCACTGATTCCCCTCCCTCTCCTCCCCTGAAGGTGCTGACTCTGGCTGGGTTCAGTTCTACTCTCATTGGTTCCCCTCCCTCTCCTCCCCTGAAGGTGCTGACTCTGGCTGGGTTCAGTTCTACACTGACTGGTTCCCCTCCCTCTCCTCCCCTGAAGGTGCTGACTCTGGCTGGGTTCAGTTCTACACTGACTGGTTCCCCTCCCTCTCTTCCCCTGAAGGTGCTGACTCTGGCTGGGTTCAGTTCTACACTCACTGGTTCACCTCCCTCTCCTTTCCTGAAGGTGCTGACTCAGGCTGAGTTCAGTTCTACACTCACTGGTTCCCCTCCCTCTCCTCCCCTGAAGTTGCTGACTCTGGCTGGGTTCAGTTCTACATTCACAAAATAGAACTCCGTGTACAGAGTGATAACAGCGTGGTAATTTGGACAAGAAAGAGAATACAAGCAGGTAGAATGCGTTTGGAGCAAAGTTAATAACATAGCCTGAAACTCCAGCACTTAGTGTCATTAAACACCGTCACAGACGCTCAGCCCCCCGTGAGAGAGACAGTTGGGTAAAGCCCTGAATAAAATAACACACTGGGATATATGTACATTGTTGAATTCATCAACTACTGGACCAGTTACAAATTCTTCTTGGATAAACCTTATCTGTCGTAAACTCTGATAATTCAGTGTGTAAATATCTGGCAAGACTGCAACATTATATGATCTGACAGGAGAATCTCCAGTCTAGTTGCAGTGGGGCTGTGGATCTGAACAGCAATCCCCAGCCAGCCCTGCAGTGGAAATATACAGAAATGAGCTGGGCTTGGACATACAAGATCAAAATCTCCAACTGAGACCAAAACAGGGAGCTTGGGAACTGTGAGGAGGAGTGTAAGTGACTTCAGTGTAAATACACAGGTTAAAAAATGGGGCGGGTAAATGATAGATGAAATTTATCGCGGAGAAATGTGAGGAGATACATTTTGGGATGTAAAGGGCGATAAATTGTACAATAAATGGGAGACCTTTAAAAGGAGTAGAGGAGCAAAGAGAATTAGGTCTATAAGATTCTAGCTGATGCCTTGTCTTATTAATTGGCAGGATCAAGAGTCTAGTGTCAGCAACTTTAATACCTTATTAGAATATAATATGAGCAGATTCTCTGTCCTCTACCGTGCCTTACATTGATCCATCAATCAGAGTAAACTTGCAAGTCCCGCGTGTCCACAGTAACTTACACGAGGTCAGCCCGCTGGATGGAATCTCGGGCGCCCTGAGCTTGATCTCCGGTGTCTCCAGTCCCGACTGCCCCCTTATATCAGGATCCCCTCACATTTATACCCTGTAGTGATCCATCTCTGGAACCTGACTCTTCTTTGTCTTCTCAGCTGGGTTTTGGGAGGAAGCGAGGGAAAGACAGCTGGAACTTCTATAATCTGTGATTTCCAAGGACACTTTCCCTGGTTCCCAGCAGTTACTTTTCTTCAGTAATTGTCTCAATATCCCTGAACTAACCTGCCAATTGTTGATGGTGTTATTTCTCATAGTTTCACAATTATAGCTATAAAGATGACACATTATAATCTAACGTATTCTATTACTCATTCTGGTTCAATCTTATATTGTGGTTACTAACAGACAAACACTGTTCTTTCCCCTGATCTGATGAGAATTTCCACCCAGTTGATTCAGTGGAATGGAATGTCTTATCAGTGTTGCCATGGCGACCTGTCTGCAGTGAAAGACCAGTTTGAGTTTCTAACTCAGACTAAACTTCTCTTTATCATAATAAACATACCAGAAATTTAATGACAGTGTATTTTAGTCATGTTGTTAATATCTCTAAAACCTACAAGGGGTTCAGATACACAAACCTTTAAAAGTTGGAGGACATGTTGAGAATTCTGTTACTAAAGCAGACGGGATCTTTGGCTTAATAAGTAAAGGTATAGAGTACGAAAGCAAGGAAGTTATCCTAAACCTTAATAAATCACTGGTTCGACCTCAGCTGGATTATTGTGTTCAATTCTGGGCCCCACACTTTAAGAAGGATGTCAAGGACTTGGAGACGGTACAGACTGGATTTACTGGAATGGTACAGGGGATGAGTGACTGCAGTTACATAGAGAGACGGAGAAAGCTAGGGTTGTTCTCCACAGATCAAAACATGTTAAGGGGAAATTGAATAGAGGTATACACATCGAAAATGGGCTTCATAGTGTCAATAAATGGGGCATTATGAGCAAAGAGTTTCTGATTGAAACTCTCTCGAGTCAGGTACTGCACGGGTTAGACACAGAGTAAAGCTCCCTCTACACTTTCCCATCAAACACTCCCAGGGCAGGTACAGCACGGGTTAGACACAGAGTAAAGCTCGCTCAACACTGTCCCAGCAAACACTCCCGGGGCAGGTATAGCCCGGGTTAGATACAGAGTAAAGCTCGCTCTACACTGTCCCATCAAACACTCCCAGGGCAGGTACAGCACCGGTTAGACACAGAGTAAAGCTCCCTCTGCACTTTCACATCAAACACTCCCAGGGCAGTTCAGCGTGGGTTACATACAGAGTAAAGCTCCCTCTACACTGTCCCATCAAAAACTCCCAGGGCAGGTATAGCACGGGTTACATACAGAGTAAAGTTCCCTCTGCACTAAGCTATCAAACACTCCCAGGGCAGGTACAGCACGGGTTAGATACAGAGTAAACCTCGCTCTATACTGTCCCATCAAACACTCCCAGGGCAGGTACAACACGGGTTAGATACAGAGTAAAGCGCAGTTCCCTGGCCACCGACTCTCTCCCTGGCCACTGTCTGAGGCTGAACCAGTAAGTGCACGAGCTCGGCGTTTTATTTGACCCTGTTCTGAGCATTTGGTGACCTCGATAACCCGAGTCTGTCAGCGGAGAGAAAGCCCCGCAGCTGCCGCCCCGCTTCACATCCACCGGTCCCGGGGGCTGTTATTCGGCCGCATCCCGTGTTTATGAAATCTGCCTCGTGTTTTTATTACCCCACTGCGCCCCGTTCTCTTCTACCTATCCTGCTCCCGCCTCCTCTGTTCCTTCTGCTGTCTTCCTCCAGAGAGCAGCCGGCGGCCGCCACTGCGTATCCTCAGGACAGACACTGTCCAGGAACGAGCGTCTATTGCACCAGCGCACTATTTTAGATTGGGCGTATTCGATAACAAGGAGCATTCGAGGTAAGCAGAAGCGTCATTGAGTTTCTGAAGAATTCGGGGACAATCTGTTATTTTTCATTTATCTACAGCCTGTAATTCAAATAATACAAGGGGTCCGAGCTCCCCGTACTGTCCAGAGAACCTCTCCTAACCTTGGTATACCAAAGCAAAACCCCTAAACCTAACACGCTAACCCCAACCCCTGACCCCCAAACTGTAACCATAACCCCGTAACCCCACCCCTAACTAGAACACCCTAAGTATAACACCCTAACCCCAACCCCTAACCCTCAAACTGTAACCCTAACCCAGTAACCCCACCCCAACTCTAACATCCTAACCATAAAACCCGCACCCCAACCCCCAACCCCCAAACCGTAACCCTAACCCGGTAACACCACCCCTAACTCTAACATCCTAAATATAACACCCAACCTCCAACCCCTAACCCCCAAACTGTAACCCTCACCCCGTAACCCCGCCCCTAACTCTAACATCCTAACTATAACACCCTAACGCTAACCGCTAACCCAAACCCCGTAACCACGCCCCTAACTGTAACATCCGAACCCTAACCGCTAACCCAAACCCCGTAACCCCACCCCTAACTGTAACATCCGAACCATAACACCCTAACCACTAACTTAATCTAAACCCTAACCGTAAACTATAAACTAATCCCTAAGCTGCTACTGTCTCAATAGTGACTGTGACATCACCGTGAGCACCGGAAGGCGGCGGTGTCAACAGTCTCTTCATTGTTAATATTATCTCCTCCCCTCACTTCCTGCTCCAAATGCGCCTCTCTGAGCTTCAGCCGCTACATTCACCTATTGCCTGTAATATTGGCCCAGAAATTAGACTTCGATGGTTGCCGCGGGGGTAAGGTTCGGGCGCGATCTTACCTACCGCGCCTGCCTTTGTGTTTCAGGCCCACACGAACTTCAGCTCCTGGGCCTCTCTCTGGTGCCGGCGCGCAGTGTGTGCGTGTCCCACAGGCGCAGTTAGTTCGATGCGACCTCTGGGATTGAAAAAATTTAAATTCTTTTTAAAAGTTATAAAAATAAACTTACCTTTCTTTAAAGTCTATAAAAAAGATAAACCTGTTGAAATTTTTTTTAAATAATACTTAATTAACTACTTACCTTGTTAAAAGGGGGTCTTACGCCTGCTTTTTTCATGTGTAAAATCTTCAATACTTACCCTCGGGTTGAAACCTGAAAAAACCCCGAAGTGCGCTGCGTGCGCACAGCCTGTAGCGCGCACGCGGTTCACTTCGGAACCGCCCCCTTAGCAATATCGGAAGTACCGGTTTCCCGCGCATGCGCAGTGCATGCAGGAAACCGGCACTTCGGGACCGAATACGCGAGAGTACACAGTGCGTACTCTCCCGTATTCAGCAGAAGTTTTGGGCCATTATCTCCATTACAGGCTGCTGATATATAAAAACATCATTTAAGAATGGTCTCCTCCTGGGCTGAATCATTCTCTGATTCTATGATCGGAGCTGGAAATGGCGTCTGGCCGTGCCCAGAATACACCGGGCTGCAGATTTCTCCCTCTCTGTATCAATGGAGGTCTGGAGCGAGCGGGTTAATAAACCCAGAGAGTCACAGGTTTTGCAAACACCGAGTGCGGCTCCAGGACCGAATATAAAACAGTGAGCATTATTCCCGCTCCCCGCTAGCCGCCGGTTTCTCCCGTCTCACTATGGCCCAAAACTGATCTAAACAAACGGCAAACCCCGGGACAGATAGAGCGGTTTCTGAACCCCGGGATTGCGGGTAATCCGGCGGCCATTAGTGATCGTTTATAGATTGATCTTTGTAAGTAGCAGTCACAGATTAGAATCAACGCGAGTAAAGATACTGTCAGCGACACCGGGCGCTGGGGGAAGTGGATCAAAACCCTACTTCGGGCCGAGGAGTCCGGTCCCAACACGGGGCCGTGAGTTCAGTCCTCACAGTGGCCGGTGTTTCAGTCCCTACAGTGGCCGGTGGTTCACTCTCTACAGGGGCCGGGGTCCTATCCCTACAGGGGCCGGTGGTTCACTCCCTAGAGGGGCGGGGGTTCAGTCCCTACAGGGGCCTGCAAATTAAATATATATCATTCGTATAACACTTGGGGACACAGTATGTGAGTAATTAGAGACATGACATGTTTTAATTGCAGCGTGCTCGGGAGGAACAGGTGACTGTGGTCATATGGTTCCTAAAGCTCTCCACCACTGTGGTTTTCCTCACCTCATGTCTGGGTCTGTTGTAGACTAATCGATAGAGATTGATTGCTGTGATTAGTCAACAACTCCATTATCATTGTATCCGGGGACTAACAGGATGGTAGAAATCGAAGTAGACTTGAGTGTATAAAAGATAGTGAAGGTAATATTCTCATTTAATTTAATCAGTTTCGAATTTGTATGATTTTGGTGATTATTGTTTTGCCCCTTTACAAAGTTCGTTCGATTAATTTTCTTTTGTTTAATGACACTGGGGGTGTCGCCCCAATTGGCCACTTTAAAGAGCAGAAAGTGACCTGGATGGTAGTTTGTCTTTATCCTCCAGCAATTCCTCTGTTCCTGTGTCCATGGACATAGGAGTGCGGCTGTGGGGCGGTGAGCGGAGACCAATGCGTGGGGACAGCGCGTGCTCCCATTTCAGAGCGTGTCCGACCCTCAAGATCCAAACCATTCCCAGGAGGGACATTGGGCCCTTCATTGAACAGTTAAACTTGATATCCAATCACAGATCAGAGGTCGGACTCCACATGAATGTAGAGATACTCCAGGGCGCTCGGGGCTGGTGCGAATGTACCAGGCCTGAGTCAGCAAGGACAAGAGATCTGGAAACTAACTGAGAACGGGTTACAACACTGAATTGTGCGCTGATGCAGAGTTCCTCAAACATTCTTAATTTCACATTGGGTAAGGATCGTAGAGTAAGTGACTGTGTATCTGGGAGGGGGCGTGTCTGACAGGGACAAAAAGACACAACATGGAATATAAGGTACAATTCATAATATACTTTATTATTTTCATCATTTAAATAATTTAACAATTAGACTCATTGGATATTTCACGCCATTCTTTAACTCGTCTCTGAATTTACTCTGGGTCCCTGCATAAATAAATGGGTTGATGCAGGAACTCAAAAGCTGAAACATAAATCCGCTTTCATTCAGAATAAAATTTGATTGATTGATATTGGTACCTGAAAAATAAGTAAGTTTCGCAATCCGGACATAGAGGAATCTTATAAGAAACAACAACCATAACAGGATGAAACTGCCCGAGATACAGAAGAGTAAGACGATGGACCTTCTCCGCTTCTCCATCTCTGGGTCAATCTGATTCTCTCCATTGCTGTGGGCCCTGAGTCTCCTGCGGGCTCTACTGGCCGCTAGAATGTGTCTGACGGTCAGAGCATTGAGCAGCAAAATCAGAATGAATGGGAGACACGGGGATAAAATGCGATTAATCCAGTCATATGCGATCCATGCAGGTGAGGTATAATATATAAATGTTATGCTGCAGAACCAGGGTATGTTGTTAATTGTGTACAAAGGTTCATATATAAAATATAAGAAGGTAGCTTTCAAACAGTTTAAGACACAGACCGTTCCTATAACCACCGCTACCGTTTTCTCGGTGCAATATTTTGTTTTCAGCTTCTGTCAACAAATGGCGACAAATCGATCAAAGGTGAAAGCGACCGTTACCCAGACAGAACTGTCGGTGACTGCATGGATTAGGGCAAAACGGAGACAACAGACCGGAGTGATAGACAGGAAACTAAACGGGAAATAAATACCACAAATCCGGTTATATATCACAGCGGTGATAATGACCAGGAGATCCGTCATCGCCATGGATACCAGTTACAGAGTGATACATCTGGAGAGACCGCACCTTCCTCGGAACAGGATCACAATCACTGCCAAGTTAGCTGTAACAGAGAGAGAGAGAGAGAGAGAGAGAGCGCGAGAGCGGGGGAGAGAGTGAATGTGTGTGAGAGAGAGGGAGAGAGAGTGAATGAGTGTGAGAGAGGGGGAGAGAGTGAATGTGTGTGAGAGAGAGGGAGAGAGAGTGAATGAGTTTGTGAGAGAGGCAGAGCGAATGAATGAGTGATAGAGAGAGGGCCAGAGAGTGAATGAGTGTGTGAGAGAGGGAGAGCGAGTGAATGAGTGTTAGAGAGAGGGAGAGAGAGTGAATGAGTGTGTGAGTGAGAGAGAGAGTGAATGTGTGTGAGAGAGAGGGAAAGAGATTGAATATGTGTGAGAGAGAGGAAGAGAGTGAATGTGTGTGAGAGAGGGAGAGAGTATTAACGTGTGTGTGAGAGAGTGAGAGAAAGTGAATGTGTGTGAGAGAGAGGGAGAGAGTGTTAATGTGTGTCAGAGAGAGGGAGAGAGTGTGAATCTGTGTGAGAGAGAGAGGGAAAGAGATTGAATATGTGTGAGAGAGAGGGAGAGAGAGTGAATGTGTGTGAGAGAGAGGGAGAGAGAGTTAATGTGTGTGAGAGAGGGGGAAAGAGATTGAATATGTGTGAGAGAGAGGGAGAGAGAGTGAATGTGCGTGAGAGAGAGGGAGAGAGAGTGAATGAGTGTTAGAGAGAGGGAGAGAGAGTGAATGAGTGTGTGAGTGAGAGAGAGAGTGAATGTGTGTGAGAGAGAGGGAAAGAGATTGAATATGTGTGAGAGAGAGGAAGAGAGTGAATGTGTGTGAGAGAGGGAGAGAGTATTAACGTGTGTGTGAGAGAGTGAGAGAAAGTGAATGTGTGTGAGAGAGAGGGAGAGAGTGTTAATGTGTGTCAGAGAGAGGGAGAGAGTGTGAATCTGTGTGAGAGAGAGAGGGAAAGAGATTGAATATGTGTGAGAGAGAGGGAGAGAGAGTGAATGTGTGTGAGAGAGAGGGAGAGAGAGTTAATGTGTGTGAGAGAGGGGGAAAGAGATTGAATATGTGTGAGAGAGAGGGAGAGAGAGTGAATGTGCGTGAGAGAGAGGGAGAGAGAGTGAATGTGTGTGAGAGAGAGGGAGAGAGAGTTAATGTGTGTGAGAGAGAGTGAGAGAGAGTAAATGTGTGTGAGAGCGAGAACAGGAAAATTACTGGTCCGACTCCCAGCAAGATCATCCATTTGATAAGTATCAGTGTGAAATTTACAGCATTGACAAGTGATCCTGAGTTGAAAACGGATCGCTTACGCTGTGGGCACCTGCTTCTGTGTTTAAAATAATCCTCCAGGTTAAAAATAAGACAGGCCAATGAAATCGGAATGTAAAATAACATAATGAATCCTAATGGAAAACAAGAGAGCATCGGAAAGACCTCGAAACGAAAGCGGGAACATCAAATAGACAAAATAATAACATATCATGACGCATTAGAGAAGATATTTAGAGAGTAAATATGAAACCGACAAAGAAAGTGGAAAGTAAGAAGAAAATAGGACAAAATGCATTTAAAACGGATTATGTCCTGCGAAGGACCCAAAACGCCCTCATCCGATGAATTACTGTAAAATTATTCACTTATGGAAGTCAACTTGTGCCAAAAGATTCGCAAACAGCGAGGGGCGGACGGACAATTGGAGCTGCTGACTTTGCGAGGGGGATGTTGCGAGGACACAGTGAAAACTCCGAGCTCTGCTTCTGATAATCACCTGGGATCTTCGGTGTCCATCGGAACCACCGGAAGTGGCAGAGGATGAGGTCTCAGTCGGTGAAAGGCACCTCCTACAATGCAGCACTTTCTCAGCACTGCGCAGCGCTGTCTGGATAAATGATCCCGAACAGAAAGTAGAGGGAATGATACTGGACTAATGATCCAGAGACGTGAGTTGAAAACCCACCACGACAGCTGGGGAATTTAAATTCACTTAATTAAATAAATCTGGAATAGAATGCTAGTATCAGTAAAGGTGACCAAGTAACAGATTGTTGTAACAACACATCTAGCTCACGAATGTATTTTAGGGAAGAAAATCTGTCATTATTACCTGTGCTGGCCTATCTGTGACTCCAGACCGACAGCAATGTGGTTGTCTCGTAACTTCCCTCTGAAATGGCTGAGCAACCCACTCAGTTGAAAAAAAAACACTGCGAAAAATAATAAGAATTAAACCGGACGCACCACGCAGCATCGACCTCGGCATCGGCTACGGACACCCAGGCCAGCCCAGTCGACCCTACATATTCCTCCTCATCAACATCTGGGGACTTGTGCCAACATTGAGACAGCTGGCCCACAAACTAGTCAAGCAACAGCCTGACATCGTCATACTCACCGAATCATGCATTTCAGCCAATATCCCAAATTCCCCAATGCCCCAAACTCCTCCATCACAATCCCTGGCTATGTCCTGTCCCACCAGCAGGACAGACCCACCAGGGTGGCGGCACAGTGGTATACAGTTGGTAAGGATCCCACAAGGTTGAAATCGGACCCCAGGGAGTCACATGGATTCAAGTCAGGCATGGACAATGACACCTCTTTAAGATTACCACTTATCGCCCTCCCTCAGCTGATGAATCAGCACTCTTCCATGTTGAACACCAAGTAGCAAGGGCAAAGAATGTACTCTGGGTGGGGGAATTCAAACTCCATCACCAGGAGTGGCTCGGTAGCACCACTACCTGAAGAATATAACTGCCAATCTGGACTGCGACAGGTGGTGAGAGAACCAACACGAGAGAAAAACCTACTTGACCTCGTCCTCACCAATCTACCTGTCGCAGATGCATCTGTCCATGAAAGCATTGGTAGCAGTGGTCACCGGACAGTCATTGTGGAGACGAAGTCCCGTCTTCACACTGAGGACACCCTCCATCGTGTTATGTGGCACTACCACCGTGCGAAATGGGAAATATTCAGAACAGATCTAGCAGCTCAAAACTGGGCATCCATGATGCGCTGTGGGCCATCAGCAGCAGCATAATCGTATTCCACCACAATCTGTAACCTCATGGCCCGGCATATCCCATACTCTACAATTACCATCAAGCCAGGGGACCAACCCTGGTTCAATAAGGAATGTAGAAGAGCATGCCAGGAGCAGCACCAGGCGTACCTAAAATGCGGTGCCAAGCTGGAGAAGCTGAAACACAGGACTACATGCATGCTAAAAAGCGGAAGCAGCATGCTATAGACAGGGCTAATGATCCCACAATCAACGCATCAGATCAAAGCTCTGCAGTCCTGCGACATCCAGTCTTGAATGGTGGTGGACTATTAAACAACTTAAGGGAGGAGGAGGCTCCATGAATATCCCCATTCTCAATGATGGTAGAGCCCAGCACGTGAGTGCAAAAGACAAAGCTGAAGCGTTTGCAACCATCTTCAGCCAGAAGCGCCGACTAGATTATATATATCGGCGTACTCCTGAGGTCCCCACCACCACAGAAGCAATTCTTCAGCCAATTCACTCCGCGTGATATCAAGAAACGGCTGAGCGCGAAGGATACATCAAAGGCGGTGGGTCCCGACAACATCCCGGCTATCGTGCTGAAGACTTGTGCTCCAGAACTAGCCGCGCCTTTAGCGAAGCTATTCCAGTACAGCTACAACACTGACATCTATCCGATAATGTGGAAAACTGCCCAGGTATGTCCTGTCCACAAAAAGCAGGATAAATCCAATCCGGCCAATTACTGCCCCATCAGTCTACTCTCAATCATCAGCAAAGTGATGGAAGGTGTCATCGACAGTGCTATCAAGCAGCACTTACTCACCAATAACTTGCTCACTGATGCCCAGTTTGGGTTCCGCAAAGACCACTCGGCTCCCGATCTCATTACAGCCTTGGTCCAAACATGGACAAAGGAGCTGAATTCCAGAGGTGAGATGAGAGTGACTGCCCTTGACATCAAGGCAGCATTTGACCGAGTGTGGCACCAAGGAGCCCTAGTAAAACTTAAATCAATGGGAATCAGGGGGAAGACTCTCCACTGGCTGGAGTCACTCCTAGCACAAAGGAAGATGGTTGTGGTAGTTGGAGGTCAATCATCACAGCCCAAGCATATCGCTGCAGGAGTTCCTCAGGGCAGTGTCGCAGGCCCAACCATCTTCAGCTGCTTCATCAATGACCTTCCCTCCAACATAAGGTCAGAAATGGGGATGTTCGCTGATAACTGCACAGTGTTCAGCGCCATTCACAACTCCTCAGACAATGAAGAAGTCCATGCCCACATGCAGCAAGACCTGTACGACGTTCAGGCTTGAGCTGATAAGTGGCAGGTAACATTCGCGCTACACAAGTGCCAGGCAATGATTATCTCGAACAATCGAGTGTCTAACCACCTCCCCTTGACATTCAACGGCAATATCATCGGGGAATCCACCACCATCAATATCCTGGGGGTGACCATTGACCAGAAACTTAACTGGACCGGCCAGAGAAATACTGTGGCAACAAGAGCAGGTCAGAGGCTGGTATTCTGCGGCGAGTGTCTCACCTCCTGATTCCACGAAGACTTTCCATCATCTACAAGGCACAAGTCAGCAGTGTGATGGAATATTCGCTACTTGGCTGGATGAGTGCAGCTACAAAAACAGTCAAGAAGCTCGACACCATCCAAGACAAAGCAGCCCGCTTGATCCACCACATTAAACATTCATTCCCTCCACCACCGGCGTAACGAGGCTTCTTCGGCAGCATCTCCGAAACCCGCAACCACTATCACCTAGAAGCACAAGGACAGCAGGGGCTTTGGAACACCAACACCTCCAAGATCACCTCCAAGTCACACACCATCGTGACTTGGAAATATATCGCCGTTACTTCATCGTCGCTGGGTCAAAATCCTGGAACTCCCTCCCGAACAGCACTGTGGGAGTACCATCACAACACGACTGCAGCGGTTCAAGAAGGCGGCTCACCACCACCGTCTCAAGGGCAACGAGGGATAGGCAATAAATGCTGGCCTTGCCAGTGACGCCCACATCCCATGAACGAATAAAAAAAAAGTTTTAGAGTGGATATTGAACTTAAACCTTTGTGACTCAGTTATGCAGCCTCACTCAATGATTGAAGACGGGAACTCCCGGGCTCAGCAGCGGTCAAATGCTCTTATAATAAAAGCCAACATACCATTTGCTTTCCTAATTGCTTGCTGTACCTGCATGTTAACTTTCAGCGATTGGTGTACAAGAACACCCAGGTGCCTCTGAACACCAACATTTCCCAATCTTGTACCATTTAAAAAATGCTCTGCTTTTCTATTTTTCATACCAAAGTGGATAACTTCACGTTTCTCCACATTATATTCCATTTCCCATGTTCGTGCCCTTTCACTTAGCCTGTCTATATCCCGCTTAAGCGTCTTTGCATCCTCCTCACATTCCCACCCAGCTTTGTATCATCGGGAAACTTGAATATATTAAATTTGATCCCCTCAACCAAATAACTAATGTAGATTTGGAAAAGCTGAGGCCGAAGCACTAGTTACAGTGGTCTGCCAACCCGAAAATGAACCGTTCATTCCTACTCTCTATTTTCTGTCCGTTAACCAATCCAAAATCCATGCTGATATATTACCCCCAATCCCGTGAGCCCTAATTTTGTTTAATAACCTCTTGTGTGGCACCTTATCGAATGCCTTCTGAAAATCCAAATCCATCATATCCACTGGTTGTCCTGTATCTATTCTACTCGTTACAACCTCAAAAACAGATTTGTCAAACACGATTTCCCTACAATAAATCCGTGTTGAATCTATCATAAATCCTATTATTATTTTCTAATTGCCCTGTTACGACGTCCTTAATAATATATTCTAGCATTTCCCCTACTACTGATGTCAGTCTAACTGATCTATAGTTCCCCGTTTTCTCTCTCCATCCTTTCTTAAATAGTGGGGTTAGATTTGCTACCTTCCAATCCACGGGAACCGTTCTAGAATCTATGGAATTTTGGAAAATGACAACCAATGCATCCACTATCTCCATACCTACCTATTTCAGAACCCGAGGATGTAGGCCATCAGACCCTTGTTACATGCATCCTCTAATTTCCTGATTTATACTCTGCCCTACATTACAACTACTGTTTGGGGGCCGAAAACAGCTCCCACCAATGTTTTCTGCCACATGCTGTTTCTTAGCTCCGCCCAAAGAGGGCGGTCGAAGCAGAGTTTTTGAATATTTGTTAGGCAGAGGTAGATAGATTCTTGATCAGCAAGGGGGTGAAAGGTTATCGGGGGTAGACGGAAATGCGGAGTAATCAGATCAGCCATGATCTTATTGAATCTCGGAGCAGGGTCGAGGGACCGAGTGGCCTACTCCTGCTCCTAATTCGTATGTTCGTATATTCGTAAAACTATCTTGCATACATTCCATGAATTCGTCCTCCACACTATTACTGCAAATTTGGTTTATAATGCTTTCTGCCCCTTGCTGTTTCTGAGCTCCACCCAAACTGATTCTACGTCTTGATTTTCGGAGCTAAGATCCTTTCTCTCTACTGTCTTCATCCCTTCCTTTATTATCAGGGCTACCCTTCCTCGTTTTCCACTTTGCCTATCTCTGCTAAATGTTAAGTACCCTGCAATATTTCGTTGCCAACCTTGGCCACTTTGCAACCACCTCTCCGTTATGGCTAATAGATCAAACTGGTTAAATTTTTTTGCGCTATTTTGTTGCGAATGCGTCGCGCATTCAGATAAAGTGCCTTTAAGTTTGACTTATTTCTATTTTTCCCTGAGCTCACCTTAGACACTGATGCCTTATTACCTTTGTTGCTCTCTCTTTCCCTTCCTGACCCACGCTGCTTATTTTTACCCAAAACTCTACTCTGCTCTAGATCCTTGACATTTCTCTCACTGCTTTTAAACTTAATCTTTCCTGAATCCTACCACCCCCCACCCTTTCATTAGTTTAAAGCCCTGTTTACTGCCCTAGTTATCCTGTTCACCAGGACATTGGTCCCAGCCTGGTTTTAGTGGAACCCGTCCCAGCGGAACAGCGCTCTCTTTCCCCAGTACTGGTGCCAGTGCCCCATGAATTGAAACCCCTTCTTTGAGCCACTCATTTAAACCTCGAATCTGTTTTTCCCTAAGCCAATTTGCGCGTGGCTCAGGTAACCATCCAGAGATTATTAGCTTTGAGGTGCTGCTTTTTAATTTGAATTCTAGCTCCATAAACTGCCTTGGCAGGACTCCCTCATTACTTTTTCTACCTATGTCGTTGGATCCTACGTGGACAAGGACAACTGGATCCTCCCCCAACTACTCCAAGTTCTACCTATGTCGTTGGTTCCTACGTGGAGTACGACAACTGGATCTTCCCCCTCCTACTCCAAGTTATTCTCCAGCCGCGAGGAGATGTCTTTAACCTGGCACCGGGCAGGCAACACAACCTTCGGTACTCTCGGTCGTGGCTGCAGAGAATAGTATCTATCCCCCTGACTATACTGTCCCCTACCACAACTACATTCACTATTACTCCCTCCACTTGATTGGCCTCCTTCATCATGGTGCCATGATCATCTTGCTCCTCCATCATTCAGGCTTTTCCCTCGTCCACACAGGCAGCAAGGAACCCATATCTGTTGGACAAGGGCAAAGGCTGAGGCTCCTCCAGCACTGCACCTGGGGTCCCCTTACCTGCCTGAGTTTCAGTCACACCCTCCTGTCCCTGACCACTAACAGACATGTACCACTACCTAACCTAAGGGCTGTGACTGCCTCCTGGATCATAGTGTCCAGGTAACTCTCCCTGTCCCTGATGTCCCGCTATGTCTGCACTTCAGACTCCAGCTGAAAAATTCTGAGCTGAAGTTCCTGGAGATACAGGCACTTACTGCAAACGTGATTGTCCGGGATCACAATGCTCTCCACAAACTACCACATGATGCAGTTGTGGCACACCGCCTGCACTACCATCCCTATATGACATTGTTTTATTTAATTAAATGTAATAACATTTGTATTTAGGTAACTTAGATTACAGTGTAGTTTCTTGACCACGTACTTGATCTAGATTAAGTTAAGGGAACTGCCATTAAATATCTACCTGTAACACAAAGCACTACAAGTAGTGTAGGCAAAAAGCAACACCTCCTTCCCGCTCTTCTCCAATTTCCCACTCTTTCCAAATTCACTCAATTTACAAGTGATGGCTCGGCTCCCCTGCTCCTAGTCATTAGCGCCTATTCAAGACAAACACTTAAAGCTGAATGACAGTAAACTGCCACTGGCAACAGCTTCTGTTAACTACAGTTTTTAAAGTTATAAGTTAAAATCTAAACCTCAAACTAAATTTCACTTTTTACAGCTTCTATTTATCAAATACTTACCAGATATTCCCACTCATTCCAAATTCCCAAATAAAAACTCTGTCCAAGTCCACTACGTTTAATCCCGCCCAGTGCAGACCGCTCTGTGCTCTGCAGAAATGTTTACTTTTATACACTTGGAGCTTCACCCAATTAACAAGTGATGTCTCAGCACCCCTGCTCCTGGTGATTGTTGCCTATTCAAGACAGCAGCAGAATGTGGAAGAGGGAACCAAGCTGAACCAGTGAGAGTCAGAGACTGAGAGCAGAAAACTGCGCTGTGGGAGCTTGGGGAAAATACAGACACAACAGAACTAAATGTGCACCGTGATAACCATGTGATAATTCACCCACATTGACAGTGTCAATAGGACAATAGAACTCCATGTACACAATGATAACAGTGTGATAATTCACCCACAGTAACAGTGTCAATAACACAATAGAACTCCATGCACACAGTGATAACAGTGTGATAATTCACCCACAGTGACAGTGTCAGTAACACAATAGAACTCCATGTACACAGTGATAACAGTGTAATAATTCACCCACAGTGACAGTGTCAGTAACACAATAGAACTCCATATACACAGTGATAACAGTGAGATAATTCACCCACAGTAGAATACCAATAATACAATAGAAAGTTTATGCTCACCATTATCATATCGCTGATACAGCTCTTACCAAAATCACAAATGCCATCCTAAACTATCTCACTCATCCTTCTCGAAATGCCTGCAGCCTTTGACACGGTTGACCACACCATCATCCCCCACCTTCTCTCCTCCGTCATTCAGTTGAATGGAACGACCCTGGAAGCCAGAGAATCACCTTCAATGGCTTCTCTTCCCGCTCCGCACCGTTAGCTGATGAATCCCTGATGGATCTATCCTTGGCCCCTCCTATTTCTCATCTACATGCGGCCCCTCAGCGATATCATTGGAAAACACAGCGTCAGGTTCCACATCTACGCTGACGTCAACCAGCTCGACCTCACCATGACCTCTCCATTGACTCTGGTTTGTCACACTGCTTGTCCTACATCCATTACTGAATGAGCAGAAACTTCCTCCAACTAAATACTGGGTAGACCGAAGCAATTGTATTCGGTCCCTCCACGAACTCCATTTGCGAGCAAACTCCATCCCTCTCGCTAGGAATAGTCTGAAGCTGAACCGAACAGTTCGCAACCTTGGCGTCCTATTTCACCAAAATCGAGTTTCCAACCACATATTCGCTCCGTCACCAAGTCCGTCTACTTCCACCTCCGTAACATAACCGTCTCCAACCCTGCCTCTGCTCATAACTTGTTGAAACCCTCATCCATGCCTTTGTTATTTCTAGAGTTGACTATTCCAATGCTCTCCTGGCCGGCCTCCCACCTTCCACCCTCCATAAACTTGAGCTCATTCAATTCTCTGCTGCCCACAGCCTAAGTCGCACCAAGTCCCGTTCACCCCATCACAGTGAAATACGAATAACACAATAGGAAATATATGTACACAGTTATAATCGTGACGATAATACCACTCACAGTCAAATACCAATAACAGAAAAGGAAATATATGTACACAGTTATAATAGGATGATAATACCAGTCACAGTGAAACACTAATAACACAAGAGGAAATATATGCACACAGTTATAATAGTGTGATAATGCCACTCACAGTGAAATACCAATAACACAATAGGAAATATATGTCCACAGTTATAATAGTGTGATACCACTAACATTGAAATACAAAGAACACAATCGGGAATATATGTCCACAGTTATAATAGTGTGATACCACTCACAGTGCAGCGACATCTACTGTTGAATTTCAATAAAACATCACTCGGGGCAAATAGACTGGTACCGCTGAAGAGGCGGCTCTGTGGAAAACACATTCAAACAAATATTGCAGGACCAGGCACTCAAGTTGGGCAGTGATTCCGTTAAAGGGGAGAAGTTATGTTGAGAAAGAGAAGAAATGATTGCGGTAAAGGGGGAGGAATTATACCGTCAAAGGGGGGAAATGCTTCAGTAAAAGTGGATAAAATATACCGTGAAACGGCTGAAATTGCACAGTTGAAGAGGAGAAGCGTTCCCTGTAAATAGGAGCAGTGATACAGTTAACCAATGATTCCCATAACTAATAACTAACTTCAATACTTTACCTGGAACCCCTATAGCTGCAATGACGGGATAGTAAAGGGGAAACACCAGACCTTTTGGTATCCCGTGCATTTCTCTCAGAAGCTCTGAGCGCGTTCTTCACGACACTCACAGATTGTCACATTTATACCTGATGTCAGGCTCCAGGGAGATAATCAGATGGCTTGATCTTTCATATTAATTACACTAATTGAAACAAACAGATTAGTGCAGCCGCTGCCAGGATGGTGTTTATGATTTGATGGAAAGGAATGTATTTAAATAACTCTGACCCGGCTCTAAAGTGAAATACCCATATATTACAGTATGATGCCGGTTTGATTTCCTTATAAAATATAATAAATTCAGTGAATAAGTGGTTGCGAAGCTGAAAATGAGCCTTCTACGGGATGAATTCACAGGTCTAAACCCCTTAATACTATGTGAGGAGGATTCAGTTCAAGTTATAATTGACAAGAGAAACTCTGGTCCTGCAGCCGGAAAACTCGGACAAGTTCTCGCTCCTGGTCATTATCCAGCTCCATCCGGGTAAGCACGGGTCACGTGCAGCTGCGTCCAACTCCCTGTGAAAGTTTACATCCACGTTAACCAACTGTCTGTGTTTTTATTTGGACAGCTTCAGAACAGCACGGTTTCAATCAGTCTGGACAGCTCGAGTTCAGCACAGTTACATTCAGTCTGGACAGGTCAAGTTAGCACAGTTACATTCAGTGTGGACAGCTTCAGTGCAGCACAGTTACATTCAGTGTGGAGAGATCCAGTTCAGAACAGTACATCAGTGGAGAGGACCAGTTCAGCACAGTTACATTCAGTGTGGAGAGGTTCAGTTCAGCACAGTTACATTCAATGTATACAGGTCCAGTTCAGCACAGTTACATTCAGTGTGGACAGGTCCAGTTCAGCACGGTTACATTCAGTGTGGCCAGGTCCAGTTCAGCACGGTTACACTGAGTGTGGCCAGGTCCAGTTCAGCACAGTTACATTCAGTGTGGACATTTCCAGTTCAGCACCGTTACACTGAGTGTGGACAGGTCCAGTTCAGCACAGTTACATTCAGTGTGGACAGGTCCAGTTCAGCACTCTTACATTCAGCGTGGACAGGTCCAGTTCAGCACGGTTACATTTAGTGTGGACAGGTCCAGTTCAACACATTTATATTCAGCGTGGACAGGTCCAGTTCAACACAGTTATATTCAGTGTGGACAGGTCAATTTCAGCACAGTTACATTCGGTGTGGACAGGTCCAGTTCAGCACAATTACATTCAGTGTGGACAGGTCCAGTTCAGCAATGTTACGTTCAGTGTGGTCAGGTCCAGGTCAGCACGTTTGCATTCATTGTGGACATGTCCAGTTCAGCACGATTACATTCATTGAGGACAGGACCAATTCAGCACAGTTACATTCAGTGTGGACAGGTCTAGTTCAGCGCAGTTACATTCAGTGTGTACAGGATCAGTTCAGCACAGTTACATTCAGTGTGGACAGGTCAGTTCAGCACAATTACATTCATTGTGGACATGTCCAGTTCGGCGCAATTACATTCAGTGTGGACAGGTCCAGTTCAAAATAGTTGCATTCAGTAAAGGTCAGTTCAGCGTGTTGAGTGGCCGTCTTAGTGGATCACTGTGGAAGTAACGGCTGCGATAATGCTGAGTTGAAATTGAATCCACAAGCTTTCGGAGCGCTCCGAAAGCTTGTAATTTCAAATAAAGCTGTTGGACTATAACCTCGTGTTGTGCGACATATTCACGAGTTAACAGAGACTGCCTGTCAGTGGCAGATAACAGTTAACAGCTTTAAGTGATTACCTGAATAAGGGGTAATTACTGTGAGCAGTGAGTTCAGTGAGCACTTGTAGACTGGGTGTGGCTCGAAAAGGTGTATAAAAGTAAACAGTTATCTGCTGACGCAAGGAATGGACGGACAGAGTTGTCATAAACGGAGTGCGTCATAAACAGAGTGTAAACGTGGGAATTTGGTGAGAGTGGGAGTTCGGTGCAGAGGAGGAAGGAGGGATGCTTTTCCCTCCAATACTTGTAGTGGTTCATGTTACCGGTGGCTATTTAATTTAATTTACCTGTAGCTTAAACTAGATCAAGTAATTAGTTAGAAACTAAAAACTTTAAGCTAAGTTGATTAAATACGTAAAAAACAATTAATGAAATAAATAAAACGAGGTTTGATAGTGATGGCAGTTCAGGAGGTGTGCCGCAACTGCAGCATGCGGGAGTTTGTGGGAGCATCGCGATCCCGGACAACTACATCTGGAGTAAGTGTCTGCATCTCGAGAACTTCAGCTCAGAGTTGTTGAGCTGGACTCCGAGGTGCAGACATTGCGGGGCATCAGGGAGGGGCAGAGTTACCTGGTCACATTGATCCAGGAGGCAGTCACACCTCTTAGGATAGGAAGTGGTCATGGGCAGGAGGGTGTGACTGCAAATCAGCCAGGTGAGGCGACCTCCAGGTGAAATGATGGAGGAGCACCGGCCTTTGCCATTATCCAACAGGTTCGTGTTTTTTGCGGTCAGTATGGATGAGGGAAATGTCTGCAGAGTGGATGAGCAAATTGACCACGGCACTGTGGTAAAGGAGGCCGTTCAAGTAGGGGAGTGAATAGGAATGTGGTCGTGGTAGGAGACAGTATAGTCAGGGGGATAGATCCTGTTCTCTGCAGCTGCGACTGGGAGTTCCAAAGTTTTTGTTCCCTGCCAGGGTTAAGGATATCTCCTAACGGCCAGAGAAGAAATTGGAGTGGGATGGGGAGGATGCAGTTGTCGTGGTCCACGAATGAACCAACAACACAGGTAGAACTAAGAATAAGATTCTGCTGAGAGAGTTTGAGGAGCTCGGGTACAAATTAATACATAGAACCTCAAAGGGTTAGGGTTAGGATTAGGATTATTACCTGAGCCTCATGCAAATTGGTATAGGGTGAAACAGATCAGAGAGTTAAATGCTTGGCTCAAATAGTAGTGTGGGAGACAGTCGTTTCGATTCAGGGGCACTGGTACCAGTACTGGGGTAGGAGGGAGCTGCTCCGTTGTGACAGGCTCCACTTAAACCGGGCTATGACCAATGTTCTGGTGAATCAAATAACTAAGGCTGTTGATATAAGAACATACGAAATAAGAAACAGGAGCAGGAGTAGGCCATTTGGCGCTTCAAGCCTGGTCTGCCATTCAATTTGATCGTGGCTGATCTTCTACCTCATCTCCACTTTCCTGCAATATTCCCATACCCCTTGATTGCATTAATAGGGCTTTAACCTAAAAGGGGGAGGAGTCAACTGAAGGGAAATTTATAAATCTAAAGAGAAAAGGCAAGGCTGTAAAGCGATTTGTGTAAAGATACTTGGAGTGTGACAGGAAGGGACAGTGAGTTTAACGGTAATAGTGCATCAGTGAATAAGGCCAAATCAGGGAAAAATTGAAAACATTAAATTAAATGCGCTTTATCTGAATGCACAAAGCATTCCTAACAAGATAGAGGAATTAATGGCACAAATAGTGAAAAATGGGTTTGATCGATAGCCATTACAAAGAACTGGTTGCATGGTGACCAAGGTAGGGTACCAAATATTCCGGTGTACTTGACGTTTCGAAAAGAGAGACGAAATGGAAAAGGAATGGGTGAAGCCCTGATAATAAAGGGCGATATAAGAACAATAGTAAGGAAGGATCTTGCCTCGGAAGAGCAGGATGTAGAACCAGTGTGGGTGGAAATAAGAAATATCAAATGACGGAAAACACTGGTGGGGGTAGTTTGTAGGCCCCCGGACAGTCCCTATACTGTTGCACAGAGTATTATTCAAGAAATAAGAGGAGCCTGTAACAAAGGTAATGGAATAATCGTGGGGTACTTTAATCTTCATATACACTGGACAAATCAAATTGGCAAAAGCAGTTTCGAGAACGTGTTCATGGAATGCGTTCAAGACACTTTCCTAGAAGAATACGTCGTGGAACCAACCAGGGAAGAGGTTATTTTAGGTCTTGTCTTGTGTAATGAGACAGGGTTAATTCATAATCTCATAGTAAGGGATCCTCTGTGGAAGAGTGATCATAATATTAAAAAAATCACATTGTGTTCAAGAGTGACGCACTTAAGTCTGAAACTAGAGTATTAATTTTAAATAAAGCCAATTGCAAAGGTATGAGGGCGAGTTAACTGTGGTAGATTGGAAAAATAGATTAATGTTATGACGGTAGATATGCAATAGGGGAAATTTAAAGATATATTTCATAATTCTCAACGAATGTACATTTCATTGAGAAATAAAACATCACAGGAAAAGAGATCCACCCGTGGCTAACTAATAATGTTAAGGATATTATTAGATCAAAAGAAGACGGTTCTAACGTTGCCAAGAAGAGTAGCAAGCCTGAAATTTGGGAGAGTTTTTAAAAAACAGCAAAGGATGACCAAAATTTGATAACATGGGAGAAAATAGCATGAGAATAAACTAGCAAATGATATCAAAACAGATTGTTAGAGCTTCTACAAGCATATAAAAAGGAAGAGAGTAGCGCAAGTAAAGTTGGGTCTCTTAGAGGCTAAGACAGTAGAAATTATAATGAAGAACCAGGAAATGGCACAGACGTTAAACAAATATATTGTACCTGTGTTCATAGCAGCAGACACAGAAACATACCAGAAATAGTGGGGAGCCTATGGTACATTGAGAGTGAGATACTTAAAGTAGTTAATATCAGTAAAGAAAAAGCACTGGTTAAATTAATGGAAGTAAAATCCAACAAATTCTCTGGACCTGATGTTTACATCATAGGGTCCTCAAAGACGTCGCTGCAGAGATAGTGGATGCATTTGTATTGATCTTCCAAATTTCCCTAGATTCTGGAACGGACAGTAGAAAATGTAACACCGCTACTGATGAAAGGAGGGAGAAAGAAAACAGGGAACTACAGACCAGTTAGCCTGACATCAGTCATCGGGAAAATGCTGGAATCCATTATTAAGGAAGTGGTAACAGAGCACTTAGAAAATCATAATATGATTAGGCAGAGTCAACATGGTTTTATGAAAGGGAAATCGTTTTTGACAAATCTATTAGATATTTTTGAGGACATAACTAGCAGGGTAGATAAAACCTTCATCTAAGTCATTAATATAGATTGTACATAGCTGAGGGGCCAGAACTGATACTTGTGGCACTCCACTAGTAATAGCCTGCCAACCTGAAAACGACCCGTTTATGCCTTCACTTTGCTTTCTGTCTTTTAACCAATCCTCTATCTAGGCTAAACTATTACCCTCAAAAGTGAAGTTATTCACTTTGGTAAGAAGAATAGAACAACAGAATATTTTGAATTGGTGAGAAATTATTAACTGTTGGTATTCAGCGGGATTTGGCTGTCATTGTACAAGAAACAGAGAAAGTTAACATGCAGGTGCAACAAGCAATTAGGAAGGGAAATGGCATGCTGGCCTTTATTGCAAGGGGGTTTGGAGTGCAACAGTAAGGAGGTCTTGCTACAGTTGTACAGGGCCTTGGTGAGACCACACCTGGAGTACTGTGTACAGTTCTGGGCTCTGTATCTAAGGAAGGATATACGCGCATTATAGGGAGTGCAACAAAACTTCACTAGATTGATTATTGGGATGAGAGGGTTGTTATATGAGGAGAGATTGAGATTGGGCCTATACTCTCTGGAGTTCTGAAGAATTAAAGGTAATCTCATTGAAAGATATAAGATTCTGAGGGGGCTTGACAGAGTAGATGCTCAGAAGTGCTTCCCCTGGTTGGAGAGTCTCGAACTAGGGGGCATAGTTTCAGGATAAGGGGTCGGCCATTTATGACTGAGATGATGAGAAATTTCTTCACTCAGAGGGTTGGCAATCTTTGGAATTCTCTAGCCGAGTGGGCTGTGGATGCTCAGTCGTTAAGTATATTCAAGGCTGAGATCGATAGACTTTTTCCCTCAAAGGAATCAAGGGATATGATGATCGGGCGGGTAAGTGGCTTTGCGGTCGAAGATTAGCCATGATCTTTTTGAATGGCGAGGCAGGCTCGAGGGGCCGTATAGCCTACTCTTACATAGGAACATAGGAAAAGGGATAGGCCATTCAGCCCCTCGACCCTGCTCCGTCATTCAATTAGATCATGGCTGATCTACGACCAAACTCCATATACCCAACTTTGGTCCATATCCATTAATACCGTTGGTTAACAGAAAGCTATTAATCTCCGATTAACAATTGATCTAGCATCCATTGCCGTTTGCAGAAGAGAGTTCCAAACTTCTACCACCCTTTGTGTGTAGACGTGTTTCCTAATTCCACTCCTGAAAGGTCTGGCTCTAATTTTTAGACTATGCCCCCTAGTCCTAGAACCCCAACCAGCGGAAATAGTTTCTCTCTATCTACCCTATCTGTTTCCCTTGATATCTTGAAAACCTCTATCAGATCACCCCTTAACCTTCTAAATTCTATACGAGATACAACCCTAATTTGTGTAATCTCTCCTCGTAACTTAACCCTTGAAGTCCGTGTATCACTTTGGTAAACCTACGCTGCACTCCCTCCAAGGCCAATATATCCTTCCTAAGGTGTGGTGCTCAGAACTACTCACAGTACTCCAGGTGTGGTCTAACCAGGGTTTTGTACAGCAACAGCATAACTTCTACCCCCTGTATTCTACTCCTCTAGATATAAAGGCCAGCATTCCATTAGCCTATTGATTATTTTCTGTACCTGTTCGTGACAGTTTAATGATCTATGTGCATGGACCCCCAAGTCTCTTTGGACCACCACTGTTTTTAACTTTTCACCATTTAGAAAGTACCCTGTTCTATCCTTTTTAGGTCCAAAGTAGATGGCCTCACAGTTGCCTACATTGAAATCCAATTGCCACAGTTTTGCCCAATCACTTAATATGTCTATATCACTTTGTAATGTTATGCTTTCATCTACACTGCCTACAATGACACCTATCTGTGTGTCATCAGCAAATTTGGAAATATGACTTTCTATGCCATCATCTAATTGGTTAATAAATACTGCGAATAGTTCAGGCCTCAACACAGATCCCTGTGGGACACCACAAGTCACATCCTGCCAATCTGAGTACCGACCCATTATCCCTACTGCCTGTCTTCTGCCGCTCAGCCAATTTCCGAACCAGGTCAATAATTTGCCCTCAATTCCGTGGGCTTCCACCTTAGTTAACAGTCTCCTATGTGGGACTTTATCAAATGCCGTCTGGAAGTCGATATAAATAATATCCATAGACATTTCTCTGTTCACTACATTAGTTACCTCCTCAAAAAATTCACTCAGGTTTGTCAGGCATGACCTACCTTTCACAAATCCATGCTGGCTCTTTCCATGATCAACTGAAAATTTTCGACGTGTTCAATCACCCTATCCTTAATTATAGATTCTAGCAATTTCCCGACAATGGATTTTAGGCTAACTGGTCTATAATTCACAGGTATCCCTCTCTCACCATTCTTAAATAGCGGAGTGACAATCGCAATTTTCCAATCTAAAGGAACTGTTCCTGAATCGAGAGAGTTTGGAAGATTATAGTTCGGGCTTCTGCAATGTGCTCACCTACTTCCTTTAAAATCCTGGGATGGAAACCATCTGCTCCTGGGGATTTATCACTCTTTAGTGCTGTTATTTTCGTCATTACTATTATTTTAATTACGTTAATTTTATTGAGTCCCTGTCCTTACCAAAGGATGGCTATACGTTCCTGAGAGTGACTGTACAAAGGTTCACTAAACTGATTCCTGGGATGTGGGGATCGTCCTAGGAGGAGAGATTGAGTAGACTAGGCCTACATTTACTAGAGTTTAGAAGAATGTGAGGTGATCTCATTGAAACATATATAACTCTTCAGGGGATTGACAGGCTAAATGCTGGAAGTATATTTCCCTTGTCTGGGAGTCCAGAACTAGGGGTCACAGTCTCAGAATAAGGGGTCGGCCATTTGGGACTGGGATGAGGAGAAATTAATTCACTCAAACGATTGTGAATCTTTGGAATTCCCTGCCCCAGAGACTGTGGATGCTCAGTCGTTGAGTATATTCAGAACTGAGATTAATAGATTTTGGAGCAATATGGGAATCAAGGGATATGGGGATAGGGCAGGAAAGTGCAGTTAAAGTAAAAGTTCAGCCATGATCATGTTGAATGGCGGGGCCGCCTCGATAGGCCGAATGGCCTAATCCTGTTCCAAGTGTTCTTGGCCTAGAAATTCGTCTTGGGTGGTGGCGCAAAACGATCGGTACCGGATCGGCCGCCCGTTCTACGCATCTCCTGAATATCACTGGAACTGATGTGACCAAATGGAACTGAATATCAGGCCATAGAACGGACGGCCGATCTGATACCGTCCGTTTTGCGCCACCGTTCGAGACGAATTACCAGGCCTTTATGTTCTTCTTCATTACCTCCTCCTATATTGGTTTTTCCTCAGTTCCCGCACTTTGACCATGGTTTCTGCTGCATTATCTCCTCCATTTCCAATCACATCATTCACGGCGTTAGCACAAAATAGATCAGACAGATCTTTGGGAAACATTCAAAGAAGTGACGAAGATTTCGCCCCCTGGAGTAGACAAGGGCCCGGATTGTCCGGGGCCTGTGGCTCACAAATGCCCCACAACTTCTGGGTTTCCACATGCGATGTCCATGCGCGAAAACCCGGAACTTGCGATCTGTTAAGTTTCAGCTTGACAGACGGTATGAATCCAAAGGAAATGGACATTCGCTGGCACAAGGTTCTGCTGTTTGCCCAGAGAATGCCCACGACCCTCTTACGCCTGGTAAAAGCAGGGGGAAGGTCTTCCTTTACCAATGTAAGGGTTTAAATAAATGTGAAAATAACATTTTTAACATGATTTAAACATTCAAAAACCTTTAAAATTAGTTTAGGTTATTAGTGGCATCTTTAAAAATGTTTACATTTATTGTTCAAAAAAATAATTTTTGGTTTTAAATGTTTAATTAAATTGTGTTTTAATTAATTTTAAACATGTCATGTTTTATTTTTCTTTCAGTGGGGTGAAATGTCTTTTTTAGGGCAGTCCGATTATGTTTATCGGGATTCCGGATGTAAATAAAATCCCAGGAAGCATGATGGGAATCCCCCTTTGTGATTGGTTGGGCCGGCCCACTTGTTCCCAGGGACGCTTGCGAACCGCATGCACCTCTGGGACACGTGGGCCGTTTCGCAGGTGTACGCCTGCAGGCCCAGGAGCGCAAGAGTCTGAAGTTACCGAGGTACCAGGTAGGTGCGTATTTTCTTGCGGTTCGGAGGCATTCGCCCGCGGGAAGCCTCCGACCGCAATTTCCAGCCCAAGAGTTTATAACACTGTGACTAAAATGGGTCACCATATAATGGGACGTGAATCCTTCACCTGCTTGATTTGTGAGCTGAAACAGGAAATGTTGTGGATATAATCTGTGGGAATGAGTTGTTCAGACTCAGTCTATTCCAGTTTGTTCTGTTGGTGAGTTTAAACCGGCTTCATATCCATTAAAATGGCCGCAAGGAGCCAAGCTCCCGTCAGTCCATCTTTAACCAGCAGTTGGTGCTGGCGCACAGTGCTGGAGTTCCCAATAAGACCATCAGTTGTTCCCTCTTCTCACAAGAGACAATGTGGCGAAGGGAGGGGAAAATCGGGCGGGGTCTGAAACGGGCGGTCAAATCAATACCGCCCGTTTTGCGCTCCGGCCCAAGACCAATTTCACCCAATGCTCTTTGTATCAAATTACTCTCAGTGTCTGGATCCAGTTACATTCTTTGCTGTTTCCATAGTCTTCTCTGTTAGACTGTGTTGGTGAAAGTCATTTCCGAGATTACCAATAACGTGTTGCAGTCACTGACAGATGGAGGTGGAATTCTGATTATCGCCTGACATTCTGCTGCTTCAATTCCTGCCGGATCCATGATCCAGAACACACAGAATTACAGGGAGGTTACAGCAGGGAAACAGGCCATTCGGATTCATTAGTCCAGTGTTGGTGTTCATCCTAATCCCATGTACCCGCCCTGTTCCCTGATCCCTTCATTCACTTTTCTTCAACCACCTCTCCAACTTATTATCCAATATTAACACGGTCTCTGCTTCAGTCACTACCTCTGATAGTGAGTCACACAGTCTCACAATCATTTATGTAAAAAATGCGCTCCAAGCACTCTGTCCAAAACGAATTAATCTTATATCTGTTTCCCTAATCTCTAACTTGTTACTCTAACTATATAAAATGTGGTCTCTGCATTGTACTGACTCGCGGACAGTCAGAGGGCTGTGTTTGGTGTTTCCTGTTGACATTTGTACTGTATCATTGTTAATATTAATCTGATTTATGTTTGTAATTATGAAAAAGTTTTCAAAGGAGCAATTACTTCAATTATTATGAATAACAGAGATATTATCAAAGTTCCTGAATCAGTGACTTTAAACTAATGTGCCCGTGTGAATTAAAGCGATGCTATCAGTGTTGGGAACTGGATCATTCTTTGTTTTCTGTACCGAGAGTGAACCGGAAGCACTTTCAGGAAAGTTGTCGGATAGGTCAGATTCAGAATAAAACTCCAATTCATTTCAACGTCATGCACGCCGGAAGGGAAACTGTAGACTAAAACAATGACCCAGATTTACCATTGATTGGTCGAATCATTAATTCCAAACACACTCAGTTATAAACCGTGTCCTGGCCAATGTATAACACTCAACCAACATCACTAAAACTGGTCATTATCACATTGCTGTTTGTTGGAGCTGGCTTTGCGCAAATTGGCTACCGCGTGTCCTACATTACAACAGTAACTGCATTTCACTCGTACTTCATTGACTGTAAAGCGCTTTGGGATGTGCTGAAGTCGGGAATGTTGATAAAAGAATGCAAGAGTTTTTTTTCTTTTGAACAGCCGGAACTAGTTCTATAATTACTGGCAGTAAAGTGCGGCATTGGTTAATAAAATATTAAAATATGAGCTCATCTCAGGGTATCGAGGACTGATCAAGAACAGAAGTTGACGTTACTACCAATCATTTAAACCAATTGCTTTGCTTGGTAAACAAGGGCTCCGCTACTGATAATCTAATCTCGTGTACAGAAGAGTATCTTGGTTTCATGAATAGGGCAGCGCCCTGTTACCGAATTTCAAATCAATATGCATTAGCCATAGAAACACTTAATTTTAAAGAAGGGGAACATTCGGCCCATCGATATCTGTGCCGGATCGTTGATATGGAAAGATAAAAATTTGCAATTATATAGCACCTGGGACGTGCTCATGACGTCCCAAAGCGAATAGTAGGATTAGTTTTGGATTGCTAGATTAATCCAAAATTAATCCCACTGCCCCGCTTTCTCTCCATAGACCTGCATCGATCAAATTCAATTCCCACTGCCCCGTTCTCGCCACGTTGCCCTGTATGAAAGCAAACATAATCCCATTGCCCCGCTCTCTCCACCCCATAGCCCTGTACCAAACCCAAACTAATTCGACTGCCCCACGCTCCCCCCACAGCCCTGTATCGATCCAAAACAATTCCCACTCCCCCGTTCTTTCCCCGCAGCTCTGCATCAATCCCAATCTATTTCCACTGCCCCACTGTCTCCACATAGCCCTGTATCAGTCCCAAATTAATCCCAGTCAGAGGGACCATGAACTATGACGCTGCGCAGATACACCAGAGCAATGAGTCCTCAATACTAGAAAAGGTGCAAATGATGAAATCAGAAATAGAAAATGACCAGCTATATTCCAACTTTAATAAACAGTTACCAGTTGATACAAATAATTAAAATCAGTTCATTCTTTCCATTGTCGTAGGGCGGGAAGTGGGAAAAGCAGGATTACACAATGAGTTCACGCTCTCATGACGATTCCCGACAGCAGCAGAGAAACTAAAAGTCCAACATCTGAATAATACTTGTCAAGTGAGTGAAAAATTACTGCTCACCTGTCAGTAAATTGGGATGTTTGAGTCTCTGGTGCAGGAAGGTCACCTGTCAGTGAATTGGGTTGTTTGTGTCTCTGGTACAGGAAGGTCACCTGTCAGTAAATTGGGGTGTCTGTGTCTCTGGTACAGGAATGTCAGCTGTCTGTAAATTGGGATGTTTGTGTCTCTGGTACAGGAAGGTCACCTGTCAGTAAATTGGGATGTTTGTGTCTCTGGTACAGGAAGGTCACCTGTCAGTGAATTGGGTTGTTTGTGTCTCTGGTACAGGAAGGTCACCTGTCAGTGAATTGGGTTGTTTCTGTCTCTGGTACAGGAAGGTCACCTGTCAGTGAATTGGGATGTTTGTGTCTCTGGTACAGGAAGGTCACCTGTCAGTGAATTGGGTTGTTTCTGTCTCTGGTACAGGAATGTCAGCTGTCTGTAAATTGGGATGTTTGTGTCTCTGGTACAGGAATGTCAGCTGTCTGTAAATTGGGATGTTTGTGTCTCTGGTACAGGAAGGTCACCTGTCAGTGAATTGGGTTGTTTATGTCTCTGGTACAGGAATGTCAGCTGTCTGTAATTTGGGATGTTTGTGTCTCTGGTACGGGAAGTTCACCTGTCAGTGAATTGGGTTGTTTGTGTCTCTGGTCCAGGAGGGTCACCTGTCAGTAAATTGGAATGTTTGTGATTCTGGGACAGGAAAGTCACCTGTCAGTAAATTGGGATCTTTGTGTCTCTGGTACAGGAAGGTCACCTGTCAGTAAATTGGGATGTTTGTGTCACTGGTACAAGAAGTTCACCTTTGAGTAAATTGGGATGCTTGTGTCTCTTGCACAGGAAGTTCACCTGTCAGTAAATTGGGATGTTTGTGTCTCTGGTACAGGAAGGTGATCTGTCAGTAAATTGGGATGTTTGTGTTTCTGGGACAGGAAGTTCACCTGTCAGTAAATTGGGATTAATGTTCTCCTGCCCCATTGCACAACATTACTCTACTCATTTCAGTCTTTGAATCTTATCTTTACACTAATATAGATAGTGATTTTTGTATGTCAAGAAACAGGGAAATGTTCCCTGTTTACATCAATCCATTCCCAGTGGCGGAAAATAAATGTTCTCCAAATGTAAAGCAGGCCAGATCAATTCGGATAATGCAGATTTATTGCTGGAACTTATGTTTTTTCCTTATTTAATTAAATTACCTGTTAGTTTGAGCGGATATTGCACCATATTCTTGAACTCTTCCCTAAATTTGCCCTGTGTCACTGCATAAATAAATGTGTTTGTGCAGCAACTCAACAGCTGAAGCATATTTGCACTTTCACGGAGAATAAATTTGGGGTCACTGAAACCGTTGATTTTATAATCATTTGTAAATCGTTCATATAAGAATTGTACAACATACGTCATCCACAACAGGATGAAACTGCCCGAGATGGTGAAGAGTAAAACGATGGACTTTTTCCGGCTCTCCATCTCTGGGTCACTCTGATTGTCTCCATTGCTGTGGGCCCGGAGTCTCCTGCGGGCTCTACTGGCCGCTAGAATGTGTCTGACGGTCAGAACATTGAGCAGCAAAATCAGAATGAACGGGAGACACGGGGTTAAAATGCGGTCACTCCATTGGAAAGCTTCCCGTACGGGTGAAGTATTATGGAGTTCCTTCAGTCTGCAATACCACGGGACATTATTAATTATGATAATGGGTTCATGTATAAAGTACCAGGGGATATCGATTAAACATCCCAGGGCACAGATCGTTCCTATTACAATGGCAGCCGTTCTCTCGGTGCAATATTTTGTTTTCAGCTTCTGGCAACAAATGGCCACAAATCGATCGAAGGTGAAAGCGACCGTTAACCAGACAGAACTGTCTCTGGCTGCATAGATTAACGTAATGCTGAGACTACATACGGGCGTGATGGACAGGAAGCTACCTGGAAAATAAATAGCAGGAATCCGGTTTAATATCACAGCGGTGATAATGACCAGGAGATCCGTCACCGCCATGGACACCAGGTACCGAGTGATACATCTGGAGAGACCGCACCTTCCTCGGGACAGGATCACAATCGCCACTAAATTAACTGTAAGAGAGAGAGAGAGAGAAAAGAGAAGTTACAGAATAGACTCCCAGATGAAGTAATATATTGACCCGAATTCTATAAAGTTTCTGCAGATCAGACATGATATCAAGGAATGACGGAACAGGCTCGAAGGGAAGAATGGCCAACTCCTGATCCAGCTTTGATATTATAGCGATGGGAAACGATAAACATCTTCAAGGTGGAGCTGAGACAGACCAGAGACCTCGGTTGAAAGAAAAATAATATTTGAACTCATCGGGACACAAAAGCCATTAAAATAAATGGAAAATTCAAATAGGTTAAAAGAGCCGATTATGTCATGATGAATCTAGTAAATCATTAAGTAATACATCCTGATGTAAGATAATGTATTAAAAACCACACAATCAACATAGTAACAGTAGCATAAAATTCAGAACAAAATTTAAATGAATATTATACCAATGAAACAAAGTTTGTGGAGCCTTGTATGGATGTGACCCCCTGACAGGTCTCTCAATTTATTAGAACCGCTTCACATTGACAGACCCGGCAGTGTGTATGTGCCAGGTCCTCAAACAGCAATGAAACCATTAATCAGTTAGTCTAGAAATGAGGACATTGGTTGAGAAAATAATATTGTCCAGAGCAGCAGCAGATCGGCGCGTCCTTCTTCAATCGTCCAATACAATGCTGAACTTCCATCCCAATCACCTAATTGGGACATCGGTTTAACGTCTCGCGGGAGAACCACTGATCCCACAATGCAGCGCTCTCTCAATACTCCCTCGTGTCAACCTGGACTATGGACTGAGGGCCTGGAGTGGGACGTTCAACTGATAACTCGCGGACTAAGAGCCTAAAATTGTACTAACTGAACTAAGATCATACAGCTGGAAATAAATACCCGGAATTCAATGGAAGGTCGCGTCAAAGAACATCCAGGGTCAGTGGAAGGCGGCAATGCAGACACAGTGAGACCCGGCAAGGGAAACCTCCAGACTACATTCGGAATTTCCAAATGGATGATGGAGTAAAAGTGAGCATGGGGATCTTGTGGACAGGAATGGGTCTTGAATCAAACGGAGGAATCCAAGGGCCAGACCGGATGTTTGAGCATGCGCACAGGGCTGGAGGACAGAGTTAGAATTGGAACCGTCGAGGATCAGAAAGAGCGTTCGGGGTGAGTGGAGTTTGCAGCAGAGAAACCCGGAGCAGCTGGTCTGGGAGAGAAGTGACATCAACTGAACGGACAGGAGCACAGAGAGAGAAACCGAACGGATGGGGAGAGCAGTGAGAGATAAACCAAACGGATGGAGAGAGCATGGAGAGAGAATCCGAACGGATGGGGAGAGCAGTGAGATAAACCGAACGGATGGGGAGAGCAGTGAGAGATAAACCGAACGGATGTGAAGAGCAGGGAGAGATAAACCGAACGGATGTGGAGAGCAGGGAGAGATAAACCGAACGGATAAGGAGAGCAGGAGAGATAAACCGAAAGGATGGGGAGAGCAGGGAGAGATAAACCGAACGGATGGGGAGAGCTGGGAGAGAGAAACCGAACGGATGGGGAGAGCAGGGAGAGATAAACTGAACGGATGGGGAGAGCAGGGAGAGAGAAACCGAACGGATGGAGAGTGCAGGGAGAGATAAACCGAACGGATAAGGAGAGCGGGGAGAGAGAAACCGACCGGATGGGGAGAGCAGGGTGAGATAAACCGAACGGATGTGGAGAGCAGGGAGAGAGAAACCGAACGGATGGGGGAGCAGGGAGAGAGAAACCGAACGGATGTGGAGAGCAGGGAGAGAGAAACCGAACGGATGGGGAGAGCAGGGAGAGAGAAACCGAACGGATGGAGAGAGCAGGGAGAGATAAACCGAACGGATGGGGGAGAGCAGGGAGAGAGAAACCGAACGGATGTGGAGAGCAGTGAGAGATAAACCGAACGGATGGAGAGAGCAGGGAGAGAGAAACCGAACGGATGGGGAGAGCAGGGAGAGAGAAACCGAACGGATGGAGAGAGCAGGGAGAGAGAAACCGAACGGATGGAGAGAGCAGGGAGAGAGAAACCGAACGGATGGAGAGAGCAGGGAGAGAGAAACCGAACGGATGGGGAGAGCAGGGAGAGAGATAAACCGAACGGATGGGGAGAGCAGGGAGAGATAAACCGAACGGATGGGGAGAGCAGGGAGAGAGAAACCGAACGGATGGGGCGAGCAGGGAGAGAGAAACCGAACGGATGGAGAGAGCAGGGAGAGAGAAACCGAACGGATGGGGAGAGCAGGGAGAGAGAAACCGAACGGATGGGGAGAGCAGGGAGAGAGAAACCGAACGGATGGGGAGAGCAGGGAGAGAGAAACCGAACGGATGGGGAGAGCAGGGAGAGATAAACCGAACGGATGGGGAGAGCAGGGAGAGATAAACCGAACGGATGGGGAGAGCAGGGAGAGATAAACCGAACGGATGGGGAGAGCAGGGAGAGATAAACCGAACGGATGGGGAGAGCAGGGAGAGATAAACCGAACGGATGGGGAGAGCAGGGAGAGATAAACCGAACGGATGGGGAGAGCAGGGAGAGAGAAACCGAACGGATGGGGAGAGCAGGGAGAGATAAACAAAACGGATGGGAGCAGGAGCGCGGTGTGGATGTTCCTGGGAAATGGATTATTAATGAATCCAGTCACTTACTTCATTGTTCTGAATTAGCAATGACACATAGAGCTATAACTTGCCTTCCATCAGTTCATTCCTTAAAACCAAATCGCAATTTCATTACTTATTAAATCAATTCGTCAGTTGTTAATTTATTAATTATTTAATCAGAAAAGTTAGTGATCAAAGCATTTGAGAAATTCAACCAAGAGCGACATAATTCTGAAATCTAAGTAACTCATTGACTTTGTTATTAAATCCGGTAAAAAAAATGTTAATGAAAGAAAAACAGAAATTCCCTGTAATTCCTATAGTCATGTGTATTAATTGATGTCTCTTTGTGTTCTCATGGTGTGTTCAATTCTGAGACGGTGAGAGGAACGTTCACCGTCCCCATCTTCCACTTACATTATCCGGGGGCTCTTCAGTTCAATGGTGGGATTGTCTTTGAACAGATGGGCGGGGTTTCTGCATTCTACACAATGTTACACCTGTTGGAGTTCACTGCTTGTTTCACAGCCGATGAACAGATGAGGAACATAGGAACAGGAGGAGGCCATTCAGCCCCTCCAGCCTGTTCTGCCATTCGATGAGATCATGGCTGATGTGCAACAACTCTATATACCCGCCTCGGTTCCAAATTCCTTAATATCCTCACAAAAGCAAAATACTGCGGATGCTGGAAATCTGAAATAAAAAGAGAAAATGCTGGAAATCTGAAATAAAAACAGAAAATGCTGGAAATAATCAGCAGGTCAGGCAACATCTGTGGAGAGAGAAACAGAGTTAACGTTTCAGGTCGGTTAACTTTCATCAGAACTGGGAAATGTTAGAGATTTAACAGGTTTTAAGCAAGTACAGAGGCAGTGAAAGGGGGGATGGGAGGCAAGAACAAAAGGGAATGTCTGTGACAGGGTGGAAGGCTGGAGAGATCTAATGATAAAAGGGATGATGGTTCAAGGCAAAAGAGGGTGGCAATGGGATAAGCACAGAAACAAAAGATGGGTCTAGAGGAGGTGAAAAGCGGAATAGCAGAATCAGCACCTGCTGTCCGATAAATGGGAGCAGAGGTTAGGATCTGAAATTGTTGAACTCAATGCTGAGTCCGAAAGGCTGTAAAGTGCCTAATCGAAAGATGAGGTGCTGTTCCTCGAGCTCGCATTGAGCTTCATTGGAACATTGACACCATTAATATTCTGTTCCAACAAAAATCTATAATCTGAGTTTTGACATTTTCAATTGATCAAGCCTCAACAGCTTTTTGGGAGAGCTAGTTCCAGATTTCCATTACACTTTGTGAGAAGAAGATTTCCTGACATCAAGACTGAACGGCCTTGCTTATATCCCCTTCTTCTGGACGTCCCCACCAGAGGGAAACATTATCTGTATCTACCCTAACTAATCATTGTATCGTCTGAAACACCCAATACTTTTTTATACTCAGGAATACAAACCACGTTTATGCAAACTGCTCTCATAAGTTAACCCTTTCTGCCCGGTATGATTCTGGCGAATCTGCGCTGCACCCCCGCCAAGGCCAATAAATCCTTCCTGAGGTGCGGTGCCCAGAACTGACCGCAGTTCTTCAGATGCGGTCTAAGCAGAGCTTTAGTATTCCAGCCCCCTTGAAATAAAGGCTAACATTTAATTAGATAATTAATAAATTACTGCAATACTTTACCTGGCTCAGCGATAGCTGCAAGGGCAGTGTAGTAAATGGCATATACCAGTCCTCTGGGCGGAGAGTGCATTTTCTGTGAGAAGCAGCGACATCTATTCGGGATCCCACATGTGCTCTGTTTAACATTCAAAGAGTCCTTTATTATACCTTATGTCAAACCCCAGAGACACAATTAGATAACATCACCATTCATGTTAGTTACAGTCATTGAACAAACAAGTAAGGTGACATCACTATTTACGTTAAGTACGCCAGCTTAATGTTAATTACAATCATTGAACAAACACGTTAATGCAGTCGCGTTTACCTTTATTTTTGATGCAATAGAATGGATAAGATGGAGGTTACACTGTGTTAAAGGGAAGCGCTATGTCCTTTAGGGAAGGAAACCTGCTATCCTTACCCGGTCTGGCCAATCCAACACCAACGCGGTTGACTAATAACTGCACTCTGAAGGGGTCGAGCAACCCAGGCAGTTGTATCAAACAGCTAGAAAGGAACAAAAGAATATCACCGGGTGGGCCATTGGGCTGTGACCTACGGCTAGAATTCGGAGACGACAAAGGCACACCCAGCCCGGTCGGCCGTGCAAATTCCTCCTCACTAACATCTGGGGACTGGTGCCAAAAGTTGGGAGAACTGCCTCACAGACTTGGTCATCAACAGCTTGATACTCATATTCCCAGAATCATACCTGTCAGCCAAGGTCCCAATCTCCTCCATCACCATCCTTGGGTATGTCCTGTCCCACCAGTATGACAGACCCACTAGAGATGTAGTACAGTGGTATACAGTCAGGGGATGTGGCCCTCAGATTCCTCAACGTTGACGTTGTACCCCATGACAAGTCATGGCTTCAGATCAAACATGGGCAATGATACCTCCTGCTGATTATCACCTACCGCTCTCTCAGTTGATGAATCAGTATACTGCAATGGTGGAAACTACTTGCGGCAAGCAATGAGGAGAAAAAAAGCATAGGATACACTGTGGGTGGGGGATTTCAATGTCCATCACCAAGAGTGGCTCGTTAGTACCACCACTGACCGAGAGGGCCGACTCCTGAGAATATCCCTGTCAGATTGGGCTTGCAGCAGGTGGTGAGAGGACCATCACGAGAAAATAACCTACTCGATATCGTCCTCACGAATCTACCTTTCACGGCTGCATCTGTCCATGACAGCATTGGTAGAAGTGACCAATGCACTGTCCTTGTGGAGGCCAAGTCCCGTCTTCACACTGACGACACCCTCCATTGTGTTGCACGACACTACCACCGCCCTAATTGGGACATATAAAGAACAGATGTAGAAGCTCAAAACTGGGCATCCATGAGGCGCTGTGAGCCATCAGTAGAAGCAAAATGATATTCCTTCACAATCTGTAACCTCAAGGCCTGGTATATCCCTCACTCCTCCTTCACCATCAAGTCAGGTAACCAACCCTGGTTCAACGGGACGTGTGGAAAAGGCTGCCGAAAAGCATCACCTAAATATAAGTCGCCAACCTGGTGAAGCTACAACACTGCACCACATGCAAATAAACTAAAGAACAGGAGAAGGCCATTCAGCCCCTAGAGCCTGACCAGTTCTGGGCACCGCACCTCAGGAAGGATAGATTGTGCTTGGAGTGGGTGCAGCACAGATTCGCCAGAATGATACGGGGCTAAAAGTGTCAGATATTGAGGACAGATTGCACAGTCTAGGCTTGCGTATACAAGAGCAAGGAGTGATATAATTGAGGAGATCAATATGATTAAAGGATTTGATGAGCTAGTTAGAGAGAAACTATTTCCTCTGGTGGGGAATCCAGAACAAGCGGGCCGAAGCTAACACTTAGAGCGAGGCCGTTAACGGTTGAAGTCAGGAAACAATTCTTCACACAAAGGGTAGTGGAAATCTGGAACTCTCTCCACAAAAATCTGTTGAGGCTTGATCAATTCAATATTTCAAAACCGAGATTGATAGATTTCTATTTGGTAAGGTTATTCAGGAATAGGGAAACAAGGCGGGTAAATGGAGCTAAAATACAGATCGGAAGTCGGGCCAGGCTGAAGGGGCTGAACGGTTTGTTCCTGTTCCTATGGTCCTGTATATTCCTAAGTTCCTCCATTGGCATCTGCCCAACAATGTGCAAAACTGCCCAGGTATATCATGTCTAAAAACACATCCACCCGGTCAATTACTGCTGCACAGGCCTACTCCCAATCCTCAACTAATTGATGGAAGAATCGGCAACAGCGCTATCACACGGCACTGATTCACCAGTAACCTGCTCAACGAGGCTCAGTTTTGGTTCCGCCAGAACCACTTTGCTCCAGACCTCATTACAGCCTCGGTCCAACATTAAACAAGGGTTGAACTCCAGAGGTAGAATGAGAGAGAATGTCCTTAATATCAAGGCTGCATTCGACCGAATTTGGCACCAAGGAGAGAAATATAGCGACGTTCACCATCTCAGGATGTCTCAAAATTATTTTCAGCCAATTAAGCTCTCTTGAAATGTAGTCACCGTTGTGATGTCGACAATAAGATAGAGGTCAATGCGGATTGTCGCGGGTGGTGGTGGGGTGGGGGGGGGGCGGGGGTGGGGGGAACTCTCCATTAGCTGGAGTCCTACCTAGCAAAAAGAAAAATGATTGTGATCGTTGGACTCGAATGATCTTAGCTCAAGGACATCGCTGCAGGAGTTACCCAGGGCAGTGTCCTAGGCCCAACTGTGTTCAGCTGCTTCATCAATGACCTTGCCACCATCATAAGGTCAGAAATGGGCCTGCTTTCTGATGACTGCACATGCTCAGATCCATTCGCAACTCCTCAGATAATGAAGCAGACCATGCCCGCATGCAACAAGACCTGGATGACATTCAGGCTTGGGCTGATAACTGGCAAGTAACATTCACGCCACATAAGTGTCAGGAAATGAACATCTCAAACACAAGAGAACGTGACCAGCTCCCCATGACATCCAATGGCATACTATCGTCGAGACTCCCACCATCAACATGCTGAGGGTCATCATTGATCAGAAACTCAACCGGACCAGCCGCAGAAATGCCGTGGCTACAAGAGCACTTGAGAGGCTGCATATTCTGCAGTGAATGGCTCACATCCAGCTCCGCAAAGTCTCTCCACCATCTGCAAGGCACAAGTTAGGAGTGTGATGGAATATTCTCCACTTGCCTGGATGAGTGCAGCTCCAACAACACTCAAGAAGCTCTGCACTGTCCAGGAAAATGCAGCCCACTTGATTGGCACCCCATCCAGCACCTTAAACATTCACTCCCTCCACCACCGGCGTGCCGTGGGTGCAGTGTGTACCATCTACAAAATGCACTGCAGCAACTCGCCAAGGCTTCTTCGACAGCACCACCCAAACCCGTGCACTCCACCACCTGGAAGGACATGTGCAGCAGGTGCAGGGAACACAATCACCTCAAACTTTCCTCAAGTCACTCACCATCCTGACTGTGGAATATATTTCAGTCCCTTCAGCATCGCTGGGTCAAAGTCATGGAACTCCACTGTGGGAGTACCTTCAACACACGGAGCGCAGGGGTGCAAGAAGAAAGCCCAGCACCACCTTCTGAAGGGCAACTAGGGATGGACAATAAATACAGGCCTTGACAGCGACACGCACGTCCTGAGAATGAATCAAAACCTCAAATATCTACAGTCTTATCTGAATATTAGCTACAATTGCAGCTTTCTGGTGTTTTCCTTCAAAATTCTTCAGAACATATATATTTATTAAACTGGAGGGCCTAGAAATTCGTCTCCGGCATTGCTGCGAACCGGGCGGTATCGGATCGGCCGCCCGTTAAATGCAGCGCCTGATATCCATTCCATTGTAGGACTGAGTATCAGGTGCAGCGTTTAACGGGCGGCTGATCCGATACCGCCCGTTTTACGCCACCGCCAGAGATGAATTTGCAGGCTGATATGTAAATGCAGGAACTGGGCGTCAGACGCCGGAAAGTGTTGGCTTCGACACCCATTAATGCTCAGTTAAGAGATTTGAGCTGGGGCAATAGATTGTGTGTTAGAATTAGCCCGAGTCTCCCTGGTCAATTGTCAACACAAAGTTTGAAAGTTCCCGATCGGTATCCAGGGAGCCGCCTGCTGGAAAGGTCCCGTGTGTGAGTATGGGCTGGAGACAGGATCAGTCTCAGCTCAGACTCCCCGCTCTACTGGGCGAATAGTCTGTCCACTCTCACTGTCCCGAGCCAAACATGAAGAATGGCGACCTTGGTGAGGTACCGGGGAGGGGGCGGGGCTTCCTCCGGTGCTGGGGAACCGGACACAGCACGAGGGACCGCCAGCAGGAGACAAGGGGGAGAAAACTGAGAGAAAAACCCACATTCACACAGCACGGGTGGGGGAATCGCCACACGGGAATGGTTAATTTAAACTGTGTTCATATTGATATGCGGTGGGCGGCCTTCTTTCAACTACGTCCCGAGAACTCATAACCAGCTCACGCATTTCTTTGTCTCCAAGATGGGGAACATCTTCCCAGCGGACGTCGTTGCTTTCTCCCGTTCCTTCGATCCCCAGCTACCGTCCCCAGCCCATTCCCTTCCCTCCTGCCAACTGTACACTCCCACCGCATCTTTCCGCGGTTTCCCGCACCACTCTCTCATGCCTCCTCCACATAAATTATCTCCATTAGACCCACCTCTGCTCCGTGGATCCCAGCACATTGAATTCGCGAACGCTCAACTCCACTCCCTCTGAGTCAGAGGGTTGCAGGTTCAGAGTCAAGTCCCACTCCAGATACTTCCCCAACTCTTCACAATCTATATTAACGATTTGGAGGAAGGGACCAAGTGTAACATATCAAAATTTGCAGATGATACAAAGATGGGAGGGAAAGTAGTGAGTGAGGAGGACATAAAAAACCTGCAAGGGGACATAGACAGGCTAAGTAAGTGGGCAGAGATTTGGCAGATGGAATACAACACTGGAAAGTGTGAGGTGATGCACTTTGGCAGGAAAAATCCTAGAGCAATTTATTATCTTAATGGCAAGAAACTGGAGAGTACTGAAGTGCAAAGGGATCTGGGGGTCCTGGTGCAAGAAACTCAAAAGGTTAGTATGCAGGTGCAGCAAGTGATTAAGAAGGCAAATGGAATGTTGGCTTTCATTGCTAGGGGGATAGAATATAAAAATAGGGAGGTATTGCTTCAGTTGTACAAGGTATTGGTGAGACCGCACCTGGAATACTGCATACAGTTTTGGTGTCCTTACTTAAGGAAAGACATCCTTGCTCTCGAGGCAGTGCAAAAAAGGTTCACTCGGTTAATCCCGGGGATGAGGGGGCGGTCATATGAGGAGAGGTTGGGTAGATTGGGACTCTACTCATTGGAGTTCAGAAGAATGAGAGGCGATCTTATTGAAACATATAAGATTGTGAAGGGGTTGGATCGGGTGGATGCGGGGAGGATGTTCCCGATGACGGGTGAGACGAGAACTAGGGGACATAGTCTTAGAATAAGGGGCTGCTCTTTCAAGACTGAGATGAGGAGGAACTACTTCACTCAGAGGGTGGTAGGTCCATGGAATATGCTGCCACAAAAAGCTGTAGAAGCTACAACATTAATTAAATTTAAAACAGAAATAGACAGTTTCCTAGAAGTAAAGGGCATTAAGGGTTACGGGGAGCGGGCAGGAATTTGGACATGAGTCTAGGTTCGGATCGGTCATGGCCCTGTGGTTAGTGGAGCGGGCCCAGGGACTGTGTAGCCTGATTCTGCTCCTATTTCGTGTGTGCAATTCTGTTAGATGCAGGAGATGGTTCTGTGATAGATTGTAGATTGGCGGTTAGGATCAGATCAGCCATGATCTTATTGAATGGCGGAGCAGGCTCGAGGGGCCGATTGGCCTACTCCTGCTCCTATTTCTTATGTTCTTATGTTCTTATAATCCAGGCTGACATTCCAGTGCCGTGCTGAGGGAGTGCTGCACTGTCCGAGCTGACGTCTTTCAGATGAGACGTTAAAACAAATTCGCACCATCTGCTCGCTCATAACAAATCCCATGGCGCCATTGGAAGAAGAGCAGAGGAAATCTCACATATCTTGGCCAATATTTATCCCTTAAACAGCATCACTAAAACAGATGCACTGGTCATCCATCTCATTGCTATTCGTAGGGTAATTGGTTGCCCAATTTCCGTACATAACAACTGGACCAAGAGACAGTGCAAACGTTATTATTACCTGGAGAGGCAAAGTAAAAGGTTAATAAACACGTTAAAATACAAATAAAGTCTGATGATTTTCCTCAGTTCTTTTCTCGCACAGTGACAATCCAGTATGGCGCTGACTCGGAGCTGAGCGGAGGAATGTGCACCTCTCCCAGCGTTCACTGCTGCTCCACAGCGGCTCCCGGTGGTCCGACTCGGTCACTGCACGTAGAACAGAAATCGGTCTTGAAGGTCCCGGGGCTCATCGACTGTCACGTTAAAGGCAGATCCGATTGAAAACGTCACACGCAAAGTGTCATTCACATTATTAAACCAACCACTGCTGTTGACACAGGTTCTAACTTTACTGAGACCTGAGCTGCGAGTATTTTCAGGTCTGTTTCCGGGGTCTGAGAGCATTTGTTGGAGGTTTTTCATGGTTCTTGAAGCACTGGCGAATAAGGTTCCAGGAACACCGATGGGAGGCTGGTGGTCTGGGATGGCTGGAAGTCAAACAGTGTTTGGGTGGCGGTTTTGTAGCATCGGGAGTTTGTGGGGTGTGGTGGTATAGGAGGAGCAGGGTCGAACAGCCCGTGGGGAGCGTGGTAAGAGCATAAGAACATAAGAATTCGGAGCAGGAGTAGGCCATACGGGTCCTAAAGCCTGCTCTGCCATTCAATAAAAGGATGGCTGATCTTCGACTTCAACTCCACTGTCCCGCCCGATTCTCATAGCCCTTGTTTCCCCTAGAGTTCAAAAATCTATCTATCTCAGCCTTGAATACACTCAATGACTCAGAATCCACAGCCCTCTGGGCCAGAGAATTCCAATGATTCACAATCCTCTGAGGGAAAAAAATAGTCTTCATCTCAGTCTTGAATGGCCGACCACTTATCCTGAGACTATGACACCTAGTTCTAGACTCTCCAGCCAGGGGAAACAACCTCTCAGCATCAACCTTGTCAACCCCCCCAGAATCTTATATGTTTTAATGAGATCATCTCTCATTCTTCTAAACCCCAGAGAGTATCGGCTCAATTCACTCAATCTCTCCTCATATGACATCCCTCTCATCCCAGGAATCAATCTAGTGAACCCTCGTTGCACCACCTCTAAGGCCTGTATGTCCTTTCTCAGATAAGGAGATCAAAACTGTGCACAGTACTCCAGGTATGGTCTCACTAAAGCCCTGTACAATTGTAGTAAGACCTACTTCCTCTTGTACTCCAACCCCCTAGTAATAACGAACAACGTGCCATTTGCCTTCCGAATTGTTTGCGGTACCTCCATGCTAACCTTCTGTGTTTCCTGCACGAGGACACCTATATTTTTCCGAACACAAACATTTAATCCTGAGGGCTCCAGAGGGCCGGCCATTTCCGATCCTGGGCCTCTCCACGACGAAATGCGAAGGGCCCAGGCATCACAGGGGCGCATGCGGTTCGCACGGGTCCCTGGGATCACGTGGGCCTTGGGGAACCAATGGGAGAAGGGAATCCCCCTTCATACTTTTGACAGCTTAGACATGTCAAAAGTATGAATGGGGAACACTGAAAAAACACATCAAAACATTAAATAAATTTTAAAAAAATCATGTTTTTAAAATTGGATAAAATTAAATTAAATATTTTAAACAAAAATGTAATTATTTGAAAAAGAAATAATGTGTTATACTGGGCTAAAATAAACTTACCTTTTTTAAAGTATTTTTAAATTAAAAATGAGTGAAAAAAATATTTTTTACTTTTTTAAACTCTTATGCTGGTAAAAGCAGAACTTGCGCCTGCTTTTACCAGGCATAAGATTTTTAAGGGATTTCAGCGGGCGGAGGTTCTGCAGAACGTGGAACTCTCCACCCGCAGAGGCCCTTCCCCAGGGCAGGCGTCCGATCTGTCAAGAGCATTCTTGAGAGATCGGAAATGTCGGGTGTCAGCGCATGCGATTCGCATGCCTGAAACCGGCACTTCCGAGGTCCCTACGGGTGTGTACACAGCTCGTACGCACCCGTAGGGATGGGAAAATACGGGCCATTAAGATAGATTGTGAATAGCTGTGGCCCAAGCACTGATCCTCCCCACTAGTTACAACCTGCCAAACGGAAAATGACCCGTTTATCTCTCCTCTCTGTTTTCTGTCGGTGAACCAATCCTCTATCCACGATAATATGTTACCCCCAACCCCATGAACCCTTATCTTGCCTTGCAACCTTTTATTTGGCACCTTATCGACTGCCTTTTGGAAATCCAGGTATACTGCACCCACTGGTTCCCCTTTATCTAACCTGCTAGTAACATCCTCAAAAAACTCTGAAAAAGTTGTTAAACAAGATTTCCCTTTCATAAAACCATGTTGACTCTTCCTAATCATGTTATGATTTTCTAAGTGTCCTGTTTTCAGTTTCTTAACAATGGATTCCAGCATTTTACCGACAACTAACTGGCTTGTAGTTCCGTGTTTTCTCTCTCCCTCATTTCTTGAGTGGGGGCGTTACATTTGCTACCTTCCAATCCACTGGAACAGTACCAGAATCTAGGGAAGATCACAACAAATGCATCCACTATCTCTGCGGCCATCAGGTCCACGGGATTAGTCGGATTTTAGTCCCATTAATTTATTCAGTAATTTTTCTTTACTAATATTAATTAGTTTAATTTCTTCACGCTCATTAGACCCTTGGCTCCCCATTATTTCTGGTATGCTTTTTGTGCCTTTTACTGTGAAGATAGATACAAAATATTTGTTTAACGTCTCTGCCATTTCCTTATTCCCCATTATAATTTCTACTGTCTCAGCCTCTAAGTGACCCACGATTACTTTTACTGCTCTCTTCCTTTTAATATATTTGTAGACGTTCTTACAATCTGTTTTGCTATTTCTTACTAGTTTACTCTCATATTGCATTTTCTTCCTCTTTATCAATTTTTGGTCATCCTTTGCTGGTTTCTAAAACTCTCCCAATCCACAAGCTTGTTTCTCTTCTTGAAAACATTATAAGCCTCTTCTTTTAATCAAATACTATCCTTAACCTCATTCCTTACCCACGGATGATCACTTTTCCCGTGGAGTTTTATTTCACATTGGAATGTATATTTGTTGAGAACTATGAAATATGTATTTAAATATTCGCCATTGCTTAACTACCGTCATACATTTCAATCTATTTTCTCAATTTACTTTAGTGGACTCGCCCCTCATACCTTTGTAGTTATCTTTATTTCAGTTTAATACTCCCGTTTCGTATTTAAGTACGTCACTCTCGAACTCAATGTGTAATTCTATCGTATTATGATCAATCTTTCCCAGAGGACCTCTTACTATGAGATTACTAATTAACCCTATCTCATTACACAAGACAAGAGCTAAAATTGCCTCTTTCCTGGTTGGGTCGAGGACGTATTGTTCCAGGAATCTGTCTCAAATACATTCCATAAACTTGTCCTCCAAACTACTTTTACCAATTTGATTTGTCCAATTTATATGAAGATTAACGCCCCCCATGATTATTGTATTACCTGTGAATACATGCTCCTCTTATTTATTGATCATACTCTGTCCAACAATATAGGTACTGTTCGGGGGACTACAAACTACACCCACCAGTGTTTTCTGCCCCTTGTTATTTCGTATCTCCACCCAGACTGACTCTATTCCTTCACTTCTGAGCCATAATCCTTCCTCACTACAGCCCTTATGTCATCCTTTATGATCAAGGCTACATCACCTCCTTTTCAATTTTGTCTGTCTTTTCGAAACGACAAGTACCCTGGAATATTTAATTCCCAACTTTGGTCACAATGCAACCACGTCTCCGTAATGGCTATTAGATGAACCCTATTTATCTCCGTTTGTGCCATTAATTCCTTTATCTTGTTACGAATGCTTCGTGAATTCAGATAAAGCACCTTTAATTTTAACTTTCTTTCATTTTCCCTGATTTAACCTGATTTGCTGATGGACTATTACCGTAAAACTCTCTGTCTCTTCCTGTCACATTCTGCTTATCTTTACCCAAATCGCTTCACTGCTCTATGGACTTGAATTTTCTCTTGAGGTTTTGTGCGTTTCCCCTCAGCTGAACCCTCCCCCTTTTAATTTTAAGCCCTAAATGCATCCCTAGTTATTCGATTCGCCTGAACATTGGTCACAGCACGGTTTACGTGGAGCCCGACACAAGGGAATTATAAAATCTGCCACTGTCTCTAGTTGGAGGAACCTATTTAAGGATGAGGAATGAATAATCCAACAGATGTAACTGGCACGGCCCTTATATTACCCATGGGCCTCCACCCGGTCTAAACTTAATGCCACTGTACTAACTGGAACTGTCCACACTGAATGTAACTGTGCTGAACTGGACCTGTCCAAACTGAATGTAACGGTGCTGAACTGGATCTGTCCGCACTGAATGAAACTGTGCTGAACTGGACCTGTCCACATTGAATGTAACCGTGCTGAACTGGACATGTCGACACTGAATGTAACTGTGCTGAAAACGACCTGTCCACACTGAATGTAACTGTGCTGAAATGGACTTGTCCACTCTGAATGTAACTGTGCTGAATTGGACCTGTCCACACTGAATGTAACTCTGGTGAACTGGAACTGTACACACTGAATGTAACTCTGGTGAACTGGACCTGTCCACACTGAAAGTAACTGTGCTGAACTGGACCTGTCCACACTGACTGTAACTGTGCTGCACTAGACCTGTCCACACTGAAAGTAACTGTGTTGAACAGGACCTTACCACACTGAATGTAACTGTGCTGAACTGGACCTATCCACACTGAGTGTAACTGTGCTGAACTGGATCTGTCCACATTGAATGTAACTGTGCTGAACTGGATCTGTCCATACTGAATGTAACTGTGCTGAACTGCACCTGTCAACACTGAATGTAACTGTGCTGAATTGGATCTGTCTATACTGAATGTAACTGTGCTGAACTGGACCTGTCCACACTGATTGTAACTGTGCTGAACTGGACCTGCCCACACAGAATGTAACTGTGCTGAACTGGAACTGTCCACACTGAATGTAACGGTGCTGAACTGGAACTGTCCGCACTGAATGCAACTGTGCTGAACTGCACCTGTCCACACTGAATGTAACTGTGCTGAATTGGACCTGTTCAAACTGAATGTAACCGTGCTGAACTGGACCTGTCCACACTGAATGTAACTGTGCTGAACTGGACCTCTCCACACTGAATGTAACTGTGCTGAACTCGACCTGTCCACACTGAATGTAATTGTGTTGTACTGAAGCTGTCCACACTAAATACAGAGACAGTAGGTTAAAGTGGGTGTACACTCTCAGAGGAATTTGGAGACATCTGCACGTGACCCGTGCTTACCCGGGCTGGAGCTGGATAATGATCAGGTGCGAGAACTTGGCCGCGTTTTTCGGCTGCAGGACCCGTGTTTCTCTGGTCAATTAAACCTTGTGCTGAGACCTCTTCACTCAGCATTTAGGTGTTTTAACCCGGGAATTCCTCGTGTACAAGGCTCACTCTCACCATGGCAACCATGCATTCAGTGTTTCATTATATTTTATGAAGAAATCTAAGCTGGATCATACTGTAATCTCTGGGTATTTCAATTCAGAGCCGGGTCAGAGTTATTTAAGTACATTCCATTCTATCAAAACATAAACAGCATCCTGGCAGAGGCTGCACAATTCTGTTTGTTTCAATTAGTGTAATTAATATGAAAGATCAAGTCATCTGATTATCTCCCTGGAGCCTGACATCAGGTATAAATGTGACAATCTGTGAGTGTAGTGCAGAGCGCGCTCAGAGCTTCTGAGAGAAATGCACGGGTCACCGAAAGGTCTGGTATTTGCCATTTACTATCCCGTCATTGCAGCTATCGGGGTTCCAGGTAAAGTATTGGAGTTAGTTACTAGTAATGGGAATCATTGGTTAACTGTATCACTGCTTCTATTTACCTGGAACGCTTCTCCCCTTCAACTGTGTAATTTCCCCCGTTTCACTGTATATTTTAGCCCCTTTAACGGAGCATTTCCCCCTTTGAGGGTATAATTCCTTCCCGTTTACCGCGATCATTTCTTCCCTTTCTCGGCATCATTTCTCCCCTTTAACGTAATCAATGCCGAATATGAGTGCTTGGTTCTGCTATATTTGTTTTAATTTGTTTTCCACTGAGCCGCCTTTTCATCGGTACCAGTCTATTTCCTCAGAGTGATGTTTTATTGAAATTCAACAGTAGATGTCGCTACACTGTGAATGGTATTTTCACACTATTATAACTGTGTATATATATTTCCTCTTGTGTTATTAGTGTTTCACTGTGAGTGGTATTTTCACACTATTATAACTGTGTACATATATTTCCTATTGTGTTATTGGTATTTCACTGTGAGTGGTATCATCACACTATTATAACTGTGCACATATATTTCCTGTTGTGTTATTGGTATTTCACTGTGAATGGTATCATCACACTATTATAACTGTGTCCATATATTTCCTATTGTGTTATTGGTATTTCACTGTGAATGGTATTATCACACTATTATAACTGTATATATATTTCCTCTTGTGTTATAAGTGTTTCACTGTGAGTGGTATTATCACACTATTATAACTGTGTCCATATATTTCCTATTGTGTTATTGGTATTTCACTGTGAATGGTATTATCACACTATTATAACTTTGTACATATATTTCCTATTATGTTATTGGTATTTCACTGTGATTGGTATTATCACACTATTATAACTGTATATATATTTCCTCTTGTGTTATAAGTGTTTCACTGTGAGTGGTATTATCGCACTATTATAACTTTGTACATATATTTCCTATTATGTTATTGGTATTTCACTGTGAGTGGTATTATCACACTATTATAACTGTATATATATTTCCTCTTGTGTTATAAGTGTTTCACTGTGAGTGGTATTATCACACTATTATAACTGTGTACATATATTTCCTGTTGTGTTTTTGGTATTTCACTGTGAATGGTATCATCACACTGTTATAACTGTGTACATATATTTCCTATTGTGTTATTGGTATTTCACTGTGAGTGGTATTATCACACCATTATAACTGTGTACATATATTTCCTATTATGTTATTGGTATTTCATTGTGAGTGGTATTATCACACTATTATAACTGTGTACATATATTTCCTATTGTGTTATTGGTATTTCACTGTGAATGGTATCATCACACTATTATAACTGTGTGCATATATTTCCTATTGTGTTACTGGTATTTCACTGTGAATGGTATTATCACACTATTATAACTGTGTGCATATATTTGCTTGTTGTTCTTTCAATTTAATATACTGTATCCGCTGATCACGGTGTGGTCTCCTCTACATTGTGGAGACCAATCACAGTTTGCGGGATTGCTTTGCTGAACACCTGCGTTCAGTTCACATATGCGACCCTGAGCTTCTGGTCACTTGTTATTTTAATTCTCCATCTCTCCCCCACTCCGACATCTCTGTCCTCGGCCTCCTGTACAGTTCTAATGAAGCTTAACAGAAGCTCGAGGAACAGCACCTCATCTTTCGATAAGGCTCTTTACAGCCTTTCGGAATCAACTTCGAGTTCAACAACTTCAGATGATAACCACTGCTCCCATTTTATCGGAGAGCTGCTGTTGGTAATGATTCTGCCATTGCCATTTACACCGCCTCTAGTATTTTATTTTGTTTCTGTACTTGTCCCTTTAGCACCTCCTTTTTGTCTTGCACCATCCTCCCTTTTGTCTTTTAATTACTCCTGACTTCCACCCTATCACAGAACTTCCCTTTTGTTCTTTCCTCCCCTCCCCCCTTTCCCTGCCCCACACTTGCTTAAAAACAGTTAAATCTCTAACTTTATCAGGTTCTGATGAAATTCATCGACGTGAAATGTGAACTCTGTTTCTCTTTCCACTGATGCTGCCTGAAATGCTGAGAATTTCCAGCATTTTTTGTATTTATTTCAGATTTCCAGCATCTGCAGTATTTTGCTTTTGTGCAAGTATTTACTAATGTGTTATTGGCGCTGTACTGGGAGCCGTATTATCAACACTACAAACTGCCTTTATATCGCAGCTTTAACGTAATAAAATAATTCACAGGAACGTTATCAAACAAAATTTCACACCGAGCCACATAAGAAGATATTCGCACAACAAAAGCTTGGGCAAAGACGTAAGTTTTAAGGAGCGTTTTAAAAAAAGTGATAGAGGGAAAGCTCTCGGAGTGATGTAGGGTTGGGGAGGTTACAGAGAGAGGGGAAAGCGAAGCTCTGCAGCGACTTGTAAACAAGGATGAGAATTTAAAATCGAGGCGTTGCTGGACCGGGGGCCAATAGAGGTCAGCGAGCACAGGGGTGATGGGTGAACTGGACTTGGTGCGAGTTAGGACACGGGCAGCTCTTGAATAGTGTCACAGCTTAACTCTGAAGGAGAGGGAGGGGAACCAGTGAGCGTAGAACTGAACCCAGCCAGAGTCAGCACCTTTAGGGGAGGAGCACCAGTGAGTTTAGAACTGAACCCAGCCAGAGTCAGCACCTTCAGGGGAAAAGAGGGAGGGGAACCAGTGAGTGTAGAACTGAACCAAGCCAGAGTCAGCACCTTCAGCAGAGGAGAGGGAGGGGAACCAGTGAGTGTAGAACTGAACCCAGACAGAGTCAGCACCTTCAGGGGAGGAGATGGAGGGGAACCAGTGAGTGTAGAACTGAACCCAGCCAGAGTCAGCACCTTCAGGGGAAGAGAGGGAGGGGAACCAGTGAGTGTGGAACTGAATCCAGCCAGAGTCAGCACCTTCAGGGGAGGAGAGGGAGGGGAACCAGTGAGTGCAGAACTGAACTCAGCCAGATACAGCACCTTCAGGGGAGGAGAGGGAGGGGAACCAGTGAGTGTAGAACTGAACCCAGGCAGAGTCAGCACCTTCAGGGGAGGAGAGGGAGGGGAACCAGTGAGTGTGGAACTGAACCCAGCCAGAGTCAGCACCTTCAGGGGAGGAGAGGGAGGGGAACCAGTGAGTGTAGAACTGAACCCAGCCAGAGTCAGCACCTTCAGGGGAGGAGAGGGAGGGGAACCAGTGAGTGTAGAACTGAACCCAGCCAGAGTCAGCACCTTCAGGGGAGGAGAGAGAGCAACCAGTGAGTGTAGAACTGAACCCAGCCAGAGTCAGCACCTTCAGGGGAGGAGAGGGAGGCGAACCAGTGAGTGTGGAACTGAACCCAGCCAGAGTCAGCACCTTCAGTGGAGGAGAGGGATGGGAAATAGTGGGTGTAGAACTGAATCCAGCCAGAGTCAGCACCTTCAGGGGAGGAGAGGGAGGGGAACCAGTGAGTGTGGAACTGAACCCAGCCAGAGTCAGCACCTTCAGGGGAGGAGAGGGAGGGGAACAAGTGGGTGTAGATCTGACCCCAGCTGGAGTCCACACCTTCAGGGGAGGAGAGGGAGGGGAACAAGTGGGTGTAGATCTGACCCCAGTCGGAGTCAGCACCTTCAGGGGAGGAGAGGGAGTGTCGGGCAGCAGAATTGCGGCCAGAGCCCCTGCTATTTCCAATCTTCGTCCACTCAACAACCGAGGATGTATCCTATTCGGACCTGGTGACTTTTCTATTTCGTTCACTGCCAACCTATGCATCTATTTTTGTACTATCTAAATGCTCCACCCTCTTCTTTTACTGTTACAGTGACAGGTTTATCATCTTTTCTGAAGACAGATTCAAATCAATCACATATTGGGCCAAATATTCATCCCGGTGCGCGAGAGTACGCACTGCGTACTCTCACGTATTCTCTCTCCAATTGCCGGTTTTCTGCATGCCCTGCGCATGCGCTGAAAACCGGCAATTGGTCTTTTGAAAAGGGGGCGGTTCCTCGGTGCATCGCCTGCGCACTACAGGCTGCGCGCACGCTGTGCACTTCATGCTTTGGACGCGCAGGTAAGGACGGTAGATTTTAGAAATGGAAAAAGGAGGAGTAAGACCCACTTTTAACAAGGTAAGTAGTGAATTAAGTATTTTTTGAATTTTTTTTAACAGGTATATCTTTTTTAGAGACTTTAAAGACTGGTAAGTTTATTTTTATAACTTTTTAAAAGACTTTAAATTCTTTTAAAAATTTAATTTTTTATTTAAAATGGTTAATTTATTTAACTATACTTATTTTATTAATGTGATGGTTTTTTTAAAATTTAATTGAGGTTTAGCTGTTATTTTGGGGGGGTGTAAGATTCATAGATTTCACATCACGTATGTGAAACTTATGAATGGAAGATGGTGTGCTGCCATTGGCTCTAACTGAGTCACGTGATCCCACAGCTCGCACGAATTCACTACGCCAATGGGATACGCAAGCACTGCCCAGCTGATGTCTGGAACATCAAGTTCGTGCGAGCTGGATCTGAAAAAGCGCAAGCGGAGTGAGAGAGCGCGGGGAAGCCTTACCCCCGCGGGAACAGAGCGAGATCAATTTCTGGGCCATTGTCTGCATTTAATGTAAGCGTTTAATGAATTTACATTATCAGTCATTGAGTGCTTGACAAAACATTATTATCAATTATTTAATTGTCTCGGATTATTAATGAATTTGTGTTTACACCGAAAAATATACACACCTCCCTGATGACTGCACCTTGATGTGCTGGGAGGGCTTGCGGGCTACCCTGACCCTGAAAGCTATGCACCAAGAGTACAACGAAAGTCATGAAAGAGAAAAACCCAGAATTATGGTGGATTCAATAACAAAAGGCATCCCTGGAGATGAAGGAATATAGAGCCCTATATTCAAGATTGCTGTCGACACTGTTTGGTGTAGATGGATTCAAACTAAACGCGTGGAGTGTAAAAATGAACATAAAGGTGGCACTGAAAAAATTCGAGTTGAATATGGCAACAGAAGGGAAGGTCAGTAATTTGTTCTTTTTAGTCGCATTAAGAGAAAAAGTGAACAGATGAATGAAGTGAGATCGGGTGAGGGTCTGATAACTGATGATCATACACATGATAACTGATGATCATACGCATGATAACTGATGCTACATACACATGATAACTAATGATCATACACATGATAAATGACGTGACATACAGATGATAACTGATGCTACATACACATGATAACTGATGATCATACACATGATAACTGATGCTACATACACATGATAACTGATGCTCCATACACAAGGTAACTGTTTCTACATACACAAGATAACTGATTCTACATACACATGATAACTGATTCTACATACACATGATAACTGATTCTACATGCACATGATAACTGATGCTACATACACATGTTAACTGATGATCATACACATGATAACTGATGCTATATACACATGATAACTGATGCTACATAAACATGATAACTGATGCTATATACACATGATAACTGATGCTACATAAACATGATAACTGATGGTACATACACATGATAACTGATGCTACATACACATGATAACTGATGCTCCATACACATGATAACTGATGCTCCATACACATGATGGCCCAGTAATTCGCCTCTCCGCCTTGCCACGGGGGTAAGGATTGCGCGCGCTCTTACCTACCGCGCCTGCCGTTGTGTTTTGGGCCCGCGGGAAATTCGGGTCCTGGGCCTCTCCCAACTGCCGGCGCGCAGTGCTTGCGTGTTCCAGGGGCGCAGTTAGTGCGTGCGTCCTCTGAGATCACGTGGGCCATGGAGAGCCAATGGCAGCAGACCATCATTCATTCATAGATTTGACAGGAGATCTGTCAAATCTTTGAATTGAAATCGGCCCCAGAAGAACAGCTAAACTTAAAATATTTTTTTTTAAAAACCATCACATTTATAAAATAACTATAGTTAAATAAATTAACCAGTTTAAACAAAAATTTAAATTTTTGAAAAAATTAAAATACTTTTTAACAGTGATTAAAATAAACTTACCTTCCTTTAAAGTATCTAAAAAAGATAAACCTGTTGAAAAAAAATTAAAATTATACTTAATTAACCACGTACCTTGTTGAAAACGGGTCTTGCGCCTCCTTTTTAATACCGGAGTTTCTTCAATACTTACCCTCGCGTAGAAACCTGAAAAAAAATCTAAGTTTGCTGTGTGCGCGCAGCCTCTACCGCGCAAGCGGTTCACCTTGGAACCGCCCCCTTCACCATACCGGAAGTTCCGGTTTCCCGCGCATGCGCAGTGCATGCAGGAAACCGGCAATTCGGGAAGCATTACGGGTGAGTACACACTGTGTACACACGCGGGAAGGGCCGAATTTTTGGCCCACTTTGGCTGGGATCCGTTGTCGTTGCCCTGTGTGGATGTCATTAGTTCAATAGGTTGGGCAATGCTGGCCGCTAACAATAGGCTGGGATCCGTGGTCGTTGTCCTGTGTGGATGTCATTAGTTCAATAGGTGGGGCAATTCGGGCCGCTAACAATAGGCTGGGATCCGTGGTCGTTGCCCTGTCTGCATTCCATTAGTTCAATAGGTGGAGCATAGAATTATAGAATCATAGAAGATAGGAGCAGGAGTAGGCCATTCGGCCCCTCTAGCCTGCTCCGCCTTTCAGTGCGATCATGGCTGATCATCCAAATTCAGTACCCTGTCCCTGCTTTCTCCCCATATCCCTTGATCCCTTTAGTCTTAAGAAATATATCCAACTCCTTCTTGAATCTATTTAATGAATTGGCCTCTACTGCCTTCTGTGGCAGAGAATTCCACAGGTTCACCAGTATCTGGGTGAAGTAATTCCTCCTAATTTCTGTCCTAAATGGCTTACCCCTTATCCTTAGACCTTGACTCCTGGTTCTGGACTCCCCGACCATCGGGAACATCCTTCCTGCATCTAGTTTGTCCTGTCCTTTCAGAATTTTACAATATTTAATGAGTTCCCCTCTCATTCTTCTAAATTCCAGCGAGTATAAGCCCAATCGACCCAATCTCTCTTCATACGTCATTCCTGCCATCCCATGTATCAGCTTTGTGAATCTTTTCTGAACTCCTTCCATGTCAAGACCATCCTTCGTCAGATAAGGCGACCAAAACTGCACACAGTACTCGAGGTGTGGTCTCACCAAGGCCCTGTACAACTGCAGCAAGTCATCCTTGTTCCTGTACTCAAACCCTCTCGCTATGAAGGCCAACATACCATTTGCCTTCTTCACCGCCTGCTGCACCTGCATGCTTACCTTCAGCGACTGGTGCACAAGGACACCCAGGTCTCGTTGCACTTCCCCTGCTCCCAATCTATTGCCATTCAGATAATATACTGCCTTTCTGTTTTTGACACCAAAGTGGATAACCTCGCATTTATCCACGTTATATTGCATCTGCCACGCTTCTGATCAATCATCCAACCTGTCCAAATCATCCTGGAGTTTCTCGGCATCCTCCTCGCAGCACACACGCCCACCCAGTTTTGTGTCGTCTGCAAACTTGGAGATATTACATCTAGTTCACTTGTCTAGATCATAAATATATATTGCGAATAGCTGGGGTCCAAGGACGGATCCCTGCGGTACCCCACTAGTCACAGCCTGCCACTCGGAAAAAGACCCGTTTATTCCAACTCTTTGCTTTCTGTCTGCCAACCAGTTCTATATCCAAGTCAATACCTTGCCCCCAATCCCATGTGCCTTAACTTTATACGCTAATCTCTTATGCGGGACATTATCAAAAGCCTATTGGAAATCCAAATACACCACATCTACTGGTTCTCCCTTAACTATTTTACCAGTTACATCCTCAAAAAATTCCAGTTGATTAGACAAGCATGATTTACCTTTTGTAAATTAATGTTGACTTTGTCCGATCCTGTCACTGTTTTCCAAGTGCTCAGCTATTACATATTTTATAATGGACACTAGCATTTTCCCCACTACCGATGTCAGGCTTACCGGTCTGTAATTCCCCGTTTACTCTCTACCACCCTTTTTGAATAGTGGGGTAACATTAGCTACCCTCCAATCCATGGGTACTGTTCCAGATTACATCGAATGTTGGAAGATGATCAGCAATGCATCTACTATTTCTATGCCCACTTCCTTAAGTACCCTAGGATATAGATTATCAGGCCCTGGGGACTTATCGGCCTTCAATCTGTTCAATTTCCCGAACACCATTTCCCTACAAATACTGATTTATTTCAGTTGCTACCTTTCATCAGACCCTATGTTCCCCAACATCTCTGGGAGGTTATTTGTGTCCTCTTTTGTGAAGGCAGAACCAAAATATGTATTTAATTGATCTGACATTTCTTTGTTCCCCATTATAAGTTCCCCTGATTCTGACTGCAAGGGACCTATGCTTGATTTCACTAATCTTTTTCTCTTCACATATCTATACAAGTTTTTACAGTCAGTATTTATGTTCCTTGCAAGCTTACTCGCGTATTCTATTTTCCCCTTCTTAATTAATCCCTTTGTCCTCCTTTGTTGAATCTTAAACTGCTCCCAATCCTCAGGGTTACTGCTTTTTCTGGCCAATTTATATGCCCTCTCCTTGGATCTTATGCTATCCCTAATTTCCCTTGTTAGCCACGGTTGAGTCACCCTTTTTGTTTTATTCTTATGCCAAACTGGGATGAACAAATTCTGTAGTTCGTCCATGCGGTCTTTGAATATTTGCCATTGCCTATACACCGTCAACCCTTTGAGTGACATTCCCCAATCAATCCTACGCAACTCGCACCTCATAGTTTCCTTTATTTAAATTCAGGACCCTAGTGTCTGAGTCAACTATTTCACTCTCCATCCTAATGAAGAATTCTGTCATATTAAGATCGCGCCGACCTAAGGGGCTTCGCACAAGAAGATTGCTAATTAATCCTTTCTCATTGCATAATACCCAGTCTAAGATGGCCTGATCTCTGGTTGGTTCCTCGACATATTGGTCCAGGAAACCATCCCGTAAACACTCCAGTAATTCATCCTCCATAGTATTGTTACTAATTTGGACAGCCCAATCTATATGCAGATTAAAGTTACTCATGATGACTGCTGTGCCCTTATTGCACGTTTCTCTAATTTCCCTTTTAATGCCATCCCCAACCTCCGCATTACTGTTTGGGGGTCTATATATCACTCCCACTAACGTTTTCTGCCCCTTGTTATTTCTCCGTTCAACCCATACAGATTCCACATCATCAGAGCTAATATCTTTCCTTTCCATTGTGTTAATCCCCTCTTTAACCAGCAATGCTACCCCACCTCCCTTTCCTTTTTGCCTATATTTCCTGAATATTGAGTACCCTTGGATGTTGATTTCCCAGCCTTGGCCAACCTGGAGCCATGTTTCAGTAATCCCAATCAAATCATATTCGTTTACCTCTATTTGTGCAGCTAATTCATCCACCTTGTTCTGAATGCTCCTTGCATTAAGACACAAAGCCTTCAGGCTTGTTTTTTTAACGCTCTTTGACCTATTAGAATTAGTATTTACTGTGGCCATTTTTGATTTAAACCGTTGTTTTTTCTGACTGCCACTTTTGTTTCTCTCCTTCCTAACTTTTGCTTCTATCCTTGTTTCCCTTTCCTCTGTCTCCCTGCTAAGGTTCCCAACCCCCTGCCATTTTAGTTTAAACCCTCCCCCAGAGTACTAGCAAACACTCCCCCGAGGACATCGGTCCCGGCCCTGCCCAGGTGTAGACCGTCCGGTTTGTACTGGTCCCACCTCCCCCAGAACCGGTTCCAATGCCCCAGGAATTTGAATCCATCCCCGTTGCACCATTCCTCAAGCCACGTATTCATTTGAAATATCCTTCTATTTCTACTCTGACTATCACGTGGCACTGGCAGTAATCCTGAGATTACTACCTTTGAGATCCTATTTTATAATTTACCTCCTAACTCCATATATTCTGCTTTTAGGACCTCAACCCGTTTTCTACCTATATCGTTGATACCTATATGCACCACGACAACTGCCTGTTCACCCTCCCCTTCCAAAATGCTCTGTAGCCGCTCTGAGACATCCTTGACCCTTGCATCAGGGAGGCAACATGCCATCCTGAAATCTCGTTTGCGGCCGCAGAAACGCCTATCTATTCCGCTTACAATAGAATCCCCTATCAGTATAGCTCTCCCGCTCTTTTTCCTCCCATCCTGTGCAGAAGAACCAGCTACGGTGCTAGGAAGATGGCTGCTGCTGTCTTCCCCTGATAAGCCATCTCCCTCAACAATATCCAAAGCGGTATATCTGTGTGAGATGGGGATGGCCACAGGGGACCCCTGCACTACCTGACTCCGCCTATTACTCTGCCTGGTGGTCACCCATTCCCTTCCTGCCTGTACACCCTTTACCTGCGGTGTGACCAACTCCCTAATCGTGCTATCCACGATGTCCTCAGCATCGCGAATGCTCCAGTATGCATCCATTCGCAGCTCCAGTGCCACAATGCGGTCTGTCAGTAGCTGCAGCTGGATACACCTCCCGCACACATGGTTTCAGGGACACAGGAAGTGTCCCTGATTTCCCACATAGTGCAGGAAGAGCCTGTCACAGCACCGAGCTGTCCTGCCATGACTTACCCTTTAATTAATTAATTAATTAAAATTAAATTTAAATTAAATGGGTCCCACCAATTACACTGGAATTAAGTGATATACTCAAGGGCCCTTGCTTAACAGTATTTCCCGCTACACAAAGAGACCGCAGAAATCACAAAATTTAAGTTTAGAAAAATTGAGAAAGAAAACTCTCACCAACCGATCACTTACCTGCTTTTTGATGACGTCACTCTACGAATACTTTTTGCTCTAGTGTAAGTGCAGGTACCACTAGCTAGAGAGGAGCTCGGTCACCTCTTGTGTAAGGGTAGGTACCACTAGTAACAGAGGAGCACGGTCACCTCTAGTGTAAGTGTAGGTACCACTAGTGACAGAGAAACATGGTTACCTCTAGTGTAAGTGTAGGGACCACTATTAACAGAGGAGCACGTTCACCTCTAGTTTCCGTTTAGATAACACTAGTAACAGAGGAGCACGTTCACCTCTAGTATTAGTGTAGGTACCACTAGTGACAGAGAAGCACGGTCACCTCTAGTGTAAGTGTAGGTAACACTAGTAACAGAGGAGCAGGGTTATCTCTAGTGTAAGTGTATGTAACACTAGTACAGGAGGAGCATGGTAACCTCTAGTGTAAGTGTATGTAACACGAGTACAGGAGGAGCATGTTAACCTCCATTGTATGTGTAAGTAATACTAGTACAGGAGGAGCACGGTCACCTCTAGTGTAACTGTATGTAATACTCATACAGGAGGAGCACGGTCACCTCTTGTGTTAGTGTATGTAACACTAGTACAGGAGAAGCACGGTCACCTCTAGTGTAAGTCTATGTAACACTAGTACAGGAGGAGCACGGTCACCTCTAGTGTAAGTCTATGTAACTCTAGTACAGGAGAAGCACGGTCACCTCCAGTGTAAGTCTATGTAACACTAGTACAGGAGAAGCACGGTCACCTCTAGTGTAAGTCTATGTAACTCTAGTACAGCAGGAGCACGATCACCACCAGTGTAAGTGTATGTAACTCTAGTACAGGAAGAGCAGGGTCACCTCTAGTGTAAGTGTAGGTAACACTAGTAACAGAGGAGCAGGGTCATCTCTAGTGTAAGTGTATGTAACACTAGTACAGGAGGAGCATGGTAACCTCTAGTGTAAGTGTATGTAACACGAGTACAGGAGGAGCATGTTAACCTCTATTGTATGTGTAAGTAATACTAGTACAGGAGGAGCACGGTCACCTCTAGTGTAACTGTATGTAATACTCATACAGGAGGAGCACGGTCACCTCTTGTGTTAGTGTATGTAACACTAGTACAGGAGAAGCACGGTCACCTCTAGTGTAAGTCTATGTAACACTAGTACAGGAGGAGCACGGTCACCTCTAGTGTAAGTCTATGTAACTCTAGTACAGGAGAAGCACGGTCACCTCCAGTGTAAATCTATGTAACACTAGTACAGGAGGAGCACGGTCACCTCTAGTGTAAGTCTATGTAACTCTAGTACAGCAGGAGCACGATCACCACCAGTGTAAGTGTATGTAACTCTAGTACAGGAAGAGCACGGTCACCTCTAGTGTAAGTGTAGGTAACTCTAGTACAGGAGGAGCACGATCACCTCGAGTGTAAGTTTATGTAACACTAGTACAGTAAGAGCACGATTACCTCTAGTGTAAGTGCATGTAACACTAGTACAGCAGGATAAGGATCACCTCTAGTGTAAGTGTATTTAACACTAGTACAGTAAGAGCACGATTACCTCTAGTGTAAGTGTATGTAACACTCGTACAGCAGGAAAAGCGTCACCTCTATCGTAAGTATATTTAACACTAGTACAGGAGGAGCAAGATCACCTCTAGTGTAAGTGTATGTAACACTAGTACAGGAAAAGCACGGTTACCTCGAGTGTAAGTGTAAGTAACACTAGTACAGGAGGAGCAAGATCACCTCTAGTGTAAGTGTATGTAACACTAGTACAGGAGGAGCACGGTCACCTCGAGTGTAAGTGTATGTAACACTAGTACAGCAGGAAAAGCGTCACCTCTAGCGTAAGTGTATTTAACATTAGTACAGGAGGAGCAAGTTCACCTCTAGTGTAAGTGTATGTAACTCTAGTACAGGTGGAGCACGGTCACCGAAAGTGTAAGTGCATGTAACTCTAGTACAGGAGGAGCACGGTCACCTCTAGTGTAAGTGTATGTAACACTAGTACAGGAGGAGGACGGTCACCTCTAGTGTAAGTGTATGTAACTCTAGTACAGGAGAAGCACGGTCACCTCTAGTGTAAGTGTATGTAACACTAGTGCAGGAGAAGCACGGTCACCGAAAGTGTAAGTGCATGTAACTCTAGTACAGGAGAAGCACGGTCACCTCTAGTGGTTGTGTATGTAACACTAGTACAAGAAGCGCAGGGTCACCTCTAGTGTAAGTGTATGTAACACTAGTAACAGAGGAGCACGGTCACCTCTGCTGTAAGAGTAAGTAACTCTAGTACAGGAAGAGCACGGTCACCTCTTGTGTAAGTGTATGTAATACTAGTACAGGAGAAGCACGATCACCTCCAGTGTAAGTGTATATAACACTAGTACAAGAAGAGCACGGTCACCTCTAGTGTTAGTGTATGTAACACTAGTACAGGAAGAGCACGATCACCTCTAGTGTAAGTGTATGTAACACTAGTACAGGAGGAGCACGATCACCTCTAGTGAAAGTGTATGTAACACTGGTACAGGTGGAGCACGGCCACCTCGAGTGTAAGTGTATGTAATACTAGTACAGGAGGAGCCCGATCACCTCTAGTGTAAGTGTATGTAACACTAGTACAGGTGGAACACGGTCACCTCTAGTGTAAGTGTATGTAACACTAGTACAGGACGAGCACGGTCACCTCCAGTGTAAGTGTATGTAATACTAGTACAGGAAGAGCACGATCACCTCCAGTGTAAGTGTATGTAACTCTAGTACAGGAGGAGCACGGTCACCTCTAGTGGAATTGTATGTAATACTAGTACAGGAAGAGCACGATCACCTCTAGTATAAGGGTATGTAAATCTAGTGCAGGAGGATCAAGGTCACCTCTAGTGTAAGTGTATGTAACACTAGTACAGGAGGAGCACGGACACCTCTAGCGTAAGTGTAAGTAACACGAGTACAAGAAGAGCACGGTCACCTCTAGTGTAAGTGTATGTAACTCTAGTACAGGAGGAGCACGGTCACCTCTAGTGTAAGTGTATGTAACTCTAGTACAGGAGGAGCACGGTCACCTCTAGTGTAAGAGTATTTAACACTAGTACAGGAGGAGCACGGTCACCTCTAGTGTAAGTGTATGTAACACTAGTAAAAGTGGAGCTCGGTCACCTCTAGTGTAAGTGTATGTAACACTAGTACAGGAGGAGCATGGTCACCATAAGTGTAAGTGTATGTAACACTAGTAGAGGAGGAGCAAGGTCACCTCTAGTGTAAGTGTATGTAACACTAGTACAGGAGGAGCATGGTCACCATAAGTGTAAGTGTATGTAACACTAGTACAGGAGGAGCATGGTCACCATAAGTGTAAGTGTATGTAACACTAGTACAGGAGGAACACGGTCACCTCTAGTGTAAGTGTATGTAACACTAGTACATGAGGTGCACCATCACCTCTAGTGTAATTGTATGTAACACTAGTACAGGAGGAGCACGGTCACCTCTAATTTAAGTGTATGTAACTTAATACAGGAATAGCACGGTTACCTTTAGTGTAAGTGTATGTAACACTAGTACAGGAGGAGCATGTTCACCTCGAGTGACAGTTTATGTAATACTAGTATAGGAGGAGCATGTTCACCTCTGGTGTAACTGTATGTAACAGTGGACAGGAGGAGCACGGTCACCTCTAGTGTAAATGTAGGTACCACTAGTAAAAGTGGAGCTCGGTCACCTCTAGTGTAAGTGTATGTAACACTAGTACAGGAGGAGCACGGTCACCTCCAGTGTAAGTGTATGTAACACTAGTAGAGGAGGAGCACGATCAACTCTAGTGTAAGTGTATGTAACACTAGTACAGGAGGAGCACGGAAACCTCTAGTGTAAGTGTATGTAACACTAGTACAGGAGGTGCACCATCACCTCTAGTGTAATTGTATGTAACACTAGTACAGTAAGAGCACGGTCACCTCTAGTGTAAGTGTATATAACTTAATACAGGAATAGCACGGTTACCTTTAGTGTAAGTGTATGCAACTCTAGTACAGGAGGAGCACGGTCACCTCTAATGTAAGTGTATGTAACTTAATACAGGAATAGCACGGTTACCTTTAGTGTAAGTGCATGTAACTCTAGTACAGGAGGAGCTCGGTCACCTCTAGTGTAAGTGTATGTAACTTAATACAGGAATAGCACGGTTACCTTTAGTGTAAGTGTATGTAACTCTAGTACAGGAAGAGCACGGTCACCTCTAGTGTAAGTGTATGTAACTTAATACAGGAAAAGCACGGTTACCTTTAGTGTAAGTGCATGTAACTCTAGTACAGGAGGAGCTCGGTCACCTCTATTGTAAGTGTATGTAACTTAATACAAAATGAGAAGTCGCACAACACCAGGTTATAGTCCAACATATTTATTTAATTTTACAAGCTTTCGGAGCTGTCGCTCCTTCGTCAGGTAAGTTAGCAATGAGAGAATCTCCCAGAATTCACAATTTAAACCCAGACAAAATCTATTCACATTATTCCCTACAACAAAGAGCACAGCCAAGACAATGAGATGTGTCCCAGGGGGTCCAACGTGTCAAACCATCTGCTGGCTGCATATCCTGTCAATTTGTGTACTTGTGTTAGTCTTTAAAAAAAAAAGCACCTGGGAAGACCGGCCATGATGTCAAGTCACGTTCTGTATCGTGACAAGAACCCGATATCGCGATTGAGGCCATCCTCATGAGCGCGGAACTTGGCTATCAGTTTCTGCTCTATGATTTTGCGCTGTCGTGTATCTCGAAGGCCGCCTTGGAGGAAGCTTACCCGCAGATCCGAGGCTGAATGCCCCTGGCTGCTGAAGTGTTCCCCGACTGGGAGGCAACCCTCCTGCCTGGCGATTGTTGCGCGGTGTCCGTTCATACGTTGTCTCAGTGTCTGCATGGTCTCGCCGATGTACCATGCTCTGGAGCATCTTTTACTGCAACGTATCAGGTAGACAACGTCGGCCGAGTCACATGAGTATGTACCGTGTACCTGGTGGGTAGTGTCCTCACGTGTAATGATGGTATCTGTGTCCACTATTTGGCATGTCTTGCAGAGGTTGCCGTGGCAGGGTTGTGTTGTGTCTTGGTTGCTGTTCTCCTGAAAGATGGGTAATCTGCTGCGAACAATGGTACTTTTGAGGTTAGGCGGCTGCTTGAAGGCGAGTAGTGGAGGCGTGGGGATGGCCTTAGCAAGGTGTTCGTCGTCATCGATGACATGTTGAAGGCTGCGAAGAACATGGCGTAGTTTTTCCGCTCCGGGGAAGTACTGGACGACGTAGGGTACTCTGTTGGTTGTGTCCCGTGTTCGTCTTCTGATGAGGTCTATGCGGTTTTTCGCTGTGGCCCGTCGGAACTGTCGATCGACGAGTCGAGCGTCATATCCCGTTCGTACGAGGGCGTCTTTCAGTGTCCGTTGGTGTCCATCGCGTTCCTCCTCGTCTGAGCAGATCCTGTGTATTCGCAGGGCTTGTCCATAGGGGATGGCTTCTTTAACGTGGTTAGGGTGGAAGCTGGAGAAGTGGAGCATCGTGAGGTTGTCCGTGGGCTTGCGGTAGAGTGAAGTGCTGAGGCGTCCGTCTTTGATGGAGATTCGTGTGTCCAAGAATGAAACCGATTCTGAGGAGTAGTCCATGGTGAGTTTGATGGTGGGATGGAACCTGTTGATGCTATCGTGTAGTCCTTTCAGTGATCCTTCGCCGTGGGTCCAAAGGAAGAAGATGTCGTCGATGTATCTGATGTACAGCGTTGGTTGGAGGTCCTGTGCAGCGAAGAAGTCTTGCTCGAACTTGTGCATGAAGATGTTGGCGTATTGGAGTGCGAATTTGGTCCCCATGGCGGTTCCGTGTGTTTGGGTGAAAAAATGGTTGTCGAAGGTGAAGACATTGTGGTCAAGGATGAAGCGGATGATTTGTAGGATGGCGTCCGGAGATTGGCTGTTGTTGGTGTTGAGTACTGAGGCTGTCGCAGCGATGCCGTCATTGTGGGGGATATTGGTGAAGAGTGCCGATACGTCCATTGTGACGAGGAGTGTTCCTGGTTCAACTGGTCCATGGGGGCTGAGTTTCTGCAAGAAGTCTGTAGTGTCGCGACAGAAGCTGGGGGTTCCCTGTACGATGTGTTTCAGGATGCCCTCGACGTACCCAGAGAGGTTCTCACACAGGGTTCCGTTGCCTGATACGATAGGACGTCCGGGTGTGTTGGTTTTGTGTATCTTTGGGAGGCAGTAAAAGTCTCCTACGCGGTGAGTACGTGGGATGAGAGCGCGTAGGAGGTTTTGAAGGTCTGGATCGAAGGTCTTGATCAGTCTATTGAGTTGGCGGGTGTGTTCTTTGGTCGGATCTGCGGGTAGCTGTCTGCAGTGTTCCTGGTTGTCCAGTTGTCGGTATGCTTCTTTGCAATAGTCCGTTCTGTTCTGTATGACGATGGCTCCTCCTTTGTCCGCTGGTTTGATGACGATGTTGCGGTTGGTCTTGAGTGCGTGGATGGCGTTGCGTTGTGCTCGGGTGACATTCTGGACTGTCTTGTGAGTACGGCTGATGAATCTGGCGTTGATGCATTTCCTGACAGCTTGAGCATACATGTCAAGCTTAGGGATGCGACCCTCCGGAGGGGTCCAATTTGACTCTTTCTTCCTCGGTTGTCGCACTGCGGTTCCCTCTGTCTGCTGTTCCGGATCATGGACACAGATACCATCATTACACGTGAGGACACTACCCACCAGGTACACGGTACATACTATGTGACTCGGCCAACGTTGTCTACCTGATACGTTGAAGTAAAGGATGCTCCAGAGCATGGTACATCGGCGAGACCATGCAGACCCTGAGACAACGTATGAACGGACACCGCGCAACAATCGCCAGGCAGGAGAGTTGCCTCCCAGTCGGGGAACACTTCAGCAGCCAGGGGCATTCAGCCTCGGATCTGCGGGTAAGCGTTCTCCAAGGCGGCCTTCGAGATACACGACAGCGCAAAATCATAGAGCAGAAACTGATAGCCAAGTTCCGCACTCATGAGGATGGCCTCAATCGCGATATCGGGTTCATGTGACGATACAGAACGTGACTTGACATCATGGCCGGTCTTCCCAGGTGTTTTTTTTAAAAAGACTAACACAAGAACACAAATTGACAGGATATGCAGCCAGCAGGTGGTTTGACTCGTTGGACCCCCTGGGAAACATCTCATTGTCTTGGCTGTGCTCTTTGTTGTAGGGAATAATGTGAATAGATTTTGTCTGGGTTTAAATTGTGAATTCTGGGAGATTCTCTCATTGCTAAATTACCTGACGAAGGAGCGACAGCTCCGAAAGCTTGTAAAATTAAATAAATCTGTTGGACTATAACCTGGTGTTGTGCGACTTCTCATTTTTGTCCACCCCAGTCCAACGCCGGCATCTCCACATAATAACTTAATACAGGAATAGCACGGTTACCTCTAGTGTAAGTGTATGTAACTCTAGTACAGGAAGAGCACGGTCACCTCTAGTGTAAGTGTATGCAACACTAGTACAGGAGGAGCAAGATCACCTCAAGTGTAAGTGCAGGTAACACTCGTAACAGAGGAGCACGCTCACCTCCAGTGCAAGTGTAGGTACCACTAGTAACAGTGGAGCACGGTCATCTCTAGTGTAAGTGTTGCAAACACTAGTCACAGAGGAGCACGATCGCCTCTACTGTATTTGTATATAACACTAGTGCAATAGGACCATGGTAATCTGTAGTGTAAGTGTATGCAACACTAGTACAGGAGGAGCACGGTCACCTCTAGTGTAAATGTATGTAACACAAGTACAGGAGGAACACGGTCACCTCTAGTGTAAATGTATGTAATACAAGTACAGGAGGAGCACGGTCACCTCTAGTGTAAGAGTATGTAACACTAGTACAGGAGGAGCATGTTCACCTCGAGTGACAGTTTATGTAATACTAGTATAGGAGGAGCATGTTCACCTCTGGTGTAACTGTATGTAACAGTGGACAGGAGGAGCACGGTCACCTCGAGTGCAAGTGTATGTAGCAGTATTACAGGAGGAGCACGGTCACCTCTAGTGTAAGTGTATGTAACACTAGTACAGGAGGAGCACGGTCATCTCTAGTGTAAGTGTATGTAATACTAGTACAGGAACAGCACGGTCACCTCGAGTGTAAGTGTATGTAACAATAGTACAGGAGGAGCACGGTCACCTCTAGTGTAAGTGTATGTATCACTAGTACAGGAGGAGCACGGTCACCTCGAGTGTAAGTGTATGTAACTCTAATAGAGGAAGTGCGCGGTCACCTCTAGTGTAAGTGTATGTAATACTAGTACAGGAGGAGCAAGGTCACCTCTACTGTAAGTGTATGTAACACTAGTAGTGGAGGAGCACGATCACCTCTACTGTAAGTGTATGTAATACTAGTACAAGAGGAGCAAGTTCACCTCTAGTGTAAGTGTATGTAACACTAGTAGAGGAGGACCACGGTCACCTCTAGTGTAAGTGTAGGTAACACTAGTTCAGGAGGAGCACGGTCGCCTCTAGTGAAAGTGCATGTAATACTAATACAGGAGGAGCAAGGTCACCTCTAGTGTAAGTGTATGTAACACTAGTACAGGAGGAGCACGTTCACCTCAAGTGTAATGAATGTAACACTGGTAGAGGAGGAGCACAACTTCCTCTATTGTATGTGTATGTAATACTAGTACAGGAAGAGCACGGTCACCTCTAGTGTAAGTGTATGTAATACTAGTACAGCAGGAGCAAGGTCACCTCTAGTGTAAGTGTATGTTATACTAGTACAGGAGGAGCACGGTCACCTCAAGTGTAAGTGTATGTAACACTAGTACAGCGGAGCATGGTCACCTCCAGTGTAAGTGTACGTAACTCTAGTGCAGGAAGAGCACGGTCATCTCTAGTGTAAGTGTATGTCACCCTAGTACAGGAGTAGCATGGTCACCTCTAGTGAAAGAGTATGTAACTCTAGCACAGAATGAGCACGATCACCTTTAGTGCAAGTGTAGTTAACACTAGTACAGGAGGAGCAAGTTCACCTCTAGTGTAAGTGTATGTAACACTAGTACAGGAGGAGCTCGGTCACCTCTAGTGTAAGTGTATGTAACACTAGTACAGGAGGAGCACGGTCACCTCGAGTGTAAGTGTATGTAACTCTAGTACAGGAGGAGCTCGGTCACCTCTTGTGTAAGTGTATGTAACACTAGTACAGGAAGAGCACGATCACCTCTAGTGTAATTGCATTTAATACTAGTACAGGAACAGTACGGTCACATCTAGTGTAAGTGAATGTAACACTAGTACAGGAGGAGCACGGTCTCCTCCATTGAAAGTGTATGTAACTCTAGTACAGGAGGAGCACGATCACCTCTAGTGTAAGTATATGTAACACTAGTACAGGAAGAGCACGATCACCTCTAGTGTAAGTGTATGTAACACTAGTACAGGAGGAGCGCGGTCACCTCTAGAGTAAGTGTATGTAACTCTAGTACAGGAAGAGCACGATCACCTCTAGTGTAAGTGTATGTATCACTAGTACAGGAGGAGCAGGGTCACCACTTGTGTTAGTGTATGTAACACTAGTACAGGAGGAGCAGGTTCAACACTAGTGTAAGTGTATGTAACACTAGTACAGGAGGGGCACGATCACCTCTAGTGTAAGTGTATGTAACACTAGTACAGGAGGAGCACGGTCACCTCTAGTGTAAGTGTATGTATCACTAGTACAGGAGGAGCACGGTCACCTCGAGTGTAAGTGTATGTAACTCTAATAGAGGAAGTGCGCGGTCACCTCTAGTGTAAGTGTATGTAACACTAGTACAGGAGGAGCAGGGTCACCACTTGTGTAAGTGTATGTATCACTAGTACAGGAGGAGCAGGGTCACCACTTGTGTAAGTGTATGTATCACTAGTACAGGAGGAGCAGGGTCACCACTTGTGTAAGTGTATGTAACACTAGTACAGGAGGAGCAGGTTCAACACTAGTGTAAGTGTATGTAACACTAGTACAGGAGGGGCACGATCACCTCTAGTGTAAGTGTATGTAACACTAGTACAGGAGGAGCACGGTCACCTCTAGTGTAAGTGTATGTAACACTAGTACAGGAGGAGCAGGGTCACCTCTAGTGTAAGTGTATGTAACACTAGTAAAGGAGGAGCACGGTCACCTCTAGTGTAAGTGTATGTAACTCTAGTACAGGAGGAGCACGGTCACCTCTAGTGTAAGTGTATGTAACACTAGTACAGGAGGAGCACGGTCACCTCTAGTGTAAGTGTATGTAACACTAGTACAGGAGGAGCACGATCTCCTCTAGTGTAAGTGTATGTAACACTAGTACAGGAGGAGCAGGGTCACCTCTAGTGTAAGTGTATGTAACACTAGTACAGGAGGAGCACGATCTCCTCTAGTGTAAGTGTATGTAACACTAGTACAGGAGGAGCACGGTCACCTCTAGTGTAAGTGTATGTAACACTAGTACAGGAGGAGCACGATCTCCTCTAGTGTAAGTGTATGTAACACTAGTACAGGAGGAGCACGGTCACCTCTAGTGTCAGTGTATGTAACACCAGTACAGGAGGAGCACGGTCACCTCTAGTGTAAGTGTATATAACACTAGTACAGGAGAAGCACGGTCACCTCTAGTGTAAGTGTATGTAACACTAGTACAGGAGGAGCACGGTCACCTCTAGTGTAAGTGTATATAACACTAGTACAGGAGAAGCACGGTCACCCCTAGTGTAAGTGTATGTAACACTAGTACAGGAGGGGCACGTTCACCTCTAGTGTAAGTGTATATAACACTAGTACAGGAGAAGCACGGTCACCTCTAGTGTAAGTGTATGTAACACTAGTACAGGAAGAGCACGGTCACCTCTAGTGTAAGTGTATGTAACACTAGTACAGGAGAAGCACGGTCACCTCTAGTGTAAGTGTATGTAACACTAGTACAGGAAGAGCACGGTCACCTCTAGTGTAAGTGTATGTAACACTAGTACAGGAGGAGCACGGTCACCTCTAGTGTAAGTGTATGTAACACTAGTACAGGAGGAGCACGGTCACCTCTAGTGTAAGTGTATGTAACACTAGTACAGGAGGAGCAAGATCACCTCTAGTGTAAGTGTATGTAACTCTAGTACAGGAAGAGCACGGTCACCTCTAGTGTAAGTGTATGTAACTCTAGTACAGGAGAAGCACGGTCACCTCTAGTGTAAGTGTATGTAACTCTAGTACAGGAGGAGCACGGTCACCTCTAGTGTAAGTGTATGTAACTCTAGTACAGGAGAGCACGGTCACCTCTAGTGTAAGTGTATGTAACTCTAGTACAGGAGGAGCACGGTCACCTCTAGTGTAAGTGTATGTAACTCTAGTACAGGAGAAGCACGGTCACCTCTAGTGTAAGTGTATGTAACACTAGTACAGGAGGAGCACGGTCACCTCTAGTGTAAGTGTATGTAACACTAGTACAGGAGGAGCACGGTCACCTCTAGTGTAAGTGTATGTAACACTAGTACAGGAGGAGCACGGTCACCTCTAGTGTCAGTGTATGTAATACTAGTACAGGAGGGGCACGGTCACCTCTAGTGTAAGTGTATATAACTCGAGTACAGGAGGAGCACGGTCACCTCTAGTGTCAGTTTATGTAACACTAGTACAGGACGGGCACGGTCACCTCTAGTGTAAGTGTATATAACACTAGTACAGGAGAAGCACGGTCACCTCAAGTGTAAGTTTATGTAACACTAGTACAGGAAGAGCACGGTCACCTCTAGTGTAAGTGTATGAAACACTAGTACAGGAGAAGCACGGTCACCTCTAGTGTCAGTGTATGTAACACTAGTACAGGAGGAGCACGGTCACCTCTAGTGTAAGTCTATTTAACACTAGTACAGGAGAAGCACGGTCACCTCTAGTGTCAGTTTATGTAACACTAGTACAGGAGGAGCACGGTCACCTCTAGTGTAAGTGTATGTAACACTAGTACAGGAGGAGCACGGTCACCTCTAGTGTAAGTGTATGTAACACTAGTACAGGAGGAGCAAGATCACCTCTAGTGTAAGTGTATGTAACTCTAGTACAGGAGAAGCACGGTCACCTCTAGTGTAAGTGTATGTAACACTAGTACAGGAGGAGCACGATCACCTCGCCTGTAAGTGTATGTAACTCTTGTACAGGAGGAGCACGGACACCTCTTGTGTAAGTTTACTGGAAAAGTACTCTCTAATCTAACATAAATGTAGCGGTACCACTAGAACGGAGAATAAGGTCACCTGTAATGCAACCGGACTGGGGTAATCACAAATATTGCAAGATTGATTTCAATGTCTGGAGTATTTGTTGCACTTGAATTGAGGAAACTGAAGGTTCCAGATGGTGGCTCTCTTGACCAATTATAGGAATAGGATCAGCACCAGTACTGGGACATTTCACTTTCCACTTGTAAACAATGTTTTAATCTTGTTTTTGACACTGACAAGTAACAATGTCAACTTTTTATTTTTATGTGACGTGTTAGATACAAAATCTAATTACCTGATTCTATTTGTTAAATGACTGTAACTAATGCTAATTATGATTTAACCTGATTGACTCCCTGAAGGATTGATGTGTGGATAAATACAGGTTCCCTTCCATTGCATCAGCCGTGCACCAGTCAGAGGCTTTCAACTCCGACAGAATTCTTCTATTCTCACAGAAAATGGGGCGACCAATTATTCTGCTGATCAAAGAGATTTACTACCCGATTCTCGCTGCCGTCGGTGCCCTCGGTGAGCCAATGTCACCTGTTTGTTGTTAATCTGTGTTAACTGTCACCTTGTTCCTACAGCCTGGTGGATAAGGTAACGTGTTTCCCGGATGTCAGCATTACACAGTCGGTAGTTACCGGAACAAACTCGTGAACTGTGAGTCTGCACTTTCCGCGTTCCCTATAATGCGATAATTTTACTGATGTTACAATAATCTTTGAAGGTCCAACACGGGATTTTAGCTGATTTTCGGACCGTCTTGTCACCCCGTGCAGAGTGGGCAGTGCAGCGGTTCATCAAAATGTGTGGGTGTGTTTCCCAGGTCATGGCTCCAATATTAATCCTGTTCTCACACTGCTCCGTGTTGATAATCACACTGACTGGAATAAAATGCTCTCAACAGGTATCTCCATGTCTATTTCAATCAGACACTGGGACATTATTTCTCTCCTCTCTCTTTCTTACAGCGAACATGGTGACAATTGTGATTCTCTCCCGAGGAAACTGCGGCCTTTCCAAGTGTATCTCGGTCTACATGGTGGCCATGGCAACAGCGGATCTACTGGTCATGATCATCAATGTAATGATGTATCGTATTTTCAGTTTTCACTTTCCACTTTCATTCCTGTCCCACACTCCCGTGTGTAGGCTGATTATATACATGACTATTGTCACCTTCGATTTGTCTGTTTGGTTCACCGTCTCCTTCACGTTTGATCGATTTGTAGCTCTCTGCTACCAGAAGTTTAAAACGAGGTATTGGACCGAGAGATCTGCGGCTGCGGTTATAGCAACCTTCTCTGTTTTGAGTGGTTTTAAGAATATTCCATTTTTGTCTGCATATGAACCTCAGCAAATAATCAACAATCAACATTGGGGCTGTCGATCAAGTCTGGCTTTTTTTCACTCCCCTCTAGGTGTGGGGTACGTCTGGTTTCACAGCGCCTGGTTGGTTTGGCTTCCCTTTACTTTAATTCTCCTCTTTAATTCATTAACCGTCCGCCGTATTTTAGTGGCCAATAGAGCCCGCAGAGGACTGCGGGGTCACAGGACTGAGAATCACAGCGATCCAGAGATGGAGAGCCGGAGGAAATCCATCATTTTACTGTTCACTATATCGGGCAGTTTTATACTGTTGTGGTTGACAGCTGCCGTGAGTTTTGTAACTACCAGACTGACAAACACCAATTATTACCGAGGCGACCGCACAGACCCTGGATATATCGCCACGGAAGCCGGAACATTGCTGAAGTTTTTGAGCTGCTTTCAAAACCCGTGTATTTATGCAGCGACCCAGAGGAAATTCAGAGCAGAGCTGAAGAATGTGGTGAAATCTCCCTGGACACTGATTCTGAGATTAGTTAGAAAATGCGGATAAGTAGAATCAATCAAACAAAAACTTCTTCGTAACTCCAGCTCAATTTCAACTATGTTTCAATGGTGGACCATCCTCTGTTCTGGTAATGTGAACAATGGTTGAGTTCTCGTGTGAACATTCCTACCATTCTCCAGCACAGGCAAGGCCCAGAAATTCATCTCGGGCGTTGGCGCTAAACGGGCGATACCGGATCGTGCCGCCTCATATTCAGTTTCATTGGGGTAAAAATTCACTTGGTTGCGCCACCCGTTAGCGCCTTAAGAGGGCGCTAATGGGGCGCAAAGTCGCTAACGCCCGGGCGCAGCGATGTTTGCGCCGCTCGAGAACTTAACTTGAGATTGTGCGGCGGCGCTAAAACTTACCGCTGCGACCACCTGCGCGCGCAGATTGTGACGTCATTCCATGGTGCAACGCCCTTGGGGCGCCCCGTAGCGGAAATTGAGTGGCGCCCCCTGCCTTACCGCCTGGCGCTTCCAACGACCAGAAGACTGGAACGCTATCAATCGCTGTGGGGCTGGGGGGGGCGCTATTTAAAGGGGGCCTCTTCCTGTCTTTTATTGTTGGTGGCATTTTTGAACTACGCATTCTGAGAGAGAGAGGGAGAGACTTCTGGAGAGATTCAACGTTGTGTGAAGGAGTTTTGGGTACTGAGCAGCACTTTGCAGGTTCATTTTGATTTGCCATTCCTTGTATCGATTTAGCAGAGACCGTGGGAGCTGCACTCTGAGCTCTTTGCCTGGTGCTCTCCATTGTTCTTTCCAGCACATTTGATGTGCAAGTCTCTCCAGGCCGAGATTCAAGGCAGCAATGAACAGGATGTGGATGGAAAGCAAGATTAACCATCCCCTTTAAGAACTGGCCCGTACCATTGTGTGTGTGTTCCATTGCTGACTGACATTACATGAGCTTCGCCAGCGCTCCGAGTTAGCGCCTCACTGCTCGGCCTTTGCACCTTAAGAGAGGTGTGCAGCGCCTGCTTTAGCGCTCCACTCACCTCCCGGGGCGGTAAAAGTGAAGTTTCCCGTCAGTGCCGATAATTAGCGCCAGGCGCTAATATTTGCGTCCGGACGATATTTGCGCCCCAAATGGGGCGCGACCTAATTTCTACCCCATTGACTTCTAATCGCTTCCTATAACCGGCGAACGATCCGATACCGCCCGTTTTGCGCCTCCGCTCGAGACGAATTTCTAGGCCCAATGGCTGCATTACTTTCCTTTTTCACGCTTCTTGTACTGGGTAAACATAATCGATCCCTGCAAATTCAGCACATTTCATGTTTAGGGATCAAATTTAACAATTATGAGGTTCAGTAATAGAGCCGGCCGAATGAGCAACAGAGGAATCCGCCTTACCCTACAGATGCTGGGATTGGGCGCGCCAGTTTAAAATTATCATTAAAGTTTCAAAACATGATTAAAGTTTAAATTGGTGCCGAAACAATTAAAGGACTTGTGATCGCCTATCTGTGCTGAAAGTTTGGTGTGAATATTGCAGGCGTGGGTCTCTCTATTGGACATCATTCTTCATTCACAAATATATCGGGGCTCTTGTCATGTGCTAAGTGTTAGAATGAAGGAAACAGCCGGAACTTGGCTCATCGATGTGACCTTTCACCTCTTTTGTCCCTGATACTTACTTAAAATCTGGATTGTCCGCTGACTGGTGTCTCCCACTCAGCAAAATGTTGGAGTCTGCCTTGTTTTGTGCGTTCGATAGAAGAATCATGAATAATAATACTGCTGTTCTGACTAAACCAGTCTCCCAAACAAATTAGTGAAGGAATATCAAAATTAATGTTTTGTCATAAAGTTACTAACATAAGTTACTAATTGTTGCAAGTTATCTGTAAATAACACTGCCTGGAATCAAGAAAAAATCAAACTGATATTAAGTATTCTGTGTTTGGCGGAACATTTGCAGACGGTCAGAAAGAATCTTTGGTAATTATCGGCCCAAAAATTCGGCCGTTCCCGCGTGAGTACACAGTGTGTACTCACCCGTATTCCTTTCCGAAGTGCCGGTTTCATGCATGCACTGCGCATGCGCGGGAAACCGGAACATCCGGTGGCTTCAATTAAAGGTTTCTTCGGTGAATCGCGTGCGCCGGAGAGTCTGCGCGTGCGCAATGAACTTGGCTTTTTTATGACTGGTTTGACGGTGTCTAAGATCGCAGCAATTACACTTGTACAAAGCTTGAGTAAACCATCTTGGAAAGCTCCGTAACCAGCAGGAGGAAGAAATCTTTCAGCAGTGGGGCTACAAAAGTGAACTTTTTTAAATCTGAAAGGCAGCAAAGTTTATTTAATTAAGTCTGAGGTAAGTTTGCAATTTTAAAAAAAGTTTTAAAACGGGTTTTGAACATTTGGAGTAGTCTAGCAACTCTGGGTGTGTACAAGGCCTATTGAATTAGGTTTCTGTCTTAAATGTGAAAATGACCGTTTAAAAATGAACTATTTACATTTCAAAAAGTTTTTAAAAAGAAAATGATCATCAATTATATTCCTTTAAGTAAGTATGTATGTATGTATGTACGTATGCATGACTTTCTGAAAATGTTACAGTTCTGGAAAATCATCCCGGGCCGTGAGGCGGGTAGACGTGTTCCCAATCCGATACCGCACGTTTCCCACCATAGCCCGACCTGATTTTATAGCCACTCACTTTATTAAAGTTACTTTAACAACTCTTTCCATTTTTTCCTTACAACTTTCTGTTTAAAGAGGAAGCCTGTGAGGGAGAAAGATGCCCTTTGAGAATGAAGTCCTGTTCCTCTGTGCGATTTTGTATCAGAGAATTTTAGACGCCAGGCGACAAGACAGACGGAGGAACCAAAACCGTCTCCTCCTGAGAAGGAGAAACTACTACCCACCCCAGAGAGTGTACAGGGAGAGGTTGTCATTTGAGATGCTGTCGGCGGAGTTGTGTGTGACGAGGCTGCGCTTCAGTAAAGAGTCAATCGGCCGACTCTGTGACATGTTAAAGGAGGACCTTCAAACACGCTCGAAGACCCGCACTGCATTGTCAGTGAGCATGAAGGTAACCACAGCACTGAACTTCTTTGCAAGTGGGTCATTTCAGGTAAGCACCGGTGACATTTCCAACATATCCAAGAATGCTGCGAGGGCCAGCATTCACCAGGTCACAGATGCAATTTTCCGTAGGGCTTCAGAGTTCATTAACTATGACTTGTCCACTCGCCATCAAAAGGAGATGGCCCTTGCATTTCATAACATTGCTGGATTCCCCAAAGTGATTGGGGCCGTCGATGGAACCCATGTTCCATTGAAGGCACCAGTGGATGCACCTGTGACATTCATCAACAGGAAGGGGTTTCATTTATTGAATGTCCAGATTGTCTGTGATGCGCACCTCAGGATCCTAAATGTGAATGCAAGTAACCGGGGAAGTAATCATGACTCTTTCGTCCTCCGTAACTCGAACTTATATGGCGCCCTCAACGCATTGCCTCCAAGATCCGCATGAATATTGGGCGACAAGGGCTACCCGCTAAGACCATGGTTGATGACTCACTACCGCAAGACCAATAATGAGGCTCAGGAGAGATACAACCAGGCACACGTGTCCACACGGCAAGTGGTGGAGAGGACAATCGGAGTTCTGAAATCACGCTTCCGGTGCCGGGACAGGTCAGGGGGTACCTTGCAGTATTCTCCTCTGAAAGTGGCAAAGATTGTGGTGGCCTGTTGTGCTTTGCATAACTTTGCCCTGCGGGAAGGACTGACTCTTAACGCTGCAGAGGAACTACCTGCAGAAATGGAGGACGTGGACGATGCCAATGTGCCTGTGGGAAGGCCTGATGGGGACGAGCCAAGTGCTGCTCAAAGTAAGGCTGTTCGGGAGCAGCTGGTGGCCAACACCTTCACGAGGTAGTGTCGCCTTGTACCTCCCCCTCCCCCAGCAAGGCAAAGAAAGGAACAGCCACAATTTAAAGTGAAACAGTGAACTTTTATTGCAGCATTAAAGACTTCTGAGGTTCAGTGTTGATGTACATAGTTTAAAACTTTTAAATGTTAATTAACTATTTTCAGCTTTTCAAACATTCGTAAACATAAATAGGTTAGAATAAAATTTGTAAACAGTTTACAGTGACTTTTTTGGTTTGTTACTGCAATAAAGACATTCAAGATGGAAACTAGCTATTTTCTAAATTTAAAACAGTTGTAATGTTAAATTATTTTTGCAAATAAACAAGTTGAATTTTTTCAAAGTGACTAGAGGCTGTACTTTTTAAATGAAAAGGTTATATACACTTTCAGTGATAAATATATATTTCAATATAAAAAACATTGAAAACATGTAACATTTAAATAAAACGAAAAATTAAACAATTGAACGATTTACCCCCTCGCATCTATGCCTGAGGGTCAATGGATGTGCATTGTGTAAAAGGTGACACCCTACTGTCTCCTGTGCTTTCCCGCTCCCCGTGACCGGAGCCCTGTGCTTCGACTTGAAAGGGCCCTGTTTGCCATCTCTTGCCCTTCAGCAATTGCCTCCTGACAGGGTTGCTGCTGCTGCTGCTGCTGCTGCAAGGCAATGTTTGCTTACATCACAACTGGCGGAGCAGCTGGCTCTTGGGCCCGCACTGTTTCTGCGCTGGGAGCAGGTAAGGGCGGTTCTGCGGGAGTCACAGTAATGGCAGCAGAAGGTGGTTGAAGCATATGCAAGAGTCCAACGAGAGACTCATTTATTTGATGAAGCTCCATTCCCACATTTGGTTTCTGCAAGAGTCCAATGAGAGACTCATTTATTTGATGAAGCTCCATTCCCACATCTGGTTTCTGCAAGAGTCCAAGGACAGACTCATTTATTTGATTAAGTGACATGCCAATAGAATCCATTCCCTGCCTGATCGAGGCAAGAGAGTCAACTTGTTTCTCTGTAAGAGAACACATCGATTGCCTCAACCCTTCAAGATGCTGCATCTGACCTTGTAACTCCTGTTCTGTTGCATGTATATCTGCTTCTCCCACATGCACTGCAGTATCAAGCTGGTGTCTGTCTGGCACAGAGCCAGAGGGGCCAGGAGATGGAGAGGACCTCTCCAGCAACCCAGATTCGATACCCTCCACTTCCACTACATCAACAAGTTGCTCCTGCTCCTCCACCACTACCACCTCACTCACTGCTCCCATTGACTCAATAACCCCTTCCCCAAAGCTCTCTGCGGCTGCAGACTCAACGCACTGCTCATCCCGCGTGTGACAAGTCTGCTGTAAACCTATGGAAAGGAAGCAGTAAACATTAGCAAAGGTAAAGCATGATGTGCCACATCACAGAAGCTGATATTCAACACACATCTAACATTTTTAAACATATAGCTGGCCAGAGCAAATCACGCTTATGCGTACCAGTGTCGGTTCGTACATCTTCAAAGGGGCAGCCGCTAATAAATCCAAATAGATGCTCGAGCCTTTCCTCATGTTCGGTTAAAGCCCTTAACATGACAACACCACCGCCTGTCAGTGCACGTTCTCTGGCGTTCTGAGCAGTTTTAGTCTAAAATGAAAACAGAAAATATGAAATGTCATGAAATGTAAGGTTTTTTCTAAATATACCTACACCCAAAGTGCATTGGGACACACACAGTTAACTCAGGAAACTACTCAAAGCATTGGAATCAAGATAAGAGCACAATGGATGACCCTGAGCTGGCCCCAAAAGCCATAAAAATTTATGGCAACATCTTGTGACTGCAGGTAATTCACTTGAGTAAATAAACACATACATATATATTTTTAAAACTAGTTCAGTTAAATTTAAAGACATTTTACATTTGACTTTTGAAATAACTATACAAACCTTGAGAGTTCGCAATAAATCACTGAATTTCTTGCGGCATTGTTCTGCTGTCTGTGGAATGGTGGAGTTCGCGCTGACAGCCTGCACAACCTCTTTCCAAGCTAACATTTGGCCTTTTCGTGATGCCTTCGACTTCTCAGTTCCAATTATCCGCAAGTGCTTCGCCTCAACCTCGTCGAGGAGTGTGCTGAGATCATCGTCACTGAAATTTTGAGTTCTTTTGATAATTTGAATTGTGCTCATTACAGCCATTTCACTTTGCTGATTAAATAAAGTAAAATGAATGAAAAAAATGCTTTCAGGGCTTTTAAAACTATTTAAATTACTTCAAATCTCTTTAAAACTGTTTAAAATTCTTCCAATTCATGTAAAAGTCCTTAAAAGTTTGCAAAACATGCATTTAAATACAACTTACTTTGATAGCAAAGTCCTGCGTCGCTTGAAAACCCTGTGTTGCTATTTCCAAAGCTTGCCAGGAGTTTAAAAAATTGGGGGCGTGGCCTATGCTAATGCGACCTTCCAGGGCGTGTCTTCACTGCCCTCCGCACGGTGTGACGTCAGACGCTGCCCGGGAGTGCTGCTCAAAAAAACCAAAGTTCCTGCGGGGGCAAACAAGAACGGCAGACGCGGTAGGTGATATCGCGAACGATCCTTACCCCCGCGGCAAGCCTCCGAATCAAATTTCTGGGCCATCCTTCTTATTATGCGGTTGCACATTGTTCCAAATAAGAATTGAAAAATACCAGCAACTTTGCACCAGTCATTGTTCAGCGGTGATCTCGCCTCAATCTGCGAGGAACGCCAAGGGATGGGAGCAGGGTGTCAATGGAAAGGAGCTGAAGAGTGTGGATGGACAGCGAGCCCTCGGTATCCAAATACGCAATTCCTAGAAAGTGCGTTTCCAGGGGGATAATTCCGTAATAAAACAAAAGAATTTTGTGTTTTATAGACTTGGGCAGAGATCACATGAATAACCAAGTGATGATAATTCTTTAGAAAACGCTGTTAAGGCCTCCTTTAGAATACCAGGTATAGCTTCGGTCTCCTCCTTGTGGAAAGGCCATTAAATCCCAAGAGAGCGGAGAGCGTAGATACACCAGGATGGTGCCATAGATCGGAACTATACTGATGATGAGGGACAAGATATTGGGACCATTTGTAATGCAGCAGCGAAAGCTAAGAGGAAATTTTATAGAGCTTTTTAAAATTATGAACAGTTCCATCAGAGTGAAGAGGAGAGTTGGTGAGTCAGCGATAACGGGTCATCGACTTAAGATAGTCACAGAGGGAATGAGCAGAGAGGTTAGCAGAAACTTCTATATGCAACGGGTTGCTGAAGCATGGGATGTCTTGCCTCAGAGAATAGTTAACGGAAAATTAGGTGAATATTTGAAGCAGAGAAAATGAATGTTTGTGGAGAGAGAGGAGGAGAGTGGATAGTTTTTGATTGCTTTATCAAAGAACCCAGTACAGATAGAAAGCGACGAATGACCTACTCCCACCCAGTAAATGTCAATGGGTTTATAGGTTTACCCAGGTTGGTATCATTTCCATTTTTTGGTTTCCAAGCTGCCCGCATCCCCGTTAAAATTCTATTGAACAAAACATTAAAAATAAACTGGTCACAAGAAGATCCCAGATTTCCAATACTCACCCAACCCTTACCGCCGGAAAGGTTCCCATTTGTCCTACTCTCATTTTTAAGCATCTGTCTGTGCAGCGCCAGATTTCCCACCTATCCCATAATCCTCACCGTTTGTTGATGTGGAACCTTGTCCGCTGATTCGCTAAATTCCGCCTGGGTAATTCCAACTGCATTTCATCAGCCCTACAGGCCAGGGAGGTGTTTCAGAACCTCCAGATGGTAATTTAAAGATGACACATCGTCCCTTAAACCAAGACAATTCCCTTTTACATTGCTCCTTTCCCAGGTGCTCACCCAGTAGATCTCTCCTGGCCTTATTTTAAACACTGGGATAATTCAGCACTGCCGGATCCTCAGGGATATTCTCAAATTGAGGAAACTTGCAGCAGTGTCAGTAGATCGTCACTCCTGTCAGTCCCCATTCCTTTATCTCGCGATATCTCTGCCCCTGGATTCCAGATTCCCAGTTTATGTGGTTGAACACTGGAACTACATTTAAATACCCCTTGATCGCTGCCGCTCATACAAACACTCCATCAATTATTCACTTGTGTTCTACTCCGAATATTTACCAGACAGCCTTCGCTATCTTTACATTCTTCCTGCTAGAGTCGTTGGTAATTAAAACACTTTTTCTAAATTCTTAATATTGCTCCCTACACAATAACTTGGACTTCCTTTGTCCCCGATGCTCTTTTAAATGATAAATACATTTTAATTTCACACTCGAATAATTTCTGAACTATTTTCCGCCTTTCTGCTCTGGCGCTGGGTTTTCCCAGACCTGCACCACTGCCGGAGTCTCACACACAGAGGGCGGATTATCGGAAAATAATGGAGGCGCTTCCTCAGCTTTCATTCCATTGACATTAATGGTCGGAAGCGGCAGAATCATTGGGGGGGGATTTCTCGTGGATCAATGGGCAGTGTTTTCTGACTATATATGCTGTGCCTATATGCATCTCTTCACTTCACCTGACGAAGGAGCAGCGCTGCGAAAGCTTGTGATTTCAAATAAAGCTGTTGGACTATAACCTGGTGCTGTGCGACTTCTCACATTTGTTAACAGAGGATTAACAACAATTTTGAGCTCACCTTTAGAATTTACCTGCTCGCCAACGGGGCCCACGATGCTCGGGGATCACGTCTGTTCAGCTGGGCGGGAACTAAATGGGCATGGAATCATCTCATTACTTGACAGCTGCAAATGTGCTATAAAGGCTCCCATCTCAAAGCTGTTCACTTTCCAAGCTCAGAAGCTGTTGCTTACTGCAATTGGAGGTCAGATTGAGCTTTGTGCAGGTTGCAAGTGTTTGGAGCAAATTCTATATCCAGTGTCACCTCGTTGGAACAACATCTCTCACTATTGACAGATTGTTTCTGTCATCTCAAGTTCACCTGCCATCTATTCCATCAGCATGGGTACGGTTTATAACTTCTCAACTTGCTCCTCAGAATCTGACCACGATCAGCTGCAACACCAACATCACCAGGTACACCAGCAGCGCCAACAGCAACAAACTTCTCAGGAATCACCTGATGCTGCATAGGACAGTGGGCATCAGCACCTGATCACATTGCTGCCCGCGACGCCAGGGATGGCCTCACCATGGCCAAATTTATTTCACTTGATTCTGCACACACTGGCTGCCACATGATGCGCCAGGTTGGCACTTCCCCACATGAACAACATAAAGCATCACTACAAAGCCCAAGCCATTCCTTTCACACTCATCAGCATTGCGGGGTGTGCGGGGTGGTGTGCTGTTATGTCTCACCATTCACTGCAACTCAATAAGCCACTTCTAAAGGTGCACACAAATCTGTCCAAAAAAGGAAAGTGTTGAAAATAAAGATTTCAATGTTAGACAGCACATTAACAGAAACTTGACATTAACATTGGTTAAAACACACAAGTGCCTACCGTTGTGTGTTGATAGTTCGTATGATTGGACTAGGATGAGGGTGAGTGTGAGGGGTGGCTAGTGATATGGGGAAGTGATAATGTAGATAGAGAGGGTTGAGTGATGGTGGAGGTAATTTGATGTGAACATATAAGAACATACGACTTAAGAGCAGGAGTAAGTCATTCGGCCCCTCGAGCCTGCTCCGCCAATAAATAAGATCATGGCTGATCTGATCTTGGCCTCAAAAGCAATTCGCTGCTCGCTCCCCATAACCCTTGACTCCCTTACCTTTCAAAAATCTGTCTATCTCCACCTTAAATATATTCAATGACTCAACCTCCACAGCTCTCTAGGGAAGAGAATTTGGAAGAATCACGACCCTCTGAGCGAAGAAATTCCTCCTCATTTCCGAGTTAAAAGGGTGTCCCCTTCTTCTGAAATTATGCGCCCTATTTCTATATTCCCCCACGAGGGGAAACATCCTCTCTGCATCTACCCAGTCAAGCCCCTTCAGAATCTTATATGTTTCAATAAGATCCCCTATCATTCTTCTAAACTCCAATGAGTATAGGCCCAACCTGCTCAACCTTTCTTCATAAGACAAGCCCTTCATCTCCGGAATCAACCTCGTGAAACATCTCTGAACTGTCCCCAATGCAAGTATACCCTTCCTTAAATAAGGAGACCAAAACTGTACGCGGTACTCCAGGTGTGGTCTCACCAACGACCTGTACAGTTGTAACAGAACTTCCCTACTTTTATACTCCATTCCCTTTGCAATAAAAGCCAACACTCAATTTGCCTTCCTAGTTACTTGTTGTATCTGCATGCTAACTTTTACTGATTCATGGACAAGGACCACCAGATCTATCTGTAACTAAGCATTTTGTAATCTCTCCCCATTTTAATCATAATTTGCTTTTTAATTTTTCCTACCAAAGTGGATAACCTCACATTTTCCCACATTAAGCTCCATCTGCCAGATTTTTGCCCACTAACTTAGCCTATCTATATCCCGTTGGAGATTCATTGCGTCCTCCACAAAATTTGCTTTCCCACCTATCTTTGTATCATGAGCAAATTTGGCTACATTACACTCAGTCCCTTCATCCAAGTTTTTAACATAGATTGTAAATAGTTGAGGCCCCAGCACTGATCCGTGCGGCACCACACTAGTTCCTGGTTGCCAACCTGAAAATGACCCATTTATCCTGACTCTCTGCTTTCTGTTAGTTAATTAATCCCCTATCCATGCTAATATATATCACCCAACCGCGTGAGCTCTTATCTTGTGTAGTAACCTTTTATGTGACACCTTATCGAATGCCTTATGGAAATCCAAATGCACTACATCTACTGGTTCCCCGTTATCCACCCTGCTCGTTACATCCTCAAAGAACTCCAGCAAATTTGTCAAACATGATTTCCCTTTTATAAAACCATGCTGACTCTGCTTGACTATATTATGATGTTTTAAATGCCCTGTTATCACTTCGTTAATGTTGGACTCCAGCATTTTCCCAATTACAGATGTTAGGCTAACTGGTCGATAGTTGCCTCCTTTCTGTCTTCCCCCTTTCTTAAATAGGGGCGTTACATTTTCAGTTTTCCAGCCCGCTGGGACATCTCCAGAGTCCAGGGAATTTTGGTAGATTAAACCAATGCATCCACTATCTCTGCAGCCACCTCTTTTATGACGCCAGTATGCAGGCCATCGGGTCCAGGGGACTTGTCCACCTTTAGTGTGAATAAGGGTGTGCACGAGTAGGGTAGTGAAGGCAGAGTGATGGGGATGTGATGAGTGACACAGCACGATGAGGTGGAGTGTTGCTTTGAAGTAACGTTCCGTGATCTATTGAGATCATTGAAAAGTTTGCTCCACTGCATCTGGTCCTCCTGACGACATCCCTGCTTGTGTCCCCCTGTGCAATGTGCAACCAGGCTGTGTTGGTCTCCTGGGGAGGTCTCTTCTGCACATTGGAAGGGAAGAGAACCTCCCTACTGCTTTGACTCCCTACATAAACAAATGGAAGGAGTCATGGGAGAGCCTGGGTACAGCAATGCACCTCTGTGCAATGCTTGTCAGTGTTTGCAGCACCTCAATGCTGTAGAGCACAGAGTGATTTGCGCATGGTCCATTTAAGTAAACTAGCTGATGAAGCGTCAAAAAAATGACGTCATGAGACCGGCTTCCTTCAATTGTCTGATAATTAGCTGGGCGAGCTGAACAAGCCCAATCAGGGGAAAGTGATGTCGGCGACTGGGATGGAGCCAGAATTGAGACCGCGACCCGCCACCGACCTCGTCCGCCATGGACCAGCCGAAGTCGGGACAATCGCGGCCATCGAATCAGAAAGCTCATAAGGAGGACATTCGCCCTATCGTGCCTCTCCTGGCTCTTTGAAATAGGTATCCAATTAGTCCAACTCTTCTGCTCTTTCCCCACAGCCAAGCAAACCATTCCTTTTCAGGTAAATCTCCAATTCCCTTTGGAAAGTTACTATTTTTATAAGGGTGTCAGCAGTGGCTCTGTGGTAGCTCTCCCGCCCCTGAATCAGATGGCAGTGGGTTAAAGACCCGCTCCAGAGACTTCAACACAAAATCTAGGCTGACACCTCAATGCAGCACTGAGGGAGAGCTGCACTGTCGGAGGAGCCGTCTTTTGGATGAGACGTTAAACCGAGGCCCCGTCTGCCCTCTCGGTGGATATAAAGTATCCTTTAGTATTATTCGAATAAGAGCAGGAGTGTTATTCCCTGTGTCCTGGCCAATATTTATCGCTCCACCAGCATCACAAAAACAGATTATCTGGTCATTATCACATTGCTCTTTATGGGAGCTTGCTGTGCACAAATTGACTACCGCATTTCCTGTATTACAAATGTGACTGCACTTTAAAGACACTTCATTGTCTGTAAAGCGCTTTGAGACGTCCTGAGGTCATGCAAGGCGATATGTAAATGCAAGTCTTTCCTTTGCAATTGAATCTGCTTCCATCAATCTTTCAGGCAGCGCATTCCAGATCTGAACAAATTGTTGAGTAAAAGCATGTTTCCTCTTTTCCCTCTGGTTCTTTGGCAAATTACCTTAAATCTGTGTCTTCTAAATGCCGACCCTGTTGCCAATGGAAACTGTTTCTCCTTATTTAGTCAAACCCCGCATAAATGTGAACAGCTCTGTTAAATCTCCTTCTGTGCTCTATGGAGAACCATCCCAGCTTCCAGCCATGTCGGCAATTTTCAGATCCTTCACCCGCTGCTCACGAGGCCCCGCCCCAGACCTCACATTCGGGTCACTCCAGTCTTACCTTGATCTATTTTTCCTCACTTTTCAAGATTATTCTTTAATTGTTATGTATCATCAACAATTTAAGATTAAGCTACATACATGTTAAGTAGGTTAATCAATTTCACTTTGAAACGGAACCTATCTCTTCCTTTTAACGAGTTTATCATTTCGCTGTTAATATCATATCACCAATCGCTTTTTAAAAGCTGAAAACAAAATATGATTGATTGTGTTTAGATGTAACAGCGTGATCACCCGGTAGTACTGTGAATAACAGACTTTACAATCAATTACTTTTACAACTACTAGCGTTCCTGAGAATTACATATAACTTGTAGCACAGAAACAGGGCATTCAGCTCAGTTGGTGTGTGTCTGTGTTTATACTCCACACGAGTCTACTCCCTCTCTAATTACCTCTTTCAATCCTGCTCCCGTATCCCTCGCTTCCTTTCTACCTCGTGTAGGCATCAAGCATCCCCTTAAATGCATCAATTCTACCTGCTTCAACCGCTCCTTGTGGGAGGGAGATTCACATTCTCACCACACTCTGTGAAAAGAAATTCCTTCTAAATTCTTTATTTGATATATTAGTGGCTGTCCCTTGTTCTGAACCCAACGATAAGTGAAAGCAGCCTCAGTCTTCCCCTGTTGATAGTAAACAGCTCCAGGCTGCTCAATCTTGCCTGATAGTCCTATCCTCCAATTCTGATAAAGTCCTTGTAAATCTTTTATGTTCCTTCTCCAGCGCTTCAACATCCCGTTTAGCACCATGACGATCAGAACTGCACACAGTCCTCCCACTGTGGCCTAACCAGGGTTCCACATACATTTAACATTACCTCCCTGCTTGTGTATTATATTCCGCTAGAAATTAGGCCCAGCACTTTGTTTTTACTCTTTATGGCCTTATCAACTTGTGCTGCTACTTTAGTGATGTATGCACCTCTATTCCCAGATCTCTTTCCTGGAATGACCCATATAGTTTCTTACCTTCCATGTAGTAAGCGGTTTCCTTAATCATCCTACCAAAATGAACCATCTGTTGTCTTCCTGTATTTTGGTGCAGTCCTCCACGTGATTGACTGTATCTCCCAATCTGCTGCCATCTGCAGATCGCGAGCATACCTCGAATTCTCGAGTCCAAATCATTGATGTATGAGGTAAATAACGGTGGTCCCAGCACGGAGCTCTGCGGGACACAACATAGAACTTTCTCCCAGTGTGAGAAACGTCCCTTAGAACTTGATATTTTGTCTGTTTTATAGCCACCTTTCAATCCATTCTGCTATCTGGCCCCTCACCCCACAGTGCCTGGCCTTTGTCATGAGTCTTTTATGTGGTACCTTATCGATGACCTTCTGAAAATCCATGTGGAACACATCCACTGTATTCACCCCGTGTACTCTTTCTGTTACTTCCTCAAAGAAATCAATGAGCTTGGTTAAACAAGACCTTCCTTTTAGCAATCCATGCTGAATGTTTTTTATTATTTTCTCTGTTTCTACGTATGGTGTTATTGATCTTTTTAGCAAAGATTCCAGTATCTTTCCTACTATTGACGTTAAGCTAACTGCTCTCGAGTTTCATGGACTTGCTGTAACTCTCTTTTTGAAAATATAAATTATAATTGCGGTTCGCCAGTCCTCTGCCACTATTCCCTGTCGTGTTGTTTATATATATATGGACACTGTCGCCTCTGATACTCCCTCGCTGGTCTCTCTGAGTATCCACTGTTTCAATCCGGGCATTTGTTGTGCTTAAATTTGTATCGAATATTTAGCAACTCCTATTTTTCTCTCTTAACTATTTAATATCCCTCTTGACCTTTTCTACTAGTGCCATTTCCTCTTTGTTAACCACTTCCGTGGAAACTGATGCAGAGTATCTAATCAGTATCCCTACCATTTCAGTATAATCTCCAGTGAGTTTATTTTGCTCATCCCGGGAGGCCTTATCACTTTCTTAGTTCTCCCTCTTTCACGTATTTGTCTGTAGAACACTTTGCTATTTCTTCTCATATTCTTATTCCCTCTTTGTTTTCCTAATTGTAGTTTTACCTCATTCCTAAGCTCATTGCATTCTCCTTCGTCATCCGCTCCTTTATTGTTTATATAATTTGCGCGTGTTGCTTTTTATTTAGATTAAATATTATCCTCTGCGCTTCATTTATCCATGGCGTCTCATACATGGTTAGTTTATTCTTATTATTTAGTGGAATCTATTTCTCTTGGGGAGTGAGCCCTGGGCCAGGCGTAGATAACCTACCTCTGAGTAGAAAGGTTATGGGTGCGAGCCCACTCCAGACAGAAGATGCGAGAGTTTACACCCAGCAGGTGCTCGCGGCAGATGGGAGTAGAGTGGCACCCCCTTCCCCACGCCTCCCCACGCCCCCCCCCCCCTCCACCCCCCGCCCCCACGCACAAACGCACAGCATGCTGCATGTAGCCAGTTCTTCTGGTAGGCAGTTGTGAGTCCAATGAACAACCTGTCGAGGTAGAAATTGACTTTGTTATGGAAACAACCCAGTTCTGCAAGATGTGAAGCAGTGGAAGAAACGAGTTGCGTCGTCTGCTATTAGGCATGGAAGAGAAGAAGAGGATATTTCTTCTGAACAAACTCTCCTTTAAATATACACCAATGTTGCTCTAACTCTTCGTCAGTCAACATTTTCCTCCAGTATATCTCCCTTCCCTCCTCCTCATTCACTCATATTTGGCTTTTCACAATATATTACTTTGGTCTTTGTACGATCTACATCTCTCAATCATTATCGTAAACCTTATTATTGTGACTTTTAAAAGTCTATGGAATTGTTATCATGACATGGAGGAAATGAAGCTACACACTTCTAAAAATAGTTTTTCAGGGCCGGAGAAATTGTTCAGCTGTATTTATGACTTAGTTCCCCCTTTAAAAACTCAGTTACACTTCATTCAACAATGTTTAACCTTTTCAATGGTTTTTGCAGCGAGAATAGTCAATCGCGTCAAATCTCTGCTTCTGTGCTGATTGCATCTGCGAAGACTGCAACAGCGCCCCCTGTGGAAGTGCAGGGTATCACAGACAGCAGCTTACGGATTTCCGCGTTTAACTGCGATAGTGCGGTAACCTGATGTTGCTGTCAGTTTAACACAGTAAGGAACGCGAACGGTGACAGTTTCACGGCCATTGCAGCCGCACATTGCGGGCCAAAGTTGATGGGTAGAACATCCGCACGTTCATTCACAAGCGATAGGCTTTTAGCCCTGGATTTAAGAAAGGAGGGAGAGAGAAAACGGGGAGCTACAGACCAGTTCGCATGATATCAGTAGAGGAGAAAATGCTAGAATCTATTCTTAAGGACGTGGTAACAGGGCACTTAGAATATAATAATAGGATTAGGCAGAGTCAACACGGATTTATGAAAGGTAAATCATGTTTGACGAATATGTTAGAGATTTTTGATGTTATAACTAGCAGAATAGATAAGGTGGAACCAGTGGATGCAGTTTATTTGGACTTTCAGAAGGCATTCGATAAAGTGCAACACAAGAGGTTATAAAACAAAATTAGGGCTCATGGGATTGGGGGTAATATGCTAGCATGAATTGAGTACTGGTTAACGGACAGAAAACAGATAGTAGGAATAAATGGGTTATTTTCGGGTTGGCAGGTTGTAACTAGTGTGGTACCGCAAGGATCAGTGCTTAGGCCTCAGCTATTCACAATCTGGATCAATGACTTGAATGAGGGGACCAAATGTAATTTATCCAAATTTTCTGATGATACAAAGCTGGGTGGGAACTTAAGTTGAGAGGAGGATGCAAGGAGGCTTCAAGGGGATATAGATAAGCTAAGTAAGTGGACAAGAACATGGCAAATGGAATATAATGCAGAGAAATGCGAAGTTATCCACTTTGGTAGGAAAAATAGAAAAGCAGATTATTTTTTAAATGGTGAGAGATTGGGAAATGTTGGTGTTCAGAGGGACCTGGATGTCCTTGTGCATGAATCACTGAAGCTTAACATGCGAGTACAGCAAGAAATTAGGAAAGCAAATGGTATTTCGGCCTTAATTACAAGAGGATTTGAGTATAAGAGTAAATACGTCTCACTGCAATTATATAGGGCCCTGTTGAGACCACACCTGGAGTATTGTGTACAGTTTTGGTCTCCTTACCTCAGGAAGGATGTAGTTGCCACAGAGGGAGTGCAACGCAGGTTCTCCAGACTGATTCCTGGGATAGGAGGATTGTCATATGAGTAGAGACTTTGTAGACAAGGCCTCCATTCTCTAGAGTTTAGAATAACGAGAGGTGATATCATTGAAATATACAAAATTCTTGCAGGGCTTGACATGGTAGATGCAGAGAGGATGTTTCCCCTGTCTGGGTTGTCTCAGATTAAGGAGTCGGCCATTTAGGACTGAGATGAGGAGAGATTTCTTCACTCAGAGGGTGGTAAATCTTTGGAATTGTCTACCCCAGAGGGCTGTGGAGGCTCGGTCGTTCAGCATATTCAAGACAGAGTTCGATTGATTGTTGAATATTAAGGAAATCAAGGGATATGGGGATAGTGCAGGAAAATGGAGTTGAGGTAGAAGATCAGCCATGACCTGACTGAATGGCGGGGCAGGCTCGAGGGACCGAATGGCCTACTCCTGCTCCTATTTCTTATGTTCTCATGTTCATATGAGCCTGGTGCAGCCGGGTTCAGAACATTGCAGATAACGTTATCTGAATGTATTTCAATTGTTTAACTCCATACAATCAGGTGTTGGTACCACCGATAATATGCGATGCATATGTGCATGTCCCAATCATTATTTTGCTCTCTATAAAATGATTACAGATTGAATGATAATCAGATTTTTTTGCTGGCAAATCAATGTGCTTTATTGACAGACCGCGATATTATATCAATATTGCATTGCGTGAATAATGGTTTGCAGGACACATGAATATTGCTGTGTGGGGGCGTGTGATAGTGTGTGGGGTGGGTGTGTGTGTTTAGGGTGAGTGTGTATATGTGTGTGGGAGGTGTGTGTATGTGTGTAAGGTGGGTTTGTGTGTGCGTGGGGTGGGGTGTGTGTATGTGTGGGCGTGTGTGGGGTGTGTGTGTCTGTGTGTGGGGTGGGTGTATGGATGTATATGGGAGGTGTGTTTGGGTGTGTGTGTGGTGTGTGTGTGGGGTTGGGTGTGTTGGAGATGGGTGTGTGCGTGTGTTTGTGTGCGTGTGTGCGTGTGGGGGAGGGGCGTTGTAAGTGTGGGGTGTGTGTGTTTGGGAGATGGGCGCGTGTGTATGTTTCTGGGGTGGGTGTATGTGTGCTGTGTGTGTGTGGGGATGGTGTGTGTGTCTGTGGTGTGGTTGTATGGGTGTGTGTGTCTGTGTGTGTCGGGTTGGTGTGTGGGCTGTGTGTGTGTGTGTGTTGGGGTGTGTGTGTGTGAGTGTGTGCGAGTGGTGTTGGAAAGTGTGTGAGTTATGTGTCTGTGTGTGGGCTTGGTGAGTGTGTGTTTAGGTTGATTTTGTGTGGGGTTTGGGTGTGTGTATGCATGTGGGTGTGGAGGGTGGGGGTGTGTTTGAGGGGTGAGTGTGGGGGCGGGGGCTGGGTGTATGTGTAAGTGTTTGTGGGGTGGTTGGTTGTATGTGTGTGTGTGGGATGTGTTTGTGTGTGTGGGGCTTGGGTGGGTGGGGTGTGGGTGGGTGTATGTTTATGTGTGTGTGGGGGTGGGGGTGTGTATGTGTGTCGCTTATGATGACTGTTAGAGAGACAATTTACTTCGAAGACAGAATCATATTGACCCCGTTACAAATTTCATCCGACATTTTAAAAGAGGACCTGGATGGTATCAGGAGCGATCTACAAATGTTTGCCATCTGATATTAAAAAATATAGGAATTCAACATGCAACCAATATTATCTGTATCATTACAAACACACACACACTGCACACATACATCGATATTACACTGATCGAAAGATAGATAGATAGACAGATAGGTAGATAGATAGATAGATAGATAGATAGATAGATAGATAGATAGATAGATAGATAGATAGATAGATTAGATAGATAGATAGATAGATAGATAGATAGATAGATAGATAGATAGATAGATAGATAGATAGATAGATAGATAGATAGATAGATAGATAGATAGATAGATAGATAGATAGATAGATAGATAGATAGATAGATAGATGGATAGTTGGATGAACGGAGTGGTGGATGGTTGATTGGAAGGATGGATAGATGGTCATGAATGATGCCATACAACATTCTTATCTTTGTGATGGTCTACTATCTGACATGAAGCAGCCCGTTTACATTTGTATCAGTATGGTGCCTTCAGTCCGTCCTGATTTTCTGCATCATTTCAATCCCTATGTCATCCTCAACCAGAGAGATGAATTTCACCTGGAGAAGCCTGAAGTAATCCATGCGGTACTGATGCTCCTTCACCAGTGATGGGGATATAAAGCGAGCACGTGAATCGAGTGATAAGAGACAAGTGTAATATTTGGAACATGTGGTCCTTTCATATACAACAAATAACTCAACATATCCTCACCCGAATTACTTCAACCACATCGGGAACAAAGCAGATCAACGGGTGCATCATTTCCCACTTCTCAACCTAAATACTTGCTCCTCTCTCAGACTGGTGCGGTCAGATCATTCTGAACAGCGCGGATAAAAGGAGCATCAACTGTGACTTTATTTACCGCCATATATTCATTGTAATCATTGCCACAGTGAAATATGTCCCGTGGGTTTTGCACATTGCGGTACAAATTAAAATGGCCTTAACCCCTTTAACCAGTCTCCCCAGAGCCTTTCCATTGAGTCCATTCATACTCTGAATGAATTGTTCACCAGTTGGGCGGTGAGGTCAGTACATCACTGAGATGAGCTCAGGTTGGTGGTGAGGGGTCACCGCGATGGAGAGATATGGTTAGAGTGGACATGGTACATCAGCAGCACAGAGCTGAGTCAGTGAAGTTGCTGTACATGGTGATTTGAGTCACAATTTTTGACAAGATTATAGGGTCAGTGCTCTATGACATGAGGTTAAAAGAATCCTATTGCTCAGAAGTTTATACTTTTGTCATGTGATTGTTTAGCGTCGTGGAGAACTGTGCAGGGATATAAAGACTGAAATAAGATGCCATTATAAATATACGGTAATTACTTTTCCACGTCATTTTCTAGGCTAAATGTAAATCTTCAAAGCCTTTCTTAATGTCCCAAAGCGCTTCACAAATAGTTATTAATATTGAAGTGATATTGGTGAATTGTTTTTCGGAGAATGACTCTGAGTTGATTGATGCATGTTTGACCCCCTTCCCCTTGTATAAGAGGCTCTGTCCCATCATCTACGGATTATTACTGTGGATTGTGCACAGTTCCCATTCCCGGTCAATATCCCACTATCCGGAGTAACAAACTGTCTCTGCACCAATTAACAGCAATAGCGACAGATGGACGGACAGATAATTCCGGACCACTGGTATTTTCCAGGCCGTCATATTACTAAACAAGTGTTATTTCTCAGAACTTTCCTCCTTCATTGTGTTTTCCAAACAATAGATGTTTCTCAATCCAGTGATGTTTTCAATCTATTGATAGTTCCCCAACAATCAACTGTCTGAAACAATGGACAACTTGCAATCGATTGATGTTTCTCGATCTATCAATTATTCCCAACACTGTTATCACTCCGAATTGATTGACGTTTCTAGATCTAGCAATGATTCTCCAGACCTTCATCATTCCCAATCGAATCATATATTGGCACCGGGCATGCCGACCCCGGATAATTGGGATCGAGTCTCTGGAGTGCGGGAATCGAACTCACAACCGTCTGTCTCAAGGGGCGGGAGGGCCTACATTTCAAACGTACTTCATTGGTGTTGAAGCGCTTTGGAATGACTGAGGTTAATAAAGGTCCGGTATCAATACAGTCCTTTCTTACTGATTGGAGCAGAGACTCTGCCAACATTGAAGAATTGGTTGGATATGCGGTTGAAGAAAGGGGGATAAAGGGATATGGACACAGGGCGGGAAAGCGGGATGAGGAACATTGCTGTTGTGGAGGGCTAGCACCGACAAGAAGTGCCGAAGGGCCTGTTACCCGTGCTGTAATTTCCGTGCTGTTCAGTGATAGGGACCCTTGTCAGCTTGTCGCTAATCTCACAGTCTGGGTTTCTGATCCCAGCCCTGCACAAATTAAAATTACGCCACCCATGTAATTCACGATTGTTATTATTCAGACTCCCAATAAACCAACTTTTCGACACCTACGAACAGATAAACAGCGGCTTTCAGATACAGACTAAACCTCGTTTCAGCTCAAAAGATGGGTGCTTCATATCTGCTGCGAAGGGGTTGGTGTTGCCCAGGTTTAACAACTTAAATCGATTAAACAACAACAACTGTCATTGACGAACCGCTTTTAACCGAGTAAAGTCTCCCAAGACGCTTCACAGGAGCGTAAACAAAACAAGATTTGACACAAAGCCACGTAAGGAGATATTAGGAGAGGTGATTAATAAGCTTGGTCAAATAAATCAGTTCTGAGGAGCGTCTTAATGGAGGAGAGCGGCAGAGAGACGGAGAGGTGAGGGAATCCCAGAGTTTAGGGCCTTGGCATCTGAAGGCACAACCACCAAAGGGCCAGTATAATATAAACAGATACAGGGTCCAGTGTAATATAAACAGAGACAGGGTCTGGTGTAATATAAACAGATACAGGGTCTAGTGTAATATAAACAGAGACAGTGTCCAGTGTAATATAAACAGAGACAGGGTCTACTGTAATACAAACTGAGACAGGGTTTTGTGTAATATAAACAGAGACAGGATCTAATGCATTAATAACTGAGACAGGTCCTAGTACAAGATAAACAGATACATGGCCTTGTCAAATATAAAGTGAGAGAGTGTCTAATGTAATAAAAACAAATACAGGGCCTAGTATAATATAAACAGAGACAGGGTCTAGTGTAATATAAATAGAGACAGGGACGAGTGCAATTTAATCAGAGACAGTGTCTAATGTGATATAAACAGAGACAGTATCTAGTGCAGTAAGAACTGAGACAGGGTAAAGTGCAACATAAACAGAGACAGTGTCTAGTGTAGTAATAAATTGAACAAGGTCTGGTATAATATAAACAGAGTCGGGATCTACTGTAATATAAACAGAGGCAAGGTTTTCACCATTAGAAGTGAGACTGGAGCTAATGTAATAATCAAGGACGCGGTCTAATGTAATATACACAACAACATAGTCTAGTGCAGTAACAATTGAGACAGGGTCTCGTGTAATAGAAAGAGAGACAGTGTCGAGTGCAATGATAACTGAGACAAGGCCGAGTGTAATATAAACGGAGACAGGGTCTAGTGTAATATAAACGGAATTAGGGTCTCGTGTAATATAAACAGAGACAGGGTCTGGTGTAATATAAACTGAGACAGGGACTTGTGTAATATAAACATAGACTGGGTCTAGTGTAATATAAACAGGGACAGGGTCTAATGTAATATAAACAGAGACAGGGTCTTGTGTAATATAAACAGGGACAGGGACTAGTGTAATATAAGCAGAGACAGGGTCTAGTGTAATTTAAACAGAGAAAGGGTCTAGTGTAATATAAACAGGGACAGGGACTAGTGTAATATAAACAGAGACAGGGTCTAGTGTAATTTAAAGTCATCCACAATCTGCACTCTGTCAATTTATACGCTCACACTTCATGGCCCTGCTCTCAGACTGCGGGGTTCAAGTTTTATTTTCTATCCAATCATTATCGAAATATTCTGATCATTGGAGGGTGTCACATTCCATTTGTGCAATGCCTGTTTATTTGTATTTTGTAATTTTAGAATTGTTGGAACTGAAATGGTTAACCTGATCTGTTTGTTTAACGACTGTAATTAATGTCAGTTCCCAGGGAATCTGCTCGTCTCTCTGGAGATTTTACTCCAATATAAAGAAGATGCTCTTTTGAATTCTCGATTCCATTGATTCAGTGGGAGCGGTGACCCGAGCACTGATAACTTCATCCTTTCCCGCCAAAAGTGGAACCATGTTTCGGGATTCCCCACTAACTCTTCGGGTGCTATGGGCAGTCTGGGACATACAAAAGATTTACTACCCCATCATCGCTGCCGTTGGTGTTCCCAGTAAGTCCAACTATTAACCTCGTGAAGCATGTTTAACTGTATTACTGATGTTTTGTGTTTCCCATTATCTTCCACAGTCTCTGATCATTGATGTCCCTGGTAAGTCCAACTATTAACTCCGTGCACCATTTTTAACTGTGTTACTGTTCCTCTCTGACTCCCATTTCCTGCCACAGTCTCAGGTCGCTGATGTTCATAGAATCATAGAAACTTACAGTACAGAAGGAAGCCATTCGGCCCCTCGCACCTGTACCTGGCTCTGTGAAAGAGCAGTCGTGCTTAGTCCCACATTCCCGCTTTTTACCGGTAACTCTGTAAGTTCCTCATCCTCAAGTTCCTGTCCAACTCTCTTTTAAACTATTGTTGAAATAGCTTCCACCACCTATTCAATTAGAGCGTTCCCGATCCCGACATGTTCCTGGGAAGTAACTGTTGATTCAGTGTTGTTGTTTATGATGAAGGGACATTAAAGCTTAGCGCGCCTGAAAGATCTGCCGCTGTTACATATTTCAATCCAGGTTCCCACCCACTGTTCTGAAATCAGTTAACTCCTCTTTTAAACAGTGAGCCAAGAAATGGTACATGGAAGCGTTAAGGGTTTTCCACTTCATCGCCAACAGTAATGTCTACTCTTCTCTGCAGGTAGTAATTATCTAGACCATGTCTGTCTGATTGTTACTGTGGTTGTGATTTAGATAATTTCCCCGCTGTTGGTTGTGCTCCGTGTATCCCTCTTGGTGTGCGGTATTGGAAGGTGTCTGTCTTGATGTGTTTGTTACACAGTCGCCTGTTCACTGGTCTGAGTTTAATGGACACTGCGGCCTCACTCCTGCCATCTGTTTAACAATGTTTGAGAGTTTACTTTACTTTGATCCTTTAACACCAGCAATGTTACTCTTTGCCCCAGAATGATGCCGGAACTTTGCATTTCCATTAGATCAAAAATGTGTTTTCCGGAAGATTTTATATTCCGTATTCTGCGTACAGTTCAATAGGTAGAGCAGTAGCGATCTGACAGAGAGTCCAGAAATACACAGAAACGTTTGAGAAAACCCGCCAGCTCCACTTCACTGTCTGACTTTCCACCATCGCCCACTCTGCACTCCTCCCATTGGTTGAGGATGTTTAAGACAGGATTACAAGTGTCATGTTTGTTCCAGTAATATAGTCAATTAATCGTATTTCCACAAACTTAATATTAATCATTACTCTGACACTCAGTGTAAAGCCATGCGGGCCTTGCGCAGTTCAGGGAGTCTCTCAGTGAGGCGCAACATGATTTTGGATAATCGCTTATGTCCTTTCTATCATCAATTGAAAACCCAGACAATTGACATTAATAAGCGATTAATTGTTTGGTTTTAATTCACTCTAAGAAAGCATATTGGTAAATTATTGGGAAATCCGCTGTAAAATTACTTGCAATGTATATATGAACTGAAGGTACTCATTTTAAATTAAAATAAAGCATTAGATTTACACAGCATTTCATCCTATCTGTGCGAAAAGTAAGACGTTTTTCACATTTACACACATGAAGTAGAGAGAACTTGGAGCAAAATCAGCCGCAATTTTTCACACAGCAGCTGGTAAATAGTTTGGTTGATGTTGTCTGGTGCGGGAATGTTGGCAATGACACCGAGAGCTCCATGTTCTTCTTGAAATAGTCCCGACTTTAACATCCCATGAATGAGAAGAGCGGGTCGAGGCGATCTCTGATCACACTCTCCCCGGAAGGAGGGCGCCTCTGATCAGTATTTAACTGGAGTGTTAACCCGCTCAAGGCCAGGAGTGGGGCTTGAACCCATGAGCTTCTCACTCAACACGAGCCGAACTGACTCTGAATGAATCCAATGACTGAGTTTTTAATACAATTATTTGGAATACTGATTTATATTTAATATATTTTCTTTCTTTTCCCTCCACTTCCTCTGTTCCAAGCGCAGGTCTAATATCGCCACCTAAGACATACACATCCTCCGCTCTGCTTGATTCTGCTACTGCTCATCCGCAGTCCCGCTGGAGGAGACCGCCTCATTCATCTCGCTCCTTGTTCATCTCCACGTTCTAATGTCCCTGGAACTCCCTGATAATGTAATGTCTTCCCATCTACTGAGTGTGTGTTTTTCTTATTTTACCTCCGTCTTTTCTCTCTCCTTTTCTGAAAGCGTTGAACTTTTGGACCACGGGCTACGAGGGTACAAACGCCTTCACCGAGAGAACCTAGACAGAGTCCATAGTAGGTATCAGAACCCCGCGAAAGCGGTTCTCATCTCACTGCCACACCTGTGCACCTTCCAGTAGGTGTTGCTGGCCAGTGATCAGAAGGAACATCCCTGCCCCATGTCCCATATGGATCCTACAGCACTGTGACACATGTAGCAGCGAACGGTCAATTCCGCACAGGCTTCCGTCCGAACCTGGGAACTGTGGGTAATTTTTGCCTCCAGCTACAACAAGGTGTTGTTATCGACCAGATCCACCAGTAATCTCTCTTCACAGGAATGGTTTTTCTTCTAGTTTTCTGCAGATCCTTTTGTTTATTGTGTTTAATTTTATACTGTTCAGTTATTTATTTCATATCTTGTTTCTGCTTTTATTGTAAACCCTTTCTCCAGCAGAAAGCCCTGTCACAGGTAAATTAATCAGTCTCTATACCTGGATGTAATAGCAAAGCTTCTAATTTCAGACCGAACTCCAACGGGTTGCTGCTTCTGTTGGAGCCTGATGTATAATTTCTGTTTTGTAACCTTCCTTACAGTGAACTTGGTGACGATTGTGATCCTGTCTCGGGGAAGGTGCGGTCTCTCCAAATGTGTCACCCGTTACCTGGTGTCCATGGCAGCGGCGGATCTACTGGTCATTATCATTGACGTGATACTAAGACAGATTGCCGTCGCTCACGCTGCACAATTCCTTTTTGTACTGAACATTAAAGTGTGTAATATCCACGCCGTCCTGCTGTACGCAGTCACAGACTGTTCTGTCTGGTTCACAGTCGCTTTCACCTTTGATCGATTTGTGGCAATTTGTTGCCAGAAGCTGAAAACAAAATATTGCACCGAGAAAACGGCGGCTGTGGTTCTAGGAACAGTGACTGTGCTGTTTTGTTTGCAAAACATGTTTTGGTACTTTATGTACACAAGTGAATATTTACTGTTTAACCTGCCTTGGTTTTGCAATGTATTAGACAGTGTTTTCTTTTCACGGGTATGGGCAACAATAGAATCTCTTGATTTTATTTTAACCCCATTTGTTCCTTTTGGTCTGATGTTGCTGCTCAATGCTTTAACCGTCAGACACATTTTATTGTCGAGCAGAGTCCGCAGGAGACTCCGGGCCCAAAGCAGTGGGGAGAGTCCCCGTGACCCAGAAATGGAGAAGCGAAGGAAATCCATCATTTTACTGTTTGTTATATCCGGGAATTTTATCTTGTTATGGGTGATCTTTTTGGTGAATTCCATATACTTGCGCATAAAGGCAATGTTTAATAACGCGACCATTAGCACTTCGGATGTCCTACAAGAAATTGGATTCATGCTTCAACTGTTGAGTTCTTGCACAAATACCTGTATTTATGCCATGACCCAGACTAAATTCAGAGAGGAGTTGAAAACTGTGGTGAAATTTCCCATCACTCTAATTGCTAAATTAATGTAGAAAAGCGAGAAGAAATAAACACTGTCCACCTGGCGCCTGAAATACTAAACAGAATTTATAAAGTTTCCCAGAAACACTTATTAATTCAGTGTTAATTTAAAGCCATTTGCAACATTTTATGCTTTGTGCAGCAACTTGATATAAAATGTTAATAAAACAAGACAAAAATAAAACCTTCCCATTGTTACATGAAACAATCTGCTTGTGCTTTCTTCGTGCTTATGTTGATGGCGCTCCATTTACATGAACTGTGGCCATCAAATGCCGCGATCTCGTTTACAGGAAGCACCCAGCTGACCATTTACCGTCTGCTGGGGTCCGTAGTCGTTGCCCTGTGTGGAGGTCATTATTTCAATAGGTGGAGCAATGCGGACCGCTAACAATAGGCCGAGAGCCGTGGTCGTTGCCATGTGTGGATTGCATTAGTTCAATAGGTGGAGCAATGCGGGCCGCTAACAATAGGCTGGGTTCCGCGCTCGTTGCCCTGTTTGGATGTCGTTTGTTCAATAGGTGGAGCAATGCGGGCCGCTAACAATAGACTGGGATCGGTGGTCGTTGCCCTGTGTGGATGTCATTAGTTCAATAGGTGGAGCAATGCGGGCCGCTAACAATAGGCTGGGATCCGTGGTCGTTACCCTGTGTGGATGTCATTCGTTCAATGGGTGGAGCAATGCGGGCCGCTAACAATAGGCTGGGATCCGTGGTCGTTGCCCTGTGTGGATTCCATTAGTTCAATAGGTGGAGCAATGCGGGCCGCGAACAATAGGCTGGGATCCGTGGTCGTTGCCCTTTGTGGATTCCATTAGTTCTATAGGTGGAGCAATGCGGGCCGCTAACAATAGGCTGGGATCCGTGGTTGTTGCCCTGTGTGGATTCCATTAGTTCAATAGGTGTAGCAATGCGGACCGCGAACAATAGGCTGGGATCCGTGGTCGTTGCCCTGTGTGGATTCCATTAGTTCAACAGGTGGAGCAATGCGGGCCGCTAACAATAGGTGCAAACAATACTGTGAAATGGATTAATTTGTGAATCAACGTTGGCTTCATGTCATTGGTGATGGACGGGTAACATTTTTAGAAACGGAAACAGATCCTATCAATAAAACCTTACTGTGTGTTGTTAGGTTTTTTGTCAGACTTTTCTGTCAACTTTTATGGGTTATAAAAGCCAAGGTCCAGATTTAAATTCATTAGAATTGATTACCAGATTTAATATAAGAAAAATTTGGTCACTGAGAAAATAAGCATACGAAAGGTAGACAAATCGTCAGTTCCTGATGGTTTCCAGCACAGGGTAAAAACAGAAGTATCTGAGGAAATTGTAGATGTTCCAGCCATGTTATTCCAAAACTCTCTTGACTCAGGAAGTGCCCCATGGATTGAAAAATTGCCCATTGTCACTGCATTAGTTAAGAAGGGTAACGGAGACAAAATCAGAAATGGTAGGCCTATTAGTCTAAGGTCTGTTGTGGAGAAGTTATTAGAATCTGTTAAAAGGGACAGAGTGATTCAGCAATTAGACAAATATGAACTGGTCAGAGAGAGCCACCGTGAATTTACCGGGCAAGGCATTTCGAACGATCCAAGTTGATTTTTATTGAGATGGAACTAACGTGGTAGATAATGGAATGTCTTAGGAGGTTATTTATATGGACTTCCAGAAGGCATTGGATCAGGTTTCACATAAGGAACTGTTAACAAAAAGGAGAGTGCATGGAATTGGAGGAAACCTATTGACATGGGCAGGGAATTGGTTCAGAGGTATGAGACAGAGTCTAGGGATACTGCGTATGTTGACAGGTTGGCAGGATGTGGCTAGTGGTGCCCCAAGAGATCAGTACTGGTGTTTTCACTCTACTCATAAATGACTGAGATGAAAGAACAGAGAGCCGTATATCCAAGGTTGTTGAAGAGACCAAGTTAGGTGGCACAGTAAATAGTGTAGGTGGGAGCAGCAAGTTGCAAAGGGACATTGAGAGATAAGGTGAATGGGCAAAACTGTGTCAGCTGGAGTTCAATGTGGGGAAGTGTGAGGTCATCCACGTTGGCCCTCAGAAAGATAGATCAGAGTATTTTATAAAATGTGGGAAGCTGGGAACTGTGGATGAACAGAGAGATTTAGGTGTCCAAGTACAGAAAGCACTAAAAGGTCTTGTCAGGTACAAAAAAATATTAAAATGTTAATGGAATGGCAGCCTTTTTATCAAAGGGGCAGTAATTGAAAGGGGTGGAAGTTCTGTTCCAGCTGTACAGAGCCCTGGTCAGACCGAATCTGCAGCACTGCAGTCAGCTCTGGGCACCGAACCTTAGGGCGGGAACAATGGCCTTGGAGGGGGAGCAGAGCAGATTCAACAGAATGGTACCTGGGGCTTAAATTGTTAAATTGTGAGGACAGGTTGCACAGACTAGGCTTATATTCCCTTTAGTATAGAATATTAAGGGTGATCTAATTGAGATGTTCAAGGTGATTAAAGGAATTGATCGGGTGGATGTCCTCTGGTAGGCGATTCTAGAACAAGGGGCATAACCTCAAAAATAGAGTTAGCCGTTCAGGGTTGCTGTCGGGAAGCGCTTTTTCACACAAAGAATAGTGTAAATTTGATATTCTCTCCCCAAAACGCTGTTGAGGCCAAGTTAATTGAAAGTTTCAAAACTGAGATTGGTAGATTTTTGATAGGGTTCTGGACCCAAGGCGGGTAGAGACAGAGCAGTCATGATCCAATTGAATGGTGGAACAGACTCGAAGTGCTGATTTGCCGACTGCTGTTCCTTTAAGGGTTATTTTGGCGAAATGGTGAAAACAGGCGCTAAATGTGTGCTGTGCTAATAAGACACGCCTGTTTGAACGTCTGATTTTAGTGTGCAATTTTGGGCCTAATTGCTGATGACCATAATTTGAACTTCCTGCAGGGGCTAAATCCGACACCTACAGGCACTGGAGATCCGAGTGAAGGAGGGCTGGAGGAAGGGGGATGTGCTGTACCCGCAGGGGGGAAAGGTGTCCCTCCTGACCCGCTCTTCTGCAGCAGCTGGTGCTGCTCTGCCTGGCCTCATGTCCTCCTCCAATTCCTGCTGTAGACCAAGGGGGGACCCCACCAAGCACACCTTATCTCCTGGTGACTCCGATAAGGTGTCCAATAAGGTAGAGTAGCACAGCACTCACTATTTTAGGTGAAGTCCTCAGAGAATTTCCAGAATAAATGTTGATGGATTGTTGGTGAAGTCTTGACGATGTTTCCTAGAACGTCTCCCGATGTGTTTCAAAAGTCCTGTTCAAAGCTCCAGCAGCAAGTGGATGTAAAAGGCGATGTCCCTTTAAACAGCGCTCCAAATCTTCAGCAACTACACGTTTACTCCCAATCAGCTGGTCGCTGTTAGGAGAGGGCGTCAGGTCCAGCGCCAGCCACCAGAATGCCGCGCAGCCTCGTCAATGAGCGTCAGCAGGCAAGTTAAGTGGCAATCAGCTGCGGAACGACACTCTTGCGGCCGGTCCTCGCGCAAGCTTCAACTCCTTTACCAAGATGGCGTCTTGCACGAAATGCGGGCTAAACCGGCGTTTCAGCTTAAGTCCCCAGCTTGGCCACCTCGGAGGCTCTTTAGCGCCTAAACTATCCGGGGAAAATCCCCCCACCCCACCCCACCCGCCACAGTCCGCCTTATTCCTTCCTATGAAAAGGCTTTTTGAATAGTTCACGCTGCAGTTCCGCCCTTCCGACGGGGGTGGCACTGTAGCGCCCCAGCTTTGCGTTTCCCGACTCTGCAGTTCATAATTTGGAGAGATTCCGCTGCTCCAAACAACTGCATGTCTCTGATTTCCAAACTGTAGAAAATGTTCCTACTTGGCCTCGACTCCCCATGTGCAACACCACGGGAGATCAAGTTGTAATAATAGTGTTATGTATAAAAACGACAGAATATGACACTTTAAAATCGGAACTGAACAACATCTGTCCACTTTCCAAGCAAGTACTCATTCCTATGTTCCATACCTCCGTAGATTTGGGCTGTCTGATAACGTGTCCTGTACAACCTCGCATCCGTTCTGGGAAAACGCTATCAACTGGCTGTACCTGGAATCCTAACATGATGCCCCGTAGTTCTAGATTCCCCTACTCGAGAGAAGAGTTGTATAATGTTATCTGTGACTTCCTTAATTAGTCTACCATTTCGATCAAACCGACACACGATCTAATTTCCACACATTTTAGCACAAATTAATTCGGTCTCTGCACTCAGTCATTTATCCGCCCAATAACGCTGGTGATTTCTCGCTGGACTTTCTCCAAGGTGAGTATCTCCTTGCTAAGGTTTGTGCCCAACACTGAAAACAACATGATCTAATAATAGTAAAATTGTATTTAATCACATGTAACTGTTTCATAGCAATCAGCAAGTACAAGAGAAATATACGCAGCAGTCACACAGAACCTGACCCCGGAAACACAGTATAGGACCAAGTAGATGGAGCTTTACACGTCATCTAACGCGTGTTGTTCCTTCCCTGGGAGTGTTTGATAACATGAGAACACACCAAATAGGAGCAGGAGTAGGACATGCGGCCCCTCGAGCCTGCTCCGCCATTCAATAAGATCATGGCTGATCTTCAACCTCAAAACCACTTTCCCACCCGATCCCCATATCCCTTGATTCCATTTGAGTCCAAACATCTATCGATCTCAGCCTTGAATAAACTCAACAACTCAGCATCCACAGCCCTCTGGGCTAGTGAATTCAGAAGATTGAAAACCCTCTGAGTGCAGAAATGGCTCCTCCTCTCAGTCTTAAATGGCCGACCCCTTATCCTGAGGGTATGCCCCTAGTTCTAGACACTACAGCCAGTAGAAACAACCTCTCAGCATCTACTTTGTCAAGCCCCCTCAGAATCTTGTATGTTTCATTTATATCACCTCTCATTCTTCTAAATTCCAGAGTATAGGCTCAATCTACTCAATCTCTCCTCATAGGACAATCCTCTCATCCATCTAGTGAAGATTAGTTGCACCCCCTATAAAGCAAGTATATCCTTCTTTACATACGGAGACCAAAACTGCACACAGTACTCCAGGTGTGGTCTCACCAAAGCCCTGTACAATTGCAGCAGACTTCCTTACTGTTGTACTCCAAACCCCCTTCCAATAAATCCCAACATACCATTTGCCTTCCTAATTGCATGCTGTACCTGCATGTTAACTTCCTCTGTTTCGTGTACAAGGACCGCCAAATCCCTCTGAACACCAACATTTAAGAAAAACAGTAAATGCCGGAAATACTCAGCAGGTCAGGCAGCATCTGTGGAGAGAGAAACAGAGTTAACGTTTCAGGTCGGCCCTATCTCTGCAGCCACTTCTTTTCAACCTCTAGGATGTAGGCGATCAGGTACAGGGGATTTGATGGATTTCAGTCCCATTAATTTATCCAGTACTTTTTCTGTACTCATTTTAATTATTTTAATTTCTTCACTCTCATTAGACGATTGGCTCCCCCCTATCTCTGGTATGTTTTTTGTGTCTGTTACAGTGAAGACAGATACAAAATATTTTTTAACGTCTCTGCCAATTCCTGATTCCCCATTATAAGTTCTACAGTCTCAGCCTCTAAGGGACCCACGCTTACTTTCGCTACTCTCTTCCTTTTTATGTACTTGTAGAAACTGTTACAATCTGTTTCTATTTTCTCCCTCTTTAACAATTTTTTGGCCATCCTTTGCTGGTTTTTAAAACTCGGCCAATCCTCAGACTTACTAGTCTTCTTGGCAACGTTGTAAACCTCTTTTAATCTAATACTATCCTTATCCTCAGTAGTTAGTCATAGATGGATCGCTTTTCACGTGATGGTTTTATATCTTAATGAAATGTATATTCGTTGAGAATTATGAAATATTTCTTCAATGCTTCACCATTGCTTATCTACCGTCATACCTTTTAATCTATTTTCCCAATCTAGCTTAGTTAACTCGCCCCTCATGCCTTTGTAATTGGCTTTATTTAAGTTTAAGACTCTTGTTTCGGGCTTAAATATGTCACTCTTGAACTCAATGTGAAATTCTGTTGTATTATGATCACTCTTCCCCCGAGGATCCCTTACTATAAGATTATTAATTAAGCAACAATAACAACTTGTATTTATATAGCGACATTAACGTAGTAAAACGTTGCAAAGCGCTGCAGAGGAGCATTTTAAGACATAAGTACACATTAGTGCAGGTGACCAACAGCTTGGTCAAAGAGGTAGGTTTTTAGGAGCGTCTTAAAAGGTGGAAAGAGAGGTAGCGAGACAGAAAGTTTTAGGCAGGGAATCCCAGAGCTTAGGGCCTAGGCAACAGAAGGCACGACCACCAATGGTTGAGCGATTATAATCAGGGATATTCAAGAGGGCAGAATTAGAGGAGCGCAGATATCTCCAGGGATTGTGGGGCTGAAGGAGATTACAGAGTTAAGGGAGAGAAAGGCCATGGAGGGATTTGAAAACAAGGATGCGAATTCTGAAATCGAGGCACTGCTTAACCGGGAGCCACTGTAGGTCAGCGAGCACAGAGGTGATGGGTGAACAGGACTTGGTGCGAGTTAGAACACGGGCAGCCGAGTTTTAGATCACCTCAAGTTTACGTAGGGTGGAATGTGGGAGGCCAGGCAGGAGTACAATGGAATAGTCAAGTCTAGAGGTAACAAAGGCATGGATGAGGTTTTCAGCAGCGGATGAGCTGAGGCAAGGGCAGAGACGGGTGATGTTATGGTGGTGGAAATAAGTGGTCCATTGTTATGCTGCGGATATGTGGACGGAACTCATTTCAGTGTCAAATATGACACCAAGGTTGCGAACAGTTTGGTTCAACCTCAGACAGCTTTTAGAGAGAGGGCTGGAGTCAATGGCTAGGGAATGGAGATTGTGGTGGGGACCGAAAACAATGGCTTTGGTTTTCACAATACGTAATTGGAGAAAATTTTTGCTCATCCAGTACTGGATGTCGGAAAAGCAGTCTGACAATCTAGACACCGTGGAGGGATCGAGAGAAGGGGTAGGGAGGTAGAGCTTGGTGTCGTCAGCGTACATGTAGAAACTGACGCTGTGTTTTCGGATGATGTCGCCAAGGGGCAACATGTAGACCAGATCCCGTCTCATTACACAAGACAAGATTTAAATAACCTCTTCCCTGGTTGGTTCCACGACGTCTTGTTCTAGTAAACTCTCTCGAGTGCATTCCATAAACTCCTCTTCGAAACTACTTTTGCCAGTACGATTTGTCGAGTCTATATGAGGATTAATGTCCCCCACGATTATTAAATTATCTTTGTTAGATTCTCCTCTTATTTCTTGATTAATACTCTCTAACAGTTTAGCTGCTGTTCGGGAGGCCTACAAACTACAGCCGCCAATGTTTTCTGCCCCTTGTTATTTCTTATTTCCACCCATACTGATTCTACTTCCTGTTCTTCTGAGCCAAGATCCTTCCACATTACTGTCCTTATGTCATCCTTTATTATCAGTGCTACCCGCCCTCATTTTCCATTTGTTCTGTCTTTATGGAACGTCAAGTACCCGGAATATTATTTCCCAACGTTGGTTAACCTGCAACCACGTCTTTGTAATGGCGATTAGATCAAACCCACTGATCACTATTTGTGTCATTAATTCCTCTGTCTTGTTACGAATGCCTGGTGCATTCAGATAAAGTGCTTTTAATGTTAACCTTTTACCTTTTTTCCCTGATTTAACCGTATTCCCTGATGCACAATTCACTATTACTGTTAATCTCTCTTCTTCCCTGTCACAATCTGCTTATCTTTATCCAAATCGCTACACTGCTCTATGGACTTGAATTTTCACTTTAGATTTTGTACGTTTCCCCTCACCTGCATCCTCCCCCTTTTAGTTTAAAGCCCTATCTACAGCCTCAGTTTTTCAATTCGCTGGAACATTGGTCACAGCCCGGTTTAAGATGAGACTGACCCAATGGAACAGCCCCCTCTTTCCCCAGTACTGGTGCGAGTGCCCAATGAATCGAAACCCCTTCCTCCCATACCACTCTTTGAGCCACGCATTTAAACCTCTAATATGTTTCACCTGTGCGAATTTACACATGACTCCGGTAATCCAGAAATTATTCCCTTTAAGGTTGTGCTTTTTAATTTGGATCCAAGCTCCTCAAACTTCCTCAGCAGAACCTCATTCCTAGTTCTACCTATGTCGTTGATCCTACGTGGACCACGACAACTGGATCCTCCCTCTCCCGCTTCAAGTGCTTCTCCAACCGCGTGGAGAATTCCTTAACCCTGGCAGGCAACACAACCTCGGAACTCCCGATCGCGGCTGCTGCGAACTGTATCTATCCCCTGCCTATACTGTCCCTTACCAGTATCACATACTTTTCCACTCCCCCCATTTGAACGCCCTCCTGTACCACGTTGCCATGGTTAGTTTGCTCATTCACTCTGCAGATTTTCCTTCATCCACACTTGCCACAAGAGCCTCGTACTTGTTGGGAAGGGACAAAGGCCGAGGCTGCTCCATCACTGCACCTGAGTCGCAGTCACACCCTCCTTTCTATGACCTGATCTGTACAACTTCCTCACCTAACGGGTGTGACTGCCTCCTCGATCAAAGCGCTAGAAATTCCGTAGCGCCCCATTTGGGATGATACATTTTAAATCTTGGAAAAGAATCGCCAGGTGATAATCATTTTCTTTCCCCGCGAAATTGAGCCTCAGCGCTCCAAGAGGGAAGTGGAGTGCTAATTCAAGCGCTAACCACTTCTCTTAGGACGCTGAAGTGCGAGTATGGGGCGGTAGCAGCAGAGCGCTGAACAATGTGGAGTGCAAAGATACCGGCATCGGAGGCTGCTTCCCTCACTTAAAGAGACGGGCCAATGATGGCGCACAACTTACTTCTGCTCAGTTCTGGGCTGCCATGCGACCTGCGCGACTGCCATTACAGCCCCAAACACTCACAGAGAGTGGAGGGCTTGGACATCTCGCAGCAATAAAGCATCAAAAACTTTCAGGAGGGACCAGTCTGTTGCAAAGAATACCACTGCCTTTAATTAGCGCTCCCCAAGCGGCCAGCCGAGGTAACAACGCCTCCTCTTCCTGCCGTTGCTAACGCCCAGCGATACAGCAGGGGGCAGGAGGCAATTTCACATCCGGGGCGGTAACGGGGCGCTTCGCAATTATGACGTCGCAAGCTACGAGGTGCTGGAGGGCAAGGTGGTAAGTGTTAGCGCCAGCGCTGATCCAGCAGCGAAGTTCACGGGCGTTGCTGAATTAGCCGCGCCCAGTCGCTAGCCTCTTCGGGTCCCATTACCGCCCCTAAGGCGCTAACAGGAGGCGCAAAGTGTCCAGGTAACTCTCCCCCTCCCTGAGGCCCCACTGTCTGCACTTCGGAGTCCAGCTCAACAACTCTGAGCTGAAGTTCCTCGAGATGCACACACTTACTGCAGATGTAGTTGTCCGGTATCGCGATGCTCCTACAAGCACCCACAAGCTGCAGTTGCGTCACACCTCCTGCACTGCCATCCCTATCAAACCTTGTTTTATTTATTTAATTAATTGAAGTTTATGAATTTAATCAACTGAACTTATACTTTAAAGTATTTTCACAAATTATTTGATCTAGATTAATTTATAGATAATTTAAATGAAATAGCCACCGGTTACATGAACCACAACAAGTATTGGAGGCAAAAGCAGCCCTTCCTTCCTCCTCTGCACCGAACTCCCACTCTCACCAAATTCCCAACGTTTACACTCTTTTTATGACGCACTCCGTTTATGACAACTCTATACGTCCATTCTTTGCCTCAACAGATAAATGATACATTTCTACACGTTTTATAGCCAAACCCTCTGTTGCTCATGTCAGACCCAGCAACCTGGTGAGATTTGAGATCCTTCCAGACAGTTCTAATTTACGGATAAACATTGTCAATTTCAACTTTAGCTTTATCGCAGCCTTTACTATCACCGCAAACAACTTAGACAGCCACCAAGCTTAACTGAATTATACTGAATGTAGCCGGTATCAATTAGACCAGTCCACACTCGATGTAACCGTCCAGAACTGGACCTGTACATACTGAAATTAACTGTGCTGAACTACACCTGTCCACACTGAATGTAAATGTGTTGAACTGGACCTGCCCGCACTGCAAGTAACTGTGCTGAACTGGACCTGTCCACACTGAATGTAACTGTGCTGAACTGGACTTGTCCACACTGAATGTAACTGTGCTGAACTGGACCTGTCCACACTGAATGTAACTGTGCTGAACTGGACCTGTCCACACTGAATGTAACAGTGCTGAACTGGACCTGTCCACACTGAATGTAACTGTGCTGAACTGGACCTGTCAAAACTGAATGTAACTGTGCTGAACTGGACCTGTCCACACTGAATGTAACTATGCTGAACTGGAGCTGTAGACACGGAATGTAACTGGGCTGAACTGGACCTGTCCACAATTAATGTAACTGTGCTGAACTGGACCTGTCAACACTGAAGTTAACGGTGCTGAGCTGGACCTGTCCGCACTGAATGTTTCTGTGTAGAACTGGACCTGTCCACACTGAATGTAACCGTGCTGAACTGGACCTGGCCACACTGAATGTAACTGGGCTGAACTGGACCTGTCCACACTGAATGTAACTGAGCTGAACTGGAGCTGTCCACACGGAATGTAACTGAGCTGAACAGGACCTGTCCACACTGAATGTAACTGTGCTGGACTGGATCTGTGCACACTGAATGTAACTTTGCTGAACCGGACCTGTCCACACTGAATGTTTCTGTGTAGAACTGGACCTGTCCACACTGAATGTAACCGTGCTGAACTGGACCTGGCCACACTGAATGTAACTGGGCTGAACTGGACCTGTCCACACTGAATGTAACTGAGCTGAACTGGAGCTGTCCACACGGAATGTAACTGAGCTGAACAGCACCTGTCCACACTGAATGTAACTGTGCTGGACTGGATCTGTGCACACTGAATGTAACTTTGCTGAACCGGACCTGTTCACACTGAATGTTTCTGTGTAGAACTGGACCTGTCCACACTGAATGTAACTGTGTTGAATAGGACCTGTCCACACCGAATGTAACCGTGCTGAACTGGACCTGTCCACACTTTATATAACCGTGCTGAACTGGTCCTGTCCACACTGAATGTAGCTTTGCTGAACTGGACCTGTCCACACTGAACGTAACTGTCCTGAGCTGGAACTGTCCACACTGAATGTATCTGTGCTGAAGTGGACCTGTACACATTTAATGTAACCGTGCTGAACTGGACCTATCCACATTGAATGTAACTGTGCTGAACTGGACCTTTCCACACTGAATGTCACTGTGCTACACTGGACCTGTCCACACTGAATGTAACTGTGCTGTACTGGAATGGTCCTCACTGAATGTAACTGTGCTGAACTGGACCTTTCCACACTGGATATAACCATGCTGAACTGGACCTGTCCACACTGAATGTAACTGTGCTGTACTGGAATGGTCCACACTGAATGTAACTGTGTTGAACTGGACCTGTCCACACTGAATGTAACCGTGCTGAACTGGGCTGTCCACACTGAATGCAACTATGATGAACAGGACCTGTCCACACTGAATGTAACTCACCTGAACTGGACCTTTCCAAACATAATCTAACCGTTCTGAACTGGACCTGTCCACACTGAATGTAACTGTGCTGAACTGGACCTGTCAACACAGAAATTACCCTTGCTTAAATGAAGCTGTCGACAATGTTTGCACAGACAGTGGGTGTAAACTCCCAGAGGAATTTGGAGACAGCAGCACGTGACCCTTGCTGACCCGGTCTGGAGCTGATAATGACCAGTAGAGAGAACTTGGCCGCGTTTTTCGGCTGCAGGACCGGAGTTTCTCTGGGCAGTTAGACCTTGTGCTGAGACCTCTTAATTCAGCATTTAGGGTTTTTGACCCCTGAATTCCTCGTGTACAATGCTAACTTTCTCCTTGGCAACCACTGAAACAGCCTTTAATTATATTTTTTGACGAAATATCAGACGGACCATACAGTAATCTCTGGGTATTTCACTGTAGAGCCGGGTCAGTGGTATTGAAAGACATTCTATTCCATCAAAACATAAACACCATCCTGGCAGCGGCTGCACTAATCTGTTTGTTTCAATTAGTGTAATTAATATAACAGATCGAGTCATCTGATTATCTCCCTGGAGCCTGACATCAGGTATAAATGTGACAATCTGTGAGTGTAGTGCAGAGCGCGCTCAGAGCTTCTGAGAGAAATGCACGGGATACCACAAGGTCTGGTGTTTGCCCTTTACTATCCCGTCATTGCAGCTATCGGCGTTCCAGGTAAAGTATTAGAGTTAGTTACTAGTTATGGGTATTACTGGTTAACTGTATCAATGCTCCTACTTAATGGAACGTTTCTCCCCTTTAACTATATCATTTCTCCCCTTTCACGGTATATTTTATCACTTTTCTCGGCATCATTTATTCCCTTTAACGGAATCACTACCTATTCTGAGTGGCTGATTCTCCAATATTTGTTGTAATGTGTTTTCCACACAGCCGCCACTTCCACGGTACCAGTCTATTTACTCCGAGTGATGTTTTATTGAAATTCAACTGCATATGTCGCTGCACTGAGTGGCATTATCACACTAATAACTGTGTACATATATTTACCATTGTGTTATTCGTATTTCACTGTGAGTGTTATTATCAAACTATTATAACTGTGTACATATATTTCCTATTGTGTTATTGGTATCTCACTGAGTGGTATTATCACAGTATTATAACTGTGGACATATATTTCCTATTGTGTTATTGGTATTTCAGTGAGTGGCATTATCACACTATTATAACTGTGTGCATATATTTCCTCTTGTGTTATTGGTATTTCACTGTTAGTGGTATTATCACACTATTATAACTGTGTACATATATTTCCTATTGTGCTATTGGTATTTCACTGTGAGTGGTATTATCACACTATTATAACTGTGCACATATATTTCCTATTGTGTTATGGTATTTCACTGTGACTGGTATTATCACACTATTATAACTGTGTCCATATATTTCCTATTGCCTTATTGGTATTTCACTGTGAGTGGTATAATTACAGTATTATAATGTTGTGGATATATGTACTTGTACGTCTTGCAATTTAGAATAATGTATTCACTGGTCACGATGCGGTTTCAGCTACACTGTGGAGTCCAAACGTAGATCGGTAACCGCTTTGCTGAACACCCCGTTCAATCCTCTAGCCTTACCCTGAGCTTCCGGTCGCTTGTCAGTTTAATTCGCCAGCCCTCTCCCACTCTGACCTCCCTGTCCTCGGCCTCTTACACTGTGCTAATAAGGCTCGTCAGAAACTCTAGGAACAGCACCTCATCTTTCGAATAGGCATTGTATAGCCTTCCAGACTCAACATCGAGTTCAACAATTTCAGATCAATACCACTTCTCCCATTTTTCGGACAGCAGGTCTTGCTAATGATTCTGCCATTGCCATTTACACCTCCTCTAGACCCATCTTTTGTTTCTTCACTTGTCCCATTAGCACCTCCTTTTTATCTTGTACCATCATCCCTTTTGTCATATAACCGCTCCTGCCTTCTACCCATTCACTGACCTTCCCTTTAGTTCTTTCCTCCCCTCGCCCCGTTCCCTGCCTCAGCACTTGCATCTCTAACTTTATCCAGTTCCGACAAATGTCCATCGACCTGAAATGTTGACTCTGTTTCTCTCTCCACAGATGCTGCCTAACCTGCTGAGTATTTCCAGCATTTTCTTTTGTTATTTCAGATTTCCAGCATCCTCAGTATTTTGCTGTTGTATATATATTTCCGATTGAGTTATTGGTGCTGTACTGGGAGCCGTATTATCAACAACAACAACCTGCATTTATATAGCGCCTTTAACGTAGTAAAATGTTTCACAGGAGCGTTATCAACCAACATTTCACACCGAGCCACATAAGGAGATACTCGCACAGCAAAAGCTTGGGAAATAGGTCAGTTTTAAGGAGCGTTTTAAAGGAGGAGATAGAGGGAAAGCTCTCGGAGTGATGTAGGGTTGGGAGGTTACAGAGATTGGGAGGACCGAAGCTCTGCAGAGATTTGCGAATAAAGGTGAACATTTTAAAATCGAGGCGTTGCTGGACTGGGAGCCAATGGAGGTCAGCGAGCACAGGGATGATGGGTGAACGGGACTTGGTGTGAGTTAGGCTGTGGGCAGCAGAGAATTGAATGAGCTCAAGTTTATGGAGGTTGGAAGGTGGGAGACCGGCCAGGAGAGCATTGGAATAGTCAACTCTAGAAATAATAAAGGCATGGATGAGGGTTTCAACAAGTTATGAGCAGAGGCAGGGGTGGAGACGGTTATGTTACGGAGGTGGAAGTAGACGGTCTTGGTGACGGAGCGAATATGTGGTTGGAAACTCGATTTTGGTGACATTGGACGCCAAGGTTGCGAAGTGATTGTTCAGATTCAGACCATTCCCAGCGAGAGGGATGGAGTTTGCTCGCAAATAGAGTTCGTGGAGTGACCGAATACAATGGCTTCGGTCTACCCAGTATTTAGTTGGAGGAAGTTTCTGCTCATTCAGTAATGGATGTAGGACAAGCAGTGTGACAAACCAGAGACAATGGAGAGGTCATGGTGAGGTCGAGCTGGGTGACGTCAGCGTAGATGTGGAACCTGACGCTGTGTTTTCGGATGATATCGCTGAGGGGCCGCATGTAGATGAGAAATAGGAGGGGCCAAGGATAGATCCATCTGGGGTTCAACATCTAACGGTGCGGAGCGGGAAGAGAAGCCATTGCAGGCGATTCTCTGGCTTCCAGGATCGCCTCACCCAGCTGGATGACGGAGGAGAGGAGATGGGGGAGGATGGTGTGGTCAACCGTGTCAAAGGCAGCACATATTTCGAGAAGGATGACGTGGGATAGTTTAGGATGGCATTTGTGATTTTGGGAAGAGCTGTATCAGCGCTATGATAATGGTGAGCATATACTTTCTATTGTATTACTGGTATTATACTGTGGGTGAATTATCACACTATTATCGCTGTGTACATGGAGTTCTAATGTGTTGCTGACACTGTCACTGTGATTAATTATCTCACTGTTATCACCGTGGAAATGGAGTTCTATTGTGGTACTGACACTGTCACTGTGGGTCAATTATCACACTGTTATCACTGTGTACATGGAGTTCTATTGTGTTACTGACAATGTTACTGTGGGTCAATTATCACACTGTTATCACTGTGTACATGGAGCTCTATTGTGTTATTGACACTGTCACTGTGGGTGAATTATCACACAGTTATCACGGTGCACATTTAGTTCTGTTGTGTCTGTATTCTCCCCAAGCTCCCACAGCGCAGTTTTCTGCTCTCAGTCTCTGACTCTCACTGGTTCAGCTTCGTTCTCTCTTCCAGATTCTGCTGCTGTCTTGAATAGGCAACAATCACCAGGAGCAGGGGAGCTGAGGCACCACTTGTAAATTGGGTGAGTCTCCTAGTGTATAAAAGTAAACATTTCTGCAGAGCACAGAGCGGTCTGCACAGAGCGTGATTAAACGGAGTGGACTTGAACAGAGTTTTTATTTGGGAATTTGGTATGAGAGGGAATATCTGGTAAGTATTTGGTAAATAGAAGCTGTATAAAGTGAAATTTAGTTTAAGGTTTTGATTTTAACCTATTACTTTAAACATTGTAGTTAACAGAAGCTGTTGCCAGTGGCAGTTAACTGTCAGTCAGCTTTAAGTGTTTGTCTTGAATAGGCGCTAATGACCAGGAGCAGGGGAGCCGAGCAATCACTTGTAAATTGAGTGAATTTGGAAAGAGTAGGAAATTGGAGAAAAGCGGGAAGGAGGTGTTGCTTTTTGCCTACACTACTTGTAGTGCTTTGTGTTACAGGTAGATATTTCATTTCAGTTCCCTTAACTTAATCTAGATCAAGTACGTGGTCAAGAAACTATACTGTAATCTAAGTTACCTAAATACAAAGTTAATTACATTTAATTAAATAAAACAATGTCATATAGGGATGGTAGTGCAGGCGGTGTGCCACAACTGCATCATGTGGTAGTTTGTGGAGAGCATTGTGGACCCGGACAATCACGTTTGCAGTAAGCGCCTGCTTCTTCAGGAACTTCAGCTCAGAATTTTTCAGCTGGAGTCTGAAGTGTAGACATTGCGGGACATCAGGCATGGGGAGAGTTACCTGGACACTATGATCCAGGAGGCAGTCACAACCCTTAGGTTAGGTAGTGGTACATGTCTGGTTAGTGGTCAGGGACAGGAGGGTGCGACTGTTACTCATTCAGGTAAGGGGACCTCAGGTGCAGTGCTGGAGGAGCCTCAGCCTTTGCCCTTATCCAACAGATATGGGGTCCTTGCTACCTGTGTGGACGAGGGAAAAGTCTGAATGATGTTGGAGCAAGATGACCATGGCACCATGATGAAGGAGGCCATTCAAGTGGAGGGAGTAATAGTGAATGTAGTTGTGTTAGGGGACAGTATAGTCAGGGTGATAGATACTGTTCTCTGCAGCCACGACCGAGTGCACCGAAGGTTGTGATGCCTGCCCGGTGCCAGGGTAAAGACATCTCCTCGCGGCGGGAGAAGAACTTGGAGTAGGAGGGGGAAGATCCAGTTGTCATGCTCCACGTAGGAACCAACGACATAGGTAGAACAAGTAATGAGATGTTCTGCTGAGGGAATTTATGGAGCTAGGATTCAAATTAAAATACAGAAGCTCAACGCTAATAATGTCTGGATTGTTACCTGAGCCACGCGCAAATTGGCTTAGGGACAAACAGATTAGAGGTTTAACTGAGTGGCTCAAAGAAGGGGTTTCAGTTAATGGGGCACTGGCACCAGTACTGGGGAAAGAGGGCGCTGTTCCGCTGGGACGGGTTCCACTGAAACCGGGCAGGGACCAATGTCATGGTGAACTGAATAACTAGGGCAGTAAACAGGGCTTTAAATAATGAAAGGGTGGGGGGTGGTAGGATTCAGGAAAGATTAAGTTTAAAAGCAGTGAGACAAATGTCAAGGATCTAGAGCAGAGTGCAGTTTTGGGTAAAAATAAGCAGCGTGGGTCAGGAAGGGAAAGAGAGAGCAACAAAGGTAATAAGGCATCAGTGACTAAGGTGAGATCAGGGAAAATAGAAATAAGTCAAAGCTAAAGGCACTCTATCTGAAAGCGCGAAGCATTCGCAACAAAATAGATGAATTAATAGGACAGATAGAAATTTACCAGTTTGATCTATTAGCTATAACGGAGAGGTGGTTGCAAAGTGGCCAAGGTTGGCAACGAAATATTCCAGGATACTTAACTTTTAGCAGAGATAGGCAAGGTGGAAAAGGAGGAAGGGTAGCCCTGATAATAAAGGACGGGATGAAGAAGTAGAGAGAAAGTATCTTCGCTCCGAAAATCAAAAAGTAGAATCAGTTTGGGTGGAGCTAAGAAGCAGCAAGGGGCAGAAAAGATTGGTGGGAGTTGTTTATATACCCCAAACAGAAGTTGTAATGTAGGGCAGAGTATAAATCAGGAAATTAGAGGATGCATGTAACAAGGGAAACACAGTAATCATGGGGGACTTTAATCTACATATAAACCAAATCAGTGTGTTGGGAAACCAACTAGGGAACAAGCTTCATTAGATCTAGTATTGTGCAGTGAGAAAGGGTTAATTAATAACATTGTAGTAAAGCGGCATTTCGGGAAGAATGACCATAACATGATAGAATTTTATATTGAGATTGAAAGTGATTTAGTTAAATCCGAAACTAGGATCTTAAATCTAAACACAGCAAACTATGTAGGTATGAGGGGCGAGTTGGCTAAGGTAGATTGGGAAACTACATTAAAAGATATGATGGTAGGGAAGCAATGGCTAGCATTTAAAGAATTAATACATAATTTACAACAAATTTACATTACTTTAAGGCACAAAACAGCCACAGATGAAGTGGTGCAACCATGGCCAACAAGAAAAGTTAATGATAGTATAAGATCAAAGGAAGAGGCTTATAATGTTGTCAAAAAGAGTAGTAATCCTGAGGATTGGGAGGATTTTAGAATTCAGCAAAGAAGTACCAAAAAATTGATAAAGAAAGGGAAAATAGAATATGAGAGTAAACTAGCAATAAAAACAGACGGTGAAATCTTCTATAGTTATGCAAAAAGGAAAGGATTAGCAAAAGTAAACGTTGGCCCCTTACAGGCTGAGACAGGAGAAATTATAATGGGAAATAAGGAAATGGCAGAGAAATTGAAGAATTACTTTGTGTCTGTCTTCACGTAAGAAGCCGCAAAATACTTCCCGGATATAGCGGAGAACCACGGCTCTAGTGAGAATAAGGGACTGAAAGAAATTAGTATTAGTAAAAAAATAGTAGTGGAGAGATTAATGGGACTGAAAGCCGAAAAATTCCCTGGGTCTGATGGCCTACGTCCTCGTGTTCTGAAATAGATGGCTATAGAGATAGTGGATGCATTCGTTGTCATTTTCCAAAATTCCTCAGATTCTAGAACGGTTCCCATGGATTGGAAGGTAGCAAATCTAACCCCACTATTTAAGAAAGGAGGGACAGAGAAAACGGGGAACTATAGATCAGTTAGCCTGACATCTGTAGTAGGGAAAATGCTAGAATCTATTATTAAGGACGTGGTAACAGGGCAATTAGAAAATAATAATACGATTTATGATAGATTCAACACGGATTTATTATAGGGAAATCGTGTTTGACAAATCTGTTTTTGAGGATGTAACGAGTAGAATAGATACAGGACAACCAGGGGATATGATGGATTTAGATTTTCAGAAGGTATTCGATAAGGTGCCACACAAGAGGTTATTAAACAAAATTAGGGCTCACGGGATTGGGGGTAATATATCAGCATGGATTGTGGATTGGTTAACGGACAGAAAATAGAGAGTAGGAATAAACGGGTCATTTCCCGGTTGGCAGACCATTTTAACTAGTGCTTCGGCCTCAGCTTTTCCAAATCTACATCAATTATTTGGATGAGGAGATCATATGTAATATATCCAAGTTTCCCAATGATACAAAGCTGGATGGGAATGTGAGGAGGATGCAAAGACGCTTAAGCTGGATATAGACAGGCTACGTGAGAGGGCACGAATATGGAAAATGGAATATAACGTGGAGAAACGAGAAGTTATCCACTTTGGTACGAAATATAGAAAAGCAGAGTCTCTTTTAAATGGTGAGAGATTGGGAAATGTTGATGTTCAGATGGAACTGGGTGTCCTTAGACCAATCTCTGAAAGTTAACAGGCAGGAACATCAAGCAATTAGGAAAGCAAATGGTATGTTGGCTTTTATCACAAGAGGATTTGAGTTTTAGAGTAAAGACGTCATATTCCAATTATATAGGGCCCTGGTGAGACCACACCTGGAGTATTGTGTACTCCTTACCTAAGGAAGAATATACTTGCCATAGAGGGAGTGCAACGAAGGTTCACCAGCCTGGTTCCTGGGATGAGGGGATTGGCCTATGAGGAGAGAGTGAGTAGACTAGGCCTATATTCTCCAGAGTTTAGAAGAATCAGAGGTGATCTCACTGAAACACACAAAATTCTTACAGGGCTTGACAGGATAAACGCAGCAAGGATGTTTCCCTTGGCTGGGGAGTGTCGAACCAGAGGTCACCTTCCCAGAATAAAGAGTCGGCCTATGTGACTGTGATGAGGATAAATTTCTTCACTCAGAGGGTGGTGAATCTTTGGAAATCTCTACCCCAGAGGGCTGTGGAGGCTCAGTCGTTGAATATATTAAAGACAGAGATGGATAGATTTTTGAATATTAATGGAATCAATGGACATGGGGACAGTGCAGGAAATGAGTTGAGGTAGAAGATCAGCCATGATGTTATTGAATGGCGGCGTAGGCTCGAAGGGCCAAATGGCCTACTCCTGCTCCTCTGTTCTTATGTTGTTATTTTCTGACAGTTCTACAGTGACGGCTGCTGAGCCCGAGAGTTCCCGTCTTCAAACATTGAGTGAGGCTGCATAACTGAGTCACAAAGGTTTAAGTTCAATATCAACTCTAAAACTTTTTTTTTATTCGTTCATGGGATGTGGGCGTCGCTGGCAAGGCCAGCATTTATTGCCCATCCCTAGTTGCCCTTGAGAAATAACAAATAGTTATTGGGGACTCAATAGTCAGAGGGACAGTTAGGAGGTTCTGTGGCAGCAAAAGAGACTCACGGATGGTATGTTGCCTCCCAGGTGCCAGGGTCCGTGACGTCTCGGACCGTGTTTTCAGAATCCTCAAAGGGGAAGGGGAACAATCACAAGTCGTGGTACACATCGGTACCAACGACATAGGTAGGAGAAGGGACGGGGATTTAAAACAGGAATTTAGGGAGCTAGGTTGGAAGCTGAGAGCCAGTACAAACCATGTTGTAATTTCTGGTTTGTTGCCGGTGCCACGTGCTAGCGAGTTGAGGAACAGGGAGAGAGTGCAGATAAACACGTGGCTGCAGGGATGGTGTAGGGGGGAGGGTTTCAGTTATGTGGATAATTGGAGCACATTCTGGGGAAGGTGGGACCTGTACAAACAGGACGGTTTGCACCTGAACCAGAGGGGCACCAATATCCTGGGAGGGAAATTTGCTACGGCTCTTCGGGGGGGTTTAAACTAATTTGTCAGGGGGATGGGAAAAAGGGCTGTAGTCCACGAGCCAGTGGTGAGTGTAGGGAGGTACTGAGGAGGGTATCAAGGTCGCAGGAATGTACCGGCAGACAGGAACATGGCTTGAAGTGTGCCTACTTCAATGCAAGGAGCATCCGGAATAAGGTAGGAGAACTTGGAACGTGGATTGGTACTTGGGACTACGATGTGGTGGCCATTACGGAGACATGGTTAGAACAGGGACAGGAATGGTTGTTGGAAGTTCCGGGGTATAGATGTTTCAGTAAGAGTAGGGAAGTTGGTAAGAAAGGTGGGGGAGTAGCATTGTTAATCAAGGATAGTTTAACAGCGGCAGAAAGGCAGTTCGAGGGGGATCTGCCGTCTGAGGTAATATGGGCTGAAGTTAGAAATAGGAAAGGAGCGGTCACGTTGTTAGGAGTTTTCTACAGGCCCCCAAATAGTAATAAAGATGTGGAGGAAGAAATTGCAAAGCAGATTATGAATAGGTGTGGAGGTCACAGAGTAGTTGTCATGGGTGACTTCAACTTTCCAAATATTGATTGGAACCTTTATAGGTCAAACAGTTCGGATGGGATAGTTTTTGCACAGTGTGTGCAGGATGGTTTCCTGACACAATATGTGGATAGGCCGACAAGAGGTGGGGCCACGTTGGATTTGGTACTGGGTAATGAACCGGGCCAAGTGTTTGATTTGTATGTGGGAGAGCACTTTGGAGATAGTGACCACAATTCGGTAACTTTCACTATTGCAATGGAGAGGGATAGGGCCATACGGCAGGGCAGGGTTTATAATTGGGGGAGGGGTAATTATGATGCGATTAGGCAAGAATTAGGGAGTATAAGATGGGAACAGAAACTATCAGGGAAAGGCACAAACGAAAAGTGGAGCTTTTTCATGGAGCAATTACTGCGTGTCCTTGATAGGTATGTCCCTGTCAGGCAGGGAGGAAATGGCCGAGTGAGAGAACCATGGTTCACAAAAGAGGTTGAATGTCTAGTCAAGAGGAAAAAGGAAGCGTATGTAAGGATGAGAAAACAAGGTTCAGTTGGGTCGATTGAGGGGTACAAGGTAGCAAGGAATGAGCTAAAAAAAGAGCTTAGGAGAGCTAGGAGGGGGCATGAGAAGTCCTTGGCGGGTCGGATCAAGAAAAATCCCAAGGCTTTTTACTCTTATGTGAGAAATAAAACAATGACCAGGGTGAGGGTAGGGCCGGTCAATGACAGTAGTGGGAACTTGTGCATGGAGTCAGAAGAGATAGGAGAGGTGATGAATGAATACTTTTCGTCAGTGTTCACCGTGGAGAGGGGCCATGTTCTTGAGGATGAGAGTGTGATAAAGGTGGATAGGCTGGAGGTGGTAGATGTTCTGAGGGAAGATGTTTTAGCAATTTTGAAGAACCTGAGGGTCGATAAGTCCCCTGGGCCAGATGGGATATATCCTAGGATTCTTTGGGAGGCAAGGGAGGAGATTGCAGAGCCTCTGGCTTTGATCTTTGGGTCCTCACTGTCCACGGGGATGGTGCCAGAGGACTGGAGAGTGGCGAATGTTGTTCCTCTCTTCAAGAAAGGAAATAGGAATGACCCTGGTAATTATAGGCCGGTTAGTCTTACTTCGGTGGTTGGTAAGATAATGGAAAAGGTCCTGAGGGATAGGATTTATGACCATTTGGAAAGGGGCAACTTAATCAGGGATAGTCAACACGGATTCGTGAAGGGTAAGTCTTGCCTAACAAATTTGATTGAATTCTTTGAGGAGGTAACTAAGTATGTAGATGAAGGTAGAGCAGTTGATGTCGTATACATGGATTTTAGTAAGGCGTTTGATAAGGTTCCCCATGGTCGTCTCATGAAGAAAGTAAGGAGTTGTGGGATAGAGGGAAATTTGGCCGATTGGATAAGTAACTGGCTAACTCATAGAAGGCAGAGGGTGGTGGTGGATGGAACATTTTCGGACTGGAGACCAGTTACCAGCGGTGTGCCACAGGGGTCGGTGCTGGGTCCTCTGCTGTTTGTGATTTTTATCAATGACTTGGAGGAGGGGACTGAAGGGTGGATCAGTAAATTTGCTGATGACACCAAGATTGGTGGAGTAGTGGATGAGGTGGAGGGCAGTTGTAGGCTGCAAAGAGACATTGATAGGATGCAGAGCTGGGCCGAAAAATGGCAGATGGAATTTAACCCTGATAAGTGCGAGGTGATTCATTTTGGTAGGGCAAATTTGAATAAGGATTACAGGGTCAACGGCAGGGTTCTGAGGAACGTGGAGGAGCAGAGGGATCTGGGGGTTCATATCCACAGATCTCTGAAGGTTGCCACTCAAGTGGATAGAGCAGTAAAGAAGGCCTATGGTGTGTTAGCGTTTATTAACAGAGGGTTTGAGTTTAAGAACCGTGAGGTTATGCTGCAACTGTACAGGACCTTGGTGAGACCACATTTGGAATATTGTGTGCAGTTCTGGTCACCTCACTATAGGAAGGACGTAGAAGCATTGGAAAGAGTGCAAAGGAGATTTACCAGGATGCTGCCTGGTTTGTGGGGGAGGTCTTATGAGGAAAGATTGAGGGAGTTGGGGCTTTTCTCTTTAGAGCGGAGGAGGATGAGAGGCGACTTAATAGAGGTTTATAAGATGATGAGGGGGATAGATAGAGTGGATGTTCAGAGACTATTTCCTCGGGTAGAGGCAGCTGTTACAAGGGGGCATAACTATAAGGTGCATGGAGGGAGATATAGAAGGGATGTCCGAGGTAGATTCTTTACTCAGAGAGTGGTTGGGGTGTGGAATGGACTGCCTGCTGTGATAGTGGAGTCGGACACTTTAGGAACTTTCAAGCGGTTATTGGATAAGCACATGGAGCACACCAGAGTGATAGGGAGTGTGATAGCTTGATCTTGGTCTCGGACAATGCTCGGCACAACATCGAGGGCCGAAGGGCCTGTACTGTGCTGTACTGTTCTATGTTCTATGTTCTAAGGTGGTGGTGAGCCGCTTTCTTGAACCGCTGTAGTCGTCTTGTGAAAGCATTCCCACAGTGCTGTTAGCTAGGGTGTTCCAGGATTTTGACCCAGCGAAGTTCAAGGATCGGCGATATACTTCTAAATCAGGATGGTGTGTGACTTGGAAGTGTCTTTTGAGGTGGTGGTGTTGCCATGCGCCTGCTGCCCTTGTGCTTCTAGTGGATAGTGTTCGCGGGTTTCGGAGATGCTGCCGAAGAAGCCCCTGTTACTCCAGTGGTGGAAGGAGTGAATGTTTAATGTGCTGGATGGGGTGCTAATCAAGCGGGCTGCTTTGTCTTGGATGGTGTCGAGCTTTATGACTGTTGTTGGAGCTGCACTCAACCAGGCAAGTGGTGAGTATTCCATCACACTGCCGACTTGTGCCTTGTAGATTTTGGAAAGGCTCTGTGGAATCAGGAGGTGAGACACTCGCCGCAGAATACCCTGCCTCTGACCTGCTCTTGTTGCCACAGTATTTCTGTGGCCGGTCTAGTTGAGTTTCTGGTCAATGGTGACCACCAGGATGTTGACGGTGGGGGATTCCGCGATGGTAATGCCGTTGAATGTCAAGGGGAGATGGTTAGACGCTCGCTTGTTGGAGATAATCATTGCCTGACCCTTGTGTGGTGCAAATGTTACCTGCCACTTATCAGCCCAAGCCTGAATGTCGTCCAATTTTTGCTGCATGCGGACATGGACTGCTTCATTATCTGAGGAGTTGTGAGTGGCACTGAACATTGTGCAGTCATCAGCGAACATCCCCATTTCTGACCTTATGTTGGAGGGAAGTTCATTGATGAAGCAGCTGAAGATGGTTGGGCCTAGGACACTGCCCTGAGGAACTCCTGCAGCGATATGCTTGGCCTGTGATGATTGACCTCCAACTACCACAACCATCTTCCTTTGTGCTGGGTGTGACTCCAGCCATTGGAGAGCTTTTCCCCTGATTCCAATTGACTTAAGTTTTACCTGGGCTCCTTGATGCCACACTCGGTCAAATGCTGCCTTGATGTCAAGGCCAGTCACTCTCACCTCACCTCTGGAATTCAGCTCCTTTGTCCATGTTTGGACCAAGGCTGTAATGAGGTTGTGAGCCGAGTGGTCTTTGTGGAACCCAAACTGGGCACCAGTGAGCAGGTTATTGGTTAGTAAGGGCTGCTTGATAGCACTGTTGGCGACACATTCCATCATTTTGCTTATGATTGAGAGTAGACTGATGGGGCGGTATCTGGCCGTATTGGTTTTGTCCTGCTTTTAGTGGACAGGACATAGCTGGGCAGTTTTCCACATTGTCGGATAGATGCCAGTGTTATAGCTGTACTGGATCAGCTTGGCTAGAGGCTCGCCTAGTTCTGGAGCACAAGTCTTCAGCACGACAGACGGGATGCAGTCGGGACCCACAGCCTTTGATGTATCCACTGCACTCAGCCGTTTCTTGATATCACGTGGAGTGAATTGGCTGAAGAATTGCTTCTCTGGTGGTGGGGACCTCAGGAGGAGGCCGATATAGATCATCTAGTCGGCGCTTCTCGCTGAAGATGGTTGCAAAGGCTTCAGCTTTGTCTTTTGCACTCACGTGCTGGGCTCTACCATCATTGAGGATGGGGATATTCATTGAGCCGCCTCCTCCCTTTAGTTGTTTAATGGTCCACCACCATTCAAGACTGGATGTCGCAGGACTGCAGAGCTTTGATCTGATACGTTGATTGTGGGATCATTAGCTCTGTCTATAGCATGCTGCTTCTGCTTTTTAGCATGCATGTAGTCCTGTGTTTCAGCTTCCCCAGCTTGGCACCAAATTTTAGGTACGTCTGGTGCTGCTCATGGCATGCTCTTCTACACTCCTTATTGAACCAGGATTGGTACCCTGGCTTGATGGTAATGGTAGATTGAGGGACATGCCGGGCCATGGGGTTACAGATTGTGGTGGAATACAATTCTGCTGCTGCTGATGGCCCACAGCGCCTCATGGATGCCCAGTTTTGAGCTGCTAGATCTGTTCTGAATCCATCCCATTTCGCACGGTGGTATTGCCACACAACACGATGAAGGGTGTCCTCAGTGTGAAGACGGGACTTCGTCTCCACAATGACTGTGCGGTGGTAACTGCTACCAATGCTCTCATGGACAGATGCATCTGGGACAGCTAAATTGGTGAGGACGAGATCAAGTAGGATTTTCCCTCGTGATGGTTCTCCCACCACCTGTCGCAGTCCAGACCTGCAGTTATATCCTTCAGGTAGTGGTGCAACCGAGCCACTAATGCTGATGGAGTTTGAAGTCCCCCACCCAGAGTACATTCTGTGCCCTTGCTACTCTCAGAGCTTCTTCCAAGTGGAGTTCAACATGGAGGACTGCTGATTCATCTGCTGAGGTAGAGCGGCAGGTGGTAATCTGAAGAAGGTTTCCTTGTCCTTGCTTGACCTGAAGCCGTGAGTCTCCCTGGGGTCCGAACTCAATGTTGTGGGATCCTTACTTCGCCTTTGTTTTTCATGACTTTTCACCCTGAAGGAATTGGTTCTTACTTTACACCAAGGAAAGAGTCCAAGAGCGGGAGCAGTCAAACAACAACAACTGCGAAACCACTAAAGTGACGTCACAACCAGGGATGGAGCTGATTGGTAATTAGGACCTGGTGAGTATTTCTACAGTCCAGTCGTTAAAGTGAAAGTAAGGTCTCTAGTTTAGAGTACGTAGTGTTAAAGGGAGGTAAAGTCCCTAGTGTATTTAATATTCTTTAATTTGAAGGGATAAAATTAAGGTAGGACATGGCAGGGCAGCTCGGCTGCGTGGAGTGCTCCTCCTGTGCTATGTGGGAAGTCAGGGACACTTCTGGAGTCCAGGGCGAGCACATGTGCAGTAAGTGTCTCCAGCTGCAGTTACTCGAAATCTGCGTTTCGGAGCTGGAGCTGCAGCTCGAGTCACTGTGGAGCATTCGCGAAGCTGAGGTCTTCGTGGATAGCACGTTTAACGAGGTGGTCACACCACAAGTAAAGAGTGCGCAGGCAGACAGGAAATGGGTGACCGGCAGACAGAGTAAAAGAACTAGGAATGTAGTGCAGGACTGGGTCCATCTCCCTCTCCAACAGATTTTCCGTTTTGGATACTGATGGGGGAGATGGTTTCTCAGGGGAATGCAGCAAGAGCCAAGTCCGTGGCACTACGAGTGGCTCAGCCGCACAGGAGGGGAGGAAAAAGAGTGGGAGTGCAATAGTGACAGGAGATTCTATCGTAAGGGGAACAGATAGACGTTTCTGTGGCCGCAGACGTGACTCCTGGATGTTATGTTGCCTCCCTGATGCCAGGGTCAAGGATGTCACTAAACGGCTGCAAGGCATTCTGCAGGGGGAGGGTGAACAGTCAGAGGTCGAGGTTCACGTTGGTACCAACGACATGGGTTGAAAGAGGGATGAGATCCTGCAACAAGAATTTAGGGAGCTAGGTGGCAGATTAAAAAGCAGCACCTCAAAGGTTGTAATCTCTGGATTACTCCCGGTGCCACGTGCTAGTGAGTATAGGAATAGGAGGAGACAGCAGATGAATGTGTGGCTAAAGAGTTGGTGCAGGAGGGAGGGCTTTAGTTTCCTGGATCACTGGGTCTGCTTCTGGGTAAGGTGGGACCTGTACAAGTCGGACGGGTTGCACCTGAACCGGAACGGGACCAACATCCTTGCGGGGAGGTTTGCCAGTACTGTTGGGGGAGGGGTGGGTGGGGGGGGGGAGTTAAACTAACTTGGCAGGGGGATGGGATGCGGAGTGGAGCTATAGTAGGGGGTGATGCACAGCCAAATATAGAGGAAAAAACAAGTCAGCCTGGAAGGCTGAGCAAATATGTAACGGCACAAGGGAGTATGGCAAGGCTGGATGGCATTTATTTTAATGCAAGGAGTCTTACGATTAAAGCAGATGAATTGAAGGTATTGATGAACACAAGGGAGTATGATATTGTTGCTATCACAGAGACAAGGTTGAGGAAGGGGCAGGTCTGGCAGCTCAATATTCCGGGGTACAGAATCTTCAGGTGAGACAGAGGGGGGTGTTAAGGAAAAGGGGGTGTCGCAATATTAATAAAGGAGTCAATTACTGCTGTAAGGAGGGATGATATCTCAGCAGGTTCCTCTAATGAGGCCATATGGGTAGAACTTAAAAGCAAAAAGGGGGCAAGCACTTTGCTGGGAGTGTACTATAGGCCCCCAAACAGTCAGGTGGAGACAGAGGAACAGATATGGTGGCAAATCTCAGAGAAGTGTAGAAATAATAGGGTAATAACAGTAAGGGATTTCAACTTCCTCAATATTAACTGGGATAGTCACAGTGTGAAAGGCTTAGAGGGTGCAGAATTCTTAAAGTGCATCCAGGAGAGCTTTTTGAGCCAGCAAGTAGATATTCCTACGAGAGAGGGGGGCGGTACTGGACCTAATTCTAGGGAATGTAGCCGGGCAAGTGGTAGATGTGTCAGTAGAGAGCATTCTGGTGACAGTGACCATAATTCGGTGAGATTTAAGATAGTCATGGAAAAGGACAAAAATGGACCGGAAATAAAGTATCTAAATTGGGAGAAGGCCGATTTTAATATGATAAGGCAGGATCTGGCCAAAGTGGACTGGGATCAGCTACTTGTAGGAAAATCCACATCAGAGCAGTGGGAGTCTTTCAGAAAGGAAATAGAGAGAGTACAACGCCAACATGTTACCGTAAAGGTCAAGGGTGGGATCAAAAAACCCAAGGAACCCTGGATGTCAAGGAATATACAAGAACGGATGAGGAAAAAAAGGGAGGCTTTTGGCAGATACAAAGGACTAAAAACAGTGGAAGTCCTAGAGGAGTATAGAAAGTGCAGCGGGGTAATTAAAAAAGATATTAGGAGAGCGAAGAGGGCGCATGAAATAGCTCTGGCAGGCAAAATAAAGGAAAATCCCAAGGTGTTTTATAAGTATATTAAGGGCAAGAGGATAACCAGGGAAAGAGTAGGGCCTATTAGGGACCAAAGTGGCAATCTGTGTGTAGAGCTGGAAGATGTAGGTGAGGTTTTAAATTAATATTTTGCATCTGTGTTAACTATGGAGAAGGGTGATTTAGGCATAGTAATCAGGCAGGGGGATTGTGATATACTTGAACAAATTAGTATTGAGAGGGAGGAGGTACTAGCAGTTTTAGCGGACTTAAAAGTGGATAAATCCCCTGGCGACGGGATGTAGCTCAGGCTTCTGTGTGAGGTAAGTGAGGAGAATGAAGGGGCTCTGACAAAATTTTGAGAACCTCTCTGGCCACAGGAGAGTTGCCAGAGGACTGGAGAACAGCTAACGTAGTACCATTGTTCAAGAAGGGTAATAGGGATAAACCAGTGAATTACAAGCCAGTGAGCCTAACATCAGTGGGAGTCAAATTATTTGAAAAATATCTGACGGACAGAAATAGTCTCCACTTGGAGAGGCCAGGATTAATCAAGGATAGTCAGCATGGCTTTGTCAGGGGGAGATCATGTCTGACCAATTTGATTGAATTTTTCGAGGGGGTGACTAGGTGTGTGGATGATGGTAGTTCAGTGATGTAGTTTACATGGACTTCAGTAAGGCTTTTGACAAAGCCCCACATTGGAGACTGTTCAAGAATGTAAGAGCCCATGGGATCCAGGGCAATTTGGCACATTGGATCCAAAATTGGCTTAGTGGCAGGAGGCAGAGGGTGATGGTCGAAAGTTGTTTATATGACTGGATGCCTGTGTCCAGTGGTGTATCGCAGGGATCGGTCCTGGGTCCTTTGCTGTTTGTAGTGTACATTAATGATTTAGATATGAATGTAGGAGGTATGATCAATAAGTTCGCAGATGACACGAAAATTGGTGCAGAGGTAAATAGCGAGGAGGGGAGCCTCCGGCTACAGGACGATATAGACGGGATGGTTAGATGGGCAGAACAGTGGCACATGGAATTTAACCCTGAAAAGTGTGAGGTGATGCATTTTTGGAGGACTAACAAGGCAAGGGAATACACATTGAATGGTAGGATCCTAGGAAGGACAGAGGATCAGAGGGACCTTGGTGTGCATGTACATAGATCCCTGAAGGCAGCAGGACAGGTAGATAAGGTGGTTAAAAATGCATTTGGGATACTTGCCTTCATTAGCCGAGGCATAGAATATAAGAGCAGGGAGGTTATGATGGAGCTGTCGAAAACGTTGGTTAGGCCACAGCTGGAATGCTGTGTGCAGTTCTGGTTGCCACACTATAGGAAGGATGTGATTGCATTGGAGAGGGTGCAGAGAAGATTCACCAGGATGTTACCTGGGCTGGAGCGCTTCAGCTATGAAGAGATACTGGACAAGCTGGGGTTGTTTTCCGTAGAGCAGAGAAGGCTGAGGGGGGACCTGATTGAGGTGTACAAAATTATTAGGGGCATAGATAGGTTAGATAGAAAGGAACGTTTCCCCTTAGTAGAGGGGTCAATAACCAGGGGGCATAGTTTCAAGGAAAGGGGCAGGAGGATTAGAGGGGATTTGAGGAAAAACTTTTTCACCCAGAGGGTGGTTGGGATCTGGAACTCACTGCCTGAAAGGGTGGTAGAGGCAGGAACCCTCACAACATTCAAGAAGCATTTAGATGAGCACTTGAAACGCCATAGCATACAAGGCTACGGACCAAGTGCTGGAAAATTGGATTAGAATAGACAGGGCTTGATGGCCGGCGCGGACATGATGGGCCGAAGGGCCTCTGTCTGTGCTGTATAACTCTATGACTCTATGACTCAATGACTTACCGACTGTATACCACTTGCCGTCACCCTGGTGGGTCTGTCCTGCTGGTGGGACAGGACATTCCCAGGGATTGTGATGGAGGAGTTTGGGGCATTGGGGAATTTGGGATATTGGCTGAAAGGTATGATTCGGTGAGTATGACGATGTCAGGCTGTTGTTTGACTAGTCTGTGGGACAGTTGTTTCAATTTTGGCACAAGTCCCCAGATGTTGGGGAGGAGGAATATGTTGGGTCGACTGGGCTGGGCTGGGTGTCCGTAGCGGATGCCGAGGTCCATGCTGCGTGGTGCGTCCGGTTTTATTCTTATTATTTTTCGCAGTGTTTTTTTACAACTGAGTTGCTAGGCCATTTCAGAGGGAAGTTAAGACTCAACCACATTGCTGTGGGTCTGGAGTCACAGAAAGGCCAGCACAGGTAATAATGTCAGATTTCCTTACCTAAAATACATTCGTGAGGCAGATGTGTTGTTACAACAATCTGGTACTCCGTCACCTTTACTGATACTAGCATTCTATTCCTTATTTATTTCATTAATTGAATTTAAATTCCCCAGCTGCCGTTGGGGGTTTTCAACTCACGTCTCTGGATCATTAGTCCAGTAACATTACAACTCCGCTACCGCTCCCGATCATTTAACCAGACAGCGCTGGGCAGTACTGAGCAAGTGCTGCATTGTAGGAGGTGCTTTTCACCGACTGAGACCTCATCCTCTGCCACTTCCGGTGGTTCCGATGGACACCGAAGATCCCAGGTGACGATCAGAAGCAGAGCTCCGAGTTTTCACTGTGTCCTCGCAACATCCCCTCCTCAAAGTCAGAAGCGCTAATTGTCCGTTCGCCCCTCGCTGTTTGAGAATCTTTTGGTACAAGTTGACTTCCATAAGTAAATAATTTTACAGTAATTCATCGCCTGAGGGCGTTTTGGGTCCTCCGCAGGACATCATCCGTTTTAAATGCACTTTGTCCTATTTTATTGTTACTTTCCACTTTCTTTGTCGGTTTCATATTTACTCTCTAATTATCTTCTCTAATGCGTCCTGATATGTTATTACTTTGTCTATTTGATGCTCCCGCTTTCGTTTCGAGGTCTTTCCGATGCTCTCTTGTTCTCCATTAGGATTCATTATTTTATTTTACATTCCGATGTCATTGGCCTGCCTTATTTTTAACCTGGAGGATTATTTTAAACACAGAAGCAAGTGCCCACAGCGTAAGCGATCTGTTTTCAACTCAGGATCAGTTGTCAAAACTGTAAATTTCACACTCAATCCTGTCAAATGGATGATTTTGCTGGGAGTCGGACCAGTAATTTTCCTGTTCTCGCTCTCACACACATTCACTCTCTCTCACTCTCTCTCACACACATTCACTCTCTCTCCCTCTTTCTCACACCCATTCACTCTCTCTCCCTCTCTCTCACACTCATTTTCTCTCTCTCCATCTCTCACACACATTCACTCTCTCTCCCTCTCTCACACACATTAACTCTCTCTCCCTCTCTCTCACACATATTCAATCTCTTTCCCTCTATCTCACACACATTCACTCTCTCTCACACATATTCAATCTCTTTCCCTCCCTCTCACACACATTCACTCTCTCTCTCACTCACTCACTCACACAATCATTCTCCCTTTCACACACACTCATTCACTCTATCGCCCTCTCTCTAACACTCATTCACTCGCTCTCCCTCTCTTACACACTCATTCACTCTATCTTCCTCTCTCTCACAAACATTCACTCTCTACCCCTTTCTCACACTCATTCACTCTCTCTCACTCTCTCTCAAACACATTCACTCTCTCTCCCTCTTTCTCACACCCATTCACTCTCTCTCACTCTCTCTCACACTCATTTTCTCTCTCTCCATCTCTCACACACATTCACTCTCTCTCCCTCTCTCACACACATTAACTCTCTCTCCCTCTCTCTCACACATATTCAATCTCTTTCCCTCTATCTCACACACATTCACTCTCTCTCACACTCACTCACTCACACAATCATTCTCCCTTTCTCACACACTCATTCACTCTATCGCCCTCTCTCTAACACTCATTCACTCGCTCTCCCTCTCTTACACACTCATTCACTCTATCTTCCTCTCTCTCACAAACATTCACTCTCTACCCCTTTCTCACACTCATTCACTCTCTCTCCATCTCTCACACATATTCACTCTCTCTCCCTCTCTCACACACATTAACTCTCTCTCCCTCTCTCTCACACACATTCCGTCTCTCTCCCTTTCTCTCACACATATTCAATCTCTTTCCCTCTCTCTCACACAGATTCACTCTCTCCCCCTCTCTCTCACACATATTCAATCTCTTTCCCTCTCTCTCACACACATTCACACTCTCTCTCACTCACTCACACGATCATTCACTCTCTCACCCTCCCTCTAACACACATTCACTCGCTCTCCCACTCTCACACACTCATTCACTCGTACTCCCTTTTTCACACACTCATTCACTCTCTCGCCCTCTCTCTAACACTCATTCACTCGCTCTCCCTCTCTCACACACTCATTGACTCTCACTTGCTCTCTCTCACACACATTCACTCTCTCCCCCTCTCTCAAACTCATTCACTCTATCTCCATCTCTCACTCATTCACTCGCTCTCCCTCTCTCTCTCACACACATTCACTCTCTCTCCCTCTCTCACGCGCTCTCTCTCTCTCTCTCTCTCTCTGTTACAGCTAACTTGGCAGTGATTGTGATCCTGTTCCGAGGAAGGTGCGGTCTCTCCAGATGTATCACTCTGTACCTGGTATCCATGACGATGACGGATCTCCTGGTCATTATCATCGCTGTTATATTTAACAGGATTGGTGGTATTTATTTTCCAGTTAGTTTCCTGTCCATCACTCCTGTCTGTAGTCTCCGTTTTGCCCTAATCTTTGCAGTCACCGACAGTGCTGTCTGGGTAACGGTTGCTTTCACCTTTGATCGATTTGTCGCCATTTGTTGCCAGAAGCTGAAAACAAAATATTGCACCGATAAAACGGTGGACCTGGTTATAGGAACGGCCTGTGTCTTAAACTGTATGAAAGCTACCTTCTTATATTTTATATATGAACCTTTGTACACAGTTAACAACATACCCTGGTTCTGCAGCATAACATTTTATATTATACCTCACCTGCATGGATCGCATATGACTGGATTAATCGCATTTTAAACTCGTGTCTCCCATTCATTCTGATTTTCCTGCTCAATGCTCTGACCGTCAGACACATTCTAGCGGCCAGTAGAGCCCGCAGGAGACTCCAGGCCCACAGCAATGGGGAGAATCAGAGTGACCCAGAGATGGAGAAGCGGAGAAAGTCCATCGTCTTACTTTTCTGTATCTCCGGCAGTTTCATCATCTTATATATGTTGTCTCTTATAAGATTCCTCTATGTCCGGATTGCGAAAGTTACTTATTTCTCAGGATCCAATTTCAATCAATCAAATTTTATTCTGCAGGAAAGCGGATTTATGCTTCAGCTTTTGAGTTCCTGCATCAACCCGTTTATTTATGCAGGGACACAGAGTAAATTCAGAGAGGAGTTAAAGAATGGGGTGAAATATCCACTGAATGTAATTGTTAAATCATTTAAATGATGAAAATAGTGTTGTAACCCGTTCTTAGTTAGTTTCCAGTTCTCTTGTCGGTGCTGACTCAGGCCTGGTACATTCCCACCAGCCCCGAGGGCCCTGGAGTATCTCTACATTCATGTGGAGTCCGACCTCTGATCTGTGATTGGATATCAAGTTTAACTGTTTAATGAAGGGACCCAATATCCATCCTGGGAAAGGTTTGGATCTTGAGGGTCGGATACGCTCTGAAATGGGAGCACGCGCTGTCCCCACGCATTGTTCTCCGCTCACTGGGCACCGCCCCACAGCCGCACTCCTGTGTCCAGAAACACAGGAACAGAGGAATTGCTGGAGGATAAAGACAAAGGACCATCCAGGTCAATTTCTGCTCTTTTCAGTGGCCAATTGGGACGACACCCCCAGTGTAATTAAACAAAATAAAATTAATCTAACCAACTTTGTAAAGGGGCACAAACAATAATCATAAAAATCATACAAATAGTAGAGGTATCAAGCTAAATGAGAATATTATCTTCACTATCGACTATACGCTCCAGTATAGTTCGCTTCCTACCATCCTGGTAGTCCCCCGATACAATGATAATGTGGTTGTTGCCTAGTCACAGAAATCAATCTCTATCGATTATTCTACAACAGACCCAGACATGAGGTGAGGAAAATCCCAGTGGTGGAGAGCTTTAGGAACCATAGGACCACAGTCACCTGTTCCTCCCAAGCCCGCTGCACTTACCACATGTCATGTCTGTAATTACTCACATACTGTGTCCCCAAGTGTTATACTAGGAATGATATCTATCTAATTTGCATTTGAATGGATCAATACTAACTGCTTCCACCGTCTCCCTAGGCAGCCTGTCCATAGATTGACCACTCACTCACTGAAATGGTGTTTCAGCAGATTGGGTTTGAATTGACCCCTTCAAGCGAGGCCATGTCCTCTGGTTCTACTGTCTGGACAAGGTGTAATAACTTGTCGTGCTCTACATTATCTGTTCCCTTTAGAATCCTAAAAACAGCAAATATATCACCCCTTGACATTCTCTTTTCCAGTGAGAACCTGCTCAATGTACAGAATCGCTCCTCACAATCCAATCCCTCCATCCTCCGGTAATTCTGGTCACTCTCTTCCGTGTCCGTTCAATAGCTGCAATACCCTGTGGTGTCCAGAGCTGTACGCAGTAGTCTGAGCCCGTTTGCAACAATGATTTATAAAGTGGGGCTGGATTGCCTCACTATCTCGGCTCAATATTGACCTTTTATTAAAGCCCAGCGTCTGATTTGCTTTACTCATTGTTGCGATAGCTTCAATTTATTGTTAATAAGACCCCCAGATCTCTTTCACTTTCCATGGAGATTAATTTCTTTCATTTAAGTTCTAGTCCCTTCCTGGATTCCTTGTCTCCATGAGACGCACTTTGCCTTTCTCTACATTGAATGACATCTGTCGGCTGTCTGCCCAATCCCCCTGTATTTAAATCCTCTGTAGTTTATCCTCTTCAGATTTGCAGTCTGCCACCTTCACCAGCTTTTTTCATCTGCAAACGTTATGACTCCCAGTTCCAGATGATTTATAAAGATATTAAACGAAAAAGGTCTAAACAGATCTCTGTGGGACCCCACTGATAACATTCTTCCAGTCCGATGACAATCCCTGTATCACCGCTCTCTGGGTTCTATCGGTGGACTAATTGCACATCCCTTGTAAAATATTCCCACTGATTCTCACGATCTTTCTTTTCAGGCCCATCCTTTCCAGAGGAAGTGTATAAAAGGCCTGACTGAAGCCAAGTACACCTCACCCACTGCCTCACCCCTGTCCAGCTCCTTTGTCACACCCTCAAAGAGAACTATTGAACTAGATTGGCAAGGCCTCCCCTGGTTAGATTTTAAGCTGACATTTCTATCCAGATGCTCTATGAGCTTATCTTTAATCAGGGTTTCCATGACTTTACCCACAATGGTCCTCTAACTCACTGGTCTGTAGATTCCCGCGTCAATTTTGCCACATTTTTAGAATATAGTCTTAGCATCTGCCTTTCTCCAGTCCCCGGCACCTCTGTAGTATTCAATAATTTCTCAGAGATTTATGCCCGAGTTCCTGCAATTTTCTCCCTTATCTCCACAAGGATCCTCGAATGAATCTTCCCCGGGCACTGAGATTGATTCATCTTAAGACTGTACACGGCAACCATGCTGGTGGTAATGTGAATAATGCCACAACTTACCTCTGAAACACCCTCTAGTTCCCATTTCCAGATCAAATAAGTTACCTGACCGGTCTTTGTATAAATTGAGGCAAAAAATGTATTTCGCCCCTTTGCAGTCTGTGTAGAATCAGTTATAATGTGTATGGAGTATCAGTTATCAGGCCCTCACCAGATCACACTTCCAGTGCCCCCACTTCGTCCATCGTTTCAATTTTTCTCTTAAAGCAACTAAAAATAAACACATTATTGACGTTCCCTTCTGTTGCTATATTCAGCTCGAAATACTTCTTTGCCATTTTTATGCCCTTTTTACACTTCAGGCATGCGTTTAGAATTGAATCCATCTACACTACTTACTGTGACACATAACAGCGTGGTCAGTAATCTTGGATATACGGCTCTCGACTCCTACACCTCCAGGGATGACTTTAGTTATTGAATCCACCTTAATTCTGTGCTATTTTCTTTCATGACTTTAAATGCTTTATTTCTTTCGTTGTACTCCAGTCAGCATAGCTTTCAGGGTCAGGGTAGTCCGCAAGCCCCACCAGCACATCAAGGTGCAGTCACTGGGGAGGTGTTTATATTTGTTGGTGGAAACACAAATTCATTCATAATACTGGACAATTGTATAATTGATTAAAATGTTTCGTCAACCACTCATTGAATTATAATTTAAATTAATTAAATGCTTATATTAAATTCAGACAATATGTGATTGATTTGAAACTGTCTTCACAAAAGAGGAGACATCTGCCAATGTCACGGAAAAGGAGGAGGGTGGAGTAATTGGATAGGATAAAAATAGATGAATAGGTTGGCAGCGATCAAAGTAGAAAGGTCACCTGGTCCGGATGGGAAGCATCCCAGTTTGTTGAGGGTAGTAAGCGTGGAAATAGCGGAGGTCCTGACCGTAATTTTTCAAACTCCCTTGGATACAGGAGAGTTGCCAGAAGACCGGAGGGTTCCAAATGTTACAACCTGTTCAAAACAGGGGAGAGGGAAAATCCGGTAACTACAGGTCAGTCAGCCTAACATCAGTGGCAGGTAAAGTTCTAGTGAGCAAAATACGGGAAATTAATTGTCACTTGGAAGAACATGGGTTAATAAATGGCAGCCAACATGGATTTGTAAAAGGCAAATCGTGTCCGACAAACTTGATTGAGTAATTCGATGAAATAGCAGAGGGGTTTATGGCGGTAGTGATGTTAATGGGTATATGGACTTTCAAAAGGTGTTTGATAAAGTGCCATGTAATAGACTTGTGAGCTAAATGGAAGTCGATGGGATTAATGAGGCAGTGCCAGCATGGATACAACATTGGGAAGGGACAGAAAGCATAGAGTAGTGGTGAACGGATTTGTTCAGACTACAGGAAAGTATACAGTGGTGTCCCCCAGGGGTCCACTGAACTTTTTGATATATATCAATGACCTGTACCTAGGGGCCATAATTTCAAAATGTGCAGATGAAATAAAACTTCGAAATGTCGTAAAAAATGTGGAGGATTGTGGAGAGTTCCAGATTTTCACTGTCCTTTGTGTGAAGAAGTGGTTTCTGGCATCAACCCTGAACGGCCAAACTCTAATTCTAATTTAAGCCCCGTTGTCCTGGACTCCACAATCGGAAGAAATATTTTCTCTCTATCGACACAATCAAATTCTCCAATCGTCCGTGACTGGGTTTAGTTCTACACTCACTGGTTCCCCTCCCTCTCCTCCCCTGAAGGTGCTGACTCTGGCTTGGTTCAGTTCTACATTCGCCAGTTTCTCTCCAATATGTGGCCCAGGTGCCCAAGCTACAGGTGTGATCCTCGATAGAATGAAATTTGGATCACAGGTCACACACTGATTACCCAAAGGGTCTTAGGAGTTGTAAGTCTTTTTATTGGAGAGCTACAGTTTAAGCATAATCAGTTACTACATGGGATTGAAATAGATATAGCAGACACAGAACCTGTGACAGATGAGAGTCCCGCGACGGAACAGTCTGAACGAAACGCCCAGACGGACGGACGTCGGATGGACGGTGGACGGACGGACGTGGATGAATGTTGACGGATGTCTCTGTCTGCAACAACGGTCACTTCTGTTGAGTCTCTCCTCGAGCTGTCGGATGTGTTAGGCTGTCAGTCAGCATGGCCCCACCTCATAGGTCGAGCCTGATCAGAGCGTTAAGCCGAAGCCAGCATTCACCCCTTTCCGAGGAAGCCCTTCCCCTAATAGTTAGCCTCTCTCTCTGTTGCCCATTTTTATATCTTATTTTGTTGGGATGGGATCACAGGTGTCCATCATTTTTCATCCACCTCATGAGTTTTATTACCAGGACAAAGGTACCCCCTGACCATCTTATTTCCTGAGCTGGAGTTCAGTTATTTGTTATCTTTGTGTTAAATGTTTTATTATGGTTAAGAATGTTTTGCTCATTCGGCTGGCTGGTTCCCTGCTGTCTCCATTGTCAGTCTCGCTGTGTCTGTTTGGGAGGCCTGCTTGTACTTGTGTTGACCTAAGGCCTCTCCCTCTTCTTATCTGACGTGATTGGAATTCTTTTTGGGTGATCAGTCCGCCTTACTTGTTGGGTTAGCACATCTATTCCCTATGGAATCATTAATCACCTTATAACTTGCAACTTTCTTTCCGATTGAATATTTCTTACAACAGACAAAGTCTGAGCGCTATTCCACTGTCCTCACCTGAGGCATCACATGTGCCCTTTCCAGCCGGGTCACTGGACCCTCCTCCCAATGGTTCAGTGGGTAAAGGCACCGCCCAGGGCGACTGAATCATAGGAACAGGAGGAGGCCATTCAGCCCCACCAGTCTATTCCATCATTCAATTAGATGTGGGCCGATCTGTAGCTCAAGTCCAATGAGCAGCCTTTGCTCAATATCCCTTGATACCCTGACCGAGTAATGTGTCAGCTGTGGCTCAGTGGGTAGCACTCTCGCTTCTGAGTCAGAAGGCTTTGGGTTCAAGTTCACCCTCCAGAGACTTAAGCACCATAAACCTAGGCTGACACTCCAGTGCAGGACTGAGGGAGTGCTACACTGTCGGAGGTGCCGTCTCTCGGATGAGATTCCCCGTCTGCTCTCTCCTGTGGATGGAAAAGATCCCATGACACTATTTCGAAGAAAAGCAGGGGAATTATGCCTGGTGTTCTGCCCAATGTTTATCCCTCAATCAACCTCACTAAGAAAAGATTATCTGACCATAAACACATTGCTGTTTGTGGGAGCTTGCTGTGTGCAATTTGCCGGCCGCGTTTCCTACATTACAACAGTGACTACACTTCAAAAAGTACTTCATTGTCTTAAAGCGCTTTGGGCCGTCCTGGTGTCCTGATGTCCTGAAAGGCGCTGTAGAAATGCGAGTCTTTCTCTCTTTAATAAAACAGTGTCGCGCACAGTTCTGAAAGTTCCAATTGTCCCCCAGCATCCTCAGCGTTTTGGGGGTTAAGTTCCAGATTTCCAATAGGCTTTGTGTGAAAAGTGTTTCCTGATTTCACTCCTGACCGGCCTAGATCTTATTTTAATATTGTGAACCCTTGTTCTGGATTCATCCATCGGATGAAATAATTTCTCCGCATCTATCCTATCGAAATCCTTTATTATCTAAACATCGGTGAAATAACCCCTCAACATTTTAAGATCAAGGGTGTGCGTTTCTGTGAGTGTCAGGCCCCTAGGGAGTGAAACCCAGGCCCCTGTAGGGACAGGACCCCCGGCCCCTGAGGGGCAGGATCCCGGCCACTGTAGGGACAGGACCCCGGTCCCGAGGGACTGAAACCCCGGACACTGTAGGGACAGGACACCGGCCCCTGTAGGGAGGGAACCACCGGCCCTTGTAGGTAGTGAACCACCGAACCTTGTAGGGACTCAACCACCTGCCCCTGTATGGACTAAACCACCGGCCCCTGTATGGACTGAACCACCGGCCCCTGTATGGACTGAACCACCGGCCACTGTATGGACTGAACCACCGGCCCCTGTGTGGACTGAACCAACAGCCCCTGTAGGGAGTGAACCACCGGCCCCTGTAGAGACTGAACCACCGGCCCCTGTAGGGACTGAACCAACGTCCCCTGTAGGGACTGAACCACCGGCTCTTGTAGGGACTCAACCACCGGCCCCTGTAGGGAGTCAAACCCCGGCCCCTATAGGGAGTAAAACCCCGGCCCCTGTAGAGAGTGAAACCACGGCCCCTGTAGGGAGTGAAATCCCGGCCCTTGTAGGGACTGAACCACCGGCCCCTGTAGGGACAGAACCTCCGGTCCCTGTGGGAACTGAACCAACTGCCCCTGTAGGGAATGAACCACTGGCCCCTGTAGGGAGTGATACCCCGGCCCCTGTAGGGACTTAACCACCGGCCCCTGTAGGGACTGATCCACCGGCCCCTGCAGGGACTCAACCACCGGCCCCTGTCTGGACTGAACCAACGGCCCCTGTAGGGAGTGAAACCCCTGCCCCTGTAGGGACTGAACCACCGGCCCCTGTATGGACTGAACAACCGGCCCCTGTATGGACAGAACCACCGGCCCCTGAATGGACTGAATCACCGGCCCCTGTAGGGACTGAACCACTGGTCCCTGTATGGACTGAACCACCGGCCCCTGTAGGGACTGAACCACCGGCCCCTGTATGGACTGAACCACCGGCCCCTGTACGGAGTGAACCACCCGCCCCTGTAGGGAGTGAACCATCCATCCCTGTAGGGAATGAACCACCAGCCCCTGTAAGGACTGAACCACCGGCCCCTGTAGAGACTGAACCACCAGCCCCTGTATGGACTGAACCGCCAGCCCCTGTAGGTAGTGAACCACCGTCCCCTGTAGAGAGTGAAACCACGGCGCCTGTAGGACTGAACCACCGGCCCCTGTAGTGAGTGAACAACCGGCCCCTGTATGGAGTGAACCACCGGCCCCTGTAGGGACTGAATCACCGGCCCCTGTAGAGAGTGAAACCCCGGCGCCTGTAGAGAGTGAAACCTGGGCCCCTGTAGGGACTGAATCACCGGCCCCTGTAGGGACTGAACCAACGGCCCCTGTATGGATTGAACCACCGACTCCTGTAGGGAATGAAACACTTGCCACTGTAGAGAGTGAACCAACGGTCCCTGTATTGAGTGAAACCCCGGCCCCTGTAGAGACTGAAACCAGCGGCCCCTGTAGGGACTGACCCACCGGCCCTTGTAGGGACTGAAACACCGGCCCCTGTAGGGAGTGAAACCCCGGCCCCTGTAGGGAATGAACCACCGGCCCCTGTAGAGACTGAACCACCGGCCCCTGTAGGGACTGAACCACTGGGCCCTGTAGGGACTGAACCACCGGCCCCTGTAGGGAGTGAAACCCCGGCCCCTGTAGGGAATGAACCACCGGCCCCTGTAGAGACTGAACCACCGGCCCCTGTAGGGAGTGAACCACCGGCCACTGTAGGGAGTGAACCACCGGCCCCTGTAGAGACTGAACCACCTGCCCCTGTAGGGAGTGAAACCCTGGCCCCTGTAGAGAGTGAACCACCGGCCCCTGTAGGGAGTGAAACACCGGCCCCTGTAGCGAATGAACCACCGGCCCCTGTAGAGACTGAACCACCGGCCCCAGTAGGGAGTGAACCACCGACCACTGTAGGGAGTGAACCACCGGCCCCTGTAGGGACTGAACCAGCGGTCCCTGTAGGGAGTGAAACCCATGCCCCTGTAGGGACTGAATCACCGGCCCCTGTAGGGAGTGAACCACCGGCCCCTGTAGGGACTGAAACACCGGCCCCTGTAGGGAGTGATACCCAGGCCCCTGTAGGGAGTGAAACCCCGGCTCCTGTAGGGACTGAACCACCGGCACCTGTAGGGACTGAACCTCCGGCCCCTGTAGAGAATAAACCACCGGCCCCTGTATGGACTAAACCACCGGCCCCTGTAGGGAGTGAAACCCCGGCCCCTGTAGGGACTGAATCACCGGCCCCTGTAGGGAGTGAACCAACTACCCCTGTAGAGAGTGAACCACCGGCCCCTGTAGGGACTGAAACCCCGGTCACTGTAGGGAATGAAACACCGGCCCCTGTAGGGAGTGAAACCCCGGGCCCTGTAGAGAGTGAACCACCGGCACCTGCAGGGAGTGAACCACCGGCCCCTGTAGGGACTGAAACACCAGCCCCTGTAAGGAGTGAAACCCCGGCCCCTGTAGGGACTGAATCACCGGCCCCTGCAGGGAGTGAAACCCCGGCCCCTGTAGGGACTGAACCAACGGCCCCTGTAGGGAGTGAAACCCCGGCCACTGTAGGGAGAGAACCACCGGCCCCTGTAGGGACTCAACCACCGGCCCCTTTAGGGAGTAGTTTGTACACCCCCCCGCCCACCGCCCCCCCCCCCCCCCCCGTGCAGTAGCTATGCTGTTGGACAGGGTATTCATCAAGAAATAAGAGAAGCTTCGAACAAAGGTAATGCATTAATCGTGGGGGACATTAATCTTCATATAGACTCGGCAAATAAAATTGGCAAAAGTAGTTTTGAAGAGGAGCTCATGGAATGCACTCGAGAGAGTTTCCTAGAGCAGTACGTCGTGGAACCAACCAGGGAAGAGGTTATTTTAGATTTTGTCTTGTGTAATGAGAAAGAATTATTAATCTCATAGTAAGGGTTCATCTGGGGAAGAGTGACCATAATATAATAGCATTTTACATTGAGTTCAAGAGTGACGTTATAAAGTCCGAAACAAGAAACTTGAACTTAAATAAAGCCAATTACAAAGGTATGAAGTACGAGTTAACAAAGGTAGATTGAGAAAATAGATTAAAAGGTATGACGGTAGATAAGCAATGTTGAACGTTTAAAGAAATATTTCATAATTCTCAACGAATGTACATTTCATTGAGATATAAAAACATCACGGGAAAAGTGATCCATCTATGACTAACTAATGAGGATAAGGACAGTATTAGATTAAAAGAGGTTTATAACGTTGCCAAGAAGACTAGTAAGTCTGAGGGTGGGAGAGTTTTAAAAACCAGCAAAGGATGGCCAAAACATTGATAAAGAGGGAGAAAATTGAAACAGATTATAAGAGCTTCTACAAGTATATAAAAAAGAAGAGAGTAGCGAAATTAAACGTGGTTTCCTTAGAGGTTGATATTGCAGAACTTATAATGAGGAATCAGGAAATGGCAAAGTCGTTAAAAATATTTTGGATCTGCCTTCAAAGTAAAAGACACTAAAAACATACAAGAAATAGGGTGGAGCCAATCGTCTAATGAGAGTGAAGAACTTAAAGATATAATAATGGTAAAGAAAAAGTACTGGATAAATTAATGGGACTAAAATCCGACAAATCCCCTGCACCTGATGGTCCACATCCTCGGGTCCTCAGAGAGGTGACTGCAGCGATAATGGATGCATTGGTAGCAATTTTCCAAAATTCTCTAGATTCTGGAACGGTCCCAGTGGATTGAAAGATAGAAAATGTAACACCGCTACTCCAGAAAGGAGGGAGAGAGAAAACAGGGAACTACAGGCCAGTTAGCCTGATATCAGTCGTCGGGAAATTCTGGAATCCATTGTTAAGGACGTGGTAACAGGGCACTGAGAAAATCATAACATGATTGGGCAGAATCAACATGGTTTCATGAAAGGGAAATCGTGTTTGAAAAATGTATTAGATCCTTTTGCGGATATAATTAGCTTGGTAGATAATCCCTTCACCTAAGTCATTAATTTATATTGAAATTAGCTAAGTGCCCAGCACTAATACTTGTGGCTCTCCATCAGTAACAGCCTTTAAACCTGAAAGTTACGAGATTACTCCTACTCTTTGTTTTCTCTCCTTTAACCAATCCTCTTTGGTAGGAAGAATCTAAAAACAAAATATTTCTAACTGGTGAGAAACCATTAAATGTTGGTGTTCAGAGGGATTTGGCAGTCCTTGTACACGAAACAGAGAAACAACATAAGAACATAAGAAACAGGGGCAGGAGTAGTTCAATCGGCCCCTCGAGCCTGCTCCGCCATTCAATAAGATCATGGCTGATCCAATCTTGGCCTCAACACCACTTTCCCGCTCTCTCCCCACATCCCTTGACTCCCTTATAGTTCAAATATCTGTCAATCTCCGCCTTGAATATGTTCAATGACTCCGCTGCACAGCTCTCTGGGGTAGCGAATTCCAAAGATTCACGACCCTCTGAGAGAAGAAATTCCTCCTCATCTCCCTCTTAACTGGGCGACCCCTTATTCTGAAACTATGCCCCCTAGTTCTAGATACCCCCACTAGGGGAAACATCCTCTCAGCATCCACCCTGTCAATCCCCCTCAGAATCTTATATGTTTCAATAAGATCACCTCTCATTCTTCTAAACTCCAATGAGTATAGGCCCAACCTGCTCAACCTTTTGTCATACGTCAACCCCTTCATCCCAGGAACCAACCCAGTGAAACTTCTCGGCACTGCCTCCAAATGCAAATATATCCTTCCTCAAATATGGAGACCAAAACTGTACGCAGTACTCCAGGTGCGGTCTCAACAGAGCCCTGTAAAGTTTCATCAAAAATTCCCTACTGTTATACTCCATTCGCCGTGCAATAAAGGCCAACATTCCACTAGCCTTCCTAATTACCTGCTGCACCTGCATGCAAACATTTCGTGTTTCATGTATTAGGACCACCACATCCCTTTGTAACGCAGCATTTTGTAGTCTCACTCCATTTAAATAATAAATTGCTTTTTCATTATTCCTCCCAAAGTGGATAACCTCACATTTTCCCACATTATACTCCATCTGCCAAATGTTTGCCCACTCACTTAACCTGTCTATATCCCTTTGCACACTCTTTGTGACCTCCTCACAACTTGCTAACCCAACTATCTTTGTATCCTCAGCAAATTTGGCTACAGTACACTCGGTGCCTTCATCCAAGTCATTAATATAGATTGCAAATAGTCGAGGCCCCAGCAATGATCCCTATGGCAACCCACTAGTTACTGGTTGCAAACCGGAAAATGACCCATTTATCCCGACTCTCTGTTTTCTGTTAGTTAGCCAATCCCCTATCCATGCCAATATATTACCCCAAAACCCGTGCGCTCTTATCTTGTGCAGTAACCTTTTTAGGTGGCACCTTATCGAATGCCTTCTGGAAATCCAAATACACGACATCCACTGGTTCCCCTTTATTCACCCTGTTTGTTACATCGTCAAAGAACTCTAGCAAATTTGTCAAACACGATTTCCCTTTCAAAAAACCATGTTGACTCTGCTTGATTGTCTTATGATTTTCTAAACGTCCTGCTATTACCTCCTTAATAATGCATTCCAGCATTTTCCCAATGACAGATGTTAGCCTAACTGGCCTATAGCTTCCTGCTTTCTGTCTCCATACTTTCTTGAATAGTGGCGTTACATTTGCGTTTTTCCAATCCGCTGGGACCTCTCCAGAATCCAGGGAATTTTGGTAGATTACAATCAACGCATTCACTATCTCGGCAGCCACTTCTTTTAAGACCCTAGGATGCAGGCTTTCAGGTGCAGTGGACTTGTCGCCCTTTAGCCCCATTAGTTTGCCTAGTACTTTTTAACTATTGATAGAGATTGTTTTAAGTTCCTCCCTCCCTGTAGCCGATTGATTATCTATTATTATTGGGATGTTTTTAGTGTCTTCTGCCCTGAAGACCGATCCAAAATAATTGTTTAGCGTCTCATGCTGTACCTGCATGAAAGTTAACATGCAGGTACAGAATGCACATAGGAAGGGGGTTTCGTGTAAAATAGTAAGGATGTCTGCTGCAATTATACAGGGCCTTGGCGGGACCACACCTGGAGTACTCTGCCCAGTTTGGTCACCGTATGTAAAGAAGGATATATTTATTTATAGGGGGTGCAACGAAATTTCAATAGATTGATTCCTGGGATGAGAGGATGGACCTATGAGGAGAGATTGTGTAGAATGGGCCTATACTCTCTGGAATTTAGAAGAATGAGAGGTGATCTTATTGAAACATACTATTTTCTGATGGGGCTTGACAGAGTAGATGCTGAGAAGTTTGCCCCTGTTTGGAATGTCTAGAACGAAGGGGCATACACTCAGGATAAGGGGTCGGCCAGTTAAGACAGAGAGGAGGAGACATTTCTTCACTCAGAGAGTTGTCAATATTCTGAATTCTCTAGCCCAGTGGGCTGTGGATGCTGAGTTGTTGAGTATATTCAAGGCTGAGATCGATAGAATTTTGGACTGAAAGTGAATGAAACGATATGTGCATCGGGCGGGAAAGTGGATTTGAGGTTGAAGATCAGCAATGGGCTTATTGAATGGCGGAGCAGGCTCGAGGGGCCGTATGTCCTATTCCTGCTCCTATTTCATACGTTCTCATGTTATCAAACACTCGCAGGGAAGGGAGATTGTGTGACGGTTTAATCGAAATGGTAGACTAATTAAGGAAGTCACAGATAACATAACACAACTCTTTTCTCTAGTACAGGCATCTAGAACTACGGGGCATCATGTTAGGATTCCAGATACAGCCAGTTGACAGCGTTTTCCTAGAACGGATGCGAGGTTGTACATCACACGTTATCAGACAGCCAAAATCAACGGAGGCCTGGAAAATGGGGCTAAATACTTGCTTGGGAAATATTAATTGTAGGGAATAACAGTCAACCTCCTGTAGTGTTAGATCGGGGAGTTAAGTCTAGGTGTGGTCTTCGGGTGAAGCAGGGTTAGAGGGCGGGGTTAATCGGACCAGGGTCGACAGATGTTGTCCGGGTCCCATTTTAAGAGACATATTCTACCGTTTTTATATGGCACTGTGATTTTATATTATTACAACATGATCTGCCGCAGTGTTGCACATAGGGAGTCGAGGCCAAGTCGCAACATTTTCTACAGTTTGGGAATCAGAGACATGAAGTTGTTTGGAGCAGCGGAATCTCTCTAAATTATGACCTGCAGAGTCGGGAATCGCAAAGCTGGGGCGCTACAGCGCCACCCCCGTCGGAAGGGCGGAACTGCATCGCGATCAATTAAAATGTTCATAAGAAGGGATTATGGGGTGGGGTGGCGGGGTCGATTTTCCCAGGATACCTTAGGCGCTAAAGAGCCTCCAAGGTGGCCAGGCTGGGGTCATAAGCTGGACCGCCGGTTTAGCCCGCGTTTAGCGCAAGACGCCATCTTGCGCTATGAACGGCCGCCGGAGGGCCATTAAGCAGCTATTTGTTACTGAACTTGCGTGCCGGCGCTCATTAACGAGGCTGCGCGGCATGCTGGTGGCCGGCGCTGGACCTGATGCTCTCTCCTAACAGCGACCAGCTGATTGGGAGTAAACGGGTAGTTGCTGAAGATTTGGAGCGCTGTTTAAAGGGACATCGCCTTTTACTGTCCACTTGCTGCTGGAGCTTTGAAGAGGATTTTTGAAACACATCGGGAGACTTTCTAGGAAACGTCGTCAAGAATTCACCAACATTCTATCAACATTGATTCTGGAAATTCTCTGAGGACTTCTCTTAAATATAATGAGTGCTGTGCTACTCTACCTTATTGGACACCTTCCAGGAGTCACCAGGAGAAAGGAACGGGATCGGATCTGATCAGCCGCCCGTTATATGCAGCGCCTGATATTTGCTGTAATTTCAGTCAATGGAGCTGAATATCAGGCGCCCGTTCTTCATCACCGCCCGAGAACAATCGCTGGACCCATCCACCCTATCAATTCCTTTAATCACCTTTAATATCTTAATTAGATAAGCCCTTAATATTCTATACTGAAGGGAATATAAGCCTAGTCTATGTAAACTGTCCTCATAATTTAACCCTTTTAGCCCAGGTACCATTCTGTGAATCTGCTCTGCTCCCTCTCCAAGGCCATTGTTCCCGTCCTAAGGTTCGGTGCCCAGAGCTGACTGCAGTGCTGCAGATGCTGTCTGACCAGGGCTCTGTACAGCTGGGACAGAACTTCCACCCCTTTCAATTACAGCCCCTTCGATATAAAGGCGGCCATTCCATTAACCTTTTAATAATTTTTTGTACCTAACAAGAGCTTTTGGTGCTTTCTGTACTTGGACACCTAAATCTCTCTGTTCATCCACAGTTCCCAGCTTCTCACATTTTATAAAATACTCTGATCTATCTTTCTGAGGGCCAAAGTGAATGACCTCACACTTCCCCACATTGAACTCCAGCTGACACAGTTTGGCCATTCACCTTATCTCTCAATGTCCCTTTGCAACTTGCTGCTCCCACCTACACTATTTACTGTGTCACCTAACTTGGTGTCTTCAACAACCTTGGATATGCGGCTCTCTATTCTTTCATCTCAGTCATTTATGAGTAGAGTGAAAAGCCCCAGTACTGATCTATTGGGGCACCACTAGCCAAATCCTGCCAATCTGTCAACATACGCATTATCCCTACACTCTGTCTCATACCTCTGAACCAATTCCCTGCCCATGTCAATAGGTTGCCTCCATTTCATGCACTCTCATTTTTGCTAACAGTCCCTTATGTGGAACATGATCCAATGCCTTCTGGAAGTCCATATAAATAACCTCCTAAGACACTCCATTATCTACCACGTTAGTTCCATCTCAATAAAAATCAACTTGGATCGTTCTAAATGCCTTGCCCGGTAAATCCACGGTGGCCCTCTCTGACCAGTTCATATTTGTCTAAGAGCTCAATCACTCTGTCCCTAATAACAGATTCTAATAACTTCTCCAGAACAGACCTTAGACTGATAAGCCTATCATTTCCGATTTTGGCTCCGCTACCCTTCTTAAAAAATGAAGTGACAATGGCAATTTTCCAATGCATGATGCACTTCCTGAGTTAAGAGAGTTTTGGAATAACATGGCTCGAAAATCTACAATTTCCTCACATACTTCTGTTATTACCCTGTGTTTGAAACCATCAGGAACTGAGGATTTGTCTATCTGTAGTCTCGTAATATTCTCCATGACCAAATTTTGCTTATATTAAATCTGGTAATTAATTCTAATTAATTAAAATCTGGACCTTGGCATTTATAAACCTTAAAAGTTGACAGAAAAGTCTGACATAGAACCGAACAACCCAGAGTAAGGTTTTATTGTCAGGATGTGTTAACGTTTCTAAAACTGTTACCCGTCCATCTCCAATGACATGAAGCCAACATTGATTCAAAAATGAATCCATTGCACAGCATTGTTTGCCCCTGTTGTTAGCGGCCCGCATTGCTCCACCTATTGAACTAGTGGAATCCACACAGGGCAACGACCACGGATCCCAGCCTATTGTTAGCGGCCCGCATTGCTCCACCTATTGAACTAATGGAATCCACACAGGGCAACGACCACGGATCCCAGCCTATTGTTAGCGGCCCGCATTGCTCCACCTATTGAACTAATGACATGCACACAGGGCAACGACCACGGATCCCAGCAGACGTTAAATGGTCAGCTGGGTGCTTCCTGTAAACGAGATCTCAGGATCTTTCTCTGCGGCATTTTATGGGCACTGCTCATGTAGATGGAGCGCCTTCAACATAAGAACGAAGAAAGCACAAGTAGGTGGTCGTATCGATCAATGGGAAGGTTTTATGTTTGTTTTGTTTTATTAACATTTTAAAATATTTGCAAACTATTTAGTGCAAAACCTGTGCAGCTGCTCACTTTATAACAAGTTGCTGCACAAAGTATAAAATGTTGCAAATAGATTTAAAAAGAAAGACATGCATTTATGTATTTTCAGGACCACCGGTTGTGCCAAACCGCTTTTCAGCCAAGTAACTATATTTTGAAGAGTGTTCACTGTTGTAATGTGGGAAATGCGGCATCAAACTCCCACAAACGGCAATGTGATAATGACCAGATAATCTGTCTTTTTGTTGATGTTGGTTGAGGTATAAATATTGGCCCCAGGACAACGGAGAGATCTCTTCGAAATAGTGATATGGGATCTTCTCAGTCCACCTGAGAGAGCAGACGGGACATCGGCTTAATTTGTCATCTGAAAGACGTCAACTCTGACATTGCAGTATTCCCTCAGTACTGCACATCTCACAGTGCAGCGCTCCCTGAGTACTGCACATCTGAAAGTGCAGCAGACCCTCAGTATTGCCCATACGACAGTGCAACGCTCACTCAGTACTGCTCCTTCGAAATTTCAGCGCTCCTTCAGTACTGCCCCTCCGACAGTGTCGCAATCGCTCAGTACTGCTCCTCCGACAGAGCCGCACTCCCTCAGTACTGCTCCTCCGACAGAGCAGCGCTCCCTCATTACTGACCATCCGAAAGTGCAGCAGTCCCTCAGTACTGCCACTCCGACAGAGCAGCGCTCCCTCATTACTAACCCTCCGACAGTTCAGCACTCCCTCAGTACTGCCCCTCCGACAGTGCAGTGCTCCCTCAGTACTTCCCCACCGACAGTGCAACGCTTCTTCAGTACTGCCCCTCCGACTGTGCAGCACTCCCTTAGTATTGTCCTTCTGACAGAGGAGCGCTCCCTCAGTACTGCCCCTCCGACAGTGCCGCACTCCCTCAGCACTGCCCCTCCGACGGAGCAGCGCTCCCTCATTACTGACCCTCCGACAGTTCATTGCTCACACAGTACTGCCCCTCCGACAGTGCAGTGTTCCATCAGTATTGACCCACCGACAGTGCAACGCTCTTTCAGTACTGCCCCTCCGACAGTGCAGCACTCCCTCAGTACTGCCCCTCCGACAGAGCAGCGCTCCCTCATTACTGACCCTCCGACAGTGCAGCACTCCGTCAGTACTGCCCCTCCGACAGTGCAGCACTCCCTCAGTACTGCCCCTCCGACAGAGCAGCGCTCCCTCATTACTGACCCTCCGACAGTGCAGCACTCCGTCAGTACTGCCCCTCCGACAGTGCAGCACTCCCTCAGTACTGCCCCTCCGACAGTGCAGCACTTCCTCAGTACTGCCCCTCCAACAGTGCGGTGCTCACTCAGTACTGCCCCACCGACAGTGCAACGCTCCTTCAGTACTGCCCCTCCGACTGTGCAGCACTCCCTTAGTATTGCCCCTCCGACAGTGCAGCACTCCCTCTGTCAGACGATAAATTATCATGGGGAATATGGAATTGGCAGAGAAAGTAAACACCTATTTTGTGTCAGTCTTCATGGAAGATGACGGAAAAGGCTTTCCGGGAAATAGTGAACAACCAAGGGTCTAGCGAGCAGGAGGAACTGAAAGATATTATTATTAGTAAAAAAGTAGTACTGGAGAAATTAATGGGACTGGAAGCCGAAAAATCTCCTGTACCTGATGGCCTACATCCTGGGGTTTTGAAAGTTTTGGCTATAGAGATAGTGGATGCATTGGTTGTCATTTTCCAAAATTTCATAGATTCTAGAACGGTTCCCGCGTATTGAAAGGTAGCAAATGTAAATGCACTATTTAAGAAAAGAGGAGAGAGAAAACGGGGAACGACAGACCAGTTAGCCGGACATCAGTAGTAGGGAAAATGCTAGATTCTATTATTAAGGACGTGGTAACAGGTCACTTAGAAAATAATGATAGGATTGGCCAGAGTCAACACGGATTTTTGTAAGGGAAATCGTATTTGAAAAATCTGTTTGAGTTTTTGAGGTTGTAACTAGCAGAATAGATAAGTTGGAACCCGTGGATGTTGTGTATTTGGATTTTCAGAAGACATTCGATACGGTTCCACACAAGAGGTTATTAAACAAAATTAGGGCTCATGGGATTGGAGGTAATATATTAGCATGGATTGAGGATCGGTTAACGGACAGAAAACTGAGAGCAGGAATAAACGGGCAATTTTCGGGTCGGCAGGCTGTAACTAGTCGAGTACCGCAAGGATCAGTGCTTGGGCCTCAGCTATTCACAATCTACATCAATGATTTGGATGAGGGGACCAAATGTAATATATCCAAGTTTGCTGATGATACTAAGCTGGATGGGAATATAAATTGTGAGGAGGATGCAAGGAAACTTCAAGGGGATTTAGACAGGCTAAGTGAGTGGGCAAGAACATGACAAATGAAATATAATGTGGAGAAATGTGCAGTTATCCACTTTGGTCGGAAAATTAGAAAAGCAGTGTATTTTAAAAATTTTGAGAAATGGGAAATGGTGTTCAGAGGGACCCGGGTGTCCTTGTACACGAATCACTGAAAGTTAACATGCAGGTACAACAATCAATTAGGAAAACAAATGGTATGTTGGGCTTTATTACAAGTTGATTTGAGTATAAGAGTAAAGACGTCTTACTGCAATTATATAGGGCCCTGGTGAGACCACACCTGGAGTATTGTGTACAGTTTTGGGCTCCTTACCTAAGGAAGGATATACGTGCCATAGAGGGAGTGCAACGAAGGTTCACCAGACGGATACCTGGAATGGGGGGATTGTCCTATGAGGATAGATTGAGTAGACTAGTCCTATATTCTCTAGAGTTTAGAAGAATGAGAGATGATGTCATTGAAACATACAGAATGCTTACAGGGCTTGACAGGGTAGATGCAGGGAGGATGTTTCCGTTGTTTTGCAGTCCAGAACCAGGGATCACAGTCTAAAAATAAGGTGTCGATCATTTAGGACTGAGATGAGCAGAAATGTCTTCACTCAGAAGGTGGTGAATATTTGGAATTCTCTACTCCAGAGGGCTGTTGAGGCTCAGTCGTTGAGTATATTCAAGACAGAGATCGATAGTTTTTTGAATATTAAGGGAATCAAGGGATATGGGGATAGTGCAGGAAAGTGGAGATGAGGTAGAAGATCAGCCATGATCTGATTGAATGATGGAGCAGGCTCGAAGGGCCAAATGCCCTGCTCCTGCTCCTATCTCTTATGTTTTTATGTTCTAAGGCCCCTCCGACAGAGCAGCGCTCCCTCAGTACTGCCTATCCGACAGTGCAGTGCTCCCTCAGTACTGCCCCTCCGACAGTGCTGCGCTCCCTCAGTACTGCCTATCCAACAGTGCAGCGCTCCCTCAGTACTGCCTATCCGACAGTGCAATGCTCCCTCAGTACTGCCCGTCCGACAGTGCAGCGCTCCCTCAGTGCTGCCCCTCTGACAGTGCAGCGCTCCCTCAGTACTGCCCGTCCGACAGTGCAGTGCTCCCTCAGTACTGCTCTTCCGACAGTGCAGCGTTCCCTCAGTACTGCCCGTCCGACAGTGCAGCACTCCCCCAGTACTGCCCCCTGACAGTGCAGCGCTCCCTCAGTACTGCCCGTCCGAAAGTGCAGCGCTCCCTCAGTACTGCCCCTCTGACAGTGCAGCGCTCCCTCAGTACTGCCCCTCCGACAGAGCAGCGCTCCCTCATTACTGACCCTCCGACAGTGCAGCACTCCGTCAGTACTGCCCCTCCGACAGTGCAGCACTCCCTTCAGTACTGCCCCGCCGACAGTGCAGCACTTTCTCAGTACTGCCCCTCCAACAGTGCAGTGCTCACTCAGTACTGCCTATCCAACAGTGCAGCGCTCCCTCAGTACTGCCTATCCGACAGTGCAATGCTCCCTCAGTACTGCCCGTCCGACAGTGCAGCGCTCCCTCAGTGCTGCCCCTCTGACAGTGCAGCGCTCCCTCAGTACTGCCCGTCCGACAGTGCAGTGCTCCCTCAGTACTGCTCTTCCGACAGTGCAGCGTTCCCTCAGTACTGCCCGTCCGACAGTGCAGCACTCCCTTCAGTACTGCCCCTCCGACAGTGCAGCACGTCCTCAGTACTGCCCCTCCAACAGTGCAGTGCTCACTCAGTACTGCCCCACCGACAGTGCAACGCTCCTTCAGTACTGCCCCTCTGACTGTGCAGCACTCCCTTAGTGTTGCCCCTCCGACAGTGCAGCACTCCCCCAGTACTGCAGCTCTGCGTGAGTACTGCACTGGAGTGCCAACCGAGATTGTGCTTTAAAATGATACTGAATTAGGAAGTGTTTCAGGGATACTTTATAAACTATGTTTAGTATTGCAGGCGCCAGGCGGACAGTTTTCCTTTCTTCTCGTTGTGTTACATTATTTTAGCAATTAGAGTGATGGGAAATTTCACCACATTCTTCAACTCCTTTCTGAATTTAGTCTGGGTCACGGCATAAATACAGGTGTTTATGCAAGAACTCAACAGTTGAAGCATGAATCCAATTTCTTGTAGGACATCGAAGTGCCAAAGGGTGCGTTATTATGCATTGTACCAATTCGCAAGTATATGGAATTTACCAAAAACATCACCCATAACAGGATAAAATTCCCGGATAGAGCAAACAGTAAAATGATGGATTTCCTTCGCTTCTCCATCTCTGGGTCACTCGGACTCTCCCCATTGCTGTGGGCCCGGAGTCTCCTGCGGACTCTGCTCGACAATAAAATGTGTCTGACGGTTAAAGCATTGAGCAGCAGAATCAAAAAAATTGAATAAATGGGGTTAAAATGTAATGAAGGGTTTAATTTGCTCCCCATACGCGAGAAAACAAAAAACTCACTGTTACATAACACAACCAGGGAATGTTAACAAGTAAATATTGACTTGTGTACATAAAGTACCAAAAAATGTTCTTTACACAGAACAGAACACTCACTGTTCCGAGAACCACAGCCTCTGTTTTCTCGGTGCAATATTTTATTTTCAGCTTCTGGCAACAAATAGCCAGAAATCGATCAAATGTGAAAGTGACTGTGAACCAGACAGAATAGTCTGTGACTGCGTACAGCAGGATGGCGTGGATATTACACACTTTAATGTTCCGTACAAAAAGGAATTGTGCAGCGTGAGCGACGGGAATCTGTCCAAGTATCACGTCAATGATAATGACCAGTAGAACCGCCGCTGCCATGGACACCAGGTAACGGGTGACACATTTGGAGAGACCGCACCTTCCCCGAGACAGGATCACAATCGTCACCAAGTTCACTGTAAGGAAGGTTATAAAACAGAAATTATACATCCGGCTCCAACAGAAGCAGCAACCCGGTGGAGTTCGGTCTGAAATTAGAAGCCTTGCTATTACATCCAGGTATAGAGACTGATTATTTTACCTGTGACAGGGCTTTCTGCTGGAGACAGGGTTCACAATAAAAGCAGAAACAAAATATGAAATAAATAACTGAACAGTAAAAAATGAAACACAATAAATAAAAGGATCTGCAGAAAACTGTAAGAAAAACCATTCCTGTGATGGGAGATTACTGGTGGATATGGTCGATAACAACAACTTGTTATAGTTGGATGCAAAAATTACCCACAGTTCCCAGGTTCGGACGGAAGCCTGTGCGGAATTGGCCGTTCGCTGCTACATGTGTCAAAGTGTAGTAGAATCCATGTGGGACATGGGGCAGGGATGTTCCTTCTGATCACTGGCCACCAACACCTACTGGAAGGTTCACAGGTGTGGCAGTGAGATGAGAACAGCTTCCTCGGGGTTCTGATACCTGCTATGGACTCTGTCTAGGTTCTCTCGGTGAAGGCGTTTGTACCCTCGTAACCCATGGTCCAAAAGTTCAGCGCTTTCAGCAAAGGGGGAGAGAAAAGAGGGAGGTAAAATAAAGAAAAACCCACACGCAGTAGGTGGGAAGACATTACATTATCAGGGAGTTCCAGGGACACTAGAATGTGGAGATGAACAAGGAGAGAGATGAATGAGGCGGTCTCCTCCAGCGGGACTGCGGGTGAGCAGTAGCAGAATGAAGCAGAGCGGAGCATGTGTAGGTCTCAGGTGACGATGTTAGACCTGCGCTTGGAACAGAGGAAGTCGAGGGATAAGAAAGAAAATGGGCCAGAAATTTGACTCGGAGGCTTGCCGCGGGGGTAAGGATTGCGCGCGGTATCACACTCCGCGCCGGCCGTTGTGTTTCGGGCCCACAGGAACTTGGGGTCCTGGGCCTCTCCCTGGTGCCGGCGCGCAGTGTGTGCATGTCGCAGAGGCGCAGTTAGTGCGATGCGACCTCTGGGATCACGTGTGCCTTGGAGAGACAATGGCAGCAGACTATCTTTCATTCATAGATTTGACAGGAGACCTGTCAAATCGCCATAACGGAAGTGCCGGTTTCCCGCGCATGCGCAGTGCATGCAGGAAACCGGCACTTCAGGAGGCCTTGCGGGTGAGTAAACAGTGCGTACTCACCCGGCAAGTGCCGAAGTTTTGGCCCAATATTATATTAAACATAAATCAGGATTAAAAATAATTGTATTAAAAACTCAGTCATTGGATTCATTCAGAGTCAGTTCGGCTCGTGTTGAGTGAGAAGCTCATGGGTTCAAGCCCCACTCCTGGCCTTGAGCGGGTTAACACTCCAGTTAAATACTGATCAGAGGCGCCCTCCTTCCGGGGAGAGTCTGATCAGAGATCGCCTCGACCCGCTCTTCTCATTCATGGGATGTTAATGTTGGGACTATTTCAAGAAGAACATGGAGCTCTCGGTGTCAATGCCAACATTCCCGCACCAGACAACATCAACCAAACTATTTACCAGCTGCTGTGTGAAAAATTGCGGCTGATTTTGCTCCAAGTTCTCTCTACTTCATGTGTGTAAATGTCAAGCACGTATTATTTTTCGCACAGATTGCATAAAATGCCGTGTAAATCTAATGCTTCATTTTAATTTTAAATGTGTACTTTCAGTTCATATATATATTGCAATTAATTTTAACGCCCATTTCCCAATACTTTACCAATATACGTTCTTAGACTGAATTACAACCTAACAATGGATGATAGAAAGGACATAGGTAATTATCCAAAATCAGGTTGCGCCTCACTGAGAGTCTCCCTGAACTGTGCAAGGCCCGCATGGTCTTGCATTGATGTGTCAGAGTAATGATTAATATTCAGTTTGTGGAAATACGATTATTTGACTATATTACTGGAACAAAGATTACACTTGTAATAACAACAGAAAACGCTGGAAAAACTCAGCACGTGGGGCAGCATCCGTGGAGAGAGAAACAGAGTTAACGTTTCAGGTCGAAGACCTTTCATCAGAACCGCAGACAGCAGGAAATCAAATAGATTTAAAGCAAGGGTAAAGCTGGGAAAAGGGGAAGGGGATGAAAGAACAAAAGGAAACATTAAGAATCATTAAGAGACATTAAAGATATTCAAGGCAAGAGGTGGTGTTAATGTGACAGGTTAAGGCTGAAAGAAGTGTGAAATGCCCTGGCAGAATGAAGGACAGCTGCCAGCTTCCAGGAGAAAAAAAAGAGAAAGGGGGGGCGAGGCAAATAAAAGGGTGGATTACACTTGTAATCTTGTCTTAAACATCCTCAACGAATGGGAGAGTATGGAGTGGGCGATGGTGGAAAGTCAGACAGTGAAGTGGAGCAGTGGAGCTGGCGGGTTTTCTCAAACGTTTCTGTGTATTTCTGGACTCTCTGTCAGATCGCTACTGCTCTACCTATTGAACTGTACGCAGAATACGGAATATAAAATCTTGCTGAAAACACATTTCTGATCTAATGGAAATGCACAGTTCCGGCATCAGGCTGGGACTAAGAGTAACATTGCTGGTGTTAAAGGATCAAAGTACAGTAAACTCTCAAACATTGTTAAACAGATGGCAGGAGTGAGGCCGCAGTGTCCATTAAACTCAGACCAGTGAACAGGCGACTGTGTAACAAACCCATCAAGACAGACACCTTCCAATACCGCACACCAAGAGGGATACACGGAGCACAACCAACAGCGGGGAAATTATCTAAATCACAACCACAGTAACAATCAAACAGACATGGTCTAGAGAATTACTACCTGCAGAGAAGAGTAGACATTACAGTTGGCGATGAAGTGGAAAACCCTTAACGCTTCCATGTAGCATTTCTTGGCTCACTGTTTAAAAGAGGAGTTAACTGATTTCAGATCAGTGGGTGGGAACCTGGATTGAAATATGAAACAGCGACAGATCTTTCAGGCGCGCTAAGCTTTCATGTCCCTTCATCATAAACAACAACACTGAACCAACAGTTACTTCCCAGGAACATGTCGGGATCGGGAACGCTCTTCTAACTGAATAGGTGGTGGAAGTTATTCCAACAATAGTTTTAAAAGAGAGTTGGACAGGAACTTGAGGATGAAGAACTTACAGAGTTACCGGTAACATGCGGGAATGTGGGACTAAGCACGACTGCTCTTTCACAGAGGCAGGGACAGGTGCGAGGGGCCGAAAGGCCTCTTTGTGTATTGTAAGTTTCTATGATTCTATGAACATCACTGACCTGAGACTGTGGCAGGAAATGGGAGTCACAGAGAACAGCAACACAGTTAAAAATGGTGCACGGAGTTAATAGTTGAACTTACCAGGGACATCAGTGATCCGAGACTGTGGAAAATAATGATTACCACAGAACAACAGTAATACAGTTAAACAAGCTTCACGATGTTCATAGTTGGACTTACTGGGAACACCAACGGCAGCGATGATGGGGTAGTAAATCCTTTGTATGTCCCAGATTGCCCACAGCACCCGAAGAGTTAGTGGGAAATCCTCAAACATGGTTCCACTTTAGGCGGGAGGATGAACTGATCAGTGCTCGGGGCACCGCTCCCACTGAATCAATGGAATAGAGAATTCAAAGGAGCATCTTATTTATATTAGAGTAAAAACTCCAGAGAGACGAGCAGATTCCCTGGGAACTGACATTAATTACAGTCGTTAAACAAACAGACCAAGTTATCCATTTCAGTCCAGTAAGAATAAAATTACAAAAATACAATTAAACAGGCATTGCACAAATGGAATGTGACAGCCTTCAACGGTCAGAATTTTTTGAGAAAGATTGGATAGAAAATAAAACGTGAAACATTCAATCTGAGAGCAGGGACATGAAGTGTGAGCGGATTAATTGACAGAGTGCAGATTGTGTATGTCTTTAAATTACAGCAGACCCTGACTCTGTTTATATTACACTAGACCCTGTCTCTGTTTATATTACACTAGACCCTGTCTCTGTTTATATTACACTACACCCCGTTTCTGTTTATATTACACCAGACCCTGTCTCTGTTTATATAACACTAGACACTGTCACTGTTTATATTACTCCAAAACCTGTCTCTGTTTATATTACACTAGACCCTGTCTCTGTTTATATTACACTAGACCCTGACTTTGTTTATATTACACTAGACCCTGTCTCTGTTTATATTACACTAGACCCTGACTCTGTTTATATTACACTAGACCCTGTCTCTGTTTATATTACACTAGACCCTGTCTCTGTTTATATTACACTAGACCCTGTCTCTGCTAATATTACACTAGACCCTGTCTCTGTTTATATTACACTAGACCGTGTCTCTGTTTATATTACGCTAGGCCCTGTCTCTGTTTATATTACACTAGACCCTGTCTCTGTTTATATTACACTAGACCCTGTCTCTGTTTAAATTACACTAGACCGTGTCTCTGTTTATATTACACTAGACCGTGTCTCTGTTTATATTACACTAGGCCCTGTCTATGTTCATATTACACTAGACCCTGTCCCTGTTTATATTACACTAGACCCTGTCTCTGTTTATATTACACTCGACCCTGTCTCTGTTTATATTACACTAGATCCTGTCTCTGTTTATATTGCACTAGACCCTGACCCTGTTTATATTACTCCAAAGCCTGACTCTGTTTATATTACTCCAAAGCCTGACTCTGTTTATATTACACTAGACCCTGTCTCTGTTTATATTACACTCCACCCTGTCTCTGTTTATATTACACTAGACCGTGTCTCTGTTTATATTACACTAGACCGTGTCTCTGTTTATATTACACTAGGCCCTGTCTATGTTCATATTACACTAGACCCTGTCCCTGTTTATATTACACTAGACCCTGTCTCTGTTTATATTACACTCGACCCTGTCTCTGTTTATATTACACTAGATCCTGTCTCTGTTTATATTACACTCGACCCTGTCTCTGTTTATATTACATTAGATCCTGTCTCTGTTTATATTACACTAGACCCTGTCTCTGTTTATATTACACTCCACCCTGTCTCTGTTTATATTACACTAGACCGTGTCTCTGTTTATATTACACTAGACCGTGTCTCTGTTTATATTACACTAGGCCCTGTCTATGTTCATATTACACTAGACCCTGTCCCTGTTTATATTACACTAGACCCTGACTTTGTTTATATTACACTAGACCCTGTCTCTGTTTATATTACACTAGACCCTGACTCTGTTTATATTACACGAGACCCTGTCTCTGTTTATATTACACTAGACCGTGTCTCTGTTTATATTACACTAGACCCTGTCTCTGTTTATATTACACTAGTCCCTCTCTCTGTTTATATTACACTAGATCCTGTCTCTGTTTACATTACACTCGACCCTGTCTCTGTTTATATTACACTAGATCCTGTCTCTGTTTATATTACACTAGACCCTGACTCTGTTTATATTACACTAGGCCCTGACTCTGTTTATATTACTCCAAAGCCTGACTCTGTTTATATTACACTAGGCCCTGTCTCTGTTTATATTACACTCGACCCTGTCTCTGTTTATATTACACTAGATCCTGTCTCTGTTTATATTACACTAGACCCTGACTCTGTTTATATTACTCCAAAGCCTGACTCTGTTTATATTACAGTAGGCCCTGTCTCTGTTTATGTTACACTCGACCCTCTCTCTGTTTATATTACACTAGACCGTGTCTCTGTTTATATTACACTCGACCCTGTCTCTGTTTATATTACACTAGACCCCGTCTCTGTTTATATTACACTAGACCCTGACTCTGTTTATATTACACTCGACCCTGTCTCTGTTTATATTACACTAGATCCTGTCTCTGTTTATATTACACTAGATCCTGTCTCTGTTTATATTACACTAGACCCTGACTCTGTTTATATTACTCCAAAGCCTGACTCTGTTTAAATTACACTAGGCCCTGTCTCTGTTTATATTACACTCGACCCACTCTCTGTTTATATTACACTAGACCGTGTCTCTGTTTATATTACACTCGACCCTGTCTCTGTTTATATTACACTAGACCCCGTCTCTGTTTATATTACACTAGACCCTGACTCTGTTTATATTACACTAGACCCTGTCTCTGTTTATATTACACTAGACCCTGTCTCTGTTTATATTGCACCAGACCTTGTCCCTGTTTATATTACACTAGACCCTGTCTCTGTTTATATTACACTAGACCCTGACTCTGTTTATATTACACTAGACCCTGTCTGTCTTTATATTACACTAGGCCCTGTCTCAGTTTATTTTACACTAGACCCTGTCTCTCTTTATATTACACTAGGCCCCGTCTCTGTTTATATTACACTAGACCCTGTCTCTGTTTATATTACACTAGACCCTGTCTCTGTTTATATTACACTAGACCCTGTCTCTGTTTATATTACACTCCACCCTGTCTCTGTTTATATTACACTAGATCCTGTCTCTGTTTATATTACACTAGACCCTGACTCTGTTTATATTACTCCAAAGCCTGACTCTGTTTATATTACACTAGGCCCTGTCTCTGTTTATATTACACTCGACCCACTCTCTATTTATATTACACTAGACCGTGTCTCTGTTTATATTACACTCGACCCTGTCTCTGTTTATATTACACTAGACCCCGTCTCTGTTTATATTATACTAGACCCTGACTCTGTTTATATTACACTAGACCCTGTCTCTGTTTATATTACACTAGACCCTGACTCTGTTTATATTACTCCAAAGCCTGACTCTGTTTATATTACACTAGGCCCTGTCTCTGTTTATATTACACTCGACCCTGTCTCTGTTTATATTACACTAGATCCTGTCTCTGTTTATATTACACGAGACCCTGACTCTGTTTATATTACTCCAAAGCCTGACTCTGTTTATATTACAGTCGGCCCTGTCTCTGTTTATATTACACTCGACCCTCTCTCTGTTTATATTACACGAGACCGTGTCTCTGTTTATATTACACTCGACCCTGTCTCTGTTTATATTACACTAGACCCCGTCTCTGTTTATATTACACTAGACCCTGACTCTGTTTATATTACACTCGACCCTGTCTCTGTTTATATTACACTAGATCCTGTCTCTGTTTATATTACACTAGATCCTGTCTCTGTTTATATTACACTAGACCCTGACTCTGTTTATATTACTCCAAAGCCTGACTCTGTTTAAATTACACTAGGCCCTGTCTCTGTTTATATTACACTCGACCCTCTCTCTGTTTATATTACACTAGACCGTGTCTCTGTTTATATTACACTCGACCCTGTCTCTGTTAATATTACACTAGACCCCGTCTCTGTTTATATTACACTAGACCCTGACTCTGTTTATATTACACTAGACCCTGTCTCTGTTTATATTACACTAGACCCTGTCTCTGTTTATATTACACTAGACCCTGTCCCTGTTTATATTACACTAGACCCTGTCTCTGTTTATATTACACTAGACCCTGACTCTGTTTATATTACACTAGACCCTGTCTGTCTTTATATTACACTAGGCCCTGTCTCAGTTTATTTTACACTAGACCCTGTCTCTCTTTATATTACACTAGGCCCTGTCTCTGTTTATATTACACTAGGCCCTGTCTCTGTTTATATTACACTAGACCCTGTCTCAGTTTATATTACACTGGACCCTGACTCTGTTTATATTACACTAGGCCCTGTCTCTGTTTATATTACACTAGACCCTGACTCTGTTTATAATACACTAGACCCTGTCTGTGTTTATATTACACTAGACCCTGTCTCTGTTTATGTTACACTAGACCCTGTCCCTGTTAATATTACACTAGACCATGGCCCAGAAATTAAACATCGATGGTTCCCGCAGGGGTAAGGATTGCCCGCGATATCGCACTCCGCGCCTACCCTTTTGTTTTGGGCCCACACGAACTTCAGTTTCAGGGCCTCTCCCTGTTGCCAGCTTGCAATGCTTGCGTGTCCCAGAGGCGCAATTAATTCGTGCGAGCTCTGGGATCAAGTGATTCAGTTATAGCCAATGGCAGCACACCATCTTTCATTCATAGTTTTGACAGCAAGGGCTGTCAAAGCTACGAATACTACAAGCCCCCAAAAGAACAGCGAAACCTCAATTAAATAAAAAAAGCCATCACATTAATAAAATAACTATAGTTAAATAAATTAACCACTTTAAACAAAAAATTAATTTTTGAAATATTTAAAATCTTTTTAAAAGTTATCAAAATAAACTTACCTTTCTTTAAAGTCTCTAAAAAAGATAAATCTGTTGAAAAAAAATTAAAATAACACTTAATTAACTACTTACCTTGTTGAAAGGGGGTGCTACGCCTGCTTTCTTTATGTGTAAAATCTTCAACACTTACCTGCGCGTTTTAACCTGAAAAAAAAACTAAGTGCACTGCGTGCGCACAGCCTGTAGCGCACACGCGGTTCACTTTGGACGCGCCCCCTTTGCAATACAGGAAGTTCCAGTTTCCCGCGCATGCGCAGTGCCTGCAGGACACCGGCAATTCTGGAACTAATACGCGATTGTACACAGTGCATACTCTCGCGTATTAGGTCTAAATTTCGGGCCCTTGTCTCTGTTTATATTACACTAGACCCATTCTCTGTTTATATTACACTGGACCCTGTCTCTGGTTATATTACACTAGACCCTGTCTCTATTTATATTACACGAGATGCTGTCTCTGTTTATCTTACGCTAGACCTTGTCTCTGTTTATATTACACTAGACCCTGTCATTGCTTATATTACACTGGACCCTGTCTCTGTTTATATTACACTAGACGCTGTCTCTGTATATATTGCACTAGATCTTGTCTCTGTTCATATTACACGAGAGCATGTCTCTGTTAATATGACACCAGACCCTGTCTCTTTTTATATTACTCTGGACCCTGTCTCTATTTATATTACTGTAGACCCTGTCTCTGTTTATATTACACTAGACGCTGCCTCTGTTTATATTACACTAGACCTTTTCTCTGTTTATATTGCTCTAGACCCTGTCTCTGTTTATATTACACTAGACCGTCTCTGTTTATATTACACACGACCCTGTCTCTGTTTATATTACACTAGACCCTCTCTCTGTTTATATTACACTATAACCCGTCTCTGTTTATATTACACTAGAGGCTGCCTCTGTTTATATTACACTGGAGCTTTTCTCTGTTTATATTGCACTAGACCCTGTCTCAGTTTATATTACACTAGACCGTCTCTGTTTATATTACACTAGACCGTGTCTCTGTTTATATTACACTAGATCCTGTCTCTGCTTATATTACACAAGATCCTGTCTCATTTTATATTACACTAGAACCTGTCTCTGTTTATATTACACTAGACCGTCTCTGTTTATATTACACTAGGCCCTGTCTCTGCTCATATTACACTAGACCCTGTCTCTGTTTATATTACACTAGACCCGGTCTCTGTTTATATTACACTAGATCCGGTCTCTGTTTATATTACACACGACCCTGTCTCTGTTTATATTACACTAGACCCTGTCTCTGTTTATATTACACTATACGCTGTCTCTTTTTATATTACACTAGAACTTGTCTCTGTTTATATTACACTATACCCTGTCACTGTTTATATTACAGTAGACCCTGTCTATGTTTATATTACACTAGACCCTGTCTCTGTTTATACTACACTAGTCCCTGTCTCTGCTTATATTACGCTAGACACTGTCTCTGCTTATATTACACTCGACCCTGTCTCTGTTTATATTACTCTAGACCCTGTCTCTGTTTATATTACACTAGACCCTGTCTCTGTTTAAGTTACACTCGACCCGATCTCTGTTTATATTACACTCGACCCTGTCTCTGTTTACATTACACTAGATCCGGTCTCTGTTTATATTACACACGACCCTGTCTCTGTTTATATTACACTAGACTCTGTCTCCGTTTATATTACACTAGACGATGTCTCTTTTTATATTACACTAGATCCTGTCTCTGCTTATATTACACAAGATCCTGTCTCATTTTATATTACACTAGACCCTGTCTCTGTTTATATTACACTAGACCGTCTCTGTTTATATTACACTAGACCCTGTCTCTGTTTATATTACACTAGACCCTGTCTCTGCTCATATTACACTAGACCCTGTCTCTGTTTATATTACACACGACCCTGTCTCTGTTTATATTACACTAGACCCTGTCTCTGTTTATATTACACTATACGCTGTCTCTTTTTATATTACACTAGAACTTGTCTCTGTTTATATTACACTATACCCTGTCACTGTTTATATTACAGTAGACCCTGTCTATGTTTATATTACACTAGACCCTGTCTCTGTTTATACTACACTAGTCCCTGTCTCTGCTTATATTACGCTAGACCCTGTCTCTGCTTATATTACACTCGACCCTGTCTCTGTTTATATTACTCTAGACCCTGTCTCTGTTTATATTACACTAGACCCTGTCTCTGTTTAAGTTACACTCGACCCGATCTCTGTTTATATTACACTCGACCCTGTCTCTGTTTACATTACACTAGATCCGGTCTCTGTTTATATTACACACGACCCTGTCTCTGTTTATATTACACTAGACTCTGTCTCCGTTTATATTACACTAGACGATGTCTCTTTTTATATTACACTAGAACTTGTCTCTGTTTATATTACACTAGACCCTGTCTCTGTTTATATTACACTAGACCCTGTCTATGTTTATATTGCACTAGACCCTGTCTCTGTTTGTATTACACTAGACCCTGTCTCTGCTTATATTACGCTAGACCCTGTCTCTGCTTATATTACACTAGACCCTGTCTCTGTTTATATTACACTAGACCCTGTCTCTGTTTATATTACGCTCGACCCTGTCTCTGTTTATCTTACACTCGACCCGATCTCTGTTTATATTACACTCGACCCTGTCTCTGTTTATGCTACACTAGGTCTTGTCTCTATTTATATTACACGAGAAAGGGTCTCTGTTTATATTACTCTGGACCCTGTCTCTGTTTTATTACACGAGACAATGTCACAGTGTCTTTCTGAAGTTCAGCATAATTGCTTTGGGAGACATTTAACATTGTCAGACGTTAACTGAGCATCAAAGCAGGTCGTTGTCATGGGGAATAATAAATTGTGAGTTTGGAGGGAAAAAATCAAAATGCTGATAAATGAAATAAGTCCAAACCCCAGTTTATTTGAAAATTTTCCAAATTTTTGACATAGAGGTTTTTGCAATAAAATACACTGAGTGAAGAATCTGTGGTTGTGGTTACGTTTTGACAGCTTTTGTGGGCGTATCCTCCCACACGTAAAGGCGGTGTGCTGCACTCCTGGCCTTCGTGATGTCATAGGCTCTGCGGAGCTCTGCAGCGCCGAGGAACCAGTCTCCATTCTGGGCCTCGCACAGGATAAGTTTGTATTCTTTTTGTAGATCGGTGGCTTACTCCGTAGCTGCGCTGCCGACCGCAATTTTTGGAACATTGCCAACGGTACCCAGTAAAAAATCCGTTCCCGACCTACCAAGGGGTCCCTCTCCCTGGCATCTGTCTAAGGATTAAATTAGAATGTTAAAAACCTTGGCACCCTATTTGACATATCCGCTGCATCAACAAGACCAGCTATTTCCAACTATGTAACATCGCCGGTACCCGCGCCTACCTCAGCTCATCTGCTGCTGATATTCTCATACTTGCCTTTGTTACCTCAAGAATCGACTATCCAATGGTCTCCAGGCCGGCCTCACACCTTGCATATTCAGTGAGCTTGAGCTCATCCAAAACTCTAATACCCGCATCGTAACTCACACCAAGACCCATTCACACACCATCCTAAATCACACCAAGCCCCATTCACCCAACATCCTAACTCACAGCAAGACCCATTCACCCACCATCCAAACTCACACCAAGCCCCATTCACCCATCAACCTAAATCTCACCAAGCCCCATTCACTCATCATCCTAACTCACACACAGCCTCATTCACCCATCACCTTAACTCACACAAAGCCCCATTCAAAAATCATCCTAATTAACACCGATAGCCATTCAACCATCATCCTAACTCACACCAGCTCCATTCACCCATCATCCTAACTCACAACAAGATCCAGTCACTCATCATCCTAACTCACACCAAGACCCATTCAATCATCATCATAACTCACAACAAGCCCATTCAACCGTCATCCTAACTCACACAAAGACACATTCAAACATCATCCTAACTCACACCAAGGCCTATTCACCCTTCAACCGAACTCACAACAAGCCCCATTCACCTGCCATTCTAACTCACACAAAGACTCATTCACCCATCATCCTAACTAACACCAAGCCCCATTCACCCATCATCCTAGCTAACACCAAACCCCATTCACTCGTCATCCTAAATCAGACCAAGACCTATTCACCTATCGTTCTAATGCACACCGATACCTATTCACCCATCATCCAAACTCACACCAAGCTCATTCATCCACCATTCTAACTCACACCAAGACTCATTCACCCATCATCCTAACTGACACCAAGCCCCATTCACACAACATTATAACTCACACCAAGACTCATTTACCCATCATCCAAACTCACACCAAGCTCATTCACCCAACATTCTAACTCACACCAAGACTCATTCACCCATCATCCTAACTCACATCAACCTCATTCACCCATCATCCTACCTCACACCAAGCCCCATTCACCCAACATTCTAACTCACACCAAGACTTATTCACACATCATCCTAACACGCACCAAGGCCATTTAGCCGTCATCCTAACTCACACGAAGACCCATTAACTCATCATCCTAACTCACATTAGGACCCATTCAGATATCATCCCAACTCACACCAAGAACCATTCAACCATCATCCTAACACACACCGAGACCCATTCAACCATCATCCAAACTCACACCGATAGCCATTCACCCATCATCCTAATTCACACAAAGATCATACTCCCATCATCCTAACTCACACCAAGACACATTCAACCATCATCCTAACTCACACCGATAGCCATTCAATCATCATCCTAACTCACACCACGACCCATTCACCCATCATCCTAACTCACACCGATAGCCATTCAATCATCATCCTAACTCACACAAAGATCCATTCACACATCATCCTAACTCACACAACGACCAATTCACAGATCATTCGAACTCACACCAAGACCGATTCACCCATCATGCTAACTGACACCAACACCCATTCACCCACCATTCTAACTCACACCAAGACTCATTCACCCATCGTCCTAACTAACACCAAGCCCCATTCACACGTCATCCGAAGTCACACCAAGATTTATTCACCCATCATTCTAACTCACACCGATACCTATTCACCCATCATCCTAACTCACACCAAGCCCATTCACCCATCATCCTAACTCACAGGAAGACCATTCACCCGTCATCCGATCTAACACAAAGACCCATTCCCTCATCATCCTAACTCACAACAGGACAAATTCACATATCATCCTAACTCACACAAAGACCGATTCACCCATCATCCTCACTCACACCAAGACCCATTCACACATTATCACAACTCACACCAAGACCCATTCTCCCACCATCCTAACTCACACCAAGACCCATTCACCCAACATCCTAACTCACTCCAAGACCCATTCACCCATCATCCTAACTCACACCAAGACACAATCACACACCATCCTAAATCACACAAATACCCATTCACCCATCATCCTAACTCACACCAAGACCCAATAAACCTTCATCCTAACTCACACCAAGACCCATTCACCCATCATCCTAACTAACACCAAGCCCCATTCACCCATCATCCTAACTCACACCAAGCTCATTCACCCATCATCCTAAATCACACCAAGCCCCATTCATCCACCATTCTAACTCACACCAAGACCCATTCACCCATCATCCTAACTCACACCAAGACCCAATAAACCTTCATCCTAACTCACACCAAGACCCATTCACCCATCATCCTAACTAACACCAAGCCCCATTCACCCATCATCCTAACTCACAACAAGCTCATTCACCCATCATCCTAAATCGCACCAAGCCCCATTCATCCACCATTCTAACTCACACCAAGACTCATTCACCCATCATCCTAACTCACACCAAGACCTATTCACACCTCATTCTAACACGCACCAAGACCATTTAGCCGTCATCCTAACTCACACGAAGATCCATTCACACATCATCCTAACTCACACCAGGTCCCATTCACATATCATCCTAACTCACACCTAGACCGATTCACCCATCATCCCAACTCATACCAAGACCCTTTCAAACATCATCCTAACTCAAACCAAGAACCGTTCAACCATCATCCTAACTCACACCAATACCCATTCAACCATCCTCATAACTCACACCGATAGTCATTGACCTATCATCCTAACTCACACAAAGATCATTATCCCATTATCCTAACTCACACCAAGACGCATTCAACCATCATCCTAACTCACGCCAAGCCCCATTCAAACATCAGCATAACTCACACAACGACCAATTCACACATCATCCGAACTCACAACAAGCCCCATTCACCCACCATTCTAACTCACACCAAAACTCATTCACCCATCATCCTAACTAACACCAAGCCCATTCACCCATCATCCTAACTCACAACAGGAGAAATTCACATATCATCCTAACTCACACAAAGACTGATTCACGCATCACCCTAACTCACACCAAGACGCATTCACACACCATCCTAACTGACACCAAGACCCATTCACCCATCATCCCAACTCATACCAAGACTCTTTCAACCATCATCCTAACTCACACCGAAAGCCATTCACCCATCATTCTAACTCACACAAAGATCATACTCCCATCATCATAACTCACACGAAGACCCATTCACCCATCATCCTAACACACACCAAGACCAATTCAACCAGCATCCTAACTCACACCAAGCCCCATTCAACCATCATTCTAAATCACACCGATAGCCATTCACTCATCATCCTAACTCACACCAAGACCCATTCACCCATCATCCTAACTCACACCGATAGCCATTAACCCATCATCCTAACTCACACCATGTCCATTCACACATCGTTATAACTCACACAACGACCAATTCACTCACCATTCTAACTCACACCAAGACCCATTCAACCAGCATCCTAACTCACACGAAGACCCATTCAACCATCATCCTAACTCACTCCAAGACCCATTCAACCATCATCCTAACTCACACCAAGCCCATTCACCCATCATCCTAACCCACACCAAGACCCATTCACCCATCATCCTAACTCACACCAAGCCCATTCACCCATCATCCTAACCCACACCAAGCCCATTCACCCATCATCCTAACTCACAGCAGGACCATTCACCCGTCATCCTATCTAACACAAAGACCCATTCACTCATCATCCTAACTCACAACAGGACAAATTCACATATCATCCTAACTCACACAAAGACCGATTCACGCATCACCCTAACTCAAACCAAGACCCATTCACCAGTCATCATAACTCACAACAAGCCGCATTCACCCATCATCCTAACTCACACCAAGCTCCATTCATTCATCATCCTAACTCACACCAAGACCCATTCACAAATCATCCTAATTAACACCAAGACACATTCACCCATCATCCTAACTCACAACACGCCGCATTCACCCATCGTCCCAACTCATACCAAGACACATACAACAATCATCCTAACTCACACCGATAGCCATTCTCCTATCATTCTAACTCACACAAAGATCATACTCCCATCATCCTAACTCACACCAAGCCCCATTCACCCATCATCCTAACTCACAGCAGGACCATTCACCCGTCATCCTATCTAACACAAAGACCCATTCACTCATCATCCTAACTCACAACAGGACAAATTCACATATCATCCTAACTCACACAAAGAGCGATTCACGCATCACCCTAACTCACACCAAGACCCATTCACCAACCATCCTAACTCACACCAAGACCCATTCACCAATCATCCTAACTCGCAACAAGACGCATTCACCCATCATCCTAACTCACACCAAGCTCCATTCATTCATCATCCTAACTCACACCAAGACCCATTCACAAATCATCCTAATTAACACCAAGACACATTCACCCATCATCCTAACTCACAACAAGCCTCATTCACCCATCATCCCAACTCATACCAAGACACATACAACAATCATCCTAACTCACACCGACAGCCATTCTCCTATCATTCTAACTCACACAAAGATCATACTCCCATCTTCCTAACTCACACCAAGACCCATTCACCCATCATCCTAACACACACCAAGCCCCATTCACCCATCATCCTAACTCACACCAATACCCATTCAACCATCATCCTAACTGACACCAAGAACCATTCACCCATCATCCTAACTCACACCAAGACCCATTCAACCATCATCCTAACTCACACCAGGAACCATTCACCCATCATCCTAACACAAACCAAGACCCATTCACCCATCATCCTAAAACACACCAAGACCCATTCAACCATCATCCTAACTCACACCAATACCCATTCAACCATCATCCTAACTCACACCGATAGCCATTGACCATCATCCTACCTCACAAAAAGATAATTCTCCCATCATCCCAACTTACACCAAGACCCATTCAACCAGCTTCCTAACTCACACCAAGCCCCATTCAAACATCATCCTAACTCACACCGATAGCCATTCACCCATCATACTAACTCACACCAAGACCCATTCACCCATCATCCTAACTCACACCGATAGCCATTCACCCACCATCCTAACTCACACCAAGGCCCATTCACCCATCATCCTAACTCACACCAAACCACATTCGCAAAACATCCTAACTCACACCAAGTCCCATTCAGACTTCATCCGAACTAACATCAAGACCCATTCACCCATCATCCTAACTCACACCAAGACCCAATCACACATCATCCTAACACACACCAAGCCACAATCACCCGTCATCCTAACTAACAGAAAGATCCATTCACCCATCATACTAACTCACACAAAGACCATTCACCCACCATCCTAACTCACACCAAGACCCATTCACACATCATCCTAACTCACACCAAGACTAAATCACAAATCGTCCTAACTCGCGCCAAGCCCCAATCTCCCATCATCCTAACTCACACCAAGCCCCATTCACACACCATCATAACTCACAACAAGACACATTCACCCATCATCCTAACTAACAACAAGACCTAATCACACATCATCCTAACTCACACGAAGCCCCAATCAACCGTCTTCCTCACTCACACCCTGACCTATACACACATCATCCTAAGTCACACCGATAGCCATTCATTCATCATTATAACTCACACAAAGCCCATTCACAAATCATCCCAACTCACACCAAGACCCATTCACCCACCATCTAAACTCAAACCAAGACCCATTCACCCATCATCCTAACTCACGCCAAGTTCCATTCATCCATCATCCTAACTCAACAGCAAGACCCATTCACCCATCATCCTAACTCACACTAAGACATTTCACCCATCATCTTAACTCACACCAAGACATATTTACCTACCATCCTAATAAACACCCAGCCCCATTCCCCCATCATCCTAATACACACCAAGACACATTCAACCAAAATCCTAACTCACACGAAGTCCCATTCACCATCATTCTAACTCACACCAAGACCCATTCACCCATCTTTCTAACTCACACCGATATGCCATTCAAACAGCATCCTAACTCACATCGAAAGCCATTCACCCGTCATCCTAACTCACACAAAGCCCATTCACCCATCATCCTAACTCACACCAAGACCCATTGAACCGTCATCGTAACTAACAGAAAGATCCATTCACCCATCATCCTATCTCACACCAAGACCCATTCACCATCCATCCTAACTCAAACCAAGACCCATTCACCCATCATCCTAACTGACACCAAGTACCATTCACTCACCATCCTAACTCACACAAAAACCCGATCACTCATCACCCTAACTCAGACCAAGACCCATTCACACATCATCTTAACTCACACCAAGTCCCATTCACCCATCATCCTAACTCACACCAAGACCCATTCACCCATCAACCTAACTCACAACAAGCCCCATTCACAAATCATCCGATCTCACACCAAGACCCAATAACCCACCATCCTAACTAACACCAAGACACATTCACCCATCATCCAAACTCACAACAAGCCGCATTCACCCATCATCCCAACTCACACCAAGATCCATTCACCCATCATTCTAACTCACACAAAGATCATACTCCAATCATCCTAACACACAACAAGACCCATTCACCCAACATCCTAACTCACACCAAGACACATTCAACCATCATCCTAACTCACACCGATAGCCATTTATCCATCATCCTAACTCACACCAAGGCCCATTCACCCATCATCCTAACTCACACCAAGACCCAATCACACATCATCCTAACTCACACCAAGCTCCAATCACCCGTCATCCTAACTAACAGAAAGATCCATTCACCCATCATACTAACTCACACCAAGACCCATTCACAGATCATCCTAACTCACACCAAGACACATTCACCCATCATCCTAACTAACAACAAGACTCATTCACAGATCATCCTAAGACACACCGATAGCCATTCATTCATCATTATAACTCACACAAAGCCCATTCACAACTCATCCCAACTCACACCAAGATCCATTCACCCACCATCTAAACTCAAACCAAGACCCATTCACCCATCATCCTAATTCACACCGAGTCCCATTCACCCATCATCCTAACTCACACTAAGACATTTCACCCATCATCCTAACTCCATCCAAGACCCATTCACCCATCATTCTAACTCATACCATGTCCCAGTCACTCACCGTCCTAACTCACACTAAGACCCAATCACTCATCATACTAACACACACCAAGACACATTCACCCATCATCTTAACTCACACCAAGACACATTTACCTACCATCCTAATTAACACACAAGCCCCAATCTCCCATCATCCTAACTCACACCAACCACTGTTCACACACCATCATAACTCACACCAAGACACATTCACCCATCATCCTAACTCACACCAAGACCCAATCACCGATCATCATAACTCACACCTAGACCCATTCATCCATCCCCCTAACTCATATAAAGACACATTCACTCATCATCCTGACTAACACAAAAACCCATTCACACACCATCCAAACTCACACCAATACTCATTCCCCCATAATCCTAACACACACCAAGGCGCATTCACCCATCATCCTAACTCAACACCGATAGCCATTCAACCAACATCCTAACTCACACCAAGTCCCATTCACCATCATTCTAAATCACACCAAGACCCATTCACCCATCTTTCTAACTCACACCGATATGCCATTCAAACAGCATCCTAACTCACATCGAAAGCCATTCACCCGTCATCCTAACTCACACTAAGCCCATTCACCCATCATCCTAACTCACACCAAGACCCATTGAACCATCATCGTAACTAACAGAAAGATCCATTCACCCATCATCCTATTTCACACCAAGACCCATTCACCCTCCATCCTAACTCAAACCAAGACATATTCACACATCATCCTAACTGACACCAAGTTCCATGCACTCACCATCCTAACTCACACTAAGACCCGATCACTCATCACCCTAACTTACACCAAGTCCCATTCAACCAGCATCCTAACTCACACCAATCCCCATTCAAACATCATCCTAACTCACACCGATAGCCATTCAACCATCATCCTAACTCACACCAAGACCCATTCACCCATCATCCTAACTCACACCGATAGCCATTCACCCACCATCCTAAATCACACCAAGGCCCATTCACCCATCATCGTAACTCACACCAAGCCACATTCGCAAACCATCCTAACTAACACCAAGTCCCATTCACACATCATCCGAACTAACATCAAGACCCATTCACCCATCATCCTAACTCACACCAAGACCCATTGAACCATCATCGTAACTAACAGAAAGATCCATTCACCCATCATCCTATTTCACACCAAGACCCATTCACCCTCCATCCTAACTCAAACCAAGACATATTCACACGTCATCCTAACTGACACCAAGTCCCATGCACTCACCATCCTAACTCACACTAAGACCCGATCACTCATCACCCTAACTTACACCAAGACCCATTCAACCAGCATCCTAACTCACACCAAGCCCCATTCAAACATCATCCTAACTCACACCGATAGCCATTCACCCATCATCCTAACTCACACCAAGACCCATTCACCCATCATCCTAACTCACACCGATAGACATTCACCCACCATCCTAAATCACACCAAGGCCCATTCACCCATCATCGTAACTCACACCAAGCCACATTCGCAAACCATCCTAACTCACACGAAGTCCCATTCACACATCATCCGAACTAACATCAAGACCCATTCACCCATCATCCTAACTCACACCAAGACCCAATCACACATCATCCTAACTCACACCAAGCCCCAATCATCTGTCATCCTAACTAACAGAATGATCCATTCACCCATCATACTAACTCACACCAAGACCCATTCACCCACCATCCTAACTCAAACATGGTCCATTCACAGATCATCCTAACTCACACCAAGACTAAATCACCAATCGTCCTAACTCGCACCAAGCCCCAATTTCCCATCATCCTAACTCACACCAAGCCCCATTCACACACCATCATAACTCACACCAAGACACATTCACCCATCATTCTAACTAACAACAAGACCTAATCACACATCATCCTAACTCACACGAAGCCCCAATCACCCGTCTTCCTCACTCACAGCAAGACCCATTCACACATCATCCTAATTCACACCGATAGCCATTCATTCATCATTATAACTCACACTAAGCCCATTCACAAATCATCCCAACTCACACCAAGACCCATTCACCCATCATCCTAACTCACACCAAGACCCATTCACCCATCATCCTAACACACACCAAGACCCATTCACCCATCATCCTAACTCACACCAAGAACCATTCACCCATCATCCTAACTCACACCAATACCCATTCAACCATCATCCTAACTCACACCGATAGCCATTGACCCATCATCCTAACTCACACCAAGAACCATTCTCCCATCATCCCAACTTACACCAAGACACATTCAACCAGCATCCTAACTCACACCAAGCCCCATTCAACCATCATCCTAACTCACACCGATAGCCATTCGACCAGCATCCTAACTCACACCATGACCCATTCACCCATCATCCTAACTCACACCGATAGCCATTCACCCACCATCCTAACTCACACCAAGACCCATTCTCAAACCATCCTAACTCACACCAAGTCCCATTCACACATCATCCGAACTAACATCAAGCCACATTCGCAAACCATCCTACCTCACACCAAGACCCATTCACAGATCATCCTAACTTACACCAGAACTAAATCACCAATCGTCCTACCTCACACCAAGACCTAATCACACATCATCCTAACTCACACGAAGCCCCAATCACCCGTCTTCCTCACTCACACCAAGACCCATTCACACATCATCCTAAGTCACACCGATAGCCATTCATTCATCATTATAACTCAAACAAAGCCCATTCACAAATCATCCCAACTCACACCAAGATCCATTCACCCACCATCTAAACTCAAACCAAGACCCATTCACCCATCATCCTAACTCACACCAAGTCCCATTCACCCATCATCCTAACTCACACAAAGACCCAATCACTCAATATCCTAACTCACACCAAGACACATTCACCCATCATCTTAACTCACACCAAGACACATTCACCCACCATAATAATTAACACCAAGCCCAAATCTCCCATCATCCTAACTCACACCAAGCCCCATTCACACACCATCATAACTCACATCAAGACACATTCTCCCATCATCCTAACTCACACCAAGACACATTCACCCATCATCCTAACTCACACCAAGACCCAATCACCGATCTTCATAACTCACACCTAGACACGTTCATTATTCCTCCTAACTCATACCAAGACACATTTAGTCATCTTCCTAACTAACACAAAAACCCATTCACACACTATCCTAACTCACACCAAGACCCATTCCCCCATCATCCAAACACACACCAAGACGCATTCACCCATCATTCTAAATCTCACCGATAGCCATTCAACTAACATGCTAACTCACACCAAGTCCCATTCAGCATCATTCTAACTCACACCAAGACCCATTCACCCATCATTCTAACTCACACCGATATGCCATTCAAACAGCATCCTAACTCACGTCGAAATCCATTCACCCGTCATCCTAACTCACATAAAGCCCATTCACGCATCATCCTAACTCACACCAAGACCCATTGAACCATCATCCTAAATAACAGAAAGATCCATTCACCCATCATCCTATCTCACACCAAGACTCATTCACCCTCCATCCTAACTCAAACCAAGACCCATTCACCCATCATCCTAACTGACACCAAGTCCCATTCACTTACCATCCTAACTCACACTAAGACCCAATCACTCATCATCCTAACTCACACCAACACACATTCACCCATCATCTTAACTCACACCAAGACACATTTATCCACCATCCTAATTAACACCAAGCCCCAATCTCCCACCATCATAACTCACACCAAGACACATTCATCCATCATCCTAACTAACACCAAGACCCATTCACCCATCATCCTAACTCACACCAATACCCAGTCAGCGATCATCATAACTCACACCTAGACCCATTCATCCATCCTCCTAACTCATACCAAGACACATTCACTCATTATCCTAACTAACACAAAAACCCATACACACACCATCCTAACTCACACCAATACCCATTCCCTCATCATCCTAACACACTCCAAGACCCATTCACCCATCATCCTAACTCACACCGATAGCCATTCAACCAACATCCTAACTTACACCAAGTCCCATTCACCCATCATTCTAACTCACACCGATATGCCACTCAAACAGCATCCTAACCCACATCGAAAGCCATTCACCCGTCATCCTAACTCACACAAAGCCCATTCACCCATCATCATAACTCACACCAAGACCCATTGAACCATCATCCTAACTAACAGAAAGATCCATTCACCCATCATCCCATCTCACACCAAGACACTTTCACCCTCCATCCTAACTCAAACCAAGACCCATTCACCCATCATCCTAACTGACACCAAGTCCCATTCACTCACCATCCTAACTCACACTAAGACCCAATCACTCATCATCCTAACTCACACCAAGACACATTCACCCACCATCTTAACTCACACCAAGACACATTCACCCACCATCCTAATTAACAACAAGCCCCAATCTCCCATCATCCTAACTCACACCAAGCCCCATTCACACACCATCATAACTCACACCAAGACACATTCACCCATCATCCTAACTCACACAACCAACCATTCACCCATCATCCTAACTGACACGAAGCCCCATTCACCCATCATCCTATCTCACACCAAGCCCCTTTCACTCATCACCCTAACACACACTAAGCCCCATTCACACACCATCCTAACTCACACCAAGACCCATTCCCCCACCATCCTAACTCACACCAAGACCCATTCACCCATCATCCTAACTCACACCGATTGCCATTCAACCATGATCCTAACTCACACTAAGTCAAATTCACCATCATTCTAACTCACACCAAGTCCCATTCACCCATCATTCTAACTGACACCGATATGCCATTCAAACTTCATCCTAACTCACACCAAGACCCATTCAGCCATCATCCTTACTAACACCGATAGCCATTAACCCATCATCGTAACTCACACCAAGTCCATTCACACATCAGCATAACTCACACAACGACCAATTCACACATCATCCGAACTCACACCAAGCACCATTCACCCATCATCCAAACTAACACCAAGACCTATTCACCCATCATCCTAACTCACACCAAGCCCATTCACCTATCATCCTAACTCACAGCAAGATCATTCACCCGTCATCCGATCTAACACAAATACCCATTCACTCATCATCCTAACTCACAACAGGACAAATTCACATATCATTCTAACTCACACAAAGACCGATTTACACATCTCCCTAACTCACACCAAGACCCATTCACACATCATCATAACTCACACCAAGACCCATTCACCCACCAACCAAACTCACACCAAGACCCATTCACCCATCATCCTAACTCACAACAAGCCGCATTCACCCATCATCATAAATCACACCAAGCTCCATTCATCCATCATCCTAACTCACACCAAGTGCCAATCACCAACCAACCTAACTCACACGAAGACCCATTCACCCATCATCCTAACTCACTCCAAGGCAAATTCACCAATCATCCTAACTCACACCAAGCCCCATTCAACTATCAGCCTAACTCACACCAAGCTCCATTCACCAATCATCCTAACTCACACCAAGACCCATTCACCCATCAACCTAACTCACAACAAGCCCCATTCATCAATCATCCTAGCTCACACCAAGACCCAATAACCCATCATCTTAAATCACACCAAGACCTGTTCACAAATCATCATAACTCACGTCAAGACCCATTCACCCATTATCCGAACTCACACCGATAGCCATTCAACAATCATCCTAACTCACACCATTTCCCATTCACCCCTCATCCTAACTCACACCAAGACACATTCACCCACCATCCTAACTCACACCAAGCCCCATTCACCCATCATCCTAACTCACAACAAGCCCCATTCACACAACATCCCAACTAAAACCAATACCATTTCACCCATCATTCTATCTCACACCAAGCCCCTTTCACTCATCACCCTAACACACACTAAGCCCCATTCACACACCATCCTAACTCACACCAAGACCCATTCCCCCATCATCCTAACTCACACCAAGACCCATTCACCCATCATCCTAACTCACACCGATAGCCATTCAACCATGATCCTAACTCACACTACGTCCCATTCACCCATCATTCTAACTGACACCGATAAGCCATTAACCCATCATCCTAACTCAAACCAAGTCCATTCACACATCAGCATAACTCACACAACGACCAATTCACACATCATCCGAACTCACACCAAGCCCATTCACCCATCATCATAACTCACACAAAGACCATTCACCCATCATCCTAACTCACAACAAGCCCATTCACCCATCATCCTAACTCACACAAAGACCTTTCACCCATCATCCTAACTGACACCAAGACCCATTCACACATCATCCTAACTCACACCAAGCCCATTCACCCATAATCCTAACTCACACCAAGCCCATTCACCCATCATCCTAACTCACACAAAGACCATTCACCCAACATCCTAACTCACACGAAGACCCATTCACTCATCAACTTAACTCACACCAAGACCCATTCACCCATCATCCTAACTCACACCAAGACCCATTGAACCATCATCCTATCTCACACCGATAGCCATTCAACTATCATCCTAACTCACACCACGCCTATTCACTCATCATCCTAACACACACCAAGACCGTTCACCCGTCATCCTAACTCAAACAAAGACTCATTCACCCATCATCCTAACTCACACCAAGACCCATTCATCCATCATCATAACTCACAGCAAGACCCATTCACCCACAATCCTACCTCACAAAAAGACCATTCACCCATCATCCTAACACACACCAGGACCCAGTCACATATCATCATAACTCACACCAAGCCCCAATCACCCATCGTCCTAATTCTAAACAAACCCCATTCACGCATCCTCCGAACACACACCAAGACCCATTCACCCATCATCATAAATCACACCAAGCTCCATTCATCCATCATCCTAACTCACACCAAGTGCCAATCACCAACCAACCTAACTCACACCAAGACCCATTCACCCACCAACCAAACTCACACCAAGACCCATTCACCCATCATCCTAACTCACAACAAGCCGCATTCACCCATCATCATAAATCACACCAAGCTCCATTCATCCATCATCCTAACTCACACCAAGTGCCAATCACCAACCAACCTAACTCACACGAAGACCCATTCACCCAACATCCTAACTCACTCCAAGCCCCATTCACCCATCATCCTAACTCACACCATTCAACCATCCACCAAACTCACACCAAGACCCATTCAATAATCATCCTAACTCACACCATTTCCCATTCACCCATTATCCTAACTCACAACAAGCCCTATTCACCCATCATCCTAACTCACACCAAGACACATTCACCCACCATCCTAACTCACACCAAGCCCCATTCACCCATCATCCTAACTCACAACAAGCCCCATTCACAAAACATCCCAACTAAAACCAATACCCATTCACCCATCATCCTATCTCACACCAAGCCCCATTCACCCATCATCCTAAATCACACCAATCCCCATTTTCCCAACATCTAACTAACACCAATACCCATTCACCCACCATCCTAACTAACACCAATACCCATTCACACATCATCCAACTCACACCAAGCCCCATTCAACCATCATCCTAACTCACACCAAGACCCATACACCTACCATCCTGTGCTAGAAGATCTATATTTACATTGGCTCCCAATCCGTAAATGCCTTGATTTCAAATCCGTTAACGGCCACGTCCCTCCTTCTCTCGGTAATCTCTTCCAGCCCAACTTGTATTTATGTTGCGCCTTTAACGTAGTAAAACGTCCCAAGACGCTTCCCAGGTATGTTACAAGACAAAAAAAAACTCTCCGTAATCTCTGCGCTCCTCCAATTCTGGCCTCTCGCACATCCCCGATTTTCATCGCTCCACCATTAGTGGTTGTGCCTTCAGATGCTAAGGCCCCAAATTCTGGATTTCCCTCACCTATCTGTCTCTCTACCGATCTCCTCCTTCAAGACGCTCCTCAGAACTGATCTCTTTGACGGACCTTTTTAATCACCTCTCCTAATATCTCCTTACCTGGCTTTGTGTCAAATCTTGTTTTATTTACGCTCCTGTTGAGCGCCTTGGGAGGCTTTACTCGGTTAAAAGCTGTTCGTAAATTAAAGTTGTTGTTGTTTAATCGATTTAAGTTTATCAATTGTTAAACCTGTGAATATATGGCGGTAAATAAAGTCACAGTTCATGCTCCTTTTATCCGCGCTGTTCAGAATGGTCTTACCGCACCAGTCTGCCAGGAGCAAGTACTTAGGTGGGGAAGTGGGAAATGATGTACCCGTTGATCTGCTTTGTTCCCGATGTGTTTGGAGTAATTCGGGTGAGGATATGTTGAGCTTTTGTTGTATGTGAAAGGACCACATGTGCCAAATATTATACTTGCCTCTGCTCGCCCCAGTCACGTGCTCGCTTTATATCTTTGCGATGAAGATTCCCCATCACCAGAGAAGGAGCATCAGTACCGCATGGATAACTTCAGGCTTCACCTGGTGAAATTCTTCTCTCTGGTTATGGATACCATACGGATTGAAATGATGCAGAAAATCAGGAAGGTAGATTATTATCTGAACGGCAACAGATTGGGAAAAGGGAAGTGCAACGAGACCTGGGTGTCCTTGTGCACCAGTCGCTGAAGGTAAGCATGCAGGTGCAGCAGGCGGTTAAGAAGGCAAATGGTATGTTGGCCTTCATAGCGAGAGGATTCGAGTACAGGAGCAAGGATGTCTTGCTGCAGTTGTACAGGGCCTTGGTGAGACCACACCTTGAGTATTGTGTGCAGTTTTGGTCGCCTTATCTGAGGAAGGATGTTCTTGCCATGGAGGGAGTGCAGCGAAGATTCACCAGACTGATACCTGGGATGGCAGGAATGGCGTATAAAGAGAGATTGGTACGATTGGGCTTGTATTCGCTCGAGTTCAGAAGAATGAGAGGGGATCTCATTGAAACTTTTAAAATTCTAACAGGACTAGAAAGACTAGATGCAGGAAGGATGTTCCCGATGGCGGGGGAGTCCAGAACCAAGGGTAAGCCATTTACGAATGAGATGAGGAGGAATTTCTTCACCCAGGGAGTGCTGAACCTGTGGAATTCTCTACCACAGAAGGCAGTTGAGGCCAATTCATTAAATATATTCAAGAAGGAGATAGATATATTTCTTAAAGCTAAAGGGATCAAGGGATATGGGGAGAAAGCAGGCACAGGTTACAGAATTTGGATGATCAGCCATGATCTCATTAAATGGCGGAGCAGGCTCGAGGGGACGAATGGCCTACTCCTGCTCCTATCTTATATGTTTCTATGTTTCTATGTTTTTCTGTCCCAAAGAGGAGAATGTTGTACGGCATCATTCAGGGCCATCCATCCATCCTTCCAATCATCCATCCACCACTCCGTTCATCCAATTATCTATCTATCTATCTATCTATCTATCTATCTATCTATCTATCTATCTATCTATCTATCTATCTATCTATCTATCTATCTATCTATCTATCTATCTATCTATCTATCTATCTATCTATCTATCTATCTATCTATCTATCTATCTATCCGTCCTACTACCTATCTATTTATCGATCTATCTGCCTGTCTCTCTGTCTCTCTCTCTCTCTGTCTCTCTCTCTCTCTCTCTGTCTATTACAGGTTGTGATGAGCTGGACTGATCCTCCAGCTAACTGTTGCGACGAGCAGGGTTTCCGAGACGTTGGTTATATTTCCTTTCCCGAGTGATGTGAAGAGTTTCACACAGTTACAGAACTAAAAAAAAAATTGACTCCAGTACTGTTGCTGGGTAGATTTGTATATATACGGGCCTCATTGACAGTGTAAATGGTTTGAAGTTGGCTTTCATCCAAACGGTCAGTAGTGAGGAAACAGATCTTTGATTTACTGCACAGAAACCCCAGATCCTTCCTGTAAATGACGCTGGGCGTTCGAGCCTCGCTAACGGCAGTCGGCTGGGATGCTGCCAAATACTGTGTAGGGCAGATTAGCGTGATTATAAATGGAAAACAAAACGGGATTTTACGATTTGAACTTTAAATGATTCAGCAGCGCTCTAACAAGAAATATACATTTCATATGGTACAACATCTAAAGAATGATTTTCGGTAAATTCCACGCTCACAATACAACAAAATAGGACCAGAACATTATACATTGATCCACATGCCCTGTAATTAAATTATTGTCAAATAAAGATAATTCTAGATAATTCTGACCATGTATTCAGCACTGGATGAAGTGCTGGAGAGAGATTTAATGAACCCATACACACACTGTAATGTGATGAGTGGGAATCGCAACGTTAATAAAACCGAGGTGGAATTGTCTTGAACCCGCTGCACTTCCTTGAATATTCTCTCAGAGTTCTGCGCCTGATTTAAACTAAAGGCTGATCACTGATCAGCAGCCGCGCACTGTGCATTTTCATTTGTGCTGATTTGGATTCCTGAACAAGCCCTCTCATAACACGGCTACCAATGGGTAGAGAAATGCTCAGTTTGTGATCTGTTTCAGTGGGAGATAAAGCATTTATTCTTGTGATATTCTGTAACATACCGCTATGTCCTGATATACATTGTGATTTTCAAATATATTACCGTGCCCAAAATAAGCAATGTATACACTGTAAATGCCATTTCCAATATGTTCGACACATGATAAACGCAGTGATCATCAGGTTATGGATGTATTTCAGGTACAGTCTCAGAAATCATGTTACACTATGATCGGGGTTCCAAATGCTCCCGCGTGTCTGACAATACTCGGCTCACTAGACAGAGCCCACCCACGGCCACAGTTACCCCAGAAACATCGGCACAGGTTAGAGCTCTCACAGGATGAGATGTCAGTATATGTTTCCCGTCTTTCACCTTATTCTGCAATGCTTCTGCCGAATGGACTGGTATTGTATCTTCAAGCTGCTTTAAGCTTGTTGGGACGCTGAGCTTGTAAACTGTCCAATTTATCGGAGGTGAATAAAATCCAAGCTCCGAGCACAAAGTCTAAATTGGCCATTTATTGGTCAAACTTCTGTTGTTCCATCTTGATGAAAGTCCACCCACTCTTCATTATTGTTGTGAATTTAGCTCCTGGGCGAGCGAGGATTTATAGCACAAATCTCCCCGCAGAACGCGATCTCAATCAGGGAGTGAAGGTCTCATCCCATCGGCTCCTTCCCGCACTCTCGGTATTGGGGGCAGATGTAGGTGCACTTTACACAGTCGCTGTAAAATAGAAATAAGTTCATTTACACTGAGCATAAACCCTCCCGGGAATGTTTGTACAACGTCAGCTGGTTTGAACTGACTCCAGAGTTCAATCAAATGCGTGTGGACTGAATGAAATAAAAGGCTTTGAGTGTCCCTGGAGAAAGACTGCCCGCTGCCGACCTCCTCTTCACCCGCTTCCTCCACTTCTCTCCTCTTCCAATCTCATCCCCACTCCTCTCACCCTCCCTAACCCTCCTCCTCTTTCTCCTCCTCCTTTCTTGCCTCCTCCTTCGCTGCTCTTCTCCTCTCCACTGCCCATTCCTCCTCGCCCCTTATCCTCATCGTCCCACTCTCCTCATTTCTCTTAACCGCCTCGCCCTCACCCATCCCCCTCCCTAATCGCCACCTTTTCGCCGTTTCTCTGCCACTTCTTCTCATCTATCTTCCCCTTCCCTCATCCCTGTCCATCCTGATCCTCTATTTCCTCATTAATCTCCCCCTCTCTCTCCAATCTGATATTACACACTGTTCCTCCTTTCCTCTCCTCTGCCTCTTTGCCCGTCTCCTCTCCCCTCCTCTCCTCCCATTCCGCTCCTCTTCTCCTCGCCTCCCCCTTTGATCTCTCGACCTGCTTCACCTTCTCTGGCATCCCTCCATCCCCAGGTCTCCCACCCGCCCATCCGAGACAGGAGGGTTGAATCACAACGGTCGAATTTTACATAGACCGTTCCCATGATAAATGCGGACATAGTGATGCAATATTGAAATATAGAGATAAGGACAGAGTGCATGACTTTAAAATGGGACTCATTTACGCCTATGTGCTGTTGTCCATTTACCCCCTGGCCACCAGACCTGCCTCATCTGTGGAATACATTTAACCTTGACTCCCTTTGTGGAACGCCAGACTATTCTCTGTGTATCTATGTATATACTAGCCAATCTCCCATGATATTGCACACAGGAAGTCAAGAACAATTTCAGTCTTCAGATTATACTGCCACATAACAAGTAAACGAGTCCGACTCCCTGATCTCGACTGCATTATCCAGCATTAAACCCATAATAGCTGAAATATAACCACCCGTGTGTCTCAGGCTAATCACAATCTCACAGTCCATAACGTGCCGGGTGCGGGCAGTGCTGGACTGGTGTCCCATTGCCTGTATGGAGCCCCGGATTGCTACATGTAGTCAGGTGAAATATAGCGGGGCGGACACGGGACTGTCACATCAGCCCAGTAATCCCCACACCCCGAACCTCAGAGTGTACTTGTCTGTGCACAGAGTGATGTGACTGGGAGTCAGACCAAGTGTCTGTGAGCAGCCGTTCTGAGGCGCTTTCACCTTGTTGGAGGGCCGGTAACTGTCTTCTCCGGAGGGCAGGGAAAGGGAAGTGCAAGGAGACAACATGAGGGGTTTCATCCTGTGAGATGTGTCTCTCTCTGCACCATTTTAAAGTCCCTCCCTAAATGGTCACCAAGTTCTTCAATGGAGAGATTGAGTATCTCAGAGCCCCAGACAGCTTCCTTCAGACATCATTCACACCAAAGGTGATGTGTGCAGGAGAAGGGCTGTGATGTCACAATACTCAGGCGCAGCGTCATGGGAGTGTCACCGCTTTATGACATTATTGATACTGCAGTACCATGCAACCAAAATCGTGACCAACCTCCATGAACATTGCTTATTATGGGCTGTGTTTTGCTCGGAGCTCTTCCAGACAGTGAAGAAGAACTGGGTTTAGTGTGTGTGGAGTGTGTGCGGGGGTCACTTTACCCTGGACATCACAGCATTGTTCAGACAGTTTTCAAATAAGGAGACGATAAATTATTATTAAATGGTGAATCTCTAGTCCGCACACCATGGGCTGCATGTGTTCAAGGTGAGCTTGGCCCGATTCATGGATCCCCCTCTCCAAACGCAATCTTCAAAGTGGAATTTATTCGGTAAATTTAACTGGGAAATCCCCCGTTTACAGAATAATCTTTTGTCCGAACAGTGGATCACCGGAAACAAGTACATTTCCCCATCACCGGGCCCTGGGGCTGCTCAGCCTAAAGGACACTGGTACAAATACCCGGGGGGTTTTAAAGGCTGAAACCACAGACATGCCAACATAAGAACATAAGAAATAGGAGCCTGCTCCGCCATTCAGTAAGAGCATGGTTAATCTTCCACCTCAAATCCACTTTCCCGCCCTTGGTGCCCTCAGAGCCCAAAAATCTATCGATCTCAGTCTTGAATATATTTAACAACTGAGCAGCCACAGCCCTTCTGGGGTAGAGAAGATATTTCTCCTCATCTCAGTCCTAAATGGCTGAGCCATTATCCTGAAACTATGCCCCCGAGTTCAAGACTCTCCAGCCAGGGGAAACAGCCTCACAGCATCTACCCTGTCAAACCCTCTCTGAATCTTTTATATTTCAAGGAGATCACCTCTCATTCTTCTAAACTCCAGGGAGTATCGGCCGATTCTACTCAATCTCTCCTCATAGGACAACCCTCTCATCCCATAAATCAATCTTTGCACCGCCTCTAAGGCAAGTATATCCTTTCTTCGGTGCAGAGACCAAAACTGCTCCTGTACTCCAGGGCCGAGAAATTCGTTTAGGGCGGTGGTACAAAATGGGCGGTAACGGATCGGCCGCCTGATATTCATGCCATCGTATAACGGGAGGGCGCCCGTTTTGCGTTACCGCCCGAAACGAATTTCTAGGCCCTGGAGTACTGGGAGCATTTTTAGGCCTTTGTGTCCTCACAGCTTACTTTCGCACCTTTAGCTTTATAACTGTCTCGAACGCTTTCCATGAACAAGTCCTCGGGGGCCTATAAACTACTCCTACCAGTACTTTTCTGCCCCTTGTTATTTCTTATCTCCACCCATACTGGTTCTACTTCCTGATCTTCCGAGCCAAGAGCCTTCCTCGCTATAGTCCTTATGTCATCCTTTATTAACAGTGCTACCCGCCCTCCTTTTCCATTCTGCCCATTTGTTCGAAATATTAAATACGCTGGACTATTTAGATCCCTCCTTGGTCACCTTGCAATCACATCTATGTGATGGCTATTAGGTGAAACGCATTTATCTCTATTTGTGCCATGACTGCCTCTATCTTGTTGAGAATGCTTCATGCATTCAGATAAAGAGCCTTAATTTTAACTTTTTACCATTTTCCCTGATTTGACCTTATTACCGTGCGCCTTTCTGTCCCTTCCTGTCTCCCTCTGCCTATCGTTACATAAATCGTTAGACTACTCTATGGCCTTGAATATATCTTGAGATTCATACATTTCCCCTCACATGAACCCTCATCCCCTCTTTAGATTAAAGCGTTTTTTACAGCCCTAGTTATTTGATTCACCAGGACAATGATCCCAGCCCGGTTTACGTGGAGCCCCTTCCAAACGGCACAGCTCCCTCTTTCCCAGTAATTGTGCTAGTGCCCCATGAATCGAAACGCCTGACTCGCACACCACTCTTTGAGTCACGCATTCAACGTTCTATTATTATTGACCCTGTGCCAATTTGCGAGTGGCTCAGGTAGTAATCCAGAGTTTATTACCTTTGAGTATCTGCTGATTGATTTGGACCCCAGCTCCTCAATGTCGATCAGCAGAACCTCAATCCTCGTTCTACCTGTGTCGTTGGTTCCTACGTGAGCCACGTAAACTGGATCCTCCCCCTCATACTCCAAGTTATTTTCAAGCCACGTGGGGATATCCTTAACCTTGGGACCGGGCCGGCAACACAGCCTTCGGGACAGTGAGGTATTTATCCCTCTGACTATAATAACACCGAACACTACCTTTATGTTCCCCCCACTTGAATGGTTTCCTGTACCACGGTGCAGTGATCAAATTGTCCATTAGATCTGCATTCTTTGTTCTCAGCCATACAGGTAGGAAGTGCCTCTTATCTGTTGGACAAGGTCCAAGGCTGAGGCACCTACATCACTACATCCTGTGTCACCACACCTGCCTGTTCTCACAGTCACATCCTCCTGTTCCTGACCACTGGACAAACCCAAACAACTACCTAACCTAAGCGGTGTCACTGACTCATGGATCAATTTGTCTAGACAACTCTCCCCCGCCCTGATGCATCGTAATGTCTGCAGCTCAGACTACAGCTCAACAACTCTGAGCCAAAGTTCCCCGGGTTGCAGACACTTACTGTAGATGTGGTTTCCCGGGATCTCATTGGTCTCCTCCAATCTCACAGGCTGAAGTTGCGACAAACCACCTGCCCTGCCATCCCAATCTAACCTTGTTTTATAAATTTAATTAGTTAAGCTTTTTATTCACTCATAGTTTTTAGTTGTATTAACTAATTCGTTAATCTAGTGTAATTTATTGATTTGATAAAGTTAGTTATACTTTCCCAGCTCTTAGTTTAAACTCACTTCCCGAGATAAAAAAGCAAAATAACGGTAATACTCACCATCCAAACAGCGAGCTGCTCTCCTGTGACGTCACTCCTTTTCTCCCCGCCGCTCTCGGTCGCTGGCCCCGCTCTCGCTGTGCTGACCTTTGACTATTTTAAAGCCTCGCTCCCCGGCTGCAGGTTGGGCCCAGGTTATTTTCCCTGAGGTTTCCCTGGGGGTGCTGGGGACTGAGCGGTCCGTCCGCCCGTGGACTGTAAACTGACAGAGCGACCTTCCCCGCGCCGCCCCCTTTGGGTAAACACATGAAACTCGAGCCTGGCGGTCGGGAGCTTCATAAACCCGCCTCAGGCCGCACCAGAGGAGTTAGCGGGGCTAAAAATCAGCAGGAATCCAGCGGGACTGAAATTCCGCGGACTCCCCACCTCTACCGTTCCTGTCAGTCGCTGAATCCGGGCGGTGAAAGATGAAAACCGGCCTCACTGTGTGTGTCTCACAGAGATGAGGGGATTGGGCAGAACACCAGACCAACACGTTGTGATGGTGCAAAGTCTTCACATCATTTAATGAATTTAACAATTACAGTAAAGGGATATTTCACCACATTCTTCAACTCCTCTCTGAATTTAGTCTGGGTCACGGCATAAATGCACGTGTTGGTGCAGCAACTCAGGAGCTGAAGCATAAATCCCAGTTCCTGTACATATTGAGGTAGATATATAAAAATATATCTCAACAGATTAAATCGGCTACACACAGAATAAAACAGAAACACGGCCCATAACAGGATAAAATTCGCGGATATAACAAACAGTAAAATGATGGATTTCCTTCGCTTCTCCATCTCTGGGTCACTGGGACTCTCCCCACTGCTGTGGGCCCGGAGTCTCCTGCGGACTCTGCTCGACACTAAAACGTGTCTGACGGTTAAAGCATTGAGCAGCAGAATCAGAACAAATGGAATAAATGGGGTTAAAATATAATGAAGAGTTTCAACTACAGCCCAAACTGGTGACTCAATAACATCCGATGATACAAAACAAAACCAAGGAGAATTAGAAACCCAATATTCTCCTCCATACAGAAAGTACCAGAAAGTGTTCTTTACACAGAACAGCACACTCACTGTTCCGAGAACCACAGCCGCCGTTTTCTCGGTGCAATATTTTATTTTCAGCTTCTGGCAACAAATGGCCACAAATCGATCAAAGGTGAAAGTGACTGTGAACCAGACAGAACAGTCTGTGACTGCGTAAAGCAGGACGGCGTGGATATTACACACTTTAATCTTCAGCATGAACCAAAACTGAGCCTCATAAAGAATAGGAATCTGCCTGGATATGAGATCAGTGATAACGATCAGTAGATCCGCCGATGCCATGGACACCAGGTAACGGGAGACACATTTGGAGAGACCGCACCTTCTCCGAGACAGGATTACAATCGTCACCAAGTTCACTGTAAGGAATAGAAAAACAGGTAAGTGGTTCACTTTTAAAGTTCACCTCGGTCGAACATCAGGGGCCGGATTTTGAAAGAAACAAAGAAAGACTTGCTAAAGCGTTTTCATTAAATGAATGGCTTTTGAAGAGTGGCACTTCCAGAAAGAAACCCTTCCACTGTATCCTAGTAACTGGAAGCATTTCTATTAGAGGCCAGGAAAATTCTATAATGAATTAAAAAATACATGAAAACAGACAGTGAATCCGAGTGGGACACTGGGGGATAGCGAGGTGCACTGGAGAGTGCACAGCGCCCCCAGTGGCAGTCTGGAAAGCACTGGGACAATGACCCAGTGGATGGGACGTGTGGGTGTTGGGTCAGGACTGAATGACCCAGTGGATGGAACGTGTGGGTGTTGGGTCAGGACTGAATGACCCAGTGGATGGGACGTGTGGGTGTTGGGCCAGGACTGAATGAACCAGTGGATGGGACGTGTGGGTGTTGGGTCAGGACTGAATGAATCAGTGGATGGGACGTGTGGGTGTTGGGTCAGGACTGAATGAATCAGTGGATGGGACGTGTGGGTGTTGGGTCAGGACTGAATGCACCAGTGGATGGACCGTGTGGGTGTTGGGTCAGGACTGAATGAATCAGTGGATGGGACGTGTGGGTGTTGGGTCAGGACTGAATGAATCAGTGGATGGGACGTGTGGGCGTTGGGTCAGGACTGAATGCACCAGTGGATGGGACGTGCGGGCGTTGGGTCAGGACTGAATGACCCAGTGGATGGGACGTGTGGGCGTTGGGTCAGGACTGAATGCACCAGTGGATGGGACGTGTGGGTGTTGGGTCAGGACTGAATGAACCAGTGGATGGGACGTGTGGGTGTTGAGTCAGGACACCTGCTCAGTGAGTCAGAGGTCATCGGTGGAACCATAAACCACCACAGCAATAAAAATGTCAAGTGTGGAGGAGAGACACCATTTTAAATAATCTAACACTGCAAATAATTGAGAACAAATTATGATTCAGTCGGTTATTAATTTCACAGCAACTTGCATTATAGAGTGTTTTTAACATGGGGGAAAACACAACAACGGGAATTGGACGCCAAGCCAAACATGGAGAGATTAGGAGGAGTGACCAAAAGCTTAGGTTTTATGTAGGTCCATAAATGAGGAGAGGCAGGTGGAGAGGAAGAAGTATTTAGAGAAATAATTCCAGAGCGTGAGATCTCGGCGGCTGTATTCATGGTCTCCGCCAGTGGAGCGAAGGACTACTCTGGAGGTCATGACATCTCAAGGCTTCAGGTCGATTAAGGTCAAAGAAACCTGGTGCCGATCACTACCTACCGTCCCCATAGCTGTTGAACTTCACTTGGAAGACTCTCTCAGGGTAGCAAGTTACAGAATGCACTCTGTTTGCGGATTTCCATGTTCAACACCAAGAGTGACCCGGGAGCCTCACCACTGGCTGAGCTGGGGGAGACCTGAAGGACACAGCTGCCAGACTGGGGCTATGTTAGGCGGCGAGGGAACCAGCACAAGGCAGTAACCTACTTGACCTTATCTTCACCAAACTGCTTGTCGCAGACACGACTGTCCACGATAAATTTAGTCGAAGAAATGGCCTTAAATTCCTTGAGAAAACAGCATCTCAGCTCCACCGTGTGGACCTCCGCCATCAAGTAGTGTGCGGAACATCCAGGGTCAGTGGGTCAGGTCAGTGACCCCAAAATTGAGTCTTCACACGGGTCATTGGATCTGAATATTGACCCCAAAATGGACCTCCACCGCGTGATGTGGACCACAAACAGTAGAATAGTGAACCACCACAATCTGTAATCTAATGGCCTGACACATCCCTCACTCCAGTAATACCATCATGCCAGGAAATCAAAAGTACAAACAGCAAATGCTGGAACCACTCAGCAGGTCAAGCAGCATCTGTGGAGAGCGGAAGATAAAGATAACGTTTCAGGTCGATGACCCTTCGTCAGAACTGAGCCATGAGACCAATTGTAGTTCAGTGTGGTGTGTGGAGGGAGGGGCCGAAACCAGAACCAGGCCCAATTGTAGATCAGTGTGGAGTGTGGAGGGAGGGGCCGAAACCAGAACCAGGACCAATTGTAGATCAGTGTGGAGTGTGGAGGGAGGAGCCGAAACCAGAACCAGGACCAATTTTAGTACAGTGTGGCGTGTGGAGGGAGGGGCCGAAATCAGAACCAGGACCAATTGTAGTTCAGTGTGGTGTGTGGAGGGAGGGGCCGAAACCAGAACCAGGACCAATTGTAGTTCAGTGTGGTGTGTGGAGGGAGGAGCCGAAACCAGAACCAGGACCAATTGTAGTTCAGTTTGGCGTGTGGAGGGAGGAGCCGAAACCAGAACCAGGCACAGCTTCGACTGAGATACAAGCCTCGTGAAGGCATTACACTCGGATACCTGAATGCTGAAGACCAAAATCAGCAGGCTATCCACAGAGCTGTGTGGTCCCACAACAACGGAATCAGAGCAAAACTCAGTAACTAGTGATTCACCGCCTGATCCCCAAAGCCTATCAAGCACCCAGAATCCTCAGGTCAGAATTATGATGTAATAATTACCACTCACCTGGTGGGCATCTACAACAACATAAAAGAAGCTCAACACCATCCAGGACAGAGCAGTGTTTTTTTGATCGGTGTCCGTGCACATCTCGACTCAATATCCATCCCATCCAGCACTGCGGCTGCAGTAAGTTCGGTCTACAGAATGAACTGTGGCAACTCACCGAGGTTTCTTGGACAGCACCTGCCTACCCTGTGTCCTTTACAGCGAGAAGAAGAGCAGTACTGTCGTAAGAAGCATCAGGTCCAACATACAATCCTGACTTGGACATATACCCCGGTCCCTTCATCAGTGCTCAGTCAGTGCACCGGAATTCCCCAACTAACAACACGTGGCAGCACCATCAGCAGAAGAACTACTTCCCACAACCAGATTCTCAGTTCACGTAGGGTTGGGCGATAAATGGAGCCAGAGTCACCCACATCACAAGAATACATTGCAAGGGAGGGGAATGGAGACTGTGACCAGTGAGGGGAATGGAGTCTGTCTCCAGGGAGGGGAATGGAATCTGTGTCTAGGGAGGGGTATGGAATCTGTGTCCAGGGAGGGGAATGGAATCTGTGTCCAGGGAGGGGAATGGAATATGTGTCCAGGGAGGGGAATGGAATCTGTGTCCAGGGTGGGGAATGGAGTCTGTGTCCAGGGAGGGGAAAGGAGTCTGTGTCCAGGGAGGGGAATGGAGTCTGTGTCCAGGGAGGGGAATGGAGTCTGTGTCCAGGGAGGGGAATGGAGTCTGTGTCCAGGGAGGGGAATGGAGTCTGTGTCCAGGGAGGGGAATGGAGTCTGTGTCCAGGGAGGGGAATGGAGTCTGTGTCCAGGGAGAGGAATGGAGTCTGTGTCCAGGGAGGGGAATGGAGTCTGTGTCCAGGAAGGGAAATGGAGTCTGTGTCCAGGGAGGGAAATGGAGTCTGTTTCCAGGGAGGGGAATGGAGTATGTGTCCAGGGAGAGTAATGGGGTTTGTGTCCAGGGAGGGAAATAGAGTCTGTGTCCAGGGAGGGGAATGGAGTCTGTGTCCAGGGAGGGGATTGGAGTCTGTGTCCAGGGAGGGGAATGGAGGCTGTGTCCAGGAAGGGGAATGGAGTCTGTGTCCAGGAAGGGGAATGGAGTCTGTGTCCAGGGAGGGGAATGGAGTCTGTGTCCAGGGAGGGGAATGGAGTCTGTGTCCAGGGAGGGGAATGGAGTCTATTTCCAAAGAGTGGAATGGAATCTGTTTCCAAGGAGGGGAATGGAGTCTTTGTCCAGGAAGGGGAATGGAGTCTGTGTCCAGGGAGGGGAATGGAGTATGTGTCCAGGGAGTGGAATGGAGTCTGTGTCCAGGGAGGGGAATGGAGTCTGTGTCCAGGGAGGGGAATGGAGTCTGTTTCCAAGGAGAGGAATGGAGTCTGTTTCCAAGGAGGGGAATGGAGTCTGTGTCCAGAGAGGGGAATGGAGTCTGTGTCCAGGGAGGGTAATGGAGTCTGTGTCCAGGGAGGGGAATGGAGTCTGTGTCCAGGGAGGGGAATGGAGTCTGTGCCCAGGGAGGGGAATGGAGTCTGTTTCCAAGGAGAGGAATGGAGTCTGTTTCCAAGGAGGGGCTTGGAGTCTGTGTCCAGGAAGGGGAATGGAGTCTGTGTCCAGGGAGGGAAGGGGAGTCTGTGACGACCGTACGGCAGTTATGGCTTGGACCGAAGACCATAATTTAATTTGTTTTCTGAAAATGTATTTGCTGAATTAAGAACATTCACAACATTATATTTAATACACACATTGTAAATGGCTTAAAGTCAGACTTTCCGAGTTAATCACAAATAAACTTTAAAGAAGGGACTGTCACTTTAAATAGACTGATAATATGACCGACATTGTAAGATGTCACGGTGGGGTTTCAGAAAGTGTCTGAATACAGCTGGAGCCGTGTTAACCTGCTGCCTTTCACCTGCTGTGAGAACTGAACAGATCACCAATTGATCGAAGGCGTATGAGACTGGAAATTTCTAAAAATTTCAATAATCAGTCCTCCGCTTTCAATCGGCTGAAATAATTTCTGCCAACAGGAGATGATGGACAGTCCTTGCGGACCTCACCGAGATCTCCTGAACTGTGGCTGAAGAATGGAAATAAATCAGTTCAAACATAACTAAATAAAGATTTTACTGGAAAATATATTGCAGTTTAAATCTTGTCCTAACCACCTGGAATCAGTGACCGTGAGGCAGAGCGGGAGACGGTGGAAAGTAAGACAGCTGCCTGGAGCTGAATCATTAGTGGATATTGTCCCATATTTCAGTGTATTTGTGATCTATCAGTCAGCGCTGGTTTCCACAGATCAGTGTCATTAACTATATTCGGCGGACCTTAAAACTCCTGTTACCCCTGAACACATATTTCTGATCCGATACCAGAGTTCAGTCCAGAGAGCGACTGCAAGCTGTTCAACAAAGACAATCGATCAATAACATTTCTTTTGTAAAAAAATCAAATAACAGTTAAATCTTATAAAAATACTATCAGTGGAAGCAAGTCGTGAAAAGTATATCGTGTTCTTCGAACTGGGAGCAGTGAATCGGCAACTGATCAAATATTGCATGAGAGAAACATGGTGCATTACCAGAGGTTTAAACTGAACACAATGAATAACCGGGTCTAAACGGCAAGGACAGTAAATGCAGTGAGACATTGTTTACAGAATTAAATGTTGAAACAATGACTCACCAGGAACACCAACAGCAGCGAGGAGCGGATAATAAATCATTTGTACATCGAAAAATGTCCACAGTATCCGAAGCTCAGGTGGAATCTCCCAGAACATGATCTCATTGTCTGTGAGATCCAATGGTCGCTGTTTATATTGGAAACCACACTCAGTCAAACACTGATGGACACACTGAACTGCCCCCATTTATAGCCTGAGGGAACTCTCCAGTGATACAATTAAATGACACACTGACTGACATTAATTACAGTCACTGAACAAACATGTTGTTTCAGTCCATCACGAACTATTGCACAATATACTAAAAGCAACGTGGCATTCATACCAAGTGAATTCCAACAAAAACAAAAACATTATTTCAAACACTGTTGTTAAGAACAGAAATAGTGAATCCCACAAATCTCAAATAATGAATGAGAAGTGAGCGGAGTTCCGATTATTCCTGTGATATAATGTCACCTGTAATTTCAGACTTTCAATTCACTTCACAGGGTAAACTTCACAAAAGTGCAAAATACAAACAGGATGAAAAGAGGCAGATCAGGGAATGGTCAGGAAGGATACACGAGGACTGATAATAGAATGATCAGTAAGGATAGATGGGGACTGATAAAAAAATTGAAGTAAGGATACAAGGGGGTTAAAATAATATAGTAGCAAGGATACATGGGAAAGTTAACACAATGCTCAGTAAGGACACATGGGGACTGATAACACAATCGTCATTGTGGGAACATGGGTATTATAATACAATGGTCAGTAAGGATACATGGGACTGATAAAACAATGATCAGTAAGATTACATGGGGGCTGATAATACAATGGTCAGTAAGGATACATGGGGACTGATAATACAATGGTCAGTAATGTTACATGGGGCAGATAATACAATAGTCAGTAAGGATACATGGGGACTGATAAAACAATGATCAGTAAGATTACATGGGGGCTGATAATGCAATGGTCAGTAAGGATACATGGGGACTGATAATACAATGGTCAGTAAGGATACATGGGACTGATAAAACAATGATCAGTAAGATTACATGGGGGCTGATAATGCAATGGTCAGTAAGGATACATGGGGACTGATAATACAATGGTCAGTAAGGATACATGGGGCAGATAATACAATGGTCAGTAAGGATACATGGGGACTGATAATACAATAGTCAGTAAGGATACAATGGGACACACAATACAATTGTCAGTATGGATACATATGGACTGATAATAAAATGATCAGTGAGGAAACATGGGGGCTGATAATGCAGTGGTCAGTAAAATTACATGGTTACTGATAATGCAATGGTCTGTAAGGATAAATGTGTCTGATGATACAATTTTCAGTAAGGATAAGTGGGGACTGAAAATACAATAGTCAGTAATTATACATGGGGCAGATAATACAATGGTCAGTAAGGATACATGGGGATTGATAATACAATGGTCAGTAAGGATACATGGGGACTGATAATACAATGGTCAGTAAGGATACATGGGAAATGATAATATAATTGTCAGTATTGATACATGGGGACTGATAATACAATTGTCAGTATTGATACCACGGCACTGATAAATCAATGATCAGTAAGGATACATTGGGACTGATAATACAATGGTCAGTAATGTTAGATGGGGACTGATAATACAATGGTCACTAAGGATACATGAGGGCTGATAATACAATGGTGATTAAGATTACATGGGGACAAATAATACAATGGTCAGTAATGATACATGGTTCTGATAATACAATGGTCAGTAAGGATACATGGTGTCTGATAATACAATGATCAGTATGGATAAATGGTGACTGATAATACAATGGTCAGGATGGACACATGGGGGGTGATAATACATGCCCTTTAAGATTACTTGGTGACTGATTATACAATGATCTGTAAGGATACATGGGGACTGATAATACAATGGTCAGTAAGGATACATGGGGACTGATAACACAATGGTCAGTAAGGATACATGGGAACTGATAATACAATGATCAGTAAGGATACATCGGGACTGATAGTACAATGGTCAGTAACGTTAGGTGGGGACTGATTATACAATGGTCAGTAAGGATACATGGGGAAAGATAATACAATGGTCAGTAAGGATACTTTAGGGACAGATAGTACAATGGTCAGTATGGATACATGGGGACCGATAATACAAAGGTCAGTAAGGATACATGGGGGCTGATAATACAATGGTCAGTAAGGATACATGGGAAATGATAATATAATTGTCAGTAAGGATACATGGGGGCTGATAATACACTGGTCAGTAAGGATACATGGGGGCTGATAATACAATGGTGATTAAGATTACATGGGGACAGATAATACAATGGTCAGTAATGATACATGGTTCTGATAATACAATGGTCAGTAAGGATACATGGTGTCTGATAATACAATGATCAGTATAGATAACTGGGGACTGATAATACAATGGTCAGGATGGACAGATGGGGGCTGATAATACTTGCCCATTAAGATTACTTGGTGACTGATTATACAATGATCTGTAAGGATGCATGGGGACTGATAATACAATGGTCAGTAAGGATACATGGGGGCTGAGAATACAATGATCAGTAAGGATACATGGGGGCTGATAATTCAACAATAAGTCATGACTTTATGGGCTGATAATACAAAGTCAGTAAGGTTACATGGGGACTGAGAATACAATGGATGGTATGGATACAGGGGGGCTGATAATAGAATCGTCAGCAGGGATACATAGTGGCTAATAATGCAATGGTCATTAAGGTTACATGGGGGCTGATAACACAATGGTCAGTAAGATAACATGGGGACTGTTAATACAATGATCAGTAAGGATACATGGGGAGTGATAATACAATGGTCAGTAAGGATACATGGGGTCTGATAATACAATGGTCAGTAAGGATACATGGGGGCTGATAATACAATGACCAGTAGGGATACTTGGGGACTGATAATACAGTGGTCAGTAAGGTTAGATGGGGACTGTTAATACAATAGGCAGTAAGGATACTTATGGAATGAAAATGCAATGGTCAGTATGTGTACATGGGGACTGATAATACAAAGATCAGTATGTATGCATGGGCGTTGATAATACAAAGGTCAGTGAGGATACATGTGAACTGATATTACAATGGTAAGTAAGGATAAGTTGGGACTTATAATATAATGGTCAGTAAGGATATCTGGGAACTGTCAATACAATGGTCAGTAAGTATACATGAGAGCTGATAATACAATTGTCAGTAAGATCACATGAGGACTGATAATATAATGGTCAGGAAGGATATATGGCGGCTGATAATATAATGGTCAGTAAGGATACATGAGGACTGATAACACAGTGGTCAGAAACGTTAGATGGGCCTGTTAATACGATGGTCAGTAAGGATACATGTACTGATAATACAATGTTCAGTATGGATACATGCGGGCTGAGAATACAAAGGTCAGTAAGGATAAATGGGGACTGATAATACAGTGGTCAGTAAGGTTAGATCGGGACGGTTAATACACTGATCAGTATGGATACATGGGGACTGTTAATACAAAGGTCAGTATGGATACATGGGGGATGATAATACACTGATCAATAAGGATACATGGGGACTGATAATACAAAGGTCAGTATGCATACATGGGGGATGATAATACACTGATCAATAAGGATACAGGGGGACTGATAATACAAAGGTCAGTATGGATAAATGGGAGCTGATAATACCAAGGTCAGTAAGGATACATGGCGGCTGATAATACAATGTTCATAAAGGATACATAGGAACTGATAATAAAATGGTCATGAAGAATACATGAGGACTGATAATAAAATGGTCAGTAAGGATACATGGGGACTGAAAATAAAATTGTCATGAAGGATACATGGGGACCTAAAAGACAATGGTCATTAAGGTTACACGGGGGCTGATAATACGATGTTCAGTAGGATTACATGGGAACTCATAACACAATGGTCAGTAAGGATACAGGAGGACTGATAATACAATGGTCAGTAAGGATACATGGGGGCTGATAATATAATGATCAGTAAGGATACATGGGGGCTGATAATTCAACAATAAGTCATGACAATATGGGCTGATAATACAATGTCAGTAAGGTTACATGGGGACTGAGAATACAATGGATGGCATGGATACAGGGGGGCTGATAATAGAATCGTCAGCAGGGATACATAGGGGCTAATAATGCAATGGTCATTAAGGATACATGGGGGCTGATAACACAATGGTCAGTAAGATAACATGGGGACTGTTAATACAATGGTCAGTGAGGAAACATGGGGACTGATAATACAATGATCAGTAAGGATACATGGGGAGTGATAATACAATGGTCAGTAAGGATACATGGGGTCTGATAATACAATGGTCAGTAAGGATACATGGGGGCTGATAATACAACGACCAGTAGGGATACATGGGGACTGATAATACAGTGGTGAGTAAGGTTAGATGGGGACTGTTAATACAATAGGCAGTAAGGATACTTATGGAATGAAAATGCAATGGTCAGTATGTGTACATGGGTTTCTGATTATACAAAGATCAGTATGTATGCATGGGGGTTGATAATACAAAGGTCAGTGAGGATACATGTGAACTGATATTACAATGGTAAGTAAGGATAAGTTGGGACTTATAATATAATGGTCAGTAAGGATATCTGGGAACTGATAATACAATGGTCAGTAAGTATACATGAGAGCTGATAATACAATTGTCAGTAAGATTACATGAGGACTGATAATATAATGGTCAGTAAGGATATATGGCGGCTGATAATATAATGGTCAGTAAGGATACATGGGGACTGATAATACAGTGGTCAGAAACGTTAGATGGGCCTGTTAATACGATGGTCAGTAAGGATACATGTACTGATAATACAATGTTCAGTATGGATACATGCGGGCTGAGAATACAAAGGTCAGTAAGGATAAATGGGGACTGATAATACAGTGGTCAGTAAGGTTAGATCGGGACGGTTAATACACTGATCAGTATGGATACATGGGGACTGTTAATACAAAGGTCAGTATGGATACATGGGGGATGATAATACACTGATCAATAAGGATACATGGGGACTGATAATACAAAGGTCAGTATGGATACATGGGGGATGATAATACACTGATCAATAAGGATACAGGGGGACTGATAATACAAAGGTCAGTATGGATAAATGGGAGCTGATAATGCAATTGTCAGTAAGGATACATGGCGGCTGATAATACATTGTTCATAAAGGATACATAGGAACTGATAATATAATGATCAGTAAGGATACATGGGGGCTGATAATTCAACAATAAGTCATGACAATATGGGCTGATAATACAAAGTCAGTAAGGTTAAATGGGGACTGAGAATACAATGGATGGCATGGATACAGGGGGGCTGATAATAGAATCGTCAGCAGGGATACATAGGGGCTAATAATGCAATGGTCATTAAGGATACATGGGGTCTGATAACACAATGGTCAGTAAGATAACATGGGGACTGTTAATACAATGGTCAGTGAGGAAACATGGGGACTGATAATACAATGATCAGTAAGGATACATGGGGAGTGATAATGCCATGGTCAGTAAGGATACATGGGGACTGATAATACAATGGTCATTGAGGATACATGGGGACTGATAATACAATGGTCAGGTAGGATACATGGGGGCTGATAACACAATGGTCAGCAAGATATCATGGGGACTGATAATACAATTGTCAGTAAGGATACACGGGAACTGATAATACAATGATCAGTAAGGATACATGGGGACACATAATACAATGATCTGTATGGATACATGGGGACTGATAATACAATGGTCAGTAAGGATACATCGGGACTGATAATACAATGGTCAGTAACGTTAGGTGAGGATTGATTATACAATGTTCAGTAAGGATACATGGGGACTGATAATACAATGGTCAGTAAGGATACATGGGGAAAGATAATACAATGGTCAGTAAGGAAACTTTAGGGACAGATAATACAATGGTCAGCAAGGATACATGGGGACTAATAATACAATGTTCAGTTAGATTACATGGGGAATGATAATACAATGGTCAGTAAGGATACATGGGGACTGATAATACAATGGTCAGTAAGGATACATGGGGACTGATAATAAAATGGTCATTAAGGATACATGGGGACTGATAATACAATGGTGAGTAAGGATACATGGGGTCTGATAATATACTGGTCAGGAAGGATACATGGGGACAGATAATACAATGATGAATATGGATACATGGGGTCTGATAATACAATGGTCAGTAAGGATACTTGGGGACTGTTAAACCAATGGTCAGCAAGGATACATGGGGACTGTTAATACAATAGTCAAGAAGGATAAATGGGGACTGATAATACAATGGTCAGTAAGGATACATGGGGACTGATAATACAATGGTCAGTCAAGATACATGGGGACTAATAATACATTGGTCATTTTGGATACTTGGGGACTGATATTGAAATGTCACTAAGGATACATGGGGACTGATAACACAATGGCCACTAAGGTTGCATGGGGACTGATAATACAATGGTCAGTAAGGATACATGTGAACTGAGAATACAATGGTCAGTAAGGATACATGGGAACTGATAATACAATGATCAGTAAGGATACATCGGGACTGATAGTACAATGGTCAGTAACGTTAGGTGGGGACTGATTATACAATGTTCAGTAAGGATACATGGGGACTGATAATACAATGGTCAGCAAGGGTACATGGGGAAAGATAATACAATGGTCAGTAAGGATACTTTAGGAACAGATAATACAATGGTCAGTATGAATACATGGGGACTGATAATACAATGGTCTGTAAGGATACATTGGGACAGATAATACAATGGTCAGTAAGGATACATGGGGGCTGATAATACAATGATCAGTAAGGATACATGGGGGCTGATATTACAATGATCAGTAAGGACACATGTGGACTGATAATACAATGTTCAGTAAGGACACTTGGGGACTGATAATACAATGGTCAGTAAAGATACATGGGGTCTGATAATATAATGGTCAGTAAGGATACATGGGGACTGATAATACAATGGTCAGTATGGATACATGGGTACTGATAATAAATTGGTCAGTAAGGATACATTGGGACAGATAATACAATGGTCCGTATGGATACATGGGGTCTGAAAATATAATGGTCAGTAAGGATACATGGGGATTGATGATACAATGGTCAGTATGGATACATGGGTGTTAATAGTACAATTGTCAGTAAGGATACTTGGGGACTCATAATACAATGGTCTTTAAGGATCCATGTGAACTAATAATACAATGGAGTAGGATACATGGGGACTGAAATGGTCAGTATGGATACATGGGTACTGATAATAAATTGGTCAGTAAGGATACATTGGGACAGATAATACAATGGTCCGTATGGATACATGGGGTCTGAAATATAATGGTCAGTAAGGATACATGGGGATTGATGATACAATGGTCAGTATGGATACATGGGTGTTAATAGTACAATTGTCAGTAAGGATACTTGGGGACTCATAATACAATGGTCTTTAAGGATCCATGTGAACTAATAATACAATGGTCGGTATGGATACATGGGGACTGATAATACAATGATCAGTAAGGATATATGGGGACAGATAATACAATCGTCATTAAGTATACATGGGGACTGATGATACAATGGTCAGTAAGGATACACGGAACAGATAATACAATGGTCATTAAGAATACATGGGGACTGACAATGCAATGATCAGTAAGGATACATGGGGACTGATAATTCAATGGTCAGTAAGGATACTTGGGGACTGATAATACAATGGTCAGTAAGGATACATGGGGACTGATAATACAATGATCAGTAAGGATACCTGGGGACTGATCATACAACGGTCAGTGAGGATACATTCGGGACTGATAATTCAATGGTCAGTAAGTTTACCTGGGGACTGATAATACAATGGTCAGTAAGGATATATGGTGACTGATAATACAGGAGTCAGTCAGGATACATGAGGACTAATAATACATTGTTCAGTTTGGATACTTGGGGACTGATAATGAAATGTTCACTAAGGATACATAGGGACTGATAATATAATGTTCAGTAAGGATACATGGGGACTGATAATATAATGTTCAGTAAGGATACATGGGGGCTGATAACTCAACCGTCAGAAAGTTTAAATGGGGACTGCTAATTCACTGCTCAGTGAGGATACATGCGGACTGATAATACAATTATCATTAAGGATACATGGGGACTCATAATACAATGATCAGTATGGATACATGGGAACTGATAATACAATGGTCAGTGAGGATACATTGGGGACTGATAATACAATGGTCAGTAAGGATACATGGGGACTGATAATACAATGATCAGTAAGGATACCTGGGGACTGATCATACAATGGTCAGTGAGGATACATTGGGGACTGATAATGCAATGGTCAGTAAGGATACATGGGGACTGATAATACAATGGTCAGTAAGGATACATGGGGTCTGATAATACAATGTTCAGTAATGATACACGGGTCTGATAATACAATGGTCAGTAAGGATACATGGGGACTGATAATACAATGATCAGTAAGGATACTTTAGGGACGGATAATCCAATGGTCAGGAACGGTATCCGTGACTGATAATACAATGGTCAGTAAGGATATATGAGGACTGATAATACAATGGTCAGTAAGGAACATGGGGACTGTTAATCCAACGGTCAGTAAGGAAACATGGGGACTGGTGATACAATGGTCAGTAAGGATACATGGGGACTGATAATACAATGGTCACTAAGTATACCTGGGGATTGATAATACAATAGTCAGTAAGGATACATGGGGACTGATAATAAAATGGTCAGTATGGATACATGGGGACTGATAATACAATGCTCAGAAAGGATAGTTGGGGACTGATAATACAATGGTCATGCATGATACTTTGGGGGCTTTTAACACAATGTTCAGTAAGGATACATGGGGACTGACATACAATGGTAAATAAGGATCCATGGGGTCTGATAATACAACGGTCAGGAAGGATACATGGGGGCTGATAATGAAATGGTCAGCAAGGATACATGGGGACTGATAATACAATGGTCAGTAAGGATACATGGGGACTGATAATACAATGGTCAGTAATGATACTTGGGGACTGACAATACAATGTTCAGTAAGAATACATGGGGCGTGATAACACAATGTTCAGTAAGATTACATGGGGACTGAATACAAAGAATAGTTAGTTTACATGAGGACTGATAATACAATGGTCAGTAAGATTACATGGGGACTCATAATACAATGGTCAGTAAGGATACATGGGGACTGATAATGCAATGGTCAGCAAGATTACATGGGGACTGATAATACAATGGACAGTAAGGATACATGGGGACTGATAATGCATTCATCAGTATGGACACATAAGGACTGATAATACTATGACCAGTAAGTATACATGGGGGCTAATAATACAATGGTCAGTAGGATACATGGGGACTAATAATACATTGGTCAATAAGGATACATTGGGACTGATAATTCAATGGTCATTATGGATACATGTGAACTGAAATTCAATGATCAGTAAGGTTACATGGGGACTGATAATACAATGGTCATTAAGGATACATGGGGACTGATAATTCAATGGTCAGTAAGGATACACGTGACTGATAATACAATGGTCAGTAAGGAAACATGGTGACTGCTAACACAAAGGTCAGTAAAGATACATGGGGACTCATAATACATTGATCAGTAAGGATACATGGTGACTGATAATTAAATGGTCAGTAAGGATACATGGGGACTGATAATACAATGGTAATTAAGTACACATGGGGACTGATAATACAATGGTCAGTAAGGATACGCGGGACTGATAATACAATGGTCAGTAATGATACATGGGGACTGTTAAAACAATAGTCAGTAAGGATACATGAGGACTGATAATACAATGGTCAGTTTGGATTAATTGGGACTGATAATACAATGGTCAGTAAGGATACATGGGGACTGATAATGCAATTGTCAGTCAAGATACTTGGGCACTAATAATACATTGGTCAGTTTGGATACTTGGGGACTGATACGGAAATGGTCAGTGAGGATACATGTGGACTGAAAGTACATTGATCAGTAAGGATACATGGGGACACATAATACAATGATCAGTATGGATACATGGGTACTGATAATACAATGGTCAGTGAGGATAGATGTGAACTGGTAATACAAATGGTCAGTATGGATACATGGGGACCGATAAATCAATGATCAGTAAGGTTATTTGTGGACTGATAATACAATGGTCAGTAAGGATACATGGGGACTGATAATACAATTGTCAGTATGGATACATGGGGACTGATAAATCAATGATCAGTAAGGATATATCGGGACTGATAATATAATGGTCAGTAACGTTAGGTGGGGACTGATCATACAATGGTCAGTAAGTATACATGGGGACTGATAATACAATGGTCAGTAAGGACACATGATGACTGAAAATACAATGATCAGTAAGGATAATTTGGGGACTAATAATACAATGGTCATTAAGGATACATGGGGACTGATAATACAATGGTCAGTAAGGATACATGGTGACTGATAACACAATGGTCAGTAAAGATACATGGAGACTGATAAAACAATGGTCATTAAGGATACACGGGTCTGATAATACAATGTTCAGTGAGGATACTTTGGGGACTGATAATACAATGATCAGTAATGAAACATGGGGACTGATAATACAATGATCAGTAAGGATACTTGGGGACAGATAATACAATGGTCAGTAAGGATACATGGGGATTGATAATACAATGGTCCGCAAGGAAACACGGGACTGATAATACAATGGTCAGTATGGTCACATGGAGACTGATAATACAATGGTCAGTATGGATACATGGGCTGATGATAAAATGTTCAGTATGGACAGGTGGAAACTGCTAATACAATGGTCAGTATGGATACATGGCGTCTGATAATACAATGGTCGGTAAGGATACATGGACACTGGTAATACAAGGATCAGTAAGGATACACGGGACTGATAATACAATGGTCAGTATGGATACATGGGGACTGATAATACACAGATCTGTAAGGATATATGGGGACTGATAATACAATGATCAGTAAGGATACTTTGGGGACGGATAATCCAATGGTCAGTAACGGTACCTGGGGACTGATAATACAATGGTCAGTAAGGATATATGGGGACTGATAATACAATGGTCAGTAAGGAACATGGGGACTGATAATACAATGGTCAGTAAGGTTACATTGGGACTGATAATACAATGGTCATTAAGGATACATGTGAACTAATAATACAATGGTCAGTAAGGTTACATGGGGACTGATAATACGATGGTCAGTAAGGATACATGGGGACTGATAATAACATTTTCAGTTTGGATACATGGGGACTGATAAATCAATGATCAGTAAGGTTACATGGGGACTGATAATACCATTGTCAGTAAGGACACATGGGGACTGATAATACAATGGTCAGTAAGGATATTTTGGGGACTAATAATACAATGGTCAATAAGGATACGTTGGGGACTGATGATACAATGATCAATAAGGATACATGGGGACCGATAATTCAATGGTCAGTAAGGATACATGGGAACTGATAATACAATGGTCAGTAAGGATACATGAGTGCTGATAATACAATGGTCAGTAACAATACTTTGGGGACTGATAATACAAAGGTCAGTATGGACACATGGAGACTGGGAATACAATGGTCAGTATGGATACATGGGGACTGATAATACAATGGGCTGTATGGATACATGGCAACAGATAATACATTGATCAGTAATGAAACATGGGGACTGATAATACAATGGTCTGCAAGGAAACACGGGACTGATAATACAATGTTCAGTATGTATACATGGGGTGATAATAAAATGGTCTGTATGGACACATGGAAACTGATAATACCATGGTCAGTATGGATACATGGATTCTGATAATGCAATGGTCGGGAAGGATACATGGGGACTGATAATACACAATTCTGTAAGGATACATGGGGACTGATAATACAATGATCAGTAAGGAACATGGGGACTGTTAAACCAACGGTCAGTAGATACATAGGGACTGGTGATACAATGGGCAGTAAGGATACATGGGGACTGATAATACAATGGTCAGTAAGGATACATGGGGATTGATGATACAATGGTCAGTATGGATACATGGGTGTTGATAGTACAATTGTCAGTAAGGATACTTGGGGACTCATAATACAATGGTCCTTAAGTATACATGTGAACTAATAATACAATGGTCGGTATGGATACATGGGGACTGATAATACAATGATCAGTAAGGATATATGGGGACTGATAATACAATCGTCATTAAGTATACATGGGGACTGATGATACAATGGTCAGTAAGGATACACGGAACAGATAATACAATGGTCATTAAGAATACATGGGGACTGATAATACAATGGTCAGTAAGGATACATTGGGACTGATAATAAAATGGTCAGTATGGATACATGGGTGCTGATAGTACAATGGTCAGTAAGGTTACATGGGGACTGATAATACGATGGTCAGTAAGGATACATGGGGACTGATAATACAATGATCTGTAAGAATACATGGGGACTGGGAATACAATGGTCAGTAAGGATACATGGGGATTGAAAATACAATGGTCCGCAAGGAAACACGGGACTTGTAATACAAGGATCACTAAGGATACACGGGACTGATATTCCAATCGTCAGTAAGGATACATGGGGACTGATGATACAATGGTCAGTAAGGATACACGGAACTGATAATACAATGGTCATTAAGGATACATGGGGACTGATAATACAATGGTCAGTAAGGATACATGGGGACTGATAATACAATGGTCAGTATGGATAAATGGGGACTGATAATACAATGGTCGGTATGGATACATGGGGGCTGATAATACAATGATCAGTAAGGATACATGGGGACTGATAATACAATGGTCAGTAAGGATACAATGGGGACTGATAATACAATGTTAAGTAAGGATACATGGTGACTGATAATACAATGTTCAGTAAGGATACACGGAGCTGATAATACAATGTTCAGTAAGGATACTTTGGGGACTGATAATAAAATGATAAGTAATGAAACATGGGGACTGATAAAAAAAATTTCAGTTTGGATACATGGGGACTGATAATACAATGGTCATTAAGTATACATGTGAACTAATAATACAATGGTCGGTATGGATACATGGGGACTGATAATACAATGATCAGTAAGGATACTTTGGGGACTGATAATACAATGGTCAGTAAGGATACACGGGTCTGATAATACAATGTTCAGTAAGGTTACTTTGGGGACTTATAATAATAATGATCAGTAGTGATACATGGGGACTGATAATACAATGATCAGTAAGGATACACGGGACTAATATTACAATCGTCACTGAGGATACATTGGAACTGATAATACAATGGTCATTAAGGATACATGGGGACTGATAATGCAATGATCAGTATGGATACATGGGGACTGATAAATCAATGATCAGTAAGGATACATGGGAAATGATAATCCAATGGTCATTTCGGATTAATGTTGACTCATAATACAATGGTCAGCAAGGATACATGGGCTCTGATAATGCAATGGTCAGTAAGGATACATGGGGACTGATAATACAATGGTCGGTATGGATACATGGTAACTGATAATACAATGGTCAGTAAGGATACATTGGGGACTGATAATACAAACGTCAATAAGCATACATGGGGACTGATAATACACTGGCCAGTAAGGATACATGGCGACTGATAATACAATGTTCAGTAAGGATACACGGGTCTGATAATACAATGTTCAGTGAGGATACTTTGGTGACTGATAATACAATGATCAGTAATGAAACATGGGGACTGATAATACAATGATCAGTAAGGATACTTGGGGACAGATAATACAATGGTCAGCAAGGATACATGGGGATTGATAATACAATGGTCCGCAAGGAAACACGGGACTGATAATACAATGGTCAGTATGGTCACATGGAGACTGATAATACAATGGTCAGTATGGATACATGGGCTGATGATAAAATGTTCAGTATGGACAGGTGGAAACTGCTAATACAATGGTCAGTATGGATACATGGCGTCTGATAATACAATGGTCGGTATGGATACATGGACACTGGTAATACAAGGATCAGTAAGGATACACGGGACTGATAATACAATGGTCAGTATGGATACATGGGGACTGATAATACACAGATCTGTAAGGATATATGGGGACTGATAATACAATGATCAGTAAGGATACTTTGGGGACGGATAATCCAATGGTCAGTAACGGTACCTGGGGACTGATAGTACAATGGTCAGTAAGGATATATGGGGACTGATAATACAATGATCAGTAAGGAACATGGGGACTGATAATACAATGGTCAGTAAGGTTACATGGGGATAGATAATACAATGGACAATAAGGATACATGGGGAATGATAATAAAATGTCAGTATGGATACATGGGTGCTGATAGTACAATGGTCAGTAAGGATACTTTGGGACTGATAATATAATGGTCATTAAGGATACATGTGAACTAATAATACAATGGTCAGTAAGGTTACATGGGGACTGATAATACGATGGTCAGTAAGGATACATGGGGACTGATAATAACATTTTCAGTTTGGATACATGGGGACTGATAAATCAATGATCAGTAAGGTTACATGGGGACTGATAATACCATTGTCAGTAAGGACACATGGGGACTCATAATACAATGGTCAGTAAGGACATTTTGGGGACTGATAATACAATGTTCAGTAAGGATACGTTGGGGACTGATGATACAATGATCAATAAGGATACATGGGGACCGATAATTCAATGGTCAGTAAGGATACATGGGGATTGATAATACAATGGTCGGTATGGATACATGGGGACTGATAATACAATGGTCGGTATGGATACATGGGGACTGATAATGCAATGGTCAGTAAGGATACATGGGGACTGATAATACAATGGTCGGTATGGATACATGGGGACTGATAATACAATGGTCAGTAAGGATACATTGGGGACTGATAATTCAGTGGTCAGTAAGGATACATGGGGACTGATAATACACTGGCCAGTAAGGATACATGGGGACTGATAATACAATGTTCAGTAAGGATACACGGGCCTGATAATACAATGTTCAGTGAGGATACTTTGGGGATTGATAATACAATGATCAGTAATGAAACATGGGGACTGATAATACAATGATCAGTAAGGATTCATGGGGACAGATAATACAATGGTCAGTAAGGATACATGGGGATTGATAATACAATGGTCCGCAAGGAAACACGGGACTGAAAATACAATGGACAGTATGGTCACATGGAGACTGATAATACAATGGTCAGTATGGATACATGGGCTGATGATAAAATGTTCAGTATGGACACGTGGAAACTGCTAATACAATGGTCAGTATGGATACATGGCTTCTGATAATTCAATGGTCGGTAAGGATACATGGATACTGGTAATACAAGGATCAGTAAGGATACACGGGACTGATAATACAATGGTCAGTATGGATACATGGGGACTGATAATAAACAGATCTGTAAGGATATAACGGGACTGATAATACAATGATCAGTAAGGATACTTTGGGGATGGATAATCCAATGGTCAGTAATGGTACCTGGGGACTGATAATACAATGGTCAGTATGGATACATGGGTGCTGATAGTACAATGGTCAGTAAGGATACTTTGGGACTGATAATACAATGGTCATTAAGGATACATGTGAACTAATAATACAATGGTCAGTAAGGTTACATGGGGACTGATAATACGATGGTCAGTAAGGATACATGGTGACTGATAATAAAATTTTCAGTTTGGATACATGGGGACTGATAAATCAATGATCAGTAAGGTTACATGGGGACTGATAATACCATTGTCAGTAAGGACACATGGGGCCTGATAATACAATGGTCAGTAAGGATACGTTGGGGACTGATAATACAATGATCAATAAGGATACATGGGGACCGATAATTCAATGGTCAGTAAGAATACATGGGGACTGATAATACGATGGTCAGTATGGATACATGGGGACTGATAATAAAATTGGTCAGTAAGGATACATGGGGACTGATAATACAATGGTCAGTATGGATACATGGGGACTGATAATACAATGGTCAGTAAGAATACATGGGGACTGATAATACGATGGTCAGTATGGATACATGGGGACTGATAATACAATTTTCAGTTTGGATACATGGGGACTGATAAATCAATGATCAGTAAGGTTACATGGGAACTCATAATACCATTGTCAGTAAGGATACATGGGGACTGATAATACAATGGTCATTAAGGATATTTTGGGGACTGATAATACAATGATCAGTAACGATATTTTGGGACTGACAATACAATGGTCAGTAATGATACACGGGACTGATAATACAATGGTCATTAAGGATACATGGGGACTGATAATACAATGGTCAGTAAGGATACATGGGAAGTGATAAAACAATGGTCAGTAAGGATACTTTGGGGACTGATAATACAATGGTCAGTAACGATATTTTGGGACTGACAATACAATGGTCAGTAATGATACACGGGACGGATAATACAATGGTCATTAAGGATACATGGGGACCGATAATACAATGGTCAGTAAATATACATGGGGACTGATAATCAATTGGTCAAAAAGAATACATGTGGATTGATAATGCAATGCTCAGTAAGGAGACACGGGACTGATAATACAATGATTAGTAAGGATACATGTGGATTGATAATAGAATGGTCAGTAAGGATACATGGGGATTGATAATACAATGTTCAACAAGGAAACACGGGACTGATAATACAATGGTAAGTATGGACACATGGAGAGTAATAATACAATGGCCAGTCAGGATAAATGAGTGCTGATAATACAATGTTCAGTAACAATACTTTCGGGAATGATAATACAATGGTCAGTATGAGCACATGGAGACTGGTAATACAATGGTCAGTATGGATACATGAGGGCTAATAATACAATGGTCAGTATGGACACATGCAGACTGATAATACAACGGTCAGCATGGATACATGGGGACTGATAATACAATGGTCAGTAAGGTATACATTGTGACTGATAATACAATGGTCAGTAAGAATTCATGGGGACTGATAATACAATGGTCAGTATGGATACATGGGGACTGATAATCCAATGGTCAGTAAGAATAAATGGGGACTGATAATACAATAGTCAGTATGGATACATGGGGATTGATAATACAATGATCACTAAGGAGACATGAGGGATGATATTACAATGTTCAGTAAGATTACATTTGGTCTGATAATACAATGTTCAGTAAGGATACATGGGGGGTGATAATACAATATTCAGTAAGATTCCACGAGGACAGAAAATACAAAGATCAGTAAGATTACATGAGGACTGATAATACAATGGTTAGTAAGGATACATGGGGACTGATAATACAATGATTATTAAGGATAAATGGGGACTGATAATACAATGGTCAGTAAGATTACATGGGGACTGATAATACAATGGTCAGTAAGAATACATGGGGACTGATAATACAATGGTCAGTAACGATACATGGGGACTGATAATACAATGATCTGTAAGGCTACATGGGGACTGATGATGCAATGGTCAGTAAGGATACATGGGGACTGATAATGCAATGGTCAGTAAGGATAAACGGGACTGATAATACAATGGTCAGTATGGATGCATGGGGACTGATAATACAATGTTCAGTAAGGATACTTTGGGGACTGATAAACCAATGGTCAGTAAGGGTACCTGGGGACTGATAATACAATGGTCAGTAAGGATATATGGGGACTGATAATACAATGGTCAGTAAGGATATATGGGGACTGATAATACAATGGTCAGTAAGGATATATGGGGACTGATAATACAATGGTCAGTCAGGATACATGTGGTCTAATAATGCATTGTTCAGTTTGGATAATTGTGGAATGATAATGAAATGGTCACTAAGGATACATGGGGACTGATAATACAATGGTCAGTCAGCATATATGGGGGCTGATAACTCAATGGTCAGTAAGATTACATGGGGCCTCATAATACTATTTTCAGTATGGATTCATGGGGACTGATAATACAATGATCAGTAAGGATAAGTGGGGAATCATAATACAATGATCAGTATGGATACATGGGGACTGATAATACAATGGTCAGTCAGGATACATGGGGGCTGATAACTCAATGGTCAGTAAGATTACATGGGGCCTCATAATACAATTTGCAGTATGGATTCATGGGAATGATAATACAATGATCAGTAAGGATATATGGGGAATCATAATACAATGATCAGTATGGATACATGGGCACTGATAATACAATTGTCAGTAAGGATACATGGGAAATGAGAATCCAATGGTCATTAAGGATACATGGGGACAGATAATACAATGGTCAGGAAGGTTACATGGGGACTGATAATACAATGTTCAGTAATGATACATGGGGACTGATAATAAAATTGTCTGTATTGATACATGGGGACTGATAAATCAATGATCAGTAAAGATACATGGGAACTGATAAAACAATGGTCAGTAACGTTAGATTGGGACTGATAATACAATGGTCAGTACAGATAAATGGGGACTCATAATACAATGGCCAGTAAGGATACATGGGGACTGATAACACAATGGTCACTAAAAATACATGGGGACTTATAATACATAGATCAGTAAGGGTACACGGTGGCATAGTGGTTAGCACTGGTGCCTCACAGCGTGTGGAGTTTGCACATTCTCCCAGTGTCCGCGTGGGTTTACTCCGGGTGCTCCGGTTTCCTCCCACAGTCCAAAAATGTGCGTGTTTGGTTGATTTGGCTATATTAAATTGACCCTTAGTGTTAGGGGGGGATTAAATATGTGGGGTTATGGGGATAGGATGGGATATGTTCGTGGGAATTAAATACGTGGGGTGGGATATGTGTCCTGTGGGGATTAAAGCAGGGACAGGGTGCTGGATTTGGATGATCAGCCATGATCGTATTGAATGGTGGAGCAGGCTCGACGGGCCGAATGGCCTACTCCTGCTCCTAGATTCTATGTTTCTATACATGGAGACTGATAATTCAATGGTCAGTAAGGATACTTGTGGACTGATAATACAATGGTCAATAAGGATACATGGGGACTGATAACACAATGGTCAGTAAAGATACATGGGGATTCATAATACAATGATCAGTTTGGATACATGGGGACTGATAATTCAATGGTCAGTAAGGATACATGGGAAATGTTAATACAATTGTCAGTATTGATACATGGGGACTGATAATACAATTGTCAGTACTGATACCACGGGACTGAAAAATCAATGATCAGTAAGGATACATGGGGACTGATAATACAATGGTCAGTAATGTTAGATGGGGTCTGATAATACAATGGTCAGTAAGGATACCTTGGGGACTGTTAATACAATGGTCAGTAAGGATACATGGTGACTGATATACAATGATCAATAATCATTCATGGGGACTGATAATATAATGGTCAGTAAGGATACATGGGGGTTGATATTACAATGTTCAGTAAGATTACATGGGGACTGATAATACAAAGATCAGTAAGATTACTTGAGGACTGATAATACAATGGTCAGTCGGGATACATGGAGACTGATAATACAATGATCAGTAAGGATACATGGGGACTGTTAATACAATGGTCAGTATGAATTCATGGGGACTGAGAATACACCGGTCTGTAAGGATACATGGGGACTGATAAAACAATGGTCAGTAAGGATACATGGGGAACGATAATACAATAGTCAGTATGGATACATGTGGACTGATAATACAATGAGCAGTAGGTTTACATGGGGACAGATAATACAATGTTCAGTAAGGATACTTTGGGGACTGATAATCCAATGGTCAGTAACGGTACCTGGGGACTGATAATACAATGGTCAGTAAGGACACATGGGGACTGTTAAACCAACGGTCTGTAAGGATACATGGGGACTGATAACACAATGGTCAGTAAAGATACATGGGGACTGATAATACAATGATTAGTAAGCTTACATGGGGACTCATAATTCAATGGTTAGTAAGGATACTTGTGGACTGATAATACAATGGTAATTAAGGACACATGGGGACTGATAATGCAATGGTCAGTAAGGATAAATGGGAAATGATAATCCAATGGTCATTAAGGATAAATTAGGGTCTGATAATACAATGTTCAGTAAGTATACATGGGGACTGATAATACACTGATCGGTATGGATACATGGGGACTGATAATACAATGATCAGTAAGGATACATGGTGACTGATATTACAGTGGTCAGTAAGGATACATGGGGTCTGATAATACAATGGTCAGTAAGGATATATGGGGATTGATAACACAATGGTCCGCAAGGAAACACGGGACTGATAATACAATGGTCAGTAAGGATACATGGTGACTGATAATACAATGGTCAATAAGGATACATGATGATTGATAATACAATGCTCAGTAAGGATACACGGGACTGATATTACAATGGTCAGTAAGGATACATGTGGATTGATAAAACAATGGTCAGTAAGGATACATGGGACTGATAATACAATGGTCAGTATGGTCAAATGGAGATTGATAATACAATGGTCAGTAATGATACATGGGCTGATAATACAATGGTCAGTATGGACACATGGAGACTGATAATACAATGGTCAGTATGGATTCATGGGGACTGATAATACAATGGTCTGTAAGGATATATGGGCTGATAATACAATGGTCAGTATGGACACATGGAGACTGATAATACAATGGTCAGTAAGGATACATGAGGGCTGATAATACAATGGTCAGTATGGACACATGGCGACTGGTAATACAATGATCAGTATGGATACATGGGGACTGATAATACAATGGTCAGTATGTATACACGGGGACTGATAATACAATGGTCAGTATGGATACATGAGGGCTGATAATACAATGGTCAGTAAGAATACATTGGGGACTGATAATACAATGGTCAGTAAGATTACATGGGGACAGATAATACAATGGTCAGTAAGATTACATGGGGACTGATAATACAATGGTCAGTAAGGATACTTTGAGAACTGTTAATACAATGGTCAGTAAGGATACATGGGAAATGATAATCCAATGGTCATTAAGGATAAATGGGGACTGATAATATAATGGTCAGTAAGGATACATGGGGGTTGTTATTACAATGTTCAGTAAGATTACATGGGGACTGATCAGGCAATGTTCAGTAAGGATACATGGGGGGTGATTTTACAATGTTCAGTAAGATTACATGGGGACTGATAATACAAAGATCAGTAAGATTACATGAGGACTGATAATACAATGGTCAGTAAGGATACATGGGGACTGATAATACAAAGATCAGTAGGGTTACATGGGGACAGATAATACAATGTTCAGTAAGGATACTTTGGGGACTGATAATCCAATGGTCAATAACGGTACCTGGGGACTGATAATACAATGGTCAGTAAGGATATATGGGGACTGAAAATACAACGGTCAGTAAGGATACTTGGGACTGATAATACAATGGTCAGTAAGGACACATGGGGACTGTTAAACTAACGGTCTGTAAGGATACATGGGGACTGATAACGCAATGGTCAGTAAAGATACATGGGGTCTGATATTACAATGGTCAGTAAGGATAATTGTGGACTGATAATACAATGGTAATTAAGGACACATGGGGACTAATAATGCACTGGTCATTAAGGATACATGGGAAATGATAATCCAATGGTCATTAAGGATAAATGGGGTCTGATAATACAATGGTCAGTAAGGATACATGGGGACTGATAATACACTGGTCGGTATGGATACATGGGGACTGATAATACAATGATCAGTAAGGATGTATGGTGACTGATAATACAATGGTCAGTAAGGATACATGTGGACTGATAAAACAATGGTCCGCAAAGAAACACGGGACTGACAATACAATGGTCAGTATGGTCACATGGAGATTGATAATACAATGGTCAGTAAGGGTACCTGGGGACTGATAATACAATGGTCAGTAAGGGTACCTGGGGACTGATAATACAATGGTCAGTCAGGATACATGGGGACTAATAATACTTTGGTCAGTTTGGATACTTGGGGACTGATAATGAAATTTTCACTAAGGATACATGGGGACTGCCATTACAATGGTCAGTAAGGATTCATGGTGACTGATAATACAATGTTCAGTAAGGCTACATGGGGACTGATAATGCACTGGCCGGTATGGATACATGGGGACTAATAATACAATGATCAGTAAGGATACATGGTGACTGATATTACAATGGTCAGTAAGGATACATGTGGACTGATAAAACAATGGTCAGTAAGGATACATGGGGATTGATAATACAATGGTCCGCAAGGAAACACGGGACTGATAATACAATGGTCAGTATGGTCACATGGAGATTGATAATACAATGGTCAGTGAGGATACATGGGGACTGATAACACAATTATCAGCAAGGATACATGGGGACTCATAATACAATGATCAGTGTGGATACATGGGGACTGCTAATACAATGGTCAGTAAGGATACATAGGAAAGGATAATACAATTGTCAGTATTGATACATGTGGACTGATAATACAATGTTCAGTAAGGATATACAGGGAATGATAATACAATGGTCAGTCAGGATACATGGGGACTAATAATACATTGGTCAGTTTGGATACTTGGGGACTGATAATGACATTTTCACTAAGGATACATGGGGAATGACACGACAATGGTCAGTAAGGATACATGGGGACTGATAATACAATGTACAGTTAGGCTACATGGGGGCTGATAACTCAATGGTCAGTAAGTTTACATGGGGACTGTTAATACAATGGTCAGTGAGGATACATGGGGACTGATAATACAATGGTCAGTAAGGATACTTGGGAAATGATAATACAATTGTCAGTATTGATACATGGGGACTGATAATACAATTGTCAGTATTGATACCACGGGATTGATAAATCGATGATCAGTAAGGATACATGGGGACTGATAATACAATGGTCAGTAATGTTAGATGGGGTCTGATAATACAATGGTCAGTAAGGATACATGGGGACTCATAATACAATGATCAGTGTGGACACATGGGGACTGATAATAAAATGGTCAGTAAGGATACTTGGGAAATGATAATACAATTGTCAGTATTGATACATGGGGACTGATAATACAATTGTCAGTATTGATACCACGGGATTGATAAATCAATGATCAGTAAGGATACATGGGGACTGATAATACAATGGTCAGTAATGTTAGATGGGGTCTGATAATACAATGGTCAGTAAGGATACATGGGGACTGATAATACAATGGTCAGTTAGGATACATGGGGACTGATAATACAATGGTCAGTAAGGATACACGGGACTGATAATACAATGTTCATTAAGGATACATGGGGACTGATAATACAATAGTCTGTAAGGATACATGGGGACTGATAACACAATGGTCAGTAAAGATACATAGGGACTGATAATGCAATGATCAGTAAGGATACATGGGGACTTAAATTCAATGGTCAGTAAGGATACTTGTGGACTGATAATACAATGGTAATTAAGGACACATGGGGACTGATAATACAATGGTCAGTAAGGATACATGGGAAATGATAATCCAATGGTCAATAAGGATAACTGGGGACTGATAATACAATGGTCAGTAAGGATAAATGGGAAATTATTTTCCAATGGTAATTAAGGATACACGGGACTCATAATACAATGGTCATTAAGGATACATGGGGACTGATAATACAATGGTCAGTAACGATATTTTGGGGACTGATAATACAACGGTCAGTAAGGATTCACGGGACTCATAATGCAATGGTCATTAAGGATACATGGTGACTGATAATACAATGGTCAGTAAGGATACATGGGGACTGATAACACAATGGTCAGTAAGCATACATGGGGACTCATACTACAATGATCACTAAGGATACATGGGGACTGATAATTCAATGGTCAGTAAGGATACATGGGGATTGATAATACAATGGTCAAAAAGAATACATGGGGATTGTTAATACAATGCTCAGTAAGGAGACACGGGACTGATAATACAATGGTCAGTAAGGCTACATGTGGACTGATAATACAATGGTCAGTAAGGATACATGGGGATTGATAATACAATGGTCAACAAGGAAACACTTGACTGATAATACAATGGTCAGTATGGACACATGGAGTCTGATAACACAATGATCAGTAAGGATACATGGGGACTGATGATAGGTGTGGTCTTCATGGAAAACAGCGTTAGATGGCAGGGCTAATCAGACCAGAGTCGACAGTTGTTATTTAGTTCCCATTTAAAGGTTATATTGTGTGTCGTTTTTAGATACAGCGCTTTGATTTCATTATCTGTTTTATTACAAATGCACACTCTGCACGCAAACATTAATATTAAATATATATATACAGATAGGTAGATAGATAGATAGATAGAGAGATAGATAGATAGATAGATAGATAGATAGATAGATAGATAGATAGATAGATAGATAGATAGATAGATAGATAGATAGATAGATAGATAGATAGATAGATAGATAGATAGATAGATAGATAGATAGATAGATAGATAGATAGATAGATCGATAGATAGATAGATAGATAGATAGACAGAGAGATAGAGAGAGGGAGGATAGATAGATAGAGAGAAATGGGTGGTAGATAGCTATAGATTACGGTAGATGAAAGAAAATATAGTCAGGCAGAGTGCGACCATATAACAGTTGTTTGACACGGTCTTTACTCCCCATGTGTGACGCAACAGGAGATTACATTGCTCAACTAATCCGGGAACTCCACGCAGTCCATTCATCCTTCATATCACCCTGGTGATTTTTTGAGCCACTTTCTCTGAAGTGAGGATCTCCTTCCTAAGTTTTGACGTTCACACTGAAAATAACATGAGGCAAAATAATGATCATTTTACACAATCACCTGAGTCATAGTAATCAGCAAATGCAAGAAAACTAACGTACAGATTTCAGACATAGCCGAACACCGAAATACAGGAGCTAAAGTAGTGGAGCTAAATTTATTAAGCATCTAACCCGTGCTGTACCTGCCCTGGGAGAGTTTGATAGGACAGTGTAGAGGGAGCTTTACTCTGTATCTAACCCGTGCTGTACCTGCCCTCGGAGTGTTTGGTGGGACAGTGTAGAGGGAGCTTTACTCTGTATCTAACCCGTGCTGTACCTGCCCTCGGAGTGTTTGGTGGGACAGTGTAGAGGGAGCTTTACTCTGTATCTAACCCGTGCTGTACCTGCCCTGGGAGTGTTTGATGGGACAGTGTTGAGGGAGCTTTACTCTGTATCTAACCCGTGCTGTACCTGCCCTGGGAGTGTTTGATGGGACAGTGTAGAGGCAGCTTTACTCTGTATCTAACCCGTGCTGTACCTGTGTGTAGAGTGTTTGATAGGATAGTGTAATCTCGGTGTTAACGTTTTCTTCTGATTACGCTCCTGTGAAGCATCTTGTGACATTTTATTAGTGTAACTGTGCTCTATAAATGCGATTTGTTGTTGGTGTTGCTGTACTGAATTGATCTATTAATACATCCCAATAATCTGTTTGCTCTTAATCAGGTCGTGAACCCTAAGTTTTCTGTGCACAATAATACTAAGTCCTGTTATCGCTCAACCTCTTTCAATATTGTTCGCTGTAAATAATAAGAATACTCTCTGAAGTTCCGACAAACATGCATCACACTGCATTTATGCAGGTGAAATGCCATTTCCCATTCTTTGGCCCATTCGCCTTGCGCATCTAAATCTGTTTGCAGTAAATGAAGTCTTCGCCCTCGAGAGTCAAATAGGTTTACAAGTTCCCCTGCAGGGCATCACCACATTATTTAAATGGATGTTTAACCTGAATACATAAATTGCACGATCCGGATCAATCCCCATGCAAGTGTATTAGTGCACATGTGTCATTCCTAAAGAAATGTGGTCAGGATGTTTAATTTTACCACTGGCGTTTGGTAAATAACTAAACAACTTCAGATTTCTTAGAATTGTTTACTCTTCGATCTGTCATTGGCTGAAATAGAGATGATGCTTTGGGCTGGAGGCATTTTGAACGTAGATAACATAATCAATAAATCCGGGTCCAATCCAGCAATACAAAGAAAAGGTGGTTCCGTGACCTGGTTGTAGCTGCGATTCAAACCTGGTTCTGTAGCTAAAATCACATTTGGGCTTCCTGAATGTTGCCCTGACCAAGGACTAACAAAGATTAGTGAATAACTAAGTTTAATTCATTAACAAGTTTGATTATTGACATAACAGTGCCCTGAAGTAAAAAGGTTAGTTGCGGGTGTGTAGTTTTGATCAGCATTATTAAACTTGTGTGAAACTTGAAACCTCTGCAGGGCGTCCAATCAGGCAGTGGACTGATTATCCAGCCCGCCCCAATTTCCTTTTTCTTCAATGGAAAGTGAAATCGGGTGGGATTTGTCGGCCAACGAGTGCCACTCGAATTTGGGCGTAAATTACCATCGCCGAGCACGGCGCATAAATTTGTTCATAGTTCAGCGTCATTGCTGCGTAACTGGGATCCAGGAAATTCCTGGCCGCAATAGAGGCGGAAAACATGAGAAACACATTTGCAGTGTAGCTCTAGCAGTGACCTAGTTTATGCAGATGTGGTGTGAGGGCATTATGGGATCAGCCTGCGATACCCAAATACCCACAGTTCCCGGATATAGCGCCTTGACTGCATGAGCCAGATGGCAAATGACTTACGGTCCCAGTGGAGAACGCGCGCCTACAATGCAAGAGAAAGGGGAAAGTATTGTAATGGAATTGAACTGTTTTGCAGGAAAGTCTAGCGAAGGACACTTAAGAACATAACATGAAATAGGATCAGGAATAGTCTATACGGCCCCTCGAGGCTGCTCTGCCATTCAATAAGATCATGGCTGATCTTCTACCTCAACTCCACTTTCCCGCCCGATATCCATATCCCTTGATTCTTATAGAGTCCAAAAATCTATCGATCTCAGCCTTGATTATTCTCAACGATTGAGCATCTACGACCCTCTGCTCGAGAGAATTCCAAAGATTCACAACCCTCTGAGTGCAGAAATATCTTCTCATCTTAGTCCTAACTGGCTGATCCCTTATCCTGAGACCATGCCTCCTAGATCTAGAATCTCCGGTCAAGGGAAACAGCCACTCAGCATCGACACTGTCAAGCCCTCTCACAATATTATGGGGTAAAAATTCAGTTGGTTGCGCCTCCCGTTAGCGCCTTAAGAGGGCGCTAATGGGGCGCAAAGCCGCTAACGCCCGGGCGCAGCGATCTTTGCGCCGCTCGAGAACTTAACTTGAGATTGTGCGGCGGCGCTAAAACTTACCGCTGCGACCACCTGCGCGCGCAGATTGTGACGTCATTCCATGGTGCAACGCCCTTGTGGCACCCGGAGCGGATATTGAGTGGCGCCCCCTGCCTTACCGCCTGGCGCTTCCAACGACCGGAAGACAGGAACGCTATCAATCGCTGTGGGGCTGGGGGGCGCTATTTAAAGGGGGCCTCTTCCTGTCTTTTTCTGCACTCGTTCTGAGAGAGAGAGAGATTCGGAGAGAGAGAGAGAGAGAGACTTCTACATTGACTCAACGCTTTGTGAGGTAGTTTTGCCTATTGATCCTAACTTTGTTGCTACTTTAGTTGCTGTCCCTCATTACTTTGCTTTAAAGAGAATATGGGGGCTGCACTGATTGGGGGCGTCGTCCTGCTCCAGCTGAATCGGAGGATACAGAGACGCAGAGAGAGAGTGGCAATGATGGCCAGACGGAGGAGGGCCATCAGGCGTCTGTACAGGAGAGCTTACCCTCCCAGGGTATATCGTGAACAGCTCTCCTGCATCCATATGTCCGAGGAGCTGTGTTTGCGAAGGCTGCGATTCAGCAAGGAGGTGGTCACTGAGCTCTGCCACCTGCTGCAGCCAGATCTGCAGCCTCAACTGAGGTCCAGGATGTCTCTGTCGGTGGCAGTGAAGGTCACAGTGGCTCTCAACTTTTACGCCACTGGCTCATTCCAAGCTGCTGTTGGGGACCTCGCCAATATCTCCCAGTTCGCGGTGCATTGCTGCATCCGGCAGGTCACAAATGCCCTCTTCAGAAGGAGACGAGAGTTCATCTCTTTCCCTATGACCCCAGACAAGCAGCGTGACCGCGCTCTGGGCATTGCGAGGGTAGCGGGCTTCCCCATGGTGCAGGGCGCCATTGACTGCACGCATGTGGCTTTGCGTGCTCCGCGTGAGAATGCAGAGGAATTCAGGAACAGAAAGGGGTTCCATTCCTTGAATGTCCAGTTGGTCTGTGACCACAGACAGCTGATACTCGCTGTCAATGCCCACTATCCTGGCAGCTGCCACGATGCTTTTATCCTGCGCCAGACTACTGTGGCAGAACTTTTCGAGGCACCGCACCGTTGGTTAGCTTCTCGGGGACAAGGGGTATGCATTGAGCACCTGGCTGATGACACCGCTCCGTACGCCCAACACCCCTGCTGAGCTGCGGTACAATGAAAGCAATCAAGAAACCAGGAACATTATTGAGCGCACAATCGGCGTGCTGAAACAACGGTTCCGCTGTCTGGACCATTCCGGAGGAGCCCTGCAGTACTCGCCTGAGCAAGTATCGAACTTCGTAGTCGTGTGCTGCATGTTGCATAACATGGCAATCCTCAGGACCCAGCCAATGCCACCAGGCCTTGGAGCACCACCAGAGGAGGAGGAGGAAGAGGAGGAAGAGGACGAGGACGATGATCATCAGCAGCACCAAGGCGGGAGGGCGGCCCACAATGGTCAAACTGCAAGGGCCGTCCGTCAACGATTAATAGCAAGCCGCTTCTAGGGCCCCTGCCATTGCTACCAACATTAATCAACCCAGCACGCAACCCCTAAGCCGGCCAAGGCACCAATAATTCCAACCATCAACCATGTATATTTTGAATACAGAAACTTATTTATTTTACAAACTCTGTGTGTGTCAATTCCTCATGACAAACTCATAGAAATAAACACAAAAAAACAGTCAATAACATAACTGGTTCTCACAACCTGGAGATAATGTCCAAAACACTAAACAAAAGTTGCACCATGAACCTCGGCCTTTAATAAAAAAATGACCAGCATTTTGTCACACCTCCTACTTTTTGCCCTTCGAGGGTGATCTCCTTCCCTTGCGCACTTCCCCCCTTCTAACCCTACTGCTCCTCCGTAATGGGACCTCAGTGGCTGCAGCAAGGCTGGTGGAAGGCTGCTGCTCGTCAGACCCTGACACTGCAGATGCCCCTGAAGGACGGCCTGGACCACTTCTGGGCCTGGAGGGCCCGGCTGCAGACTGCACCAACTCTGCATGGGCGGCAGCAGTCTGTCCTACAGGCGGTGGCAAGTGCAGTGGAGAAGTGACAGTGTTGGCAGCAGGAATGCTGTCATCGTGAGAGAGGACAGCAACTCCCTGCTCGCCCGACACACTGGCACTCCCACGGGGCAGCACTTCAGCATCCGGAGCAATCTGCCGGAGAACAGATTGCTGGCCTGCTGCGGCGCGGTGACAGCCCCGGGGACATGTGCACGAACCATCGAGGTTGGCAGCAGTCTGTGCTCGCGTGGCCTCAATCTGAGTCTGTATGAGAGCAGTCAGAGATGGGATCACGGCAGCCAGTGACTGAATTGCAGCACTAAGCATTAGTGTGGCATCCGCCTGTGCTACAGCGAAGTGCTCCACACTCCTTGCCAGTGACTCAATGCATTCGGGCACCCTTCCCACTGCACCCATGTGCTCAGTGTGCATGCCCACCGCCTGGGTGTTCATTTCTGCGATCAGCCGCTCCTCCTCTGCGTCCATTGCAGTAGGAGTGTCTGGCATACTCTCCCTCTGGGGAGAAGGCCCCCGTTCTTCCCTACCCCCCCCCCCATGGCGTTGCTGCAGCCCGCTGGGTCCTGGAGCTTCACCCTCATCAGCCCCTTCCCCCCTGCTCCCCTCCGGGGAAGGCGTGTTCCCAGTGTGGGCATGGGCTTCCTCGGGAGAGGGTGGCACTGATGCTCTGGCTTCCTCTTCCTCCTCAGCTGCAGCATCACTCCCAGAGGCAGCTTCAGGGCCCGTCTCCTCAGCTGGTGAATCACCATCTGAAAGCAGGGAGGTACAAGAGTGGCTTTAGCGTGAGGACAGGGTGGCAGTAAGGGAGGAATAAGTGCAGCGAGTTAGCAAGTTGGATTGAAAGTGGCAAAGGCTGGTGTTGTGAGGGACAAGTGGAAGGACAGAGGACAAAAAGGTGATGACCTTACCATTGCTGTCCAGAACGGGGTCGGCGTCTCCAGTGGCGACGGGACCGATCACCCGGCTTGCCACAATCCTGTGGACGCGCTCCTCAAGATCGCTGAGGGGTTGCAGCTGAGGCCGCCCTCCACCTGTCCGTTGCTGCTGTCTCCTATTATGAGCCAGCTTGGTCTGCAAGAAAAAGGACAGCATCTGAGTAAATATACAGCCATGGTCTTGCCTGATGTGCCTCCCATAGGTGAATAGCCCTTACAATATGCAGCCATGGTCTTGCCTGATGTGCCTCCCATAGGTGAATAGCCCTGACTGTATGCAGCCATGGTCTTGCCTGATGTGCCTCCCATAGGTGAATAGCCCTTCCTGTATGCAGCCATGGTATTGCCTGATGTGCCTCCCATAGGTGAATAGCCCTTACTGTATGCAAAGTGTGGAATGTGTGTGTGTGTTTGATGAAAGGGCCATAGGTGTTGGATGAGTGTTGTGCATTGGGGTTTTAAGACCCTCTGGCCATAGAGTGAGGTTGAGATGGAGGGATGGAGAGGTATTGAGAAAAAGCCACTCACCCTGACGACCCGAGTGAGGTCGTTGAACTTTTTGCGGCATTGAGTATGGGTCCTGGGCACCATGCTCCTGGAGGAGACGCTCTGAGCCACCTCCCTCCACACTCTTCTGAACTCGCGTGGCAAAGGCCTCCTGCCACTCTCAGGGAAGAGCATACATCGTCTGCGCTCCACTGCGCCAACCAGAGCATCCAAGGCCCGCTCGGTGAAGCGATGAGCGCGTTCTCTCACCATCTCCATGCTTGGCAGCAAAATGGATTCACAGGTCTCTCCAGGCTGAGATTCAAGGCTGCAATGAGCAGGGTGTGGCTGGGGAGCAAGTGGCCCCCCCCGCTTTAAGAAGTGGCCGGCGCCAGTGTGTCTGTGTTCCCTCGCTAACTGGCAGCAGCTGCGCTGCACTCGCGCGCTGAGTTAGCGCCTCACTCCTTGGCCTTTGCGCCTTAAGACAGGTGTGCAGCGCCTGCTTTAGCGCTCCACTCACCTCCCGGGGCGGTAAAAGTGAAGTTTCCAGTCAGTGCCGATAATTAGCGCCAGGTGCTAATATTTGCGTCCAGACGATATTTGCGCCCCAAATGGGGCGCGACCTAATTTCTACCCCTATGTGTTTCAATGAGATCACACTTGGTGCCAATGCGTTGAGATATAACCCAAAACTGGGCAAAGCCGTGGCAGGTGGAGTTCAACGTGAGAGGTCATCCAATTTGGACCTAACAAAGATCGAGCAGAGTATTTTCTAAATTGTGAGAAGTGATGAACTGTGGAGGATCAGATAGATGATGTCCAGGTACAGGAATCACTACAAGCGAGTGGACAGGTACAGAATATATTCAGAAAGGCTGATGGATGTTGGCCGCCATCTCACGTGGTCTGGAATACAAAGAGGTGGACATAGAATGACATGTATAAGCTCGAGTTAAACTCCATTTAGAGTACAGTGTTCAGTTCTGGGCCTCCTTCCCTTCCCACTCCCGCACTGATCCCGCTGGAGTTCCCCAAGGATCTATCATTGCCCCCTCCTATTTCTCATTTACATGCTGACCCTCGGCGATATCATCAGAACGCACTATGGCAGATTCCACAAGTAGGCTGATGACACCCAACTCTATCTCACCACCACCTCTCTCGACCCTGCAATTCGCTCAGATTTGTCACACTGCCTGTCCTACATCCAATACTTCATGAGTTGAAATTTCTTAATATTGGGAAGACCAAAACCATTGTCTTTGGTCTCTGCCACAAACTCCGTTCCCGAGCCACTGACTCCACCCCTCTCCCTGGCAACTGTCTGAGGTTGAACCAGGCTGATCGCAACCTTGGTGTAATAAGTGACCGTGAGATGAGTATGCGACCACATATCCCATCCATCACCTAGACTGCCTACTTCCACCTCCATAACTCCGCCCGACTCCACCCCTGCCTCAGCTCATCTGCTGCTAAAACCTTCATCCAACCTTTGTTAGCTCTGGACTTGACTATAACATAGCTCTCCTGGTTTGTCTCCCATCTTCCACCCTCCATAAACTGAAGCTCATCCAAAACTCTGCTTCCCGTCTCCTAACTCATACTAAGTACCGGTCACCCATCACCCTGTGCTCGCTGTCCTACATTGGCTCCCAGTCCAACAACGCTGCGATTTTATCATTTTAATTCTTGCTTTAAATCCCTCCATGGCCTCATCCCTCTCTGTCTCTGTAACCTCCTGTAACCCTAGAACCCTCCGAGATCTCTGCGCTCCTCCAATTCTGACCTCTTGCGTATCCCTGATTTTAATCGCTTCGCCATTAGTGGCCATGCTCTCAGCTGCCAAGGCCCTAATTCTGGAATTCCCTCCCAAAACCTCCCATCTCTCTAACGCTCTCTCTCTCTACCTTTAAGACGCTTCTGAAGTCCAACTCTTTGACCAAACTTTTGGTGATCGGTCCTATTATCTCCTTATATGGCTCGGTGTCACATTTGTGTTTGATAACGCTCATGTGAAGCGCCTTGGGACGTTTTATTAAATACAATTTTTTGTTGTTGTTATGCACCGCACCTATGAACAATGGCCTAGAAATTGCGGTCAATGGTGCAACTCCGGAGGACGCCTCCGACCCCCGAAACACATATAAAATTAGCTCCTGGCTCCCAGGCTGTGGAGAGTTCCGGTCTCAGTTCTCCAGGTGCACGGCAGGTTAAAGGCCCACGGATCCCAGGCTGTGGAGAGTTGCGGTCTCAGGTCTCCAGGTGTGCGGCAGGGTAAAGGCCCACGGATCCCAGGCTGTGAAGACTTCCGGTCTCAGGTCTCCAGGTGTACAGCAGGGTAAAGGCCCACGGATCCCAGGGACGCAGGCGGTTCGGAAGCCTACCTCAGATCACGTGGGCCGGGTCCTCCAATGACAAAGGAGAATTCCATTGCAATCATTTACGAAGGGAATCCCCTAATGATGGGAAATAGAATCCCAAAATCTAATAATCATGCAATGCACAGAATTGCAATCATTATTCATAAGTTCCTTCATTGCACCAATCTCAGTGAAAATTTATTTTTTTAATAATAATTTTAAACATCATTAAGACTGTAATCCGGGCTAATATTTGCATAACGTGCATCTGCATACTTTGGGATTTCTAAATGTTTTATTTAAGCCATATATATTCCCTTACGCTGATGCAAGCAGGCCCTGCACCTGATTGCATCAACCGTAAGACTTACGTGGGCAATTGCTGGCCAGTCATGGGGCAAATAGCCCAACTCTGCACCAAGGATTGCTTTTCCAGAGCCCCCATCGAGGGCCTGTGAATGCTTACATTGAAAGGCCGCAAGATCCGGATTTTGCGCTCGCGCATGTGGAAATCCGGAATTTGCAGGGAATTTCAAAGGGATTGCCACAGTGTAGTCTGAGAGTAAGCCTTTACCGACACCGCGATTTCAGGGCCAATATATTAGCCTTGGAGTGGGTGCAGGGCAGATTCACCATAAGAACATAAGAAGTAAGAGCAGGAGTCGGCCATATGGCCCCTAGGGCCTGCTCCGCCATTCGATAGGATCATGGCTGATCCGAACCTAGACTCACGTCCACTTTCCTGCCCGCTCCCCATTACCCTTAATTCCCTTACCAGCTAGGAAACTGTCTATCTCCGTTTTAAATTTATTTAATGTCGCAGCTTCCACCGCTCTCTGGGGCAGCAAATTCCATAGATTTACTACCCTCTGAGTGAAGAAGTTTCTCCTCATCTCAGTTTTGAAACGGCAGCCCCTTATTCTAAGATTATGCCCCCTTGTTCTAGTCTCACCCATCAGTGGAAACATCTTCCCCGCCTCCACCCGATCAAGCCCTCTCACAATCTTATATGTTTCGATAAGATCGCCTCTCATTCTTCTGAATTCCAATGAGTATAGGCCCAACCTACTCAACCTTTCCTCATAAGTCAACCCCCTCATCTCCAGAATCAACCGAGTGAACCTTCTCTGAACTGCCTCGAGAGCAAGTATATCTTTTCTTAAATATGGAAACCAAAACTGTACGCAGTATTCCAGGTGTGGCCTCACCAGTACCTTGTATAACTGAAGCAAGACTTCCCTGCTTTTATACTCCATCACCCTTGCAATAAAAGCCAAGATTCAATTGGCCTTCCTGATCACCTGCTGTACCTGCATACTAACCTTCTGTGTTTCATGCACCAGGACCCCCAGATCCCTTTGTACTGTAGCACTTTGCAGTTTCTTTCCATTTAGATAATAACTTGCTCTTTAATTTTTTTCTGCCAAAATGCATAACCTCACACTTTCCAACATTATAATCCATCTGCCAAATTTCCGCCCACTCACTTAGCGTGTCTCTGTCCTTTAGCAGTTTTTTTATGTTCTCCTCACTCACTGCTTTTCCTCCCATCTTTGTATGGGAAGTCAGCGAAAGACCAGGGAGGTAAGACTAACTGGTAAGTACTTTCCTTAAACCTTCCTAGAAAGTAAAACTAAAACTAGTGGGATTTGGTTATTTTAAAAAGGAATAAGAGGAGTACACTATACATTGGTCTAAGTAAGCTTCGGGAAAACAAAAGTAAATAAATAAACTAAAACTAGAAAATTAAAAAGTAATATAAGGGTTAAATCATGGCAGTAGAGCTCGGACCTGTGTCATGCTCCTCCTGTAACATGTGGGAAATCAGGGACGCTTCCTGTGTCCCTGACAACCATGTGTGCGGGAAGTGTGTCCAGCTGCAGCTCATGTGGGACCGCATGACGGCCCTTGAGCTGCGGATGGACTCACTTTGGAGCATCCACGATTCTGAGAGGGTTGTGGATAGCACATTTAGTGAGTTGGTCACACCGCAGGTTAAGGCCAGCGTAGATAATACATGGGTGACCAAAAGGCAGAGCAAGGGCAGGAAGGTAGTGCAGAAATCCCCTGGGGTTGTCTCCCTTAGCAACAGGTTCACCGCCTTAGGTGCTGTTGTCGGGGGGGATGACTCATCGGGGGAAGGCACCAGCAGCCAGGCTCATGGCACCATGACTGGCTCTGTTGCAAAGAAGGGAGTGAAAAAGAGTGGCAGGGCTATAGTAATAGGGGATTCGATTGTAAGGGGAATAGATAGGGGTTTCTGTGGTCGCGACCGAGACTCCAAGATGGTATGTTGCCTCCCCGGTGCAAGGGTCAAGGATGTCTCGGCGCGGGTGCAGAACATTCTGGAGGGGGAGGGGGAACAGCCAGTTGTCGTGATACATGTTGGTACCAACGACGTAGCTAAAAAAAGGGAAGAGGTCCTACAAGTAGAATTTAGGGAGTTAGGAGCCAAGCTAAAAAGTAGGACCTCGAAGGTAGTAATCTCTGGATTACTACCAGTGCCACGTTCTAGTAAGAGTACAGAGAACAGGATAGTTAGGCTAAATACGTGGCTTGAGCAGTGGTGTAAGAGGGAGGGTTTTAAATTTTTGAGGCATTGGAACCAGTTTTGTGGTAGGTGTGACCTATACAAAAGGGACGGTCTACACCTGTGCAAAGATGGAACTGATGTTCTCGGGGTAATTTTTGATAAAGCAGTTCGGGAGCATTTAAACTAGTATGGCAGGGGGCTAGAAACCTATGTAGTGAAATAGAGGAAAGTGAAAGGCAGACAGAAATAAATGGTAAAAGGGTGAGGAACAAAAAACAAAGGGCCAAACTAATTTATAAAAAAGGTGAGCATAAAAAAAGCCTGAGGGTTTTATACCTTAATGCGAGAAGCATCAGGAACAACGTAGATGAATTAGCTGTGGAAATAGAGGTTAATAATTATGATCTAATTGGGATTACGGAAACATGGTTGCAGGGTGAGCAGGGCTTGGAGCTTAACATACAGGGGTATTCAGTATTTAGGAAGGATCGACAAAAAAGAAAGGGAGGAGGGGTAGCATTGCTGGTAAAAGAGGGGATAAATGCAATTGAAAGGAAGGATATTAACTCAGTTAATACAGAATCTATATGGGTGGAGCTAAGAAATAGAGGGGCGAAAAACATTAATAGGAGTGTTATATAGGCCTCCAAATAGTAAAATAGAGGTTGGGGAGGGCATCACGAGGGAAATTAGAGAAGCGTGCAATAAGAGCACAGCTGTCATCATAGGTGACTTTAACTTACATATAGATTGGACTAGCCTAATCAGTAAAAATAATGAGGAGGAGGAATTCCTTGAGTGTTTAAGGGATGGTTATCTGGAGCAATATGTCGAGGAACCAACTCGGGAACAGGCATTATTGGACTGGGTACTGTGCAATGAGAAGGGACTAATTAGTAATCTTGTTGTACGGGGACCCTTGGGTCAGAGCGATCATAACATGATCGATTTCTCACTCGAAATGGAGAGCGAAGAAATTGACTCAGAGACTAAGGTCCTGAATTTAAACAAGGGGAATTATGATGCCATTAGACGGGAACTGAGTAGGTCTGATTGCACAACGTTCCTGGGAGAACTGGAGGTAGATAAACAATGGCAAGCATTTAAAGATAGAATGAAAAAATGGCAAAAAAAAATTATACCAATCTGGCATAAAAGGAAATCTAAAAAGGTGACTCAACCGTGGATAACAGGGGAAATTAGAGACAGCATAAAATCCAAAGATAGGGCGTATAAAATAGCCAAAAAAAGCGCCAGAGCGGAAGATTGGGAACAGTTTAAGATAGAGCAAAGGAGGACAAAGGGCTTAATCAAGAGGGGCAAAATAGCTTACGAAAGCAAGCTGGCGGAAAATATAAAAACTAACTCCAAAAGCTTTTATAAGTATATCAAGAGGAAAAGACTGGTGAAAACCAAAGTTGGTCCATTGCAGTCAGATACGGGGGAATATATAACGGGAAATAAGGAAATGGCAGACCAACTAAATGCATACTTTGGGTCAGTCTTTACGAAGGAAGACACAAAAAACCTCCCTGGGATATCGGGAAAAATAGGGACATTGGCAAAGGAGGAACTGACGCAATTCAATATCTCTAAGGATATGGTGTTAAGGAAGCTAAAGGGATTGAAGGCGGACAAATCCCCAGGGCCTGATAACATGCATCCTAGGGTACTGAAGGAAGTGGCCCTAGAGATAGTGGATGCACTAAGTATGATTTTTCAGAATTCATTAGACTCGGGAACAGTGCCCATGGATTGGAGGGTAGCTAACGTTACCTCACTATTCAAAAAGGGGGGAGGGAAAAAGCAGGTAATTACAGACCTGTAAGCCTTACATCAGTTGTGGGCAAAATGCTGGAGTCCATCATTAAGGATGAAATAGCGGAGCACTTAGCAAATGGGGACAGGATAGGACAGAGTCAACATGGATTTACAAAGGGTAAATCGTGCTTGACTAATCTATTGGAATTTTTTGAGGGAGTAACTGGTAAAATAGATGGGGGAGAGCCAGTAGATGTGGTGTACCTGGACTTCCAAAAGGCCTTCGACAAGGTCCCACATAAAAGATTAGCATGGAAAATTGAAGCTCATGGGATAAATGGGAAAGTATTGACGTGGATAGAGAACTGGCTGTCAGATAGAAAACAGAGAGTTGGAATAAACGGCTCATTTTCTGAATGGCAGGCAGTAACAAGTGGGGTACCACAGGGATCTGTCCTGGGTCCCCAGCTGTTCACAATTTACATTAATGACCTGGATCAGGGAGTCGGATGCAGCATTTCCAAATTTGCAGACGACACGAAACTAGGAGTGGGGGTGGGCTCAGAGGAGGAGACCAGGAAGCTCCAGAGCGATTTGGACAGACTGGGTGATTGGGCGGATAAATGGCAGATGCACTATAATGTGGACAAGTGCGAAGTTATCCACCTTGGGTGCAGGAACGGGAGGGCAAATTATTATTTAAATGGCAATAAATTGGGAGAGGGGGAAGTACAGAGAGACCTGGGTGTTCTTGTACACCAGTCACTGAAGGCGAGCATGCAGGTGCAACAGGCGGTCAAGAAGGCAAACGGTATGCTGGCCTTCATAGCAAAAGGGTTGGAATACAGGAACAGGGATACCTTGCTGCAGCTGTACAGGGCACTGGTGAGACCACACCTCGAGTACTGTGTACAGTTTTGGTCGCCTCATCTGAGGAAAGATGTTCTTGCCATGGAGGGGGTGCAGCGGCGATTCACCAGGCTGATACCAGGAACGGCGGGATTGACCTATGAGGAGAGACTATGTAGTTTAGGGATGTACACACTGGAGTTTAGAAGATTGAGAGGGGACCTCATAGAAGTGTATAAAATTCTGACAGGTCTAGACAGACTAGATGCAGAAGGAATGTTTCCCTTGGCGGGTGAGAACAGAACTAGAGGACATAATTTAAGGATAAGGGCTAAACCATTTAGGACAGAAATGAGGGGGAATTTCTTCACTCAGAGGGTGGTGATCCTGTGGAACTCATTGCCACAGAGGGCAGTGTACGCCAGCTCATTAAATATATTTAAGAGGGAATTAGATATATTTCTACAGGCAAAAGGGGTTAAGGGTTACGGAGAGAAGGCGGGGACGGGATACTGAATTGGAGGATCAGCCATGATCTCATTAAATGGCGGAGCAGGCTCGAAGGGCCGGATGGCCTACTCCTGCTCCTATCTTCTATGTATCTATGTATCTATGTATCGTCAGCAAACTTGGATACGTTGCACTTGGTCCCCTCCTCCAAATCGTTAATATAGATTGTAAAGAGTTGGGGTCCCAGCACTGACCCTTGCGGAACACCACTAGTGACTGCTTGCCAACCCGAGAATTAACCGTTTATCCCAACTCTCTGTTTTCTGTTAGATAGCCAATCTTCAACCCATGCCAGTATATTGCCCCCAATCCCGTGATTTTTTATCTTGTGCAGTAATCGTTTGTGTGGCACCTTATCAAAAATGCCTTTTGGAAGTCCAAATACACCACATCCACTGGTTCCCCTTTATCCACCCTGTTTGTTACGTCCTCAAAGAATTCGAGCAAATTTGTCAAGCATGATTTCCCCTTCATAAAACCATGCTGACTCTGTCCGATTAAATTATGCTTATCCAAATGTCCTGTTACTGCTTCCTTAATGATGGACTCCAACATTTTACCAACCACAGATGTTAGGCTTACTGGTCTATAGTTTCCAGCCTTTTGTCTACCTCCCTTTTTAAATAAGGGCGTTACATTAGCAGTTTTCCAATCTGCTGGGAGCTTTCCCGAATCCAGGGTGTTTTGGAAAATTACCACCAATGCATTCGCAATCCCTACCGCTGCTACTCTCAAGACCCTTGGATGTAAGCCATCAGGTCCTGGGGATTTATTCGCCTTAAGTCCCATTATCTTACCGAGTACCATCTCCTCAGTGATTTTAATCGTGTTTAGCTCCTCTCCCCCCCTATAGCCCCCCGTTTGTCCAGTGTTGGGATATTTTTAGTATCCTCTACTGTAAAGACTGATACAAAATATTTGTTCAGCGTATTTGCCATTTCCGTGTTCCCTACTACTAATTTCCCGGTCTCGTCCTCTAAGGGAGCAACATTCACTTTAGCCACCCTTTTTCTTTTTATATAACTGTAGAAACTCTTGCTATCTGTTTTTAAATATTTTTGCTAGTTTACTTTCATAATCTATCTTCCCCTTCTTAATTAATCTTTTAGTTATTCTTTGCTGGCCTTTTAATGCTTTCCAATCTTCTATACTCCCACTAGATTGGGCTACTTTATAGTGCCTTGTTTTCAGTCGGATACTATCCTTTATTACTTCACTTAGGCACGGATGGCTGTCTTTTCTTTTACGCTCCTTTTCCCTCAGTGGAATATATTTTTCTTGAAAGTTGTGAAATACCTCCTTGAATGTACACCACTGCTCCTGTACCGTCTTAAACCCTAATTTATTTTCCCAGTGCACTTTAGTTAACTCTGCTCTCATACCTTCATAGTCTCCTTTATTTAAGCTTAGTTAGCTGGTTTGAGATCCAACTCTCTCGCGCTCCAACTGAATTTGGAATTCAACCATGTTATGGTCACTCATTCCAAGGGGATCCTTTACTAGCACATTTTTTATTAATCCTGTCTCATTACACAGGACCAGATCTAAGATTGCCTGCCCCCTGGTTGGTTCAGTAACATACTGCTCAATAAACCCGTCCCTAATGCACTCTATGAACTCTTCCTCAAGGCTGTCCTGCCCAATTTGATTTGTCCAGTCAATATGAAAGTTAAAATATCCCATGATTATAGCGGTTCCCTTATTACAAGCCCCAACTATTTCCTGATTTATACTCTGACCAATAGAGTTACAACTGTTAGGATGCCTATAGACTACGCCCACTAGTGACTTTTCCCCTTATTATTCCTTATCTCCACCCAAACTGTTTAACTATCCTGATCCTTTGACCCAATATCATTTCTCACTATTGCAGTGATTCCATCCTTTATTAACATAGCCACCCCACCTCCCTTTCCTTCCTGTCTGTACTTCCTACTAGTCAAATACTCCTGGATGTTTAGTTCCCAGTCATGGCAACCTCGCAGCCATGTTTCTGTAATGGACACCAGATCATACCATGTGTAGTTATTTTTACCGTCAACTCGTCTATTTTGTTACGCATGCTGCGTGCATTCAGATAAAGAACTTTTAAACAAGTTTTTTTACAAATTTATTCCTGCTTTTACCACCTATACTACTTTACCTTTATCTTTATATATTCTGTCCCTTCCTGACACGCTCTGGTTTTTAATTTCCCCACTGCTAATTTGCTCTATTGCCTTTTCCACTGACATTTTTATTCTTCGCTCTCTTGAAACCTCCCCCCCGCCACCCCACTAATTAGTTTAAAGCCCTCTCTACAGCCCTAGTTATTCGATTCGCCAGGGTTCTAGTCCCAGCACTGGCCAAGTGAAGTCCGTCCCAACGGAACAGCTCTCTCCCTTCCCAGTACTGGAGCCAGTGTCCCAAGAAGCAAAACCCATTTCTCCCACACCAGTCTTTGAGCCACGCATTTAACTCTCTGATTTTATTTACCCTAGCCGAGTTTACTCGTGGCTCAGGTAGTAATCCAGAGACTATTAACCTTGTGGTTCTGCTTTTTAATTTGGCCCCTAGCTGTTCATACTCCCTCAGCAGAACCTCTTTCCTTGTCCTATCTATGTCGTTGGTACCAACATGGACCACGACAACTGGATCCTCCCCCTCCCACTCCAAGTTTCTCTCCAGACCAGAGGAGATGTCCTTAACCCTGGCACCGGGCAGGCAACACAACCTTCGGGACTCTCGCTCTCGGTGCAAAGAACCCTATCTATCCCCCTTATGATATTATCCCCCACCACTACAACATTTCTTTTTACTTCCCCCACTTGAATGGCCCCCCTTTCCACGGTGCTGTGGCCAGGTTGCTCATCCTCCCTGCAGTCCCTGCTCCCGTCCTCACAGGGAGTAAGAACCTCGAACCTGTTGGACAAGAGCAAGGGCTGCGGCTCCTCCAACACTACCTCCTGGATTCCCGTACCTGCCTCACTCATAGTCACACCCTCCTGTCCCTGACCACGGACTACATCTGAGTTAGTTAATTTAATTGGTGTGACTACTTCATGGAACACAGAGTCCAGGTAACGCTCCCCCTCCCTGATGTGTCGCAGTGTTTGAAGCTCGGACTCCAGCTCATCAACACGGAGCCGGAGTTCGTGGAGCAGTCAACACTTACTGCAAATGTGATCACCGTGAGCATCAATGGTGTCCACCAGCTCCCACATATTGCGGCAGTAACACATCACCTGCTCTCCCATTCTATGTAATTAATTAATGTATTAATATTTTTTAAATACCCTCTGCCCCGCCTGATGAATATCACACCTTAGAAACTATAAACCACAGAGTTTAAGTTTAAAAAGAGAGAAATACTCACCAACCAATTACTTACCTGCTTTCTGGTGACGTCACACCTCGATTATTTTTTACCTCTCTCCCTCCCTCCGAGTTCGGAGACTGGTCCCGCCTTACCTGGTCTCATGGAGCCTTTTAAACCCTCTGCAGCTGCCTCGCCTCACGCAGGTCCGCCGCCGCACCAGGAAGCTGACAAAGATGGAAAAAGAAAGGAACACCTCCCTCCCCGAACTCCCTCACTCACAAAACTAGCAGCTTAACAATCTGTTCCAATGTGCACTCCCTGACCAACTGCACTCTAGTCTCCCTTATTTTTACTGCTGAGATTTAAATAAGTGAGCTCTCTGGCAGTTACAGAACCAGATTAGACCAGTTTATTAATTAATTACTCTCACCTGCACTCCTGCACAGAGCATGCTTAGCCCTGCCCAAGCCTGGAAGGAACTTAAAACTTGAAACAGTAATTTTAAATGCTAATTGCAAGCACACAAAACTAGAATTTATAAAAAAAAGAGATTAACCTTTAAGATTTACTCCCTCACTCACCAAACTCGCAGCTTAACACTCTGTTCCAATCTGCAACTCGTTGAATAAACCTGGATCGCAAATCGGTGACAGGAATTTCCCTTCCTTCTTCCTTCCTCTTTGTGATTGGCACCGAAATATAGACTAGCGGGAAAACAAATGATTAGGGAGCAGAAAAATAACTTTATCGTTTAGGAAGAAATAGAATTTCAAACATATTTATCAACCTTAATGAGGAGATTAACTGGTTTAGAGTCTTTGGTTGAGTGATAAATAATGGGCAGTACAATGGGGAGAAATCCTGGTTCTTTTCGACATATTCTCATGGCATCTGACGCCTCGGTTTAACGTCTTGTCAGAAAGACGGCACCGCCGACAGTGCAGCTCTCCCTCAGTACTGCTTTGGAGTGTCAGCCTGGATTATGTGTTCAAGTCTCTGGAGTGGGGCTTGAGTTTACTACCGCTGACGCACGGCTGACACCTAAACTCAGTTCATTCGGCTGGAGTGAAATGACGGAGATAAAGGGAAAAATGATAGTGGAGTAAAACATCAACTTGGCGCCCAAGAATAAACCGGGCATCGTAATCCGCCGCCTGTCATATAAACCGCCCGATTTATGCTGCCATCGATTTCATAAGGATTGTAAATCAGTCCGTTTCTATGATGGGCGGTCGATTTAAGAAGGGATGTGCTGTTCGACCAGGATTATTCTGTGTCTGTTTATAACGGATGGCCTGTCATTGGGTATTAATGTTCCTGTTTAACACGGGCATGTTGTCGCTCCCGGATCATTCTCTGTCTATTTAAATCGGGGAAGCACATTCTCTGTCTGTGTTTGTTTCAAAGAAACGCGATTTGAGCTGTGCTGACCGAACAGGGAGTCTCAAACTCGCCCTGAGTGCTATTGAGCCTCATAGAGCAGGAATGGTCTCGGCTGCATTCCAGGCTTGTGCTATGTTAGTTTATCTCACTCGGTGTGGGACTGAACCGCACACAAAGCAGGATGGGCCCAGGAGCCAACCCCAGTCTGAGCTGAATTAACTGACCTCAGCCGGTGTGGTACTGAGCCCCAAAGAACAGGAAATTCCCAGGCTTTAATTCCCGCCCTGTGCTGAGATTGATTATCTCACAAAGAGTAGGAAGGGCCGAGTTTCCAGCACGGGCCTGTGCTGCATTAGCTGTTCTCACCCAGCATGATATTGAGCCGCACAAAGCAGGTTGGGCCCAGGCTTCATCACCGGCCTGTGGGATGTTACTTCACCTCACTCGTGTGGTACTGAGCCACACAGAGCAGGAAGGGCAGAGGATTTATTCCCGGCCTGTGGGATGTTACTTCACCTCACTAACATGATACTGAGCCACACAGAGCAGGAAGGGCAAAGGATTTATTCCCGGCCTGTGGGATGTTACTTCACCTCACTCGTGTGGTACTGAGCCACACAGAGCAGGAAGGGCAGAGGATTTATTCCCGACCTGTGGGATGTTACTTCATCTCACTAACATGATACTGAGCCACACAGAGCTGGAAGGGCAGAGGATTTATTCCCGACCTGTGGGATGTTACTTCACCTCACTAACATGATACTGAGCCACACAGAGCAGGAAGGGCACAGGATTTATTGCCAACCTGTGGGATGTTACTTCACCTCACTCGTGTGGTACTGAGCCACACAGAGCAGGAAGGGCAAAGGATTTCAGGGAAGGTGTTGTCTGTGGTTAATTAGGATATGTTTGTTTCTGTGTAGTTGATGCTAAAAATGTGAAAGGATCTGTCAGGTTCTCTGTAGTTGCTATTTGGACCGGTGTAGGAGCTGTCTGGGACTATGTAGGAGCTGTGCTGTGGGAAAAAACACCATTGAAGTCACTTATAGTCCACGATACGATAATTCTTTAATACAAGAATGCAGGGGAAAGCTTTCGGCAAACCGAAATCTCTCAACTTTACAGTAGTTATGGCAATGTATACATAATCCCATTAACCCTGTGCTACCCACATCAAGTTGGCTACGTCTGCCTAGGAGTATCAGGGTTTATATAAAAGTGTCTGGGTCGTGTAGAAGCAGTATTCGTCTGTGCAGTAGCTGTCTGGGTCTGTGTAGCAGCCGTCTGAGACTGGCTCAGTGCAAAGCGCTTTCCAGACACTGAAGTACTTTTATACATCACTGATATAATGTAGGAAAGGCGGCAGCCAATTTGCGCAAAGCAAGCTCCCACAAACAGCAATGAGATAAGGACCAGATAATCTAATTTTGTTGAGTTCATTGAGGGATAAATATTGCCCAGGATGATTGCCGTCCCAATCTTATTCCGTTTGCAGACAGTCATTAAGGTAAATAATGATGGAGACTGGGGAGGACCCATTTTTCACACCTACCCGCGCTGATCACAAGATCCTCACCCGTGAGGAAGGCTATTCAGCCCATTCTAATTCAGCCCTCCAGAACAAACCTAGTCTTCACACCATTTCTTAATCCAATTGTTTCCGAAATCATTCCAAGGCTTTCACCACCATCGCTCTGCCTGGAGTCCATTCTCAGTTTTGATCACTTTCTTGATATCAGTCCTAAGTAGTTCACTTTCACTTTTGAGCCTGTTCCAGCTTGTTCTTTCCCCCACAAAGTAATTTAAACTAATATTACACGCATGTTACTAACTTGTATATCTCTGTAATAGCATGTCACAGATGCCTGCGTTCTAGGCTGAAATATCCAAGGTGTCGATTTTAACTTCCATCGGGTAAAATCCCTCCCCGCGTGTATGTTTGTTCGACAGGATCGGATTGTGTCTGGTCCTGCTGCTCCCTCCTCTGGCAGCTATGCTGTATTGCACCACCTGGTAGTGCTGCTCCCTCCTATGGCCGCTGCGCGGTATTGCATCACCTGCTCCCTCTGCTGGCTGCTGCGCAGTACTGCTGTGTATGGTTGAGCCTGGAACAACTTCGAGCTCCTCTGCTTCTAGCTGTTTCACAACTGGAAGAGGAGAATGAAGAGTGGAGTTGCATCGTGAGGAGCGGACCTCCCAGAATAGCAGGAGTGAAAAGACGATTTCTTGATCCAGTCTGCTGACAGCTAATGTAGGGTAAGTCATCCTCGGTTCCGAGCGACGGCCAAAAAACAAGAATGTAGGTTCAAGCTAAATGAGAAGGAAGAGAACCGAATACAGGAACATAGGAACGAGAGTAGTCCCTACAGCCCGCTACCTGCTCCGACACTCAGTTAGAACATAGCTGATCTGCACCTCACCTACATTTTTCATTCGCAACAAAGTGGATGAATTAATGGCACTAATAAAAATAAATCGGTTTGATGTAATTGCCATTACCGAGACATGGTTGCAGGGTAAACAAAGCTGGGAACTGAATGTTCGAGGGTACTCAACATTTCGGAAGGACAGACAAAAAGGAAAAGGAGGTGGCGTAGTGCTGTTAATAAGGGATGAGATCGATACGGTAGAGATAAAAGATCTTGGCTCGGCAGATCGTGATGTAGAACTGGAAACAGTTTGGGTGGAGCGAAGAAACAGCAAAGTGCGGAAAACACTGGTGGGAGTTGTGTATAGGCCACCAAACAGTAATGGTAATGCAGGGCACAGTATCAATCAAGAGATTAGAAGTGCATGTAACAAGGGCAATACGGTGATCATGGGGGACTTTAATCTACATTTTGACTGGGCAAATCAAATTACCACGAATGGTAATGGAGGACGAATTATTGGAATGCATGCAAGATGGTTTCCTGGATCAGTATGTGGAGGAACCAACCAGGGAACAGGCTATTCTGGATCTGGTACTGTGTAATGAGAAAGGGCTAATCAATAATCTTGTGGTAAAGGGGCCTTTCGGGACAAGTGACCATAATATGATTACATTTTACATTAAGTTTGAGAGTGATGTAGTCCAATCTGAAACTTAAGATCTTCAATCTAAACAGAGGAAACTACAAGGGTATGAGGGACATGTTGGCCATGGTAGATTGGGAGACTACACTAAAAGGTATCAATGTGGACATACAATGGCTAACATTTAAGGAAATACTGCATAATTTGTAACAAAAATATAATCATCTAGGGCATAAAAACCCAAAAGGAAAAGTGATCCAACCATGGCTAACAAAATAAATTAAAGCTAGTTTTAAGTCAAAGGAGGAAACTTATAAATTTGCCAGAAAAAGCGGTCAGCCTGAGGATTGGGATCTTGATAGAAATCAGCAAAGGGGGAAAAATAAGTTGATAAAGAAAGGGAAAATGGAATATGAGCACAAACTAGCGAAAAATATAAAAACGGATTGTAAAAGCTTCTATAGGTATGTGAAAAGGATCAGACTGACGAAGGTAAATGTAGGTCCTTCACAGTCAGAGACGGGAGAATTTATAATGGGGAATGAGGGAATGGCCGGCAAAGGAAATAAATACTTTGTTTCTGTCTTCACGGAGGAAGACAGAAAAAACCTCCCCAAAATACGAGAAAAGCAAGGGTGTGACAAGAGTGAAGAACGTAAAGAAATTATTATTAGTAAAACAAACAGTACTAGCAAAATTAATGGGACTAAAAGTCGATAAATCCCAAGGACCGAATGACCTACATCCTAAAGTGTTGAAAGAGGTGGCCATTGGGATAGTGGACGCATTGGTTGTCTTCTTCCAAAATTCTATAGATTCTGGAATGGTTCCTGCAGATTGGAGGATAGCAAATGTAACCCCGCTATTTAAGAAAGGAGGGACGGAGAAAATGGGGAACTACAGACCTGCTAGTCTCACATCAGTAGTTGGGAGAACGCTCGGGTGCGCAGAAGGCGGGCAGTGGTCCGCACGTTTCGCACTAACACGGGAAAATTCCCCGGTGCGAGACCGAGTGGAAACATTTTGAAAACTCGTTCAATTAAATAGTAGAAAATGGAACAATTCGCATTCGTTGTTCAATGTATAAAGTCCTGTTACATTTGCTGTTTTCTGTGCAGTTCACTACACACTCAAAACTCTACCGTGTCTCTCACTCCCTCACGTTTCCAGCCCTGACCGGGCAGAAAGCCCCTCTCAAAGCTACACATTCCGGCTGCTTTCAGTTGATTTGTGAGAGATTATTAAAGGATCCTGCAGCGCTGCCTCGGTTCACTTGAGCAGATCTAAGCCGCGTTTCTGCAAACTACGAAACATGTTCTCCAGAATTCCAAGGTGTATAAGGAACTCAACCATCAAATCCCTTTCATTAACAACAGGGGTTCAGGCAATCTTCTGATCGCAAAGCGCTTTAGTCCTTGTCAACATCTCTTGTCTATTTCCCGTTGTTTCCCTTTTCTGTCTGTCTCTCTGGCTCTGTTTATTCTGTGCGTGGCCACCTGCGAGGTGATTTTGAACGAATACCTGTGTTTTTGTCTGCTTGTTACTTTAAACAAATCAGGGAATCAGGCGCTTCTGTGCATCATTCTGGGGATGATGCGGAGATTCTGGGGAAGCAGTGAGACAGGCTTTAAAGCAATATCTGGTTACTCTATCCCCATTCTCAATGTTGGTGGAGCGCAGCACGTTAGTGCAAAAGCCAAGGCTGAAATGCTTAAAACCACCTTTAGCCAGAAGTGCAGAGTGGATGATCAATCTCGGCCCCCTCCAGAGGTCCTCACCACCACAGAAGCCAGTCTCCAGTTAATTCGACTCACTCCATGTGATATCAAGAAAAGACTGAGCACACTGGGGACAGCAAAGGCTATAGGTCCCGACAACATCCCGGCTGTCGTGCTGAAGACTTGTGCTCCAGAACTAGCCGCGCCTCTAGCCAAGCTGTTCCAGTACAGCTACAACACTGGCATCTATCTGACAATGTGGAAAACTTCTCAGGTATATCCTGTCCACAATAAGCAGGACAAATCCATTCCGGACAAATACTGCCCCATTAGTCTACTCTCAATCATCAGCAAAGTGCTGGAAGGTGTCCTTACATTGCTATCAGCTGTACTTATTCCCCAATAACCTGCTCACCGTTGCTCAGTTTGGGTTCCGCCAGGACCACTCAGCTCCAGACCTCATTGCAGCCTTGGTCTAAACATGGACAAAAGAGCTGAATTCCAGAGATCATGTCAGAGTGACTGCCCTTGACATCAAGGCAGCATTTAACTGAGTGTGGCATCAAGGAGTCCTCGTCAAATTGAATTCAATGGGAGTCGGGGGGTGGGGGTGCGGGTGGTGGGGAGCTGGTGGGCGGTGGTGAAACTCTCCACTGGCTGGAGTCATAACTAGCACAAGGGAAAATGATTGTCGTTGTTGGAGGTCAATCATCTCAGCCCCTGGATATCGCTGTACGAGTTCCTCAGGAGAGTGTCCGAGGACAAACCATCTTCAGCTGCTTCATCAATGACATTCCCTCCATCATAAGGTCAGAAGTGAGGATGTTCGCTGTCGATTGCACAGAGTTAAGTTCCATTCGCAACTCTTCATATAATGAAGATGTCCATTCCCGCATGCAGCATGACCTGGATGACATTCAGGCTTGGGCTGATAAATGGCAAGTAACATTCGCGCCACACAAGTGTCAGTCAATGAATATCAACAACAAGCGAGAGTCTAACCACCGCCCCTTGTCATTCAATAGCATTACCGTCACGGAATCTCCCACCATCAGCATTCCAACAAGGCAATAAAGCTTTAACATATCCAGCAAGCTCAGTCGATAGTGTGGTGCGATTTTTAATTTCAGTGCTGTGGTTCGAAAGCCACGTGGAACTTATGATTGTTTTTAAACTTTTATGTAACTTACACGGGAAAGCATCATTAACTAACCGACAACCTCCTTTTGCAGGACGAAATAATGCTAACTGAGGGAGAGTCACTAATTCAATAATTTGATAACTGTTAAACCATATCCCATTTTATACACTGAATTTGAACCATAGAATCATAGAATGGTTACAGCACAGAAGGAGGCCATCCAGCCCATCGAGCCCATGCATGCTCTCTGCAAGAGCACTTCAGCTAGTCCCACACCCTCGCCCTTTCCCCGTAGCCCTGCAATCTTTTTTCCATCAGTTACTTATCCAATAACCTTTTGAAAGCCACGATTGATTCTGCCTCCACCACCTTTTCAGGCCGTGCATTCCAGATCCAAACCACTCGCTGCGGAACGTTCCTTTCCTCGTGTCGCCTTTGGACCTTCGGCCAATCACCTTAACTCTGTGCCCTCTGGTTCTCGACCCTTCCGCAAATGGCATCAGCTTCTCTCTATCTATTCTGTCCGGACACCTGATAATTTCGAACACCTCTATCAACTCTCCTCGCAATATTCTCTGCTCCATGGAGAACAACCGCAGCTTCTCCAGTCTATCCACGTAACTGCAGTCCGTCATCCCTGGAACCATTCTTGTAAATCTCTCCAGCAGCCTCTCTAACGCATTCACATCCTTCCTAAAATGTTGTGCCCAGAACCCTCCAGCTGAGGCCTACCCAATGATGTATAAAGGCTCAGCATTACTTCCTTGCTGTTATACTCTGTGCCTCTATTAATAAAGCCAAGGATTCCGTGTGATTTTTACCAGTCATCTCAACTTGTTCCGCCACCTTCAAAGATACTCTCCCAGGTCTCTCTGTTCCTGCACCCCATTGAAAATTATACCATTTAGTTTATATTGCCTCTCCTCATTCTTCCAACAAAAATGGATCACTTCACCCTTCTCTGTGTTAAATTACATCTGTTATGTCTCTGCCCATTACACCACTCTCTTTATGTCCTCATGTTACTTTCCCTCTCATTGTTTACCACATTTCTGAGTTTCCTTTCATCTGCAAACTTTGAAATTATGCCCTGAATACCCAAGTCCAGCTCATTAATATATATCAAAGAGAGCAGTGGACCTAGTACCGACCCCTGGGAAACACCACTGTACACTTCCCTCCAGTCTGATAAATAACCGTTCACCACTATTTACAACTGACACACGTGCAAAACATCGTATTCATTCTATAAACACCCATTATATATATAAACTCCACACCCATATACACAACAACAAACAAACTTGCATTTATATAGCGCATTAAAGAAGTAAAATGTCATAAGACGCTTCACAGGAGCGATTATCAGACAGAATTTGACACCGAGCCACATAAGGAGATATTTGGGCAGATGACCAAAAGCTTGGGCAATCTGGTAGATTTTAATGAGCGTCCTAAAGGAGGAAAGAGAGGCGGAGAGCTTTAAGGAGGTAATTCGAGCATTTAGGGCTTGGCGCACACACCCACAGTTTATATGTTTACACGGCCATGTTTGCAGTTCTGAATGTTGTTCACATGCCTCAAGTTTAATTGTTTTTCAGAAGCTGCTCGACCTGTTGTGTATTTTGAGCAGTTTCCCAGTTTATTTCCCTGTGATGTGATGATTGTGGGGGCTCGGTGCGTGTAATTCAATTGGCTGCTTGATTTCCTTACACACCTTGGAATTCAGGAGAACCTGGTTCGTGGTTTGCAGAACAAGTTAAGCTGCTGGGGCAGAGCCACCAGGCGCCTGGCTGCAATCGGCGACAAGGAAGCCGAAGCTTGTCAGGCCCGGCTCGCTTAGTCGGTAAAGCATGAGACTCTTAAACTCAGCGTCGTGTGTTCGAGCCCCACGGTGGGCGAGTGCTTTTTGTTCAACTTTAATGTTACTTTCACGGTAACGCATCATTAATTAACCGAAAATCTTCTTTTGCACAATCAAAGAAATAATAAATGAGCGAGAGTCGATACTTCAATACAAAAGCAAAATAATCCCAGCTTACTCCTTGAACAGAGGCCCAACCAGTCCCCATCCATCACCCTCCTTCACCAGGCTGCACTTGTTCTCACATTGATTAACTTCTCCTTTGACTCCACTCACTTCCTCCAAATTAAAGGTGTTGCTATGGGAAACCGCATGGGCCCTAGCTATGCCTGTCTTTTCGTGGGATATGTCGCACATTCTTTGTTCCAGTCCTACTCAGGTCCCCTCCCTCACCTTTTTTTCCAGTACATTAATGACTGTATCATTGCCGTTTCCTGCTCTCGCCCTGAACTAGAACATTTCATTCACTTTGCTTCCAATTTCCACCCTTCCTTCACCTTAACATGGTCCATTACTGACTCTTCCCTTCCCTTCCTCGACTTCTCTGTCTCCATCTCTGGGGATAGGATATTGAAAAACATTCACTATAAGCCGCTGGAAACACCCAGCAGGCCAGGCAACATCCGTGGAGAGAGAAACAGAGTTAATGTTTCAGATCTGGGACCCTTCATCAGAACTGGAGAAAGCTGGAGATGTAACAGATATTAATCAGGTGCAGAGACAGGGGTGGGAGGGGAGGAAGGAATTGAAGGAATATACTGTGCTTTTGTAAGAGGCAGGAAAGATAAAATGTTGCAAATTCAACGGATCATCCTCCGCCATTTCCGCCACCTCCAGCGTGATCCCACCACCAAAAGCTTCTTCCCCTGACCTCCCCTTTCAGCACGCCGAAGGGACCGCTCCTTCCGCGACACCCTGGTCCACTCCTCAATCAGCCCTAACACTCCTTCCCCTTCACCCGGCACCTTCATGTGCAAGCACAGGAGATGCTACACCTGCCCTTTTCGCTCCTCCCTTCCCACTGTCCAGGGCCCCAAACACCCCTTCCAGGTGAAACAGCGATTTACTTATAATTTTAGCAATTTAGTATACTGTATTCACTTCTCACGATGCGGTCTCCTCTACATTAGGGAGACCAAACGCAGATTGGGTGACCGCTTTGCGGAACTTATCCATTCAGTCGGTAAGGGTGACCTCGCGCTTCTGGTCGCCTGTCACTTTAATTCTCCGCTCCGCTCCAAATCAGACCGCTCTGTCCTCGGCCTCTTACACTGTTCCAATAAAGCTGAATGCAAGCTCGAGGAACAGCACCTCATCTTTCGATTAGGCACTTTACAGCCTTCTGGACTCAACATCGAGTTCAACAATTTCAGACTATAAAACCTGCCCCTATTTTTTCAGGTGGCAGCTGTTAATCATTCTGCAATCCCCATTTGCAACATTTCATCTCTGCTGCCTTCAATCCTAGCACAGACCGTCCCTTAAGTTCCTTCCTCCACTCCCCCACTTTCCCTGCCCTTCCACCTGCTTAAAACCTGTTACATCTCCAGCTTTTTCCAGCTCTGATGATGGTTCACAGACCTGAAACCTCTGTTTCTCTCTCCACCTGACCTGCTGAGTGTTTCCAGCATTTTCTGTTGTTATTTCAGATTTCCAGCATCCGCAGTATTTCGCTATTGTACTGGGGAGAGATAACCTCACCGCCTTCTTCGGATGTTTAATCACTTTATTCACTTTCTGATTTGAGCTCCATTTGGAATTAGAGTTTATTTTATTTTATTGTTGCATATTTAACGACAGCATTCAAGAGGGAAAGAGAAACTTGGAGCAACTTCTTCGGTCAAAGCTGCAATGAGACTAGAAAGAATTTAAAGATTTTTAATGAACTTTTCTCAAAAAATAAATGTTAAAAACACTTTTTCCCCCTAAGTTTCGAATACGATTTTGGAAGAAAAAAGCAAAAATCAATGTTCCCCTCATCTAAACAAGTTTCAAGCGGGTTTTGAAGTCCGAACGATTTTAAGCAGGCTCTCAATTGCTTAAAACGTTTTAAAATGGAAATTTCTCAATATTTGATTTTCACCGATCGACTGAAGTGAATAGATTCACACAAACATGCAACCATGCAGTTGAAGTCGGGGAGAGCAGGGGAGGATTTGGAGGAGTTACTTATGACTTTTTATTGATTTTATAGAAATATCATTAAGAAGTTTAGGAAGAGAACCAAAAATGGGGAAAAACACAAACAATTTTATTCTACATAATATAAAACGAGAAAATGCTGGAAATACTCAGCAGACTAGGAAGCATTTGTGGAGAGAGAGAAAAACAGATTTAACGTTTCAGGTCTGTGAACTTTCGTCAGAACTGGAAAATGTTCGAGATGTAACAGACTTTAATCAGGTGCAGAGTCAGCGAAAGGCGGGAGCGGAGGAAGGAACACAAGGGATGGTCTGTGATATGGTGGAGGGCAGGAGTGGTTAAATCCGGCCTCTGCACCTGGTTAAAATCTGTGACATCTCTAACTTTTTCCAGTTGCGACGAAAGGCCACAGACCTGAAACGTTAACTTCGTTTCTCTCTCGCTCTCCACAGATGCTGCCTGACCTGCTGAGAATTTGCAGCATTTTCTGTTTATATTTCAGATTCCAACATCCGCTGTATTTTACTATTGTGAACGATTTTATTTTGTCTGTCGTTCTATAGTCTGAACAAGTCACACGAATAACATAATGATAGATTTCTTCTTAAAATTTTGTTGGAGTGTGAATAGAAACAAGAACTCTGAATTGATGTATGAAAAATGCAGGAAGCTACTTTAGAAGAAACCATTATTTGTTTATTGAGAAAGACACACAAAATACTTTGATTAAACTGATAATGTATAATTTTGATTAGGTATAAATGTTTGATTGAGGAGATTGAAAATTGAGAGCACAATGAAGTTTGTTTCCTGCTATTTAATTGGGAAGTACCTAAAATAATTCAACACTTTTCGTGACAAGAGCAGGGATTAATATTGTCGAGAATGTTTGAGAGAAAAAGCATTGGAAGCGAAATTTGTAAATTAACATCTTTACATCAACATATTAGTAAATATTTCCAAGTCAGTCTAAATAGTTCTCTTGTCCAGGAAGAATGATGAATATTTATTTGTGTTAAATTATAGCTTTTCCTGCTTTTTGTTTTTAATTCAGTGACTCAAATTGTGTTTGTGTTTTTCTGCACTTGTGAATAAGTGCTGCATTTCTGATATGTTACATGGGGGTGTGCTGGTTCAACAAGTCCTCGTTTATTAATGGAAGAGATTGAAGTTTTTGTTCAATTCTTTTTAACACTGTGAATTAAAGAACTACATCACTTTATATTTGTTGGTTGTCTGGTTGCATTGTGATTAATATTCTGATTACATATCTGGACGTACAACACGTCAGCGCCATAGGAAAGCCGCTGCTCCTGCTGCTTATGCAGCCATTGCTATAGTGACATGAGGGATGGGCTAATACATTGAAAACTTTAAAATTAATACAAATTGTACGAATAGATACTCCTCATTCAGCTTACCTTGGGCTTTTCGATTGTTTGTCGATGTGTAACTGAGTGACGTTTCTGAACTGTTAATTTCTTATTCAGCAGCTCTTTTATATTCCAGTCATTTCTGACAAGGATTTACTTAAATAGAGTTTGTACATGACGAAGTAAAAGCTATTAATTAATTCTACCTTAAACAAACTTGCAGAATGGGCAATTAAATGTCAAATGAACTTCAATATATGTAAGTGTGAGGTGTTGCATTTTGGTGGCAGGAATAAGGACCCCAGCTACTCCTTGGAAAATAATAGTCTAAATGGGGTAGAAGTGCAAAGGGATCTAGGGGTATAGATTCACAAACCATCAGAAGTAGCAACGCAGGATAAAAAGTCATAAAAGTGCAAATAAAGCACGGGTTCATTTCTAGAGTAATAGATTTCAAAAGCAGGGAAGTTATGTTAAACTTTCAGAAGCTTGTCTAATTGTCTCATGATTTGAGACAGTGGGGTGACAATATCTCATTACAGTATATATGATTTTAACTGGTTGTTGTTGCTGTCCTTGTTGTAAAAGTTGCTTTTCTAAAAGTTGGTCTAAAATTTGTTGCTGTAAAATTTGCCCACGAAAGAAAAGGTCGCTGAAAGGAGTTCATGGCCGCTCAGTGCAAAAAAATTCGAGGGAACATTGGCGGTGAGGAGCTGAGAATATTAGGTGGGGAGGAGCTGAGGACATTAGGTGGGTTCCGGAGGAGCTGCGGATATTAGATGGGTTCAGGAGGAGCTGAGGATATCAGGTGGGGAGGAGCTGAGGATTGAAGGTGGGGTGGGGAGGAGCGGAGGATATTAGGTGGGTTCAGGAGGAGCTAAGTATATTAGTTGGGTTCAGGAGGAGCTGAGGATCTTAGATGGGTTCAGGAGGAGCTGAGGATTTTAGATGGGGTGGGGAGGAGCTGAGGATATTAGGTGGGGTGGGGAGGAGCTGAGGATATTAGGTGGGGTGTGGAGGAGCTGAGGATATTAGGTGGGGTGGGGAGGAGCTGAGGATATTAGGTGGGTTCAGGAGGAGCTGAGGATATTAGGTGAGGTGGGGGGGAGCTGAGGATATTAGGTGAGGTGGGGAGGAGCTGAGGATATTAGGTGGGGTGGGGGGAGCTGAGGATATTAGGTGGGGAGGGGAGGAGCTGAGGATATTTGGTGAGGTGGGGAGGAGCTGAGGATATTAGGTGGGGTGTGGAGGAGCTGAGGATATTAGGTGGGGTGGGGAGGAGCTGAGGATATTAACTGGGTTCAGGAGGAGCTGAGGATATTAGGTGGGGTGGGGAGGAGCTGAGGATATTAGGTGGGGTGGGGAGGAGCTGAGGATATTAGGTGGGGTGGGGAGGAGCTGAGGATATTAGGTGGGGTGGGGAGGAGCTGAGGATATTAACTGGGTTCAGGAGGAGCTGAGGATATTAGGTGGGGTGGGGAGGAGCTGAGGATATTAGGTGGGGTGGGGAGGAGCTGAGGATATTAACTGGGTTCAGGAGGAGCTGAGGATATTAGGTGGGGTGGGGAGGAGCTCAGGATATTAGGTGGGGTGGGGAGGAGCTGAGGATATTAGGTGGGGTGAGTAGTAGTTGAGTATGTTCGATGCATATATCGAAAGTCACAAAGTGAGGCTGAAGCAAACAGGAGAGCATTTCTGTTATTTGAAACAAATAATATATTCACCAACTTCTTCGAAAAGCAGCAGTACAAAGTGACAAGCCTGGAGTTTACTCTGCAATAAATCTTCAGATTTTCTGAAAAAATTTCCAAAACCACACACAGTTTAAATGGCTGCCTTTATTAATTTTTATTGTTTTTTATTCAATACACTGATGCATTGCTTCAAATATTGAAGAGACATTTCTCGTCATGACATCTCACAATAGACATTAGAAAACATACAAACTGCGCAGTTAAATGACAAGTGAACTTTAACATCGATAAATGCGAGGTGATGCTCTTTGGTAGGAAAATCTAAACATCATGAGGGTAGTGCGGTTGATGTTATGTATATGGACTTTCAAAAAGCGTTTGACAAAGTACCACGTGACATACCTGGTCATACAATTGTAATCCATGCGATTAATGGGACAGGGCAGCATGGATACGAAATTGGCTAAGGTTCAGAAAGCAGAGAGTAGTGGTGACCGGTTGTTTTTCAGATGGAGGGAATTATACAGTGGTGTTCCCCAGCAGTCGCTATTAGCACCAGTGCTCTTTTTGATATATTTTAATGAACTAGAGTTGGGTATACAGGGCATCGAAACTCGGAAATGTAGCACACAATGAGGAGGATAGTCACAGACGTCAGGATGACGTAGACTGACTGGTCAATAAGAGAACATAAGAAATAGGAGCAGGAGTAGGCCATTCGGCCCTTCGATCCTGCTCCACCATTTTTATGATCCTGGCTGACCTTCGGTTAAAAAGTCATTCATGCAACACCTTCCAACTGACCCTCATTCATGCATATAAAGATATCTCCTTACTCAGTTTACTGGCATATTTTGCATTAACGGAATAAAACATAATTGGACCCGAAAGCAAGACTCTAAATGCCAAGAAAATTTGGCTGGGTCTTTACTCTTAAAAACTGTTCCTCAGGCTGAAGGGATTGAGAGCTTCAGAGACGTCCCTGACATGATCCTATCCCTTTGCTTAAGCATCGCCCGAACTCTGATTCAATTAGGCAGACACTATTTAACACAGATAATTGTGAAGTGAAAAATTAGAAGAGGCAATGTGATCTCAATGGTGTAACTGTAAAGGGAGTGCAGGAACAGTGGGACCTAGGCATGTATGTACACTAATCTTTGAATGCGGCCGGACAATTTGAGAAGTATGTTAATAAAGCATACGGGATCCTTCACTTTATTAATAAGCAGTAGAGTACAAAAGCAAGGAAGTTATGCAAAAACTTTATAAAGCACTGATTAGGCTTCAGCTGGAGCATTGTGTCCAATTCTGGGCACCACAGTTGAGGAAAATGTCAAGGCCTATGAGCGTGTGCAGAAGAGATTTACTGGAAAGGTACCAGGGACAAGGGGATTCAGTTAGGTGGAGAGACTGGAGAAGCTGGGGTTGTTCTGGTTAGAGCAGAGAAGGTTCAGAGGAGATTTGATAGAGGTGTTCAAAAGCCTAAATAGATTTGATAGAGACATTAAAGAGCAACTGTTTCCAGTGGCAGTGGGGTCGGTAACCAGAGGACACAGATTTAATGTGATTGGCAAAAGAATCCGAAACAACATGAGGAAGCGTTTGTTTTACACAGCGAGTTGTTGTGATCTGGGATGCGCTGCCTGATAGGGCAATTCAGGAGAAACCTCTTACCAAATGAATGTTCAGAATGTGGAACTCGCTACCACAAGGAGCAGTTGATGCGAATAGCACAGACACATTTAAAGGAGGACCGAGGCATGCACATGAGAGGGAAAGGAATAGAATGATATTTTTACTGGGTTAGATGAAGGAGGGTGGGTGGAGGGTCGTGTGGAGCATGGACACCAACCTGGACATTTTGATTCGAATGGCCTGTCCCTGTGCTGTAAATACTTTGTAAATTGTATTAAACATGTGTAGGACCCGGGTCAGGTCACACTTAGAGAACTGCGCATAGTTATGGTCTCTATATTATATAAAGGACATAGAAGAACTGGAGAAAGTGCAAAAAATACTTACAACAACAGCAACTTGTATTTATAATGCGGCTCTAACATCGTAAAATGACCCAAGCGATTCACGGGAGCGTTATTGAACAAAACCTGACCTTGACCCACAATAGGAGATATTAGGAAAGATGACCAAAAGCTTAGTCAAAGAGGTAAGTTTTAAGCAGCATCTAATGTAGGAGGGAGATTTAGAGAAGCAGAGAGGTTCAGGGAGGGGATTCCTGAGCTTAGGGCCCAATGGTGGAGCGGTTACAATTGGGGATGTGCAAGAGGCCAGAATTAGAGGAACACAGAGATCTCGTGAGTGTTGTGGGACTAGTGAAGCTTGCAGAGGTAGGGAGGGCGAGGTCATGGAAGGATTTGAAAGCAAGGATGATCATTTTAAAATGGAGGCATTGCTGGAACGGGAGTCACTGTAGGTCAGCGAGCACAGGGGTGGTGGTTTACCGGGATTTGGTGTGGGTTAGGTTAGGGGCAGCAGAGCTTTGGATGAGCTCAAGTTATGGAGGGTGGGTGTTGGTAAACCAGCCAGGAGAGAGTTGGTGTTATCAAGTCTACAGCTAGCAAAGGCATGGATGATGGTTTGAGCAGCAGATGAGCTGAGGCAGGGGCGAAGTTCGGCGATGTTACCGAGGTGGATGTAAGCCGTCCTGGTGATGGAGTGAATATCCGGTCGGAAGATCATCATGTGGTCAAATAAGACACCAAGATTGCAAATAGAAAACTGGTGCTAAGGAGAGGGATGGAGTCGGTGGCTTGGCAACGGAGTTTGTGAAGGGGGCCAATAGCTTCGGTCTTACAAATATTTAGTTGGATGGCACCAGAACTGAAAGATTGCAGCTATCGGGAAATATTGAACAGGTTGGGCCTTCCTGCTATAGAAGAGAGAGGACTTAGATGAGGCCTGATAGAGATCTTGAAAATTATGAATGGGTTGGACAGGGTAGATGTGGAGAGAATGTTCACATTTGTGGGAGAATGCAATACTTGGGGTCATAAATTCAAGATAGTTACTAATAAATTCAATTGGGAAATAAGGAGCACTTACTGTACTCAGAGAGTAGTTAGAATGTGGAATTAATTGCTGTCCTCAATCGCTGAAGGGACACTTTACAGAAGAGCTCAGGATTGAAAGCAGCAAACTAGTGGTCCTGTCCCGAAAGACAATGTGGAAAATGTCAGTCAGAAACAGCGCCGAGTCCTAAACACAGTGCTCGCCCCGCCGCTGGCTGTATCTTCAGATCTCCAGCGATTGCTGGTGTAATTCAGTGGATGGCAGTCTGGGGCTGAATCTTACATTCCTGGGCTGGAAACACTGGGAGCCACCTCTGGGCTGCGCTCAGTTATTTCTGATTATTAATGAATTGAATAATTGAGGTAAGCGGATATTTCACCGCCCTCTTCACCTGCTCTCTGAACTTGGACTGGGTCACCCCATAAATAAATGTGTTTGTGCAGCAACTTAAATTCACCAACATAAATCCGACTTGTCCAAAGATATATGAAGGATCAGTGTCATTATTGGGATCTGTTCCTGTAATACTATAATATAAGAAATGTATAACATAGACCAGCCACAGCAGTATGAAGCTGCCGGATAAGGTGAAGAGTAAAATCACAGACTTCCTTCTGCTCTCCATCTCTGGGTCTCTGCCATTCTCTCCCTTGCTCTCACCCCTCAGTCCCTTACGGACCCGACTGGTCACTAAAATGTGTCTGACTGTCAGAGCGTTGAGCAACAGAATTAAAGCGAATGGGAGCAATGGGACTAAAACCGTGCCAAAACAGTTCAATCCCACCCACCCGGGCTCAGTATAATAGTTTGGGATTATGTCACAGAACCACGGCACATTGTCGATTATCACCCAGGGTTGAAATGCAAAGTAGAAGGGAACGTCTTTTAAACAGAGCAGAATGCAGGTTGTTGCCAGAACCACAGCAGCAGTTCTCTCGGTACAATATTTACTTTTCAGCTTCTGGCAACAAATGGCCACAAATCGATCAAAGGTGAAAGTGACGGTGAACCAGACAGAACATTCTGTGGCTGCACGGGCCAGGACAATGATAACAGTACACACAGGGGTGATGGACAGGAAAGACAGTGGGTAATAATAATAATTGATCCTCCTCAGTATGACCTCAGTGACAATGAGCAGGAAATCCGCCGCTGCCATGGCCATCAGGTAGCGAGTGGTGCATTTGGAGAGCCCGCACTTTCCCCGGGACAGGATCACAATCGCCACAAAATTCACTGTAAAACACAGAAGTGAAAAGAGACTGGACATTACTATCACACATTCTCCGTGTCTGAGCCCAGACAGTAAGGGCTGGATTTTAACACCCCAAAAACCGGCGGGTTGGGGTCAGGTAAGACGTGAAAATTGAACAATATCCTCCCGACCCCAACCCGCCTCCAACCCGCCCGCTTCCGAGTTTAACGGAGACGGGACAGGGGGGCGGGCAGCCAACCGCTCCCAGGAGGCGGGTTGGCAAGTTAAATATTTTAATGAGGCGGGCAGGCTCTGATTTACTCTGTTTTACAGGTTTAACTACGGCTGGCCGGGCTTCCTTTGCATCGGGAATGATTTCGCCCCCCTTACCCCCCAAACTCTACCCATCGCCCGAAACCCCCCATGGATAGAAACCTGGGGTCAAGTGGATGTGGTGTATTTGGAATTTCAAAAGGCTTTCGATAAGGTCCCGCATAAGAGATTAGCGTGTAAAGTTAAGGCACATGGGATTGGGGGCAAGGTATTGACTTGGATAGAGAACTGGTTGTGGGACAGAAAGCAGAGAGTAGGAATTAATGGGTCTTTTTTCCAAGTGGCAGCCAGTGACTAGTGGGGTGCCACAGGGATCGGTCCTTGGACCCCAGCTATTCACAATATATATTAATGATCTGGATAAGGGAACTAAATGTAATATCTCCAAGTTTGCAGATGACACAAAGCTGGATGGGCGTGTGTGCTCCGAGGAGGATACTGAGAAACTCCAGGATGATTTGGACAGATTGGGTGAGTGGGCAGAAGCGTGGCAGATGCAATATAACGTGGATAAATGCGAGGTTATCCACTTTGGTGTCAAAAACAGAAAGGCAGACTATTATCTGAATGGCAATAGATTGGGAGAAGGGGAAGTGCAACGAGGCCTGGGTGTCCTTGTGCACCAGTCGCTGAAAGTAAGCATGCAGGTACAGCAGGCGGTGAAGAAGGCCGATGGTATGTTAGCCTTCATAGCGAAAGGGTTTGAGTATAGGAACAGGGATGTCCTGCTGCAGTTGTACAGGGCCTTGGTGAGACAACACCTTGAGTACTGTGTGCAGTTTGATCGCCTTATCTGAGGAAGGATGTTCTTGCCATGGAAGGAGTTCAGCGAAGATTCACAAGGCTGATACCTGGGATGGCAGGAATGACATATGAGGAGAGATTGGGTCGATTGGGCTTATACTCGCTGGAGTATGGAAGAATGAGAGGGGATCTCATCGAAACATATAAAATTCTGACAGGTCTGGTCAAACTAGATGCAGGAAGAATGTTCCCGATGGTCGGAGAGTCCAGAACCAGGGGTCATAATCAAAGGATAAGGGGTAAGCCATTAGGACAGAAATGAGGAAGAATTTCTTCACCCAGAGAGTGGTGAACCTGTGGAATTCTTTAACACAGAAGGTAGTTGAGGCCAAGTCATTAAATATATTCAAGAATGAGTTAGATATATTTCTTAAAGCTGAAGGTATCAAGGGATATGGGGAGAAGGCAGGTACAGGGTACTGAGTTTGGATGATCAGCCATGATCTCATCGAACGGCGGAGCAGGCTCGAGGGGCCGAATGGCCTACTCCTGCTCCTATTTTTCTATGTTTCTATGTTTCTGTGTCCGGATCGGACATCTCCAAGACTGGGGATTGGACACGCCCCCGAGACCGGTCATACCCCCGGGACCGGTCAAACCCCCGGGACTGGTCAAACCACTGGGAGCAGTCAAACCCCCGGGACCGGTTAACCCACCGGGACCGGTCAAACCCCCGGACCGGTCAAACCCCCGGGTGCGGCCACACACCCCAGGATCGGTCAAATCCCCGGAACTGGACAACCCCCAGGGACCGGTCAAACCCCTGGACCGGTCAAACCCCCGGGACAGGTCACACCCCCAGGACTGGTCAAACTTCCGGGGCCGGTCAAACCCCTGGACTGGTCAAAACCCCGGGACTAGTCTAAACCCCAGGACTGGTCAAACACCCGGGACCGGTCAAACCCCCGGGACTGGTCAAACCCCCAGGACTGGTCAATCCCCTGGGACCGGTCAAACCCCCCAGGACACGTCAAACCCCCGGGACCGGCCAATCCCCTGGGACTGGTCAAACCCACCAGGACCCGTCAAACCCCCGGGACAGGTCAAACCCCCGGGACTGGTCAAAACCCCGGGACCGGTCAAACCCCCGGGACTGGTCAAACCCCCGGGACTGGTCAAATCCCTGTGTCCGGTCAAACCCCCAGGACTCGTCAAACCCCCGGGACTGGTCAAACCCCCGGGACAGGTCAAACCCCCGGGACCAGCCACAACCCCAGGACAGGTCAAACCCCCGGGACCGGTCAATCCCCCGGGACAGGTCAAACCCCCGGGACTGGTCAAACCCCCAGGACTGGTCAAACCCCCGGGACTGGTCAAACCCCCGGGAGTGGTCAAACCCCCGGGACCGGTCAATCCCCCGGGACAGGTCAAACCCCCGGGACTGGTCAAACCCCCAGGACTGGTCAAACCCCCGGGACTGGTCAAACCCCCGGGACTGGTCAAACCCCCGGGACTGGTCAAACCCCCGGGACTGGTCTAACCCCCGGGACAGGTCACACCCCCGGGACTGGTCACACCCCTGGCACTGGTCAAAGCCCCGGGACTGGTCTAACCCCCGGGACAGGTCACACCCCCGGGACTGGACAAAACCCCGGGACAGGTCACACCCCCCGGGACTGGTCAAACCCCCGGGACTGGTCAAACCCCCAGCACTGGTCAAACCCCCGGGACTGGTCAAACCCCCAGGACCGGTCAATCCCCCGGGTCTGGTCAAAACCCCGGGACAGGTCACACCCCCGGGACTGGACAAACCCCCGGGAATGGTCAAACCCCCGGGACTGGTCAAACCCCCAGCACCGGTCAATCCCCCGGGACCGGTCAAACCCCCGGGACTGGTCACACCCCCCCGGTTCTGGTCAAACCCCCGGTTCTGGTCAAACCCCCCGGACTGGTCAAACCCCCGGGACTGGTCAATCCCCCGGGACCGGTCAAACCCCCGGGACCGGCCACAACCCCAGGACAGGTCAAACCCCCGGGACCGGTCACAACCCCATGACCGGTCAAACCCCCAGGACCGGTCAAACCCCCGGGTCTGGTCAGAACCCCGGGACAGGTCAAACCCCTAGGGACTGGTCAAACCCCCGGGACCGGTCAAACCCCTGGATCGGTCAAACCCCTGGTACCGCTCAAACCCCCGGGACAGGTCACACCCGCGGGACTGGTCACCCCCCCGGGACCGGTCAAATCCCCGGAACCGGTCATACCCCCGGGACCGGTCAAACCCCCGGGACTGGTCAATCCCCCGGGACCGGTAAAACCCCCGGAACCGGTCATACCCCCGGGACCGGTCAAACCCCCGGGACTGGTCAATCCCCCGGGACCGGTCAAACCCCCGGGACTGGTCAAACCCCCGGGACAAGTCAAACCCCCGGAAATGGTCACAGCCCCGGGACCGGTCAAACCCCCGGGACTGGTCAAACCCCCGGGAGTGGTCAAACCCCCGGGACTGGTCAAACCCCCGGGACTGGTCAAACCCCCGGGACTGGTCAAACCCCCGGGACCGGTCACACCCCCGGGACCGGTCAAACCCCCGTGACGTGTCAAACTCCCGGGACCAGTCAAACCCCCGGTACCGGTCAAACACCCGGGACCGGTCACACCCCTGGGACCGGTCAAACCCCCGGGACCGGTCAACCACCCGGAACCAGTCACACCCCTGGGTCCTGTCAAATCCCCGGGACTGGTCAACCACCCGGAACCAGTCAAACCCCGGGACCAGTCAAACCCCCGGGACCGGTCACACCCCTGGGACCTGTCAAACCCCCGGGACCGGTCAACCACCCAGAACCAGTCAAACCCCGGGACCAGTCAAACCCCGGGACCGGTCAAACCCCGGGACCAGTCAAACCCTGAGACCGGTGAAACCCCCGGGACCGGTCAAACCCCCGGGACTGGTCAACCACCCGGAACCAGTCAAACCCCGGGACCAGTCAAACCCCAGGACCAGTCAAACCCCGGGACCAGTCAAACCCCCGGGACTGGACAAACCCCGGGTCCGGTCAAACTCACGGGACCGGTCAATCCCCCGGGACCAGTCAAAGTCCCGGAACCGTTCAAACCCCCGGGGATCGGTCACACCCCCCGGGACAGGTCAAATCCCCTGGTCTATGATCGGACACACCGCTAGATCAGACGCCCCATCCAACCCAGTTTCATCCATCCGACCGACCTGGTCCTGCTCCGGAGTCCCCCCACCCCGTCCGACTGGACGCCCGACTGTTAATCAGGCTGACTTCCGGGGTGGGGAACCAGTCAAGGAGAAAGGACGTATGCGGTGGAGTTAAGACACCCCAACGTCCGGGAATAGCTGGACTTCCTGGTATCCTGTCTGATATTCCACATCCACCCCGTACCCTCCGGCCATCGTACATAACCCCCCTCTCTTAATATCCATGCGGAAGTATATCAGCAAATGCAAAATACGGAGACTGCTTTAATTCTGAAAAGAACATAAGAACATAAGAAATAGGAGCAGGAGTAGGCCATTTGACCCTTCGAGCCTGCTTCGCCATTCAATGAGAACATGGCTGATCTTCTGCCTCAATTCCATTCACCGGCCTTATCGCCATATCCTTTGATGCCCTTACTAGTCAGAAATCTATCGACCTGTTTTGAATATACCCAATGACTGAGCATCCACAGCCCTCTGGGGTAGAGAATTCGAAAGATTTACCACCCTCTGTGTGAAGAAATTTCTTCTTATCCTTGTCATGAATGGCCTACCCTTTATCCAAAGGCTGTGGCCCCCGGTTCTAGACTCCCCAGCCAAGGGAAACATTCTCCCTGCATCCACCCTATCAAGCCCTGTAATAATTTTGTATGCTTCAATGAGAACCCCTCTCATTCTTCTGAATTCAAGAGAATACAGGCCTAGTTTTCTCAATCTCTTCTCATACGACAGATCCGTCATCCCAGGAATAAATCTCGTGAACCTTCGTTGCACTCCCTCTATGGCAAGTATATCCTTCCTTATGTAAGGAGACCACAATTGTACACAGTACTCCAGGTGTGGTCTCAACAAGGCCCTATAAAATTGGAGGAAGACTTCTTTACTCCTGTACGCAAGTATCCTCTTGTAATGAAGGCCAGCATATCATTTGCCGTCCTAATGGCTTGCTGCACCTGCACATTCACTTTCAGTGACTCATGTACAAGAACACCCAGGTACCTTTGAGCATCTGCATTCCCCAATCTTTCACCATTTAGGAAATACTCTGCCTTTCCGTTTTTTCGACCAAAGTGGATAAATTCACATTTATCCTCATTATAATCCATCTGCTATGTTCTCGACCACTCACTGAGCCTGTCGACATCCCCTTGAAGCCTCTTCAGATACTCTTCGCAACTAACACTGCCACCTAGCTTTGTGTCATCAGTAAATTTGGAAATGTTACATTTAGTCACATCATCCAAATCATTAATATAGATTGTGAATAGCTGGGGCCCAAGCACCGATCCTTGCGGTACCCCACTAGTCACAGCCTGCCATCCTGAAAAAGACTCATTTATCCCTATTCTGTTTCCTGACTGTTAACCAATTATCAATCCATGCTAGTATATTACCCCCAATTCCAAGTGCCCTAATTTTTTTCACCTCTTGTGTGGCACCTTATCGAAGGCCATCTGAAAATCCAAATGCACCACATCTACTGGTTCCCCTTTGTCTACTCCACTAGTTACATCCTCAAAGAACTCCAATAGGCTTGTCAAACAGGCCTTCCCTTTCATAAATCCATGTTGACTCTGCCCAATCTTACTATTAGTTTCTAAGTGCCCAGTTATTGCAACCTTTATAATAGATTCCAGCATTTTCCCAACGACTGATGTGAGACTAGCAGGTCTGTAGTTCCCCTTTTCTCTTTCCCTCCTTTCTTAAAAAGCGCGGTTACATTTGCTATCCTCCAATCTGCAGGAACCATTCCAGAATCTATAGAATTTTGGAAGATGACAACCAATGCGTCCACTATCCCAATGGCCACCTCTTACAACACCCGAGGATGTAGGTCATCCGGTCCTTGAGATTTATCGACTTTTTAGTCCCATTAATTTTGCAAGTACTTTTTTTTTAACAAATAATAATTTCATTATGTTCTTCATTCTCGCCACACCCTTGGTTTTCTTGTATTTCTGGGAGGTTTTTTGTGTCTTCCTCCGTGAAGACAGAAACAAAGTATTTATTTAATTTCTCGGACATTTCCTCATTCCCCATTATAAATGATCCTATCTCTGAGTGTAAAGGACTACCTTCGCCAGTCTTTTCCTTTTCACATACCTATAGAAGCTTTTACAATCCGTTTTTATATTTTTCGCTAATTTGTGCTCATATTCCATTTTCCCTTTCTTTCTCCATTTCTTGGTCCCCCTGTGCTGATTTCTAAAAGATCCCAATCCTCAGGCTGACTGTGTTTTCTGGCAACTTTATAAGCTTCCTCCTTTTACTTAATACTAGCTTTAATTTATTAAATAATACAATGCTGAAAACACTCAGCGGGTCAGGCAGCATCTGTGCAGAGAGAAACAGAGTTAACATTTCAGGTCCATGACCTTTCATCAGAACGGGACGATTCCAGATATTATCAGTATTAAAGCAATGATAGAGTCACAGAAAAGTGCTTTAGCATAAGGATAGAACAAATAGGAATCGCTGTGATTGGTTGGAGGGCAGGAGTGATTCAATGACTAAAGGGATGATGGCGCAAGGCGAATGGGAGAATTAAAGAAACAGAAGATGGGTCTAGAGGAGGTGTAAATGGTTACAGCAGAATAACAAGGAGGAGGGGTAGTAGGGCACATGTGGCAGAGAAAGTTGGGTAGACCCCAGGTGTTTGGGCCAGCCCGCTGACCGTGTACCGGGATCGCCACCCCAAGCCCCAGCCCAAACCTCCTCCACTCCCAGTGGCTCTGGTCGAGCCATCCTCCATTACCAGCACATGTCGTCCGAGAAAACGGGAGCAGAGTTTATGATCTGAAGTTTTTAAACTTAGTTTTGAATCCGGCAGGCAATAAAATGCCGAATCGAAAAATAAGGTGCTGCTCCTCATTGAGTTTAAAATGGAAACAGAGCAGAAGGCCGAGAACAGAGAGTTCAGAGTGGGAGTGGGATGTAGAATTAAAGTGGGAACTGAGCTGAAGCTCTGGATCACACTTGTGGACTGTACGGAGGCGTTCAGCAAAGCAATCACTCAATCTGTGCTTAGTCCACCCAATGCACAGGAGACTGGATCGTGGGCAGCGAGTATGATTTACTAAATGGTGGAAGTACAAGTAAATTAGTCTTTCACGTGAATGGAATGTTTGGGGCCTTGGCTGGTGGGATGGAAAGATGGGAAAGGGCAGCTGTTGCATCTCCTGCGCTTGCATAGGAAGGTGCCGGGGAAGGGGAGCAGATGTTAGTGGTGATGGAAGAGTGGACCAGGGTGTTGCGAGGGCCGGGGGGATGGGAGTGCAGGGGAAGATATGTTTGTTGTTGGCCTTAGCTGGACATGATGGAATTGGCAGAGGATGATCCGTTGAATGTGAAGGCTGGTGCAGTGGAAGCTGAGGACAAGGGGTGATGGGAGCAATGCAGATTGACACGGTCGAGGGCCCTGTCATTCACAATGGAGGTGAATACTCGGCTGAGGAAATATGAAGACATTTCGGAAGCACTGGTGTGAAAGGTGGCATCGTCAGAACATATGCAACGGTGGCGGAGAAACTTTGAGAATAGAATATAGCCCTTCCAGGAAGCCGGGTGGGAGGAAGTCTACTCAAGATTCCTGTGGGAGTTGGTGGGATTATAGTATATATTGGTGGATGGCCTAGACCCTGAAATGAAGATCGAGAAGTCGAGGAAGGGAATGGAAGATCACTGTGGTTCGCCATTTAAATGTTATTCCTGTATTTAAAATGGAAGATAGAACAATTCCATGGATCTACAGAGCAGTTAGCATAACGTCGATGGTTAATGGAATCCTTACTCAAAGATGTAACAGAAAAACATCTAGAAACACAAAATATAATAACGAGTAGTCAGCTGGTTTTCCAAAAGGAAATCATGGAATGGTTATAGCACAGAAGGAGGTCATTCGGCTTGTCGAGCCCGTGCTCACTCTCTGCACATGCACTGCAGCTGATCCCAATCCCTGCCCTTTCACCGTAGCCCTGCAATTCTTTTCCTTCAGGTACTTATCCCATTTCCTTTTGAAAGCCACGATTGAATCTGCCTGCACCACCCTTTCAGGCAGTGCATTACAGATCATAACCCAACGCTGCCTTAAAAAGTTTTTCCTCATGTCACCTTTGGATCTTCAGCACATCACCTAAAACCTGTGCCCTCTGGTTCTTGACCGTTCTACCAATGGGAACAGCTTCTCGCTATCTGCTCTGTCTACTCTGTCTAGAACCCTCATGATTTTGATCACCTCTATCAAATCTCCTCTCAATCTTCTCTGCTCTACTGAGAAAAACCCCAGCTTCTCTAGTATATCTACATAACTGAAGTCCCTCAACCCTGGAAACATTCTTGTGAATCTTTTCTGCACCCACTCTAAAGACTTCATGCCCCTTCCTAAAGTGCGGAGCCCAGAATTGGACACAATACTCCAGTTGTGGCCGAACCAATGTTTCATAAATGTTTATCATAACTTCTTTGCTTTTGTACTCTATGCCTCTATTTATAAAGCTAAGATTCCAGTAAGCATTTTTAACCGCTATCTCAACTTGCCCTGCCACCTGCAACGATTTTTGTAGATGTATCCCCGGGTCCATCTGTTCCTGCACCCCCTTTCTAATGTCTTGCTTGAGTAACCTTAGTGAATTATTTGAATAAGTATCTGAAAGATTAGATAAGGGTTATGCAGGAGATATATTTGATTTTTTAAAGCCATTCGATAAGGTACCACATAGCAGACTGAATCACAGAGCAAGTGGAGTTAGGAGACAAGCAGCAGAATGGATAGCAAGATGGCTGCATGAACAGAAAATAGGGAGTAGTGGATAAAACTATTTACTCAGATAGTTGGATGGTGAGAAGTGATGTTCCACAAGGATCGGCGTTGCAATCATTGTTGTTCATCATTTACATAAACGATATTGAATCGGGAAGCAGAAGAACAAATTCAAAATTTGCAGATGAATCCAAATTGGAAGTACAGTTAATACAGAGGAAGAATGCAACACAATACCGGCAGACATTAATACACTTGCAGAAAGGGCGTTTAAATGGCAAATTAATTTCAATATAGCTAAGTGAGAGGTACTGCATTTTGCTAGGAAGAATAAGTTTCCCAAATACTCCTTGGAAATCAGAGTGGGAATGGGGTAGAGGGCCACCGATTAGCAAATCATTTAAAGTCGCAACGCATGTTAACATGACCATAAACATGGAAACAAAGCACTGGGGTTCATTTCTAGAAGAATAGAATCGTAAAGCAAAGATGTTAGCTTAAACGTATATCGAACCTTGGTTATACCACACTGAGCGGACTGTGTGCAGTTCTGATCTCCATATTACATAAAGGATATTAAGGCTCAGGAGAAAGTGTAATATTTTTACAAGGATGACACCAGAACTGAGACATTATAAGCATCAGGAAAGATTGAACAGGCTGGGGCTCCTTTCTTTACAAAAGAGAAGGCTGAGGGGTGCCCTAATAGAGGCCTTTAAATTTTGAAGGGGTAACATAGTGTAGATGTTTATACTCGAGACGTGAGTGCAAAATTGGAGATTATCGATGAAAGAGAGTCACGAATAAATCCAATACGGAATTGAGGAGAAATGTCTTTACTCAGAGATTTGTTAGAATGTGGAACTCCCTACAACTTGGAGTACTTGAGGCGAATAGCAGAGATGCATTTAAGGGGAAGCGAGAGAAGTACACGATGTAGAAAACAGTAGAAGGTTATGCTGATCGGGTGAGATGAAGAGGGGTGGGAGGAGGCTCAGGTGGAGCATAAACACTGGCATAACCTAGTGTTGCCGAATGGCCTGTTTTGTGCTGTAAATTCTAAGGAGTTCTCCGTAACTTGAGTGCAAATTAATCACATTCATCAGTTCATTTAATCATTGTGGATATTGAAGTGTTTTATTTATCGAGGCATTGCCATATATATTACATTTTTATCAATTTATTAATGCTATTATTTACTGCCCTCGGGACTGATATGTGTATTATGAAAACCTGACATACATGTTCTTCAGTTATGCATGTCTCTCCTCGCAGGGACACTCCTCACTGAGCTAAGGCCAGAGATCGTTGCAGGTTATCTGTGCAGAGACTCTGAATCAGAGGTAAGAACTGGTTCGTCAAACCTTAATCAGTTACAGAAGTGGAATAATCAATAACCACAGCCCAATATTCATCCTGTCTAATGAGAGGGAGGAATTGAATGAAATCAATTGTAGTGATATTGACGGGATTGAAGGCCGATAAATCCCCAAGGCCTGATAATCTACATCCTAGGGTACTTAAGGAAGTGGCCGTAGAAATAGTAAGAACATAAGAACATAAGAAATAGGAGCAGGAGTAGGCCAATTGGCCCCTCGAGCCTGCTCCGCCATTCAATAAGATCATGGCTGATCTGATCCTAACCGCCAATCTACTATCACAGAACCATCTCCTGAACCTAACAGAATTGGACACACGAAATAGGAGCAGGATCAGGATACACGGCCCCTGGGCCCGCTACGCTACCCACAGGGCCATGACCGATCCGAAACTAGACTCATGTCCAAATTCCTGCCCGCTCCCCGTAACCCTTCATTCCCTTTACTTCTAGGAAACTGTCTATTTCTGTTTTAAATTTATGTAATGATGTAGCTTCTACAGCTTTTTGGGGCAGCATATTCCATGGACATACCACCCTCTGAGTGAAGTAGTTCCTTCTCATCTCAGTTTTGAATGAGCAGACCCTTATTCTAAGACGATGCCACCTTGTTCTAGTTTCACCCATCATCGGGAACATCCTCCCCGCATCCACCCGATCCAACCCCTTCACAATCTTATATGATTCAATAAGATCGCCTCTCATTCTTCTGAACTCCAATGAGTATAGTCCCAATCTACCCAACCTCTCCTCACATGTCCATCCCCTCATCCCCGGGATTAACCGAGTGAACCTTCTTTGTACTGACTCGAGAGCAAGTATGTCTTTTCTTCAGTATGGACACCAAAACTCTATGCAGTATTCCAGGTGCGGTCTCACCAATACCTTGTACAACTGAAGCAATACCTCCCTATTTTTATATTCTATCCCCTTAGCAATGAAAGCCAACATTCCATTGGCCTTCTTAATCACTTGCTGCACCTGCATACTAACCTTTTGAGTTTCGTGCACCAGGACTTCCAGATCCCTTTGTACTCAGTACTTTCCAGTTTCTTGCCATTTAGATAATAACTTGCACTACTACTTTTCCTGCCAAAGTGCATAACCTCACACTTTCCAGTATTGTATTCCATCTGCCAAATCTCTGCCCACTTACTTAGCCTGTCTATGTCCCCTTGCAGATTGTTTATGTCCTCCTCACTCACTACTTTCCCTCCCATCTTTGTATCATCTGCAAACTTTGATATGTTACACTCGGTCCCCTCCTCCAAATCGTTAATATAGATTGTAAAGAGTTGGGGACCCAGCACTGACCCCTGCGGAACAGCACTAGTTACTGATTGCCAGTCCGAGAATGAACCATTTATCCCAACTCTCTGCCTTCTGTTAGATAGCCAATCCTCTATCCTGCCAGAATATTACCCCCAATCCAGTGATTTTTTATCTTAAGCAATAATCTTTTGTGTGGCACCTTGTCAAATGCCTTTTGGAAGTCTAAATACACCACGTCCACTGGTTCCCCTTTATCCACCCTGTGTGTTACTTCCTCAAAGAACTCCAGCAAATTTGTCAAACATGACTTCCCCTTCATAAAACCATGCTGACTTTGTCCTATTAAATTATGATTATCCAAATGTCCCGTTACTGTCTCCTTAATAATGGACTCCAAAATTTTACCTACCACAGATGTTAGGCTAACCGGTCTATAGATTCCAGTCTTCTGTCTACTGCCCTTTTTAAATAAGGGTGTTACATTAGCAGTTTTCCAGTCTGCCGGGATCTTTGCTGTGTCCAGGGAGTTTTGGAAAATTATTACCAATGCATCCACAATCCCTACCGCCACATCCTTCAAGACCCTAGGATGTAAGCCATCAGGTCCAGGTCATTTATCCGCCTTGAGTCCCATTATTTTACCGAGTACCACTTCCTTAGTGATTTTGATCGTGTTTAGCTCCTCCCACCCCCCCCATAGCCCCCTGTTAGTCCAGTGTTGGGATATTCTTAGTGTCCTCTACTGTAAAGACTGATACAAAATATTAATTCAGTGTATTTGCCATCTCCATATTTCCCACCATTAATTTCCCGGTCTCATCCTCTAAGAGACCAACATTCACTTTAGCCACCCTTTTTCTTTTTATATAACTATAAAAACTCTTACTATCTGTTTTTATATTTTTTGCTAATTTACTTTCATAATCTATCTTCCCTATCTTAATCAATCGTTTTATTATGTTTTGCTGTCTTCTAAAGTTTTCCCAATCCTCTATCCTCCCACTAGATTTGGCTACCTTATAATTCCTTGTTTTTAGTCGAATACTATCCTTCATTTCTTTACTTAGCCACGGATGACTGTCTTTTCTTTTACACCCTTTTCTTCTCAGTGAAATATATATTTTTTGGAAGTTGTAAAATAACTCCTTAAATGTACACCACTGATCATGTATCGTCTTACCCTTTAATCTATTTTCCCAATCCACTCTACTCAATTCCGCTCGCATACCTTCATAGTCTCCATTATTCAAGCTTAGCACGCTTGTTTGAGATCCGACCTTCTCACCCTCTAATTGAATATGGAATTCAACAATGTTATGGTCACTCATTCCAAGGGGATCCTTTACTACGACATTTTTAATTAATCCTGTCTCGTTACTCAGGATCAGATCTAAGGTTGCTTGCCACCTGGTCGGTTCAGTTACATACTGCTCAAGAAACCCATCCCTAATACACTCAATTAACTCATCCTCAAGGCAGCCCTGCCCAATTTGATTTGTCCAATTAATATGATAGTTAAAATCCCCCATAATTATAGATGTTCCCTTATTACAAGCCTCAACTATTTCCTGATTGATACTCCGTCCAACAGAGTTGCAACTATTCGGAGTCCTATAGACTACACCCACTAGTGTTTTTTACCCCTTATTATTCCTTATCTCCACCCAAAATGTTTCATTATCCTGATCTTTTGACCCAATATCATTTTTCTGTATTACAGTGATTCCTTCCTTTATTAACATAGCCAGCCCACCTCCCCTTCCTTCCTGCCTGTCCTTCCTGATCGTTAAATAACCTGGTATGTTTAATTCCCAGGCATTGTCACCCTGCAGCCATGTTTCTGTAATGGCCACAAGATCATACCCTATGTAGTTATTTGTGCCATTAACTCGTCTATTATGTTACGAATGCTACGTGCATTCAGATAGAGAACTTTCAAATATGTTTTGTGACACTTAGTTCCTGCTTTTGCCCTTTTTATTACTTTACCTTTTACTCCATACCTTCTGCCCCTTCCTGACACACTCTGGTTTTTAATTTCCCCACTGCTACCTAAGTCTATGACCTTCTCTGTTGTCATTTTTATTATTTGCTCTCTAGGAACCTCCCCCCCACTAGTTAGCTTAAAGCCCTCTCTACAGCCCTAGTTATATGATCCGCCAGGACTCTAGTCCCTGCAATGGCCAAGTGAAGCCCGTCCCAACGGAACAGCTCCCTCCTGCCCCACTACTGGTGCCAGTGTCCCAGGAAGCAAAACCCATTTCTCCCACATTAGTCTTTGAGCCACTCATTTAAATCTCTAATTTTATTTGTCCTAGCCAAATTCGCTCGTGGCTCAGGTAATAATCCAGAGATTATTACCCTTGATGTTCTGTTTTTTTAATTTGACCCCTAGCTGCTCATACTCCTTTAAAAGACCCGGCTTCCTTGTCCTATCTACGTAGTTTGTACCAACATGGACCACGACAACTGGATCCACCCCCTCCCACTGCAAGTTTCTTTCCAGCCCAGAGGAGATGTCCTTAATCCTGGCACTGGGCAGGCAACACAGCCTACTCTCGCTCTTGGCTGCAGAGAACTCTATATATCCCCCTAATAATACTATCCCCTACCACTACAACATTTCTTTTTGCACCCCCCTCTTGAATGGCCCCCCGTTCCACGGTACTGTGGCCAGGTAGTTCATCCTCCCTGCAGTCCCTGCTCCCGTCCCCACAGGGAGTAAGAACCTCGAACCTGTTGTACAAGAGCAAGGGCTGCGGCCCCTCCAACACTACCCCCTGGATCCCCGTACCTGCCTCACTCGTAGTCACACCGTCCTGTCCCTGACCATGGGCTACATCTGAAGTAATGAACTTCATAGGTGTGACCACCTCCTGAAACACAAAGTCCAGTTACTTCTCCCCCTCCCTGATGTGTCGCAGTGTCTGAAGCTCAGACTCCAGCTCATCAACCCGGAGCTGGAGTTCCTGTAGCAGCAGACACTTGTCACAGATGTAATCACTGTGAGCCTCAATGGGGTCCACCGGCTCCCACATCTTGCAACAGTAACACATCACCTGCTCCATTCTATGTAATTAATTATATTTTTATTCTTAGTTATGGACACTCTCTGCCCGATTATAGCTGCTAGTAACCCCTCTAATTAATTGGATTTAAATTAAATCAATCCCTCTAAATTACACCAGTTAAATGGTTTACCAACAGTCACTCTGCACCAGAAAGGACTTATTAACTACAACACAGAGTTAAAGTTTGAAAAGAGCACCCTACACCCCACTCAACCGAACTCACACTTACCCAAACTCAGCACTCTCTGCTGACTTGCACTCAGTGCTGGCTCGCACTAGCACTGGTCTTTTTCCACTGTTTGTTTGTTTACAGCCAAATGAGTCACCCCTGCTGATTGATTAGAAAACTGGTTTCCACTGCCTGCTGTGCCAATTTACTCCTACTGCAGTGTAACCTTGTTTTTCTCTTCTTAAACCAACAGAATCCCAAATAGTTAACTTTTCCCCTTCACTTAAACTGCTTAACTACTCTCATCAAGAATGATTTAAAGAGAACTAACAATTAAAGAACTACTCACACTTACCCAAACTCAGCACTCTCTGCTGACTTGCACTCAGTCGATGCATTGCTGGTCATCATTCAAAATTCTATAGATTCTGCAACAGTTCCCATGGATTGGAGCGTAGCTAATGTAACCCCACTATTTAAAAAAGATGGTAGAGAAAAAACGGGGAGCTATAGACCCGTAAGACTGACATCGGTAGTGGGCAAAATGCTAGAGTCCATTATAAAAGATATAATAGCAGAGCACTTGGAAAACAGTGACAGGATCGGACAAAGTCAACATGGATTTACAAAAGGGAAATCATGCCTGACTAATCTACTGGAATTTTTTGAGGATGTAACTGGTAGAATAGATAAGGGAGAAATAGTGGATGTGGTGTATTTGGACTTTCAGAAGGCTTTCGATAAATGCTGCATAAGAGATTAGCGTGCAAAGTTAAAGCACATGGGATTGGGGGTAAGGTACTGATTTGGATAGAGAACTGGTTGACAGACAGGAAGCAAAGAGTTGGAATAAACGGGTCTTTTGCCGAGTGGCAGGCAGAGACTAGTGGGTTACCGCAGGGATCAGTGCTAGGACCCCAGCTATTCACAATATATATTAATGATCTAGACGAGGGAACTAGATGTAATATCTCTAAGTTTGCAGACGACACAAAGCTGGGTGGGCGTGTGTGCTGTGAGGAGGATGCAGAGAAACTCCAGTATGATTTGGACAGATTGGGTGATTAGGCAGATGCATGGCAGATGCAGTATAATGTGGATAAATGCGAGGTTATCCACTTTGGTTGCAAAAACAGGAAGACAGATTATTATCTGAACGGCAATAGATTGGGAAAAGGGGAAGTGCAACGTTATCTGGGAGTCCTTGTGCACCAGTCGCTGAAGGTAAGCATGCAGGTGCAGCAGGTGGGTAAGAAGGCAAATGGTATGTTGGCCTTCATAGCGAGAGCATTCGAGTACAGGAGCACGGATGTCTTGCTGCAGTTGTACAAGTTGGTGAGTCACACCTTGAGTATTGTGTGCAGTTTTGGTCGCCTTATCTGAGGAAGGATGTTCTTGCCATGGAGGGAGTGCAGCGAAGATTTACCAGACTGATACCTGGGATGGCAGGAATGAAGTATGAAGAGAAATTGGGTCGATTAGGCTTATATTCGCTAGAGTTTCGAAGAATGAGAGGGGATCCCATTGAAATTTATAAAATTCTAACAGGACTAGACAGTCTAGATGCAGGAAGGATGTTCCCGATGGCCGGGGGAGTCCAGAACCAGGGGTCACAGTCTAAGCATAAGGGGTAAGCCATTTAGGACAGAGATGAGGAGGAATTTCTTCACCCAGAGAGTGGTGAACCTGTGGAATTCTCTACCACATAAGGCAATTGAGGCCAATTCTTCAAATATATTCAAGAAGGAGATAGATGTATTTCTTAAGGCTAAAGGGATCAAGGGATATGGGGAGAAAGCAGGGTCAGGCTACTAAATTTGGATGATCAGCCATGATCTCATTAAATGGCAGTGCAGGCTCGAGGGGCCGATTGGCCTACTCCTGCTCCTATCCTCGATGCTTCTATGTAACATAATGAAATTCAGTGCCCATGAATCACAGATTCTCAGGGCGGTGTTGGGGGAAGGTGATTAATCAGCACCAAAACAATTAAAGTATTTACAGTAACTCTACTGAGAGTAAGAATAAGTCAATATAGAGAGGATTTGAATACTGTAACACTGCTGTCCTGCTGTTTACCTGTCAGTAATTAGTTAACATCTGTTTCTGTTTGTGCAGTTCAGTAGGAAACAAAGCATTATCAATGCATTTCAACTTATATATGAACATAAGAACATCAGAAATAGGAGCAGGAGTAGCCCATTCGGCCCCTCGAACCAGCTCCGCCATTCAATAAAATCATGGCTGATCATCGACCTCAATAGCCGTTTCCTGCCACTGGGATCGAAACATAGAAAATAGGAGCAGGAGTAGGCCATTCGGCCCCTCGAGCCTGCTCCGACATTCAATGCGATCATGGCTGATCATCCAAATTCAGTACCCTGTCCCTGCTTTCTCCCCATATCCCTTGATCACCTTAGCCTTAAGAAATATAACTAACTCCTTCTTGAATATATTTAATGAATTGGACTCAACTGTCTTCTGTGGTAGAGAATTCCACAGGTTCACCACTCTCTGGGTGAAGAAATTCCTCCTCATCTCAAGCCTAAATGGCTTACCCCTTATCCTTACCAATACATCGGGAAAGGGCCGACCAATCGGGGATATATGCTGGGAACGCGATCTAGGACAGACCAAAGGGAACAGAGTTAATATGGGGAAAAGTCGTTGCATACAAAAGTTTATTACGTACAAGGCAGGAAGTTCCATGGAAAGCTGGTGGTTCAATACTACTAGTTTGATGAATTTGACTAATAACAGACCATGGAATGGGACTAAACGATTGAATACTGACAATCAGATGGGTTTTACCGTTTTTCGCACCAACGTGAACCCTGATCGATGTAAGGGGTTCTTGCGTCGTGCTTGTATCGCAGACGGTGCTGGTACGGGGTTAGGCCTTCGTTGCCTAATACTATTGCTTGCTCTGGTCTCCGGCCAGCCTTGTTGCAGTAAGCACCTGTGAGTGGTTCGACCCACTCGCCCTTACGGTTCTAACACTGGACTTAGGTGCGAGAGCAGTAATGCAGAGAAAAACTCAAATAGACCCAGTTGAATAGTACGAAATGGAAATCTTTATTGCATAGCATCTAAAATCATGAAGTACATGTCATAGGCACAAATTAACGATAGTACAAGTATACATACATTCATAAAGCTTGGTCTATGGTAATGAAGAACGCACGGCACATCGTAAAAAGGGGAACACATTATACTTTATCCTTAATAAAACCACCCTCCCCTATCAATCTCTACACTACATCTAGATTTGTAGGCTCGGGAAACAAGCTCACCACTCGTGATACTTCGGAGAATTTTAAAGTGAGGCACTCGGGTCGTTTCGCTGCAGCGCCTGACTGTCACGTGTTTGGAGGGGTCTCTGTACGCCACTTGTTAATCTTCGCTGCTGCGGCAAGCAGCCCAGACCGTCTTTTGTCATGAAGAACTCTTTAGAACTCGGACACGTTGGTAAAATTCGAAGAAGAGTCTTCCTGTACCGACACCGGTTGCCGATAGAATTCAAAGAAGAGTTCGTGCAATAACCTGTAGAGATCAAAAATGGGTCTTATATTTTCGGGCGCGGTCGGGGTTTACTGAGCACGGCGGCACGTGGGTTCTTCTTCTTCTCGTCTCGTCTCGTTTCGTCTCTTCGGGCCTTCGGGTCCAGACACCGTTTACCGACTCTCGGGATGATGCACCCTGTCACTTGCCTTTGTTGAGGCGGCTCGTTCTGTTTGAGCTCCACCCAACATTCGAATAACCGACCAGTACGGCTAAAAGTCAACAATGTCCAGCCCTCAAGAAGAGCTTCAGCAGTCTGCAGCGGGTCCAAGCAAGAGTTCAGCCCGAGTCAAAAGTCAGCAGAGACATGAGTCGATTCCAAGCGAATAAGCGACCGATGGACGTTTGTTCACTATAGTTATAGTGCTGTGTTCCCTTATCTCCCAGACAAATCTTAATGTTTGTCCTTTGTGAAATATTGGCGCTCAAAACTCCCAGCATGGGGCGATTCCTGTCTTTAATGGGTTTCGGTAGCACCTGTAACTGGCCAACTACCCATTAATGTTTTCCCCATTGTTGATCCAGCCAGGATCGTATGAATCGTCTCCCTGACTGGTTTTGGGGGTCCCCGAGTACTTGTTTAATCACCCGAGAATGGCTCTCTCATTGTAGAGCCGTGGGAGTATTTGTGTATTGATGTGTCTGGATGGGCCTTCGATTGCCCAGTACAATGAACCTTACTTGTGCATGGAAAACGATTCCAGCACTCATATCTTTTGCTATTGTTTCGAATGCAAACAGGATGCATCCTGTCTTTATCAGTGTTTGCCGAGTATTATCCAATCTTATACTGAAATGCTTATTCGAACGCCATCTTGTCTGCCCACTGAAAATTCTGGAAGCTTCTGTCACGATGCGCGGCGGCCATTTTACAGGCTTCTGTGTCCTTTTTAATCATGACAGCATTTCGTTTAAAGAAACTGATCAAACGAATCTGCGTCTCTATCGTTATTTTGAATCGCGATAATTGCGAACTTTACAGTCCCTCCTGTTGATGCGAATAACTCCACTTATCGTATCAATTAAAAGTGGTGGTGAGCAAAATTATCCCGATACTCCACATCCAAACACTCCCTTAACTTAAACTAGCTATGGCCTCCATGCCGTCCTCATTTCTCAGGGAAAATTACATTGTTGAAACTTGGACAAATCGTAGGCAGTATTGCCTTAAAACTTACATCGCGTGTACGCCTTCCAGGTGCAACAGGCCGATGCCGCTCGCACCACCTGTATGTGCATGTTTTTATTATACAAGGAAAAATAATCAAACAACCATTTTAAAAATACAAAGTTCCAAACTTAGTTACACATATTCATTAACTGAACAATCAATTACAAAAACACACATGGTAAAATGGAGCGGCGTCATCCTGTCCGTTTACGCGGCGCTTTCTTCGTTCACGCGCATGTAACGTTCTCTCCACTCCCCTGTGTTTTCCTGCTTTGTGAGGCATTTGCCTCTCTTGCAGTGCACGACCAATAGGTACACTACAATCACTACTTGGCACACTACTAAAATGTGGGAGGCTATCCTGATCCATGAAGGCACTTCAATATTAGTGAACAGATCCCACCACGGTGGGATTACTATGTCCAGAATTTCTGTACCTATCTCGACAGTCTTTTGTTCCAGCGTGTAAAAATGTTTCTGTGATACCGCGACAACTTTCAAAAGCTTGGTGAGGTGTTCAGGGAGAGGGGGAATGATGTATCCGAAATGCGCGACGAATCGCTGCAAGTCTGTGAAATTCTCTTTTACTGTAAGGTGAACAGTGGATGGTTCAGGGATCGGGACAATTCGCTGTTGTGCCACTTGAACTTCAGCCCTGGGTTTAAAACAGAAACTGCTGTCACTCACCGGACACCGGCTGTGCTGTCCATGCTGGTAGTGTTGCGCTGCCGTGGTAACGCAATATGTCCCACCCCCTATGTATGCCACCTGCGGAGGCACATGATCTTGTGTCATTGCCTCCATGGTGCAATTCATGGGCTTCACGCCAACCGTTCTGAACCCTCATTGTGGTGTTAAAAAGGCATTCAAGTGCTGGGGACACAGGTTGATGTGTGCTCCCCGGCCACGATAACCCGAAAGGTCGGTACCTGTCATCGTTTGCTCCCAGCGGATGACGTAAGGTGGGACCGCTGCGTAGCGAATGTGGGCTCCCCCCTGAATGACACCAATGTTCTCTACCCGATACACCGGGGCGGGCTTTGCTGTGTCGCCCAAAACCGGCATACGTAGTACTATACCCAAGATGGTATGGTTTGACCGTCCGCAGTCCACGGGGACTGGGTATGCTTCTGAGGCTAGCCTGAGCTGGCACGGACTTAATGCGTTCTGAAAAGGGTGGAGCGCCTGCAGGTGTTTGTTACTTATCCAGGACGGGAACAAACCTTGTTTTAAATCCTCCAACTTACTGCGGCCCTCGCCCAGTAACCAAACCCCGTATAGTACGCACACCTCGTTCTGCGCAGCTTGATCGGATGCATTCCGATCTTCCCTGATCAGGGCATTTACCGTTCTCGCATGCTTCTCCAGCTCTGCTATAATCTCCTTTAAGTGTAGTGTCATGTCCTGGTCCTCATGTAACTCAGACCCTACTACCTTGTTGTCACTTGTGAGGATGCTTTTTAATTGTGTTTTTAAACCATTGATCTCGGTCTGCAGCTCCACGCTGTCTAGCGCGTTAACCACAGATGTTCCTGTATTAAAGGCAGTGAACATATCGTTCACAACACCCCTTCTTTGTCTCCCCACCTGGCCCAAAACTTCGTGTGGTGTGGTGTACAAGCTTGTTTTGTCAATCTCTGCAAAATCAAACTCGTAGAATTGTCTGAACATGTTTGTCAACAGGACCTGGTACAATTGTTCCATCTCTTTGGGACACCACTCTGGCAACCGCACCTCGGTGAGATTTAGAATCACCGAAGCCAGAGCGTAATTAAGAAAAGACATACTTGCTCTCGAGGCAGTACAAAGAAGGTTCACTCGGTTAATCCCCGGGATGAGGGGGTGGACATACGAGGAGAGGTTGAGTAGATTGGGACTCTACTCATTGGAGTTCAGAAGAATGAGAGGCGATCTTATTGAAACATATAAGATTGTGAAGGGGCTTGATCGGGTGGATGCGGTAAGGATGTTCCCAAGGATGGGTGAAACTAGAACTAGGGGGCATAATCTTAGAATAAGGGGCTGCTCTTTCAAAACTGAGATGAGGAGAAACTTCTTCACTCAGAGGGTAGTAGGTCTGTGGAATTTGCTGCCCCAGGAAGCTGTGGAAGCTACATCATTAAATAAATTTAAAACAGAAATAGACAGTTTCCTAGAAGTAAAGGGAATTAGGGGTTACGGAGAGCGGGCAGGAAATTGGACATGAGGATGAGTTTGGATCGTTCGAGGCCCTGTGGGTGGCGTAGCGGGCCCAGGGGCTGAGTGGCCGGGTACTGCTCCTACTTCTTGTGTTCTTTAGATTTGAGGTGAGGATCAGATCAGCCATGATCTTATTGAATGGCGGAGCAGGCTCGAAGGGCCCATTGGCCTACTCCTGCTCCTATTTCTTATGTTCTTATGTAATATACCCTCTGAAATAGTATCTGGACTGTTGGGACCAGTACCAGACCATTCCCGGGCCCCTTAGTGGTTTTAGGGCACCCTTCCTCCTGAGCCAAAACCACCGGAATCGTGGGCGGAGACTTGCGTGGGCGCGTGATGAGTTCATTGGCGTTTACCGGGATCGGGGAGAATGGAGCTCCGTACCCCCTGGTGCTGACATCCCACCTCATCCCTTTCCCGTCATCCTGCCACTGGTGTACGAAAAATATGGATATACCCTTGGGGCAAACGTACTTCGATCCCCCCATACAAAAATATATTCCCTCATCCGGTTCCCACCATTTGTCCCAACAGACTTTCAATTGTCCGTTAGTCCCCGTAATTGTCCGATGGGTATCGTTACCCAATCGCTCCCACTCGACCGAGGAATTTCTCATATTCTTGCTCAATTTCCGTAACCACCACTATCGGCTCAATGGGACCTTCCCATTGCATGTCAAACAAATCCTTTTGCCGACGGTGACGCTGATTCTAGTGCAATGATCCTCACTCTGGGGCACATCAAAGAAGTCTCTTTGTAGGCAAATCTGGATGCGCTGGAGTATTCCGTTGAATTTGTTCCCAGCCATCCCGGCCACCTTCCCTTGTGGAAATAAGTGGCAGTCTCCTCAGCCTTTCGCTCCCCGGTCCCATCCGTCGCGATGGGGCCCGTGTCCCCAGAGCAACCAAACACAACGACATCCTTGGTGAGGCCCCGATAGGCCAATCCATATCCGATCGTTGTGAGCACTATCAGAATCCGTTCCATCTTTCCTGGTTCCTGTGATCAGATAAAATGATGTAGCCAGCCTCCCAAGAGTCTCTGGCTTTTGTGAAGGGTGAGCGGGTCCCTTGACCTCGTCTCACGTAAAAAGACATGTGTTCTGGATAGACTTTAACTATTCCTATCTCTAACTCCCATCATTTACCTTTTACTTTTAAAAATCTTTTACTACAAACTTACCAAACTTATAAAACTATAAACTTAAACTTATGAACTTATCCTAAACTTAACTGTACAGCGCCGCCCGTTCCCAGGGCGGCCTACCTAAATTCTGCGAAGGCTGCCACGAGCTTTTCCCAGTGGTGGGAGGGCACTGACCCTTTCCTTTGATCTGCCGCAGCCTGTCGTCGCTGCGCTGGGACTGGGATCTCCCTGGGCTGCCTTGAACTTGAACTTACGCCTGGGGGCGTACGGGGGACTTGACCACGACTTCCTGGGTTGGGGTGTCCGACTTGACCTACGGAGGGCTACTTTGGGCGAGATTTCCAGGGCCGACGGACCGGGTACCGAGACTTCCACCGTCACGGCCTGTGGTCCCACCACAGCCGCTGGCTCTGTCTCCCCTGGTTTTGCCTCCCTGAATTCGGGATTTGCAGTTTCTGGCTCCACCCTACTTGTCCCAGTATGTGGTCCTCCACTCGCAATCCCCTACCTCCCCCAAGGGCAAGACTTCCGGGGCCGACGGACCGGGTACCGAGACTTCCACCGTCACGACCTGTGGTCCTACCACAGCCGCTGGCTCCGTCTCCCCTAGCTCCGCCTCCCTGGGCTCGGGATCTGCAGTTTCTGATTCCACCCTGTGTGGATCTCCACTCGCAGCCCCTATCTCCCATGAGCTTGAGTCGAGGACGAAACTTTTGTCCTCCGACTCCAGCACCTCTCCGATCGGGTCACTACCTTGGTCGAGCTCCTCGAGCTCTTCCTCATCTGAATCCCAACACCAAGGAAAGATCCTACACATTTCTAGAATGTCCTCTCCCCTCAAGCAGGCTGCTTTACCGGCCTGTGTGCCCTGCGGTTCTACCTGGGGCTGAGAGTCCCCACTCGCAGGTTTGGCCCCTGTGATTGGCCCCTGTGCACCCGGCTTGTACAGCTTGCACTGGTTAATGTGGAACCATTTCGTGCGCCGGGGTACCTGCACGGCATACACCATGGGACTCGCCTTATCTACAATACTGTAGGGCCCCATATACAGTGGTTCCAAACTCCCTACTCTGGCATAGTTCCGAACCATGACCTGATCTCCGACTTCCCACTCCTGCTTCTTGCGGGGTTCCAGCAACAGGCGATTGCCCTGGTGCTGTCTTCTCATGTTCCCAGCTGCCTGCTCGTAAACCTGCTTCAGGCGCTCCAAGAGGGTCTGGACAAACTTGTCCCGTTTCACCTCTTGGAGCTGGACCTCAGTGAGCACCGGGCCTAGTACATGGGTGGGGGTTCGCATGATCCTCCCAGTCATCACCTCGTACGGGGAATACCCCGTACCCTTCGACTGGCTGGCCCGGATTCCCATGAGGACTAGAGGCAGAACCGCCGCCCATTTTTGGGGCGAGTTCATAGTCTCTTTCCTCAGTTTCTCCTTGAGGGTCCGGTTCATGCGTGCAACAATCCCGGATGACTGGGGATTGTGCGCTACGTGCCACTTCCCTTCAATGCCCAAAAGCATGAGGGTGTTCTGCATCACCTGGCCGGTGAAATGACTCCCTTGGTCTGACTCCACGAAACGGGGGAGGCCCCACCGCGAGATCTTGGCAGTACCCAGCGCCGTAGCTGTTCTACAGGGGAAGGCTTCTACCCATTTGGAAATCACATCCACCAAGACGAGGCAGGATTTGTAGCCTCCCTGGGTGGTGGGCAGGGGCCCTATGTAATCGATCTGTATCGACTGCCAAGGTCCCTCCACCCTCCTGATGTGCCCCATGTGCACTTTGCTTTTCTGGGGGTCTGGGTTGTTTGCAGCACACACAAGACAGTTTGCACAGAACTCGCGGACCTGTTCCCTGAGCCCTGGCCACCATCCCGCTTGCTCTACCCGTTGCCAGGTAACCTCGGGCCTGGGGTGCCCTGCCCCCGGCCCCTCATGAGCCAACTGGAGGAATTCCCTCCTGTGCTGCTGCGGCACAACCCACTGTTCCTCACGGAACAGCATGCCTTCTTTAACGGAGAGGGTTGCCGTACTGAACGGGCCCTCTACCTGCTTGCCCTCAGTAATCATTCTGAGAACTGCTTTTAGGGCGGGATCCTGGTTCTGGACGGTCTTGAGGTCTAGGGGCATTGCTACCCTGGTGTTACCGGGTTTCCCTTCCCTGCCTTGGATCGCTGGTACGGGTCCGGGTCCATAGGGGTCCCAGAAAATGCCGTTACGGGCACCCTCCCTGGCTAGCGCATCCGTCTGCTGGTTGCCCTCCCCGCGGGGTTCTGTGGAGGAGTGAACCTTCACCTTATGGATGAAAATCTCCCCTTCCTCCATTACTGCTGCTAGGATGTTTTCCAGCAAGGGCTTCACCGTTAAAGGTCGCCCGTCCGCGGAGGTGTTGCCACGGCGGGACCAAATGGCAAGGTATTCCGTACACGAATTTCACGTAAACATACTGTCCGAACAAATCGTGTATGGGGTTGGGAAAATTTCTGGGTGGGTAACGACGTACGCCACCGCAGACAGCTCAGCCTGCTGCGCGCTCATGGTGCTGGGGAGTTTAATTGTCAGGGCTAGGTTTGCCGCAGGGTCATAAACTCCACACTCTGTGAGTCGTTCGCCAGCGGACAGTGTGCTGGAACCATCAACATAAATCTCGCGACCTGTGGGATGTATCCCGGCCCGTAAACCTATGTTGACCTCCCACACCCCTTCCACCGAACACCGGTGCGCTGTTCCGGGGTATAGCAAGTTGGCCGCAAGCCTGGGCTCGCAAAGAACTTTAACTCTAAGATCCATCTGGGAAAGGAGAAGGGTCCAACGCGCAATACGAGTGCTGCTTACGGTCCCATCCTTAATCCTACCATCCAGAAGCATCTTGGTTGGTGTGTGATGGGTGAGGAGAATGATCGGAGAGAGCCCTGTGAAGATCGCTGATCTTTTCACAGCCCAATGCGTGGCTAAAAGATGCCTTTCGCAATTGGAGAAACTCCTCTCCACATCCGTTAACACCCTTGACGAATAGACAACCGGCCTCAGCTTGCCGTGACGCTCTTGGAGCAGCACAGCGCTCAAGCTGTCTCCGCTGGCAGCTACCTCCAGGAAAAACTCCTTGCCCCCATCAATGGCCCCTAAAGCTGGTGCGGTCTGCAAATCCCTTTTTAGCTTCTCGAATGCTGCCTGGCAACCCTCGTCCCAAGACCACTCCACTCCCTTATGGAGGAGTCGGAGCAGCGGAGCTGCTGTGGCCGCATAGTCCTCGATGAAGTCTCTACAGTAACCGGTCAGTCCCAGAAAGTACCTCACACCCGTTATGGTGTTGGGAATCGGTAACTCCTGCACCGACTTCCTCCTAGCCTTATCTATGGCTCTTTCCCCAGCGCGAATGGTCAGACCCAGGAATTTTACTTCCTGCTGATCGATACGTGCTTTCTTAGGGTTAACTTTAAAACCCTTTCTCGCTAGCAGCTCCAATAACTCGGCTAGCAGTGGTCCATGCTCCTCCCTTGAGTCCGTGAATAGGAGCAAATCATCCACGTACTGCACTATCTGATTGGGCTGACTAAACTCCTTTAAACTTCCTGCCATACACTGATGGAAAATACTGGGGCTGTTGTGGAAACCCTGTGGCAAACAGTTCCATGTGTACTGTTGTCCTTTAAAAGTAAAGGGAAACTTGTACTGGTCCTCTCGCCGCAGCGGGATGGACCAAAAACCGTTCGAGATATCCAGCACCGTGAACGTGGTCGCGGACGCTGGGATACTCCCTATTAGGTCAGCAACTGCTGCTACTGTGGTTGCGCAGGCGGGGATGTTACTGTTAAGGTCTCTGTAGTCCACCGTGGCCCTCCACGAATTATCCGGCTTCCTCACCGGCCATAATGGGGAGTTCACGTGTGTGGCTATCGGCCTCAACACGCCCTGCTGCACAAAAGAGGACATTGCTGCCTCCATATCGGGTTCTGCTTCTTTGGGGAAGTTATACTGCTTTGGGGGCCGGGTCATGGGGTCCCCGTCTACGCTGACCTCAAACCCGGTAACCCTCCCACAATCGTGCTTTTGGGTTGCAAACGCGTGCATATTATCTGACACGTACGTTTGCATGTCCGTTGGGACATCCGCGACCATAAGCCCGAGGTCGTAACCTCCGGATGACTTCATGGTACACAGGGCCCCTTTACCTTCCTTCCCCGGGATTACAACTACCTTGCATTTCCCACCCTTGGCTCCCCAGAGACAGTGATTCCTAAGGTCCACGAGGATCCCGTGTTCCGATAGGAGATCCGATCCGAGGATACCTCTGCCAACCCCCTCTTGCCATTTCATCAGTATGTACTTCCATGTGGTGTGGAGTGCTTCTAAATGAATGGAGAGCGGAATTGGGAACGCGCCAGCCTGCTCTTTTCCGGTGAACCCCGCTAATGTGTATGGGACCCTGGTAGACAGCGGTGAGTCCAAGGGGCTATCTGTATGGATCACGGTGCATGAAGCTCCCGTGTCCAACAAGTAACTACCCTTCTGCTTCTCTAACTCCATCTCAACCAGGGGTCTTTTCCACGCATCATAGCTGAGCGGACACAGGTAAACGGGCTGCGCGGCCTCTAGTCATTGGGTACTGGTGGACGGGGTTGTGGCATCTGTGAGGCCGGTAGCGACTGCCACCCTTCCTTGTGAAATCATGAGGGACCGCATAGCTCCCAACATTGATTCTATCGCATCGGGATGGATATGCACACCAGTTCCTCTCTCAGAGACAGGCGCTTGGGTTCGGGCTGTGGGATTTTTATCCCTGGAGTCATTCCAGGGGTTCCTACAGTTCTTACGCCAGTGACCTGTCTTCCCGCACCCGTAACAAACACCACTGGTTTGCGGGGCGCAGTTTCCCTCCTGATGCCACTCCTTTTGAGCCGGGGCTGCGGGCCGTGCCTCATGCTCCTTTCCCTTAAGGGGACGCGCACCGTGCTCCTAGTGTTCCGATACCCTATGGTGAGTCGATTTAGGACTGACTCCTCTGTTGTGGCGGGGTTAGTGGGGTCAAACCACGCTTTGGCCTGCTCCCTGACGGCTGGCAAACTGTTGGCTACTAAACACCTGAGCCAATGAGTTAATCCGGCACCGTCCAGATAGGTGCGCGCTGGCGCACCTGGGCAGCTACGCTGGTATACTGGCCACAGCCTGTCGGCGAAAACCTTCGGGGGTTCTCCCTCCATCTTTATGGTTCGACTCAATCTGACGAAAGGACCTTCGTCATCAGCCCTAACACTTCTAGGACCTCATCCCGTAAGTCCTCATAGGTCTTATTTCCCTTCTTGCTCTCGTCTGAGAGACACTGGAGGATCGAGCTATCTAACGAGAAGAGCAACATTTTGGTCTTTTCCCCATCGTCGCAGCCATTAATTGCTGTGGTCTGTTCTACCTCCCTAAAGTGTACGGAAGGGTCGACTGATTCGGACAGCTTCCGTACATGACTAACCATTGCTCTCAGCTGATGTGAGCTATGGGGCAATACCAGCTGGTTCAGGACATCCCCGTCATCCCCATCGGCTGTGTTCGGGCCTCTTTTGTGACCTCGGAGCGGATACATCGGTCCCGGTTTCGACTCTACCTCTGGGGATTGTCCTACCTCGGGGACCTCCTTTTCTATTTCCACCACTTCCTCCCTTACCCAGGTTGCCGAATAGCTGGGTGGCGCAGAGGGCACAGTGGCAAATACCTTGGGATTTTGGGAATTCCCTACCCACCTGTGGCTGGTTTGCTGACGGGCTGATGAGGCACACCAAGCCGTTTGCCTTATTCAGGGCCTCTCTTAGGTTCCCTATCTCCTTCTGGCAAACACTTTGGTCGGCTCCCTCATGCCTATCCTCGAGGGCCATCTTATGTGCCGCCCTAACTCCCTTCAAGCTTTCTTCCTGTGCTTTTATCTGGTGAGCTAGGCGGGCACACCGTTCTCTAATCCTACCCTCGTTTAATTTCGCTTCCGTGACCTGACACTCTAGGTAATCAATTTTAGTCTAATGGTGGTTGGCTACTATCTGGAGTTCCTGACCGCATTCAAGGATGCAATGAGCTTTTGTCCTCCCATGACCTTTGCCTCCATCTCAACTTCCAGTTCCCTGATCTGAGCTGCCTGTGCCACAATGACTTGGTCCGAAAGTTGGACTTGCTTCTTGTAGCACATCAGCCAGACCGCTTTCTCCACCGACTTCTTATTCTCTTTACTGCCTGTCCATTTGATGGCTGCGTCTAGCGGACGCTTATCCATCAGTAGGTCACTTATCCATCTTTTGATCAAGTTAACCTTCCCAAACACATAGTCGGCTACCCTTTCATCCATCACATTTCGCCTATTCACACCAGGGTCTAAAACATTACTCTCTCGCTGCCAGCGTCCTGCCGCGATCGCCATTTTCTGTAAGGGGTTCTTGCATCGTGCTTCTGTCGCAGACGGTGCTGGTACGGGGTTAGGCCTTCGTTGCCTAATACTATTGCTTGCTCTGGTCTCCGGCCAGCCTTGTTGCAATAAGCACCTGTGAGTGGTTCGACCCACTCGCCCTTACGGTTCTAACACTGGACTTAGGTGCGAGAGCAGTAATGCAGAGAAAAACACAAATAGACCCGGAAAAATAGTACGAAATGGAAATCTTTATTGCATAGCATCTAAAATCATGAAGTACATGTCATAGGCACAAATTAACGATAGTACAAGTATACATACATTCATAAAGCTTGGTCTATGGTAATGAAGAATGCATGGCACATCGTAAAAAGGGGAACACATTATACTTTATCCTTAATAAAACCACCCTACCCTATCAATCCCTACACTACATCTAGATTTGTAGGATGGGGAAACATGCTCACCACTCGTGATACTTCGGAGAATTTTAAAGTGAGGCACTCGGCTCGTTTCGCTGCAGCGCCTGACTGTCACGTGTTTGGAGGGGTCTCTGTACGCCACTTGTTTATCTTCGCTGCTGCAGCAAGCAGGCCAGACCGTTTTTTGTCATGAAGAACTCTTTAGAACTCGGACACGTTGGTAAAATTCGAAGAAGAGTCTTCCTGTACCGACACCGGTTGCCGATAGAATTCAAAGAAGAGTCTTTGACCGCTTCGTGCAATAACCTGTAGAGTTCAAAAATGTGTCTTATATTTTCGGGCGCGGTCGGGGTTTACTGACCGCGGTGGCACATGGATTCTTCTTCTTCTTGTCTCGTCTCGTTTCGTCTCTTCGGGCCTTCAGGTCCAGACACCGTTTACCGACTCTCGGGTGGTGCACCCGGTCACTTGCCTTTGTTGATGTGGCTCGTTCTGTTTGAGCTCCACCCAACATTCGAATAACCGACCAGTACGGCTAAAAGTCAACAATGTCCAGCCCTCAAGAAGAGCTTCAGCAGTCCGCAGCGGGTCCAAACAAGAGTTCAGCCCGAGTCAAAAGTCAGCAGAGACAAGAGTCGATTCCAAGCAAATAAGCGACCGATGGACGTTTGTTCACTATAGTTATAGTGCTGTGTTCCCTTATCTCCCGGACAAATCTTAATGTTTTTCCTTTGTGAAATATTGGCGCTCAAAACTCCCAGCATGGGGCGATTCCTGTCTTTAATGGGTTTCGGTAGCACCTGTACCTGGCCAACGACCAGTTAATGTTTTCCCCATTGTTGATCAAGCCAGGATCGTATGAATCGTCTCCCTGACTGGTTTTGGGGGCCCCCGAATACTTGTTTAATCACCCGAGAATGGCTCTCTCATTGTAGAGCCATGGGAGTATTTGTGTATTGATGTGTCTGCATGGGCCTTCGATTGCCCAGTACAATGAACCTTACTTGTGCATGGAAAACGATTCCAGCACTCATATCTTTTGCTTTTGTTTCGAATGCAAACAGGTTGCATCCTCTCTTTATCATTGTTTGCCGAGTATTATCCAATCTTATACTGAAATGTGTATTCGAACGCCATCTTGTCTGCCCACTGAAAATTCTGGAAGCTTCTGTCACGATGCGCGCCGGCCATTTTACAGGCTTCTGTGTCCCTTTTAATCATGACAGCATTTCGTTTAAATAAACTGATCAAACGAATCTGCGTCTCTCTCGTTATTTTGAATCGCGATAATTGCGAACCTTACATTGAGGTGTTTAAGATGATTAAAAGATTTGATAGGTTAGGCAAGGTAGTCATACCTGAAGTAAGTATGATGATATCGAAAGAAATAAATGACGAAGAAGAAAACTATGGTCCCTTCGGGGAGGAACTGAGGCGATTGAATAAAGTACAATTTTGAGGATTAGACAATCTAGACAAAATATACATATAGATATATATACATTTTTGCATGCTCCCCACTTTCGGTAAACATATTCTTCCACACAAATGGGATCTGCAGGCTAGGGAAAGAGAGAGGACTCCTTTCAACTGCCGGTGACGTCGACCTTGTATACCACTTGGTCGGCACTCTGGAGGCTCACGTAGAAGCACTTGTGCTTAGGAGAACCCCACAAGTTAGGTATAAACTGTGTGGGTCATGAATCAGTCCTCCTCTATAAGCTGCAGATCCCTAGGAGAACACCACAGGTTAGGCATAAACTGTGTGGGCCATGACTTGTAACTCCTCTATGAGCTGCTGTACCCTATCCCCTTAGAGGGTGTATAGCGACACCTGAATTGCAGGCTAGTAAAAGCTGCAGGAAAAGTTAGAGAACAGCAGACTAATGAACCACAAAAGTACGCCACAGTCTCCAAAACACAACTAAAACCCCTACAAGAACATATGCCCAAACACCGAGAATAGACTGAGAAGAAGGACGATCTTAAATATGGTCAGCCATCAATACAGGTATAATTCCGAGGATGGTTAAAACAGAAAAGAAGTTGGCGGCCCTGGCCAAAATCCAAATTTGGTACAGGAACCGACAAGGAAGACCGAAAGGGTTAAATTGAGCTATTTTGTCCTAGAAGGACAAAAAAGGGGGGAATGTGGATTTGCAGTTTCTGTCTCGGACAAAATGGCTTCCGTGAATTTAAACTGATACAAAATGCCCGACTCTGACTTGTTTGGAAAAGCAAAAAATCCATTGTTATGTTCTTTTCTGAAAATAACTTTAAAGTTTTAGACTATGCTGTCAGCAAAAGTCTGCCTGCACAAAAGAAAACAGGCTTAAATTGAGATAACCAAGGGCTAGTAAAGTAAACAAACAGGGCCTTGGCCTTGGGAAGAAAAGGAACAGACAGATAGACTCCATTTTTTATGGATTAGTTAGTCTCACCGTAAGGCATTTCTTACATGTTTTTTTAATTGTTAACTTAGCTTACCTTAAACAACATGTCATGTGATTATTATTAGTGTATAAGAATACTCCATTTTCTGTGATTCGGCAGTCTGTCATCATAGCTAATTGGGCTATGATGCATTCTCCTCGCAAGTAATATATAATAAAAAGCCTTCTTTGACGATATTGTTTACAAGAGTCTTAATCGGAACACGAAACTTCGACAAAGGACAACATACCATTTGCCTTCTTAACCGCCTGCTCCACCTGCATGCTTACCTTCAGCGACTTGTGCACAAGGACACCCAGGTCTCGTTGCACTTCGCCTTTTCCCAATCTATTGCCATTCAGAAAATAATCTGCCTTCCTGTTTTTGCCACCAAAGTGGATAACCTCGCATTTATCTACATTATACTGCATCTGCCATGCATCTGCCCAATCACCCAACCTGTCCAAATCATACTGGAGTTTCTCTGTATCCTCCTCACAGCACACACGCCCACCCAGTTGTGTGTCATCTTCAAACTTAGAGATATTACATCTAGTTCCCTCGTCTAGATCATTAATATATATTGTGAATAACTGGGGTTCTAGCACCGATCCCTGTGGTACCCCACTAGTCACTGCCTGCCACTCGGAAAAAGTCCCGTTTATTTCAACTCTCTGCTTCCTGTCTGCCAATCAGTTTTCTATCCAAGACAGCACCTTACCCCCAATCCCGTGTGCTTTAACTTTGCACGCTAATCTCTTGTGCGGGACCTTATTGAAAGCCTTCTGAAATTCCAAATACACTACATCCACTGGTTCTCCCTAATCTATTCTACCAGTTACATCCTCAAAAAATTCCAGTAGATTAGTCAAGCATGATTTAACTTTTGTAAATCCATGTTGACTTTGTCCGATCCTGTCACTGTTTTCCAAGTGCTCTGCTATTACATCTTTTATAATGGACTCTAGCATTTTCCCCACTACCGATGTCAGGCTTACCGGTCTATAATTCCCCATTTTCTCTCTACCAACTTTTTATAATAGTGGGGTTACATTAGCTACCATCCATCCATGGGAGCTGTTCCAGAGTCTATAGGTGTTCCACTCCGGTGAGGAACCAACAGTCAGGACAATTCTACAGTGACAGATACTTCCAGTAATGCATGGCCACTGGGGTCAGGTGGTCCACTCTAGTTAGTAACCCACACTGAGTACAATTCTACAGTGACAGATACTCCCAGTAATACATGGCCACTGGGGTCAGGTGTTCCACTCCGGTTAGTGACCCACACTCAGTGCAATTCTACAGTGACAGATACTCCCAGTAATACATGGCCACTGGGGTCAGGTGTTCCACTCCGGTTGGTGACCCACACTCAGTGCAATTCTACAGTGACAGATACTCCCAGTAATACATGGCCACTGGGGTCAGGTGTTCCACTCCAGTTAGTGACCCACACTCAGTACAATTCTACAGTGACAGATACTCCCAGGAATACATGGCCACTGGGGTCGGGTGTTCCACTCCTGTTAGTGACCCACACTCAGTACAATTCTACAGTGACAGATACTCCCAGGAATACATGGCCACTGGGGTCAGGAGTTCCACTCCGGTTAGTGACCCACACTCTGTACATTTCTGCAGTGACAGATACTCCCAGTAATACATGGCCACTGGGGTCAGGTGTTCCACTCCAGTTAGTGACCCACACTCAGTAGTTCTACAGTGAGAGACCCTTCCACCAATACCTTCTCTCAGAGAGTTCCTTACACTGAGGTCTGATTCAACAGTACACAATATTACACGAAAGTCAATAACTACATAACACAGCGAGCCCGTGAGTTACAAACACAGTTTTACTTTCGGTTGAGGCAATGGCATAAAACCTCAGAAATAATTCAGGACATTTGTCTAAACGAAATGCTATCACTGATCGGGTGTCTGTATAACGGTGACCACTGGATCAGGATGTAACATTATCAGTCACAGAGTAAAACCAGAGACCAGCTCACACACAGATTTACACAACTTCAATGGTTATAATCACTTACCAGGAACACCAATGGCGGCAATGATCACGTAGTATATTTTCTCCACACTGTAATATGTATCAAGCATTTTCTGTGTGAAGCGATTTGTCACTTCGTGCTGCAGGCAATCTCTCTGAATTAAACTCTGAGGCGGGACATTCCAAGAGCCTTTCATGTATACCCTGCGGGATATCCACGGGGAATTGAAGTTGCAACATCGCTGAAAATATTATTTAAAAAAACATTTGAACAAAACAGATGACGACAGCCGAGTTAATTCCCTGCTGTGATGGAATATATTTAGTGCTGAGATTGTAATTGAAAACCCCTAAGACCGGGCAATTCTGGTCACATGAATTAACTAATGACAATTGCCAGCTGTATTCTCCCAGCAATGGGGTTTATGTCTCAAACAACACCAATCTCTAGACGTCATATTGTTTCGGTGAGGTCCTTTGCTCTGCTGTGGCCATTCAGTAATTAAATTCCAAAAGTTAGAGTGTCCTCTCAGGGCTGCTCTGCTCAACTCTGGGATGGGGCTGTCCGCCTTAACTGTGGCCATTTAGTTAAACAATTGAGGTGGTGAATTTGTGTCGATGGATCCTCAAACTAAATTGAGAGGTCGCACAACACCAGGTTATAGTCCAACAGTTTTATTTGAAATCAGAAGCTTTCGGAGCTTACTACTCCTTCGTCGGGTGAAGTAAAAAGATACAGAATCGCCAAGGCATATATAGATAGAGAACAATGCATGTGTACCTTACAATTGCAGACAACTAAATTAAATCATCCTGACTATCTGCCGAGGTGTGATAAAGTTAATCAGGTCAGCCAGGAAGGTACCACATCAAAGACATAGCAAGATACAACTGAAACAATGAGGTGGAGTCGCAGGGGGTCTAACGTGTCAAAAGCTGCCATCTGTATGTAAAAGGATAAGCTTTAAAATTTTTACTTTTTTACTGGGAAAAATGTTTACTTTTTTACTGGGAATCACATCTGTGAACAAGCCAACGACGACTCGAGTCCGGATCACGTCATGTATCGTGACATAAACCCAAGATCCCGGTTGAGACCGTCTTCATGAGTGCTGAACTTGGCTATCAGTTTCTGCTCGATGATTTTGCGTTGTCGTGTGTTCCTAAGGTTGCCTTGGAGAACGCTTGCTCACAGATCCGAGGCTGAATGTCCTTGACTGCTGAAGTGTTCCCCGACTGGGAGGTAACAATCCTGCCTGGCGATTGTTGCGCGGTGCTCGTTCATACGTTGTCTCAGTGTCTGCATGATCTCGCCGATGTAACATGCCGCGGTGCATTCTTTCCTGCAACGTATGAGGTAGACAACGTTGGCCGAGTCACATGAGTATGTACCATGTACCTAGTGGGTAGTGTCCTCACGTGTGATGGTGGTATCTGTGTTGAAGATCAGGCATGTCTTGCAGAGTTTGCCGTGGCAGTGTTGTGTGGTGTCGTGGTCGCTGTTATCCTGAAAGCTGGGTAATTTGCTGCGAACGATGGTACTTCTGAGGTTAGGCGGCTGTTTGAAGGCAAGTAGTGGAGGCGTGGGGATGGCCTTAGCGAGGTGTTTGTCGTCATCGATGACATGTTGAAGGCTGCGAAGAACATGGCGTAGTTTCTCCGCTCTTTGGAAGTACTGGACGACGTAAGGTACAAACTAATACAGACCCTCAAACTAAAACAGCCACTCAAGTTAATACAGTCCATCAAACTAATACAGACCCTCAAACTAATACAGACCCTCAAACTAATAGAGAACCTAAAATTAATACAGGCCCTCAAACTAATACAGCTCCTCAAACTAATACAGCCCGTCAAACTAATACAGCTCCTCAAACTAAGACAGAGCCTCAAACTAATACAGTACCTCAAACTAATAAAGTAACTCAAACTAATACAGACCATCAAACTAATACAGTACCTCAAACTAATACAGACCCTCAAACTAATACAGACACTCAAACTAATACAAACGCTCAAACTAATACATTACCTCAAACTAATACAGACCCTCAAACTGATACAGCACCTCAAACTAATAAAGTTACTCAAACTAATACAGCCCCTCAAACTAATACAGACCCTCAAACTAATACAGACCCTGAAACTAAAACAGCTCCTCAAACTAATAGAGCCCCTCAAACACATACAGCCCCTCAAACTAATACAGCCCCTCAAACTAATACAGCCCCTCAAACTAATACAACCCCTCAAACTAATACAGCCCCTCAAACTAATACAGACCCTCAAACTAATACAGACCCTCAAAATAATACAGCCCCTCAAACTAATACAGTCCATCAAACTAATACGGACCCTCAAACTAATACAGCCCCTCAAACTAATACAGTACCTCAAACTAATACAGCCCCTCAAACTAATACAGCCCCTCAAACTAATACAGCTCCTCAAACTAATACAGACCCTCAAACTAATGCAGCCCCTCAAACTAATACAGAGCCTCAAACTAATACTGTCCATCAAACTAATACAGACCCTCAAACTAATGCAGCCGCTCAAACTAATACAGACCCTCAAACTAAAACAGCCACTCAAGTTAATACAGTCCATCAAACTGATATAGACCCTCAAACTAATACAGACCCTCAAACTAATACAGCTCCTCAAACTAATACAGCCCCTCAAACTAATACAGCTCCTCAAACTAATACAGACCCTCAAACTAATACAGCCCCTCAAACTAATACAGCTCCTCAAACTAATACAGACCCTCAAACTAATACAGTACCTCAAACTAACAAAGTAACTCAAACTAATACAGAAACTCAAACTGATACAGCCCCTCAAACTAATAAAGTTACTCAAACTAATACAGCCCCTCAAACTAATACAGACCCTCAAACGAAAACAGACCCTCAAACTAATAAATTTACTCAAACTAATACAGCCCCTCAAACTAATACAGACCCTCAATCTAATACAGCTGCTCAAACTAATACAGCCCCTCAAACACATACAGCCCCTCAAACTAATACAACCCCTCAAACTAATACAGCCCCTCAAACTAATACAACCCCTCAAACTAATACACCCCCTCAAACTAATACAACCCCTCAAACTAATACAACCCCTCAAACTAATACAGCCCCTCAAACTAATACAGACCCTCACACTAATACAGACCCTCAAACTAATACAGCCCCTCAAACTAATACAGTTCCTCAAACTAATACAGCCCCTCAAATAAATACAGCTCCTCAATCTAATACAGTACCTCAAACTAATACAGCCCCTCAAACTAATACAGCCCCTCAAACTGATACAGACCCTCAAACTAATACAGACCCTCAAACTAATACAACACCTCAAACTAATACAGTCCCTCAAACTAATACAGCCCCTCAAACTAAAACAGCCCCTCAAACTAATACAATAACTCAAACTAATACAGACCCTCAAACTAATACAGCACCTCAAACTAATACAGCCCCTCAAACTAATACAGTATCTCAAACTAATACAGCCCCTCAAACTAATACAGCCCCTCAAATTAATACAGCACCTCAAACTAATACAGACACTCAAACCAATAGAGTACCTCAAACTAATACAGCTCCTCAAACTAATACAGACCCTCAAACTAATACAGTCCCTTAAACTAATACAGACCCTCAAAATAATACCGACCCTCAAACTAATACAGCACCTCAAACTAATACAGCTCCTGAAACTAATACAGCTCCTCAAACTAATGCAGACCCTTAAACTAATACGGTACCTCAAATTAATACAGCCCCTCAAACTAATACAGTACCTCAAAGTAATACAGACCCTCAAACTTAAACAGCCCCTCAAACTAATACAGTACCTCAAACTAATACAGCTCCTCAAACTAATACAGCCCCTCAAACTAATACAAACCCTCAAACTAATACAGTCTATCAAACTAATACAGACCCTCAAACTAATGCAGCCCCTCAAACTAATACAGCCCCTCAAATTAATACAGACCCTCAAACTAATACAGACTCTCAAACTAATACAGCCCCTCAAACTAATACAGTACCTCACACTAATACAGCCCCTCAAACTAATACATCCCCTCAAACTAATACAGCTCCTCAAACTAATACAGACACTCAAACTAATGCAGCCCCTCAAACTAATAGAGAACCTCAAACTAATACAGACCCTCAAACTAATAGAGAACCTCAAATTAATACAGACCCTCAAACTAATGCAGCCCCTCAAACTAATAGAGAGCCTCAAACTAAAATAGCCACTCAAGCTAATACAGTCCATCAAACTAATACAGACCCTCAAACTAATACACACCCTCAAACTAATAGAGAGACTCAAATTAATACAGCCCCTCAAACTAATGCAGCTCCTCAAACTAATGCAGCTCCTCAAACTAATGCAGCCCCTCAAACTAATGGAGTAACTCAAACTAATACAGACTCTCAAACTAATACAGCCCCTCAAACTAATACAGTACCTCACACTAATACAGCCCCTCAAACTAATACATCCCCTCAAACTAATACAGCTCCTCAAACTAATACAGACACTCAAACTAATGCAGCCCCTCAAACTAAAAGAGAACCTCAAACTAATACAGACCCTCAAACTAATAGAGAACCTCAAATTAATACAGACCCTCAAACTAATGCAGCCCCTCAAACTAATAGAGAGCCTCAAACTAAAACAGCCACTCAAGCTAATACAGTCCATCAAACTAATACAGACCCTCAAACTAATACACACCCTCAAACTAATAGAGAGACTCAAATTAATACAGCCCCTCAAACTAATGCAGGTCCTCAAACTAATGCAGCTCCTCAAACTAATGCAGCCCCTCAAACTAATAGAGTAACTCAAACTAATACAGACCCTCAAACTAATCCAGCACCTCAAACTAATACAGACCCTCAAACTAATACAGACCCTCAAACTAATCCAGCACCTCCAATTAATACAGACCCTCAAACTAATACAGCACCTCAAACTAATAAAGTAACTCAAAATAATACAGCCCCTCAAACTAATACAGACCCTCAAACTGATACAGTACCTCAAACTAATAAAGTAACTCAAACTAATACAGCCCCTCAAACCAATACAGCCCCTCAAACTAATACAGCCCCTCAAACTAATACAGCACCTCAAACTAATACAGCCGCTCAAACTAATACAGCCGCTCAAACTAATACAGCCGCTCAAACTAATACAGACCCTCAAACTAATACAGACCCTCAAACTAATACAGCCCCTCAAACTAATCCAGCCCCTCAAACCAATACAGCCCCTCAAACTAATACAGCCGCTCAAACTAATACAGACCCTCAAACTAATACAGACCCTCAAACTAATACAAACCCTCAAACTAATACAGCACCTCAAACTAATACAGACCCTCAAATTAATACAGTACCTCAAAATAATACAGCTCCTCAAACTAACAGAGTACCTCAAAATGATACAGTACCACAAACTTTTACAGCCCCTCAAACTAATATAGTCCATCAAACTAATACAGACCCTCAAACTAATACACACCCTCAAACTAATAGAGAGACTCAAATTAATACAGCCCCTCAAACTAATGCAGCCCCTCAAACTAATACAGCTCCACAAACTAATACAGACCCTCAAACTAATACAGTACCTCAAACTAATACAGTACCTCAAACTAATAGAGTAACTCAAACTAATACAGACCCTCAAACTAATACAGCACCTCAAACTAATACAGACCCTCAAACTAATACAGACACTCAAACTAATACAGACGCTCAAACGAATACAGTACCTCCAACTAATACAGACCCTCAAACTAATACAGCACCTCAAACTAATACAGTCCATCAAACTAATACAGACCCTCAAACTAATACAGCCCCTCAAACTAATACAGTACCTCAAACTAATACAGCCCCTCAAACTAATACAGACCCTGAAACTAAAGCAGCCCCTCAAACTAATAGAGAACCTCAAACTAATACAGACCCTCAAACTAATGGAGAACCTCAAACTAATACAGACCCTGAAACTAAAGCAGCCCCTCAAACTAATACAGACCCTGAAACTAATGCAGCCCCTCAAACTAATATTGAACCTCAAACTAAAACAGCCACTCAAGTTAATACAGTCCATCAAACTGATACAGACCCTCAAACTAATACAGACCCTCAAACTAATAGAGAACCTCAAATTAATACAGCCCCTCAAACTAATACAGCTCCTCAAACTAATACAGCCCCTCAAACTAATACAGCTCCTCAAACTAATACAGACCCTCAAACTAATACAGTACCTCAAACTACTACAGTACCTCAAACTAATAAAGGAACTCAAACTAATACAGAAACTCAAACTAATACAGCCCCTCAAACTAATAAAGTTACTCAAACTAATACAGCCCCTCAAACTAATACAGACCCTCAAACTAATACAGACCCTCAAACTAATAAAGACACTCAAACTAATACAGCCCCTCAAACTAATACAGACCCTCAAACTAATACAGACCCTCAAACTAATACAGCTGCTCAAACTAATACAGCCCCTCAAACTAATACAGTACCTCAAACTAATACAGCTCCTCAAACTACTATAGACCCTCAAACTAATACAGCTCCTCAAACTACTATAGACCCTCAAACTAATACAGCACCTGAAACTAATACTGCCCCTCAAACTAATACAGACCCTCAAACTAAAACAGCCACTCAAGTTAATACAGTCCATCAAACTAATACAGACCCTCAAAATAATACAAACCCTCAAACTAATACAGACCCTCAAACTAATACAGCCCCTCAAACTAATACAGCCGCTCAAACTAACACAGACCATCAAACTAATACAGACCCTCAAATTAATACAGTACCTGAAAATAATACAGCTCCTCAAACTAACACAGTACCTCAAACTAATACAGCCCCTCAAACTAATGCAACCCCTCAAACTAATACAGCCACTCAAACTAATACTACACCTCAAACGAATCCAACCCCTCAAACAAATGCAGCACACTCAAATTAATACAGCCCCTCAAACGAATACAGCTACTCAAACTAATACAGACCCTCAAACTTATACAGACCCTCATACTAATACAGCCCCTCAAACTAATACAGCCCCTCAAACTAATACAACCCCTCAAACTAATACAGCCAACTCAAATTAATACAGTACCTCAAAATAATACAGCTCCTCAAACTAACACAGTAGCTCAAACTAATACAGTACCTCAAACTAATACTGCCCCTCAAACTAATACAGACCCTCAAACTAATACAATACCAGAAATGAATACAGCTCCTCAAAATAATACAGACCCTCAAACTAATACAGACCCTCAAACTAATACAGCCCCTCAAACTAATACAGCCCCTAAAACTAATACAGCCCCTCAAACTAATACAGCACCTCAAACTAATACAGCACCTCAAACTAATACAGACCCTCAAACTAATACAGCACCTCAAACTAATACAGACCCTCAAACTAATACAGCCCCTCAAACTAATACAGCCCCTCAAACTAATACAGCACCTCAAACTAATACAGACCCTCAAAATAATACAGCACCTCAAACTAATACAGACCCTCAAACTGATACAGACCCTCAAACTAATACAGCACCTCAAACTAATACAGACCCTCAAACTAATACAGCCACTCAAACTAATACAGATCCTCAAACTCATACAGCCCCTCAAACGAATACAGCCCCTCAAACTATTACAGCTCCTCAAACTCATACTGCCCGTCATACTAATCCAGCACCGCAAACTAATACAGACCCTCAAACTAATACAGCCCCTCAAACTAATACAGCCCCTCAAACTAATACAACCCCTCAAACTAATACAGCCAACTCAAATTAATACAGTACCTCAAAATAATACAGCTCCTCAAACTAACACAGGACCTCAAACTAATGCAGTACCTCAAACTAATACTGCCCCTCAAACTAATACAGACCCTCAAACTAATACAATACCTCAAACTAATACAGCTCCTCAAAATAATACAGACCCTCAAGCTAATACACACCCTCAAACTAATACAGCCCGTCAAACTAATACAGCCCCTAAAACTAATACAGACCCTCAAACTAATACAGCACCTCAAATTAATACAGCACCTCAAACTAATACAGACCCTCAAACTAATACAGCACCTCAAACTAATACAGACCCTCAAACTAATACAGCCCCTCAAACTAATACAGCCCCTCAAACTAATACAGCACCTCAAACTAATACAGACCCTCAAAATAATACAGCACCTCAAACTAATACAGACCCTCAAACTAATACAGACCTTCAAACTAATACAGCACCTCAAACTAATACAGACCCTCAAAATAATACAGCACCTCAAACTAATACAGACCCTCAAACTAATACAGCCCCTCAAACTATTACAGCTCCTCAAACTCATACAGCCCCTCATACTAATCCAGCACCTCAAACTAATACAGAACCTCAAACTAATTCTGCCCCTCAAACTAATATAGCCCATCAAACTAATACTGCCACTCAAACTAATACAGACCCTCAAACTATTACAGCCACTCAAACTAATACAGACCCTCAAACTAATACAGCCCCTCAAACTAATACAGACCCTCAAACTAATACAGCCCCTCAAACTAATACAGACCCTCAAACTAATACAGACCCTCAAACTAATACAAACCCAAAACTAATACAGTACCTCAAACTAATACAGCTCCTCAAACTAATACAGACCCTCAAACTTATACAGACCCTCAAACTAATACAGCCCCTCAAACTAATACAGACACTCAAACTAATACAGCCCCTCAAATTAATACAGCCCCCCAAACTAATACAGCCCCTCAAACTAATACAGTCCCTCAAACTAATACAGACCCTCAAACTAATACAGCTGCTGGAGCTAATACAACCCCTCAAACTAATACAGACCTTCAAACTAATAGAGAACCTCAATCTAAGACAGCCAATCAAACTAATACAGTCCCTCAAACTAATACAGACCCTCAAACTAATAGAGAACCTCAAACTAATACAGACCCTCAAACTAATACAGTACCTCAAACTAATATCCACCTGAAACTAATACAGCTCCTCAAACTAATACAGACCCTCAAACTAATACAGTACATCAAACTAATGCAGACCCTGAAACTAATACAGCTCCTCAAACTAATACAGACGCTCAAACTAATACAGCTCATCAAACTAATACCCCCCTCAAACTAATACAGCTCCTCAAACTAATACAGCCCCTCAAACTAATACAGCTCCTCAAACTAATACCGCACCTCAAACTATTACAGACCCTCAAATTAATACAGTACCTCAAAATAATACAGCTCCACAAACTAACACAGTACCTCAAACTGATACAGTACCACAAACTTTTACAGCCCCTCAAACTAATACAGACCCTCAAACTAATACAGCTCCTCAAACTAATACAGTCCCTCAAACCAATACAGCCCCTCAAACTAATACAGCCCCTCAAAATAATACAGCTCCTCAAACTAATACAGACCCTCAAACTAATACAGCTCCTCAAACTAATCCAGCCCCTCAAACTAATACAGACCCTCAAACTAATACAGCCCCTCAAACTAATACAGCCGCTCAAACTAATACAGACCCTCAAACTAATACAGACCCTGAAAATAATACAAACCCTCAAACTAATACAGACCCTCAAACTAATACGGCCCCTCAAACTAATACAGCCGCTCAAACTAACACAGACCCTCAAACTAATACAGACCCTCAAATTAATACAGTACCTCAAAATAATACAGCTCCTCAAACTAACACAGTACCTCAAACTAATACAGTACCACAAACTAATACAGCCCCTCAAACTAATACAGACCCTCAAACTAATACAGACCCACAAACTAATACAGCCCCTCAAACTAATAAAGACCCTCAAACGACTACAGACCCTCAAACTAATAAAGTACCTGAAACTAATACAGCTGCTCAAAATAATACAGACCCTCAAACTTACACAGACCCTCAAACTAATACAGCCCCTCAAACTAATACAGCCCCTCAAACTAATGCAACCCCTCAAACTAATACAGCCCCTCAAACTAATACTACACCTCAAACTAATACAACCCCTCAAACTAATGCAGCACACTCAAATTAATACCGCCAGTCAAACTAATACAGCTCCTCAAACTAATACAGGCCCTCAAACTTATACAGACCCTCAAACTAATACAGCCCCTCAAACTAATACAGCCCCTCAAACTAATACAACCCCTCAAACTAATACAGCCAACTCAAATTAATACAGTACCTCAAAATAATACAGCTCCTCAAACTAACACTGTACCTCAAACTGATACAGTACCTCAAACTAATACTGCCCCTCAAACTAATACAGACCCTCAAACTAATACAATACCAGAAATGAATACAGCTCCTCAAAATAATACAGACCCTCAAACTAATACAGACCCTCAAACTAACACAGCCCCTCAAACTAATACAGCCCCTAAAACTAATACAGACCCTCAAAACTAATACAGCCCCTCTAACGAATACAGCACCTCAAATTAATACAGCACCTCAAACTAATACAGACCCTAAAACTGATACAGACCCTCAAACTAATACAGCACCTCAAACTAATACAGACCCTCAAACTAATACAGCCACTCAAACTAATACAGCACCTCAAACTAATACAGACCCTCAAAATAATACAGCACCTCAAACTAATACAGACCCTAAAACTGATACAGACCCTCAAACTAATACAGCACCTCAAACTAATACAGACCCTCAAACTAATACAGCCACTCAAACTAATACAGATCCTCAAACTCATACAGCCCCTCAAACTATTACAGCTCCTCAAACTCATACAGCCCCTCATACTAATCCAGCACCTCAAACTAATACAGACCCTCAAACTAATACAGCCCCTCAAACTAATACAGCCCTACAAACTAATACAACCCTCAAACTAATACAGCCAACTCAAATTAATACAGTACCTCAAAATAATACAGCTCCTCAAACTAACACAGGACCTCAAACTAATACAGTACCTCAAACTAATACTGCCCCTCAAACTAATACAGGCCCTCAAACTAATACAATACCTCAAACTAATACAGCTCCTCAAAATAATACAGACCCTCAAGCTAATACAGACCCTCAAACTAATACAGCCCATCAAACTAATACAGCCCCTAAAACTAATACTGCCCCTCAAACTAATACAGCACCTCAAATTAATACAGCACCTCAAACTAATACAGACCCTCAAACTAATACAGCACCTCAAACTAATACAGACCCTCAACCTAATACAGCCCCTCAAACTAATACAGCCCCTCAAAATAATACAGCACCTCAAACTAATACAGACCCTCAAAATAATACAGCACCTCAAACTAATACAGACCCTCAAACTAATACAGACCTTCAAACTAATACAGCACCTCAAACTAATACAGACCCTCAAACTAATACAGCCCCTCAAACTAATACAGCCCCTCAAAATAATACAGCACCTCAAACTAATACAGACCCTCAAAATAATACAGCACCTCAAACTAATACAGACCCTCAAACTAATACAGACCCTCAAACAAATACAGCACCTCAAACTAATACTGACCCTCAAACTAATACAGCCACTCAAACTAATACAGCTCCTCAAACTAATACAGCCCCTCAAACTAATACAGCCCCTCAAACTAATACAGACCCTCAAACTAATACAGCCCCTCAAACTAATACAGCCCCTCAAACTAATACAGACCCTCAAACTAATACAGCCCCTCAAACTAATACAGACCCTCAAACTAATACAGACCCTCAAACTAATACAGCCCCTCAAACTAATACAGCCCCTCAAACTAATACAGCCCCTCAAACTAATACAGTCCCTCAAACTAATACAGACCCTCAAACTAATACAGCCCCTCAAACTAATACAGCCCTCAAACTAATACAGTCCCTCAAACTAATACAGACCCTCAAACTAATACAGCCCCTCAAACTAATACAGCTCCTCAAACTAATACTGACCCTCAAACTAATACAGCCCCTGTTACTAATACAGCTCCTCAAACAAATACAGCCATTCAAACTAATACAACCCCTCAATCTAATACAGCCCCTCAAACTAATAGAGACCCTCAAACTAATACAGACCCTCAAACTAATACAGCTCCTCAAACTAATACAGCCCTCAAACTAATACAGACCCTCAAACTAATACAGAACCTCAATCTAATACAGCCCCTCAAACTAATACAGTCCCTCAAACTAATACAGACCCTCAAACTAATACAGCTCCTCAAACTAATACAGACCCTCAAACTAATACAGACCTCAAACTAATACAGACCCTCAAACTAATACAGCTCCTCAAACTAATACAGACCCTCAAACTAATACAGCTCCTCAAACTAATACAGCCCCTCAAACTAATACAGCTCCTCAAACTAATACAGCCCCTCAAACTAATACAGCTCCTCAAACTAATACAGCACCTCAAACTAATACAGACCCTCAAACTAATACAGCCCTCAAACTAATACAGCCCCTCAAACTAATACAGCCCCTCAAACTAATACAGCCCCTCAAACTAATACAGCCCCTCAAACTAATACAGTACCTCAAACTAATGCAGACCCTCAAACTAATACAGCCCCTCAAACTAATACGGCCCCTCAAACTAATACAGCTCCTCAAACTAATACAGCCCCTCAAACTAATACAGCCCCTCAAACTAATACAGCCCCTCAAATAAATACAGTCCCTCAAATTAATACAGTACCTGAATCTAACACAGCCACTCAAACTTATACAGCCCCTCAAACTAATACAGCCCCTCAAATTAATACAGTACCTGAATCTAATACAGCCACTCAAACTAATACAGCCCCTTAAACTAATACAGCCCCTCAAAATAGTACAGCCCCTCAAACTAATACAGCCCCTCAAACTAATACAGCCCCTCAAACTAATACAGCTCCTCAAACTAATACAGCCCCTCAAACTAATACAGCCCCTCAAACTAATACAGCCCCTCAAACTAATACAGCCCCTCAAACTAATACAGCCCCTCAAACTAATACAGCCCCTCAAAATAGTACAGCCCCTCAAACTAATACAGCCCCTCAAACTAATACAGCCCCTCAAACTAATACAGCCCCTCAAACTAATACAGCCCCTCAAACTAATACAGCCCCTCAAACTAATACAGCCCCTCAAACTAATACAGCCCCTCAAACTAATACAGCCCCTCAAACTAATACAGCCCCTCAAACTAATACAGCCCCTCAAACTAATACAGCCCCTCAAACTAACACAGACCCTCAAACTAATACAGACCCTCAAACTAATACAGCCCCTCAAACTAATACAGCCCCTCAAACTAATACAGCCCCTCAAACTAATACAGTCCCTCAAACTAATACAGACCCTCAAACTAATACAGCCCCTCAAACTAATACAGCCCTCAAACTAATACAGTCCCTCAAACTAATACAGACCCTCAAACTAATACAGCCCCTCAAACTAATACAGCTCCTCAAACTAATACTGACCCTCAAACTAATACAGCCCCTGTTACTAATACAGCTCCTCAAACAAATACAGCCACTCAAACTAATACAACCCCTCAATCTAATACAGCCCCTCAAACTAATAGAGAACCTCAAACTAATACAGACCCTCAAACTAATACAGCTGCTGAAACTAATACAGCCCCTCAAACTAATACAGACCCTCAAACTAATAGAGAACCTCAATCTAATATAGCCCCTCAAACTAATACAGTCCCTCAAACTAATAAAGACCCTCAAACTAATACAGCTCCTCAAACTAATACAGACCCTCAAACTAATACAGTACATCAAACTAATGCAGACCCTGAAACTAATACAGCTCCTCAAACTAATACAGACGCTCAAACTAATACAGCTCATCAAACTAATACCCCCCTCAAACTAATACAGCTCCTCAAACTAATACAGCCCCTCAAACTAATACAGCTCCTCAAACTAATACCGCACCTCAAACTAATACAGACCCTCAAACTAATACAGCCCCTCAAACTAATACAGCCCCTCAAACTAATGCAGACCCTCAAACTAATACAGCCCCTCAAACTAATACAGCCCCTCAAACTAATACAGACCCTCAAACTAATACAGCCCTCAAACTAATACAGACCCTCAAACTAATACAGCTCCTCAAACTAATACAGCCACTCAAACTAATACAGCCCCTCAAACTAATACAGCTCCTCAAACTAATACAGACCCTCAAACTAATACAGCCCCTCAAACTAATACAGCCCCTCAAACTAATACAGCCCTCAAACTAATACAGCTCCTCAAACTAATACAGAACCTCAAACTAATACAGACCCTCAAACTAATACAGTCCCTCAAACTAGTACAGCCCCTCAAACTAATACAGACCCTCAAACTAATACAGCCCCTCAAACTAATACAGCGCCTCAAACTAATACAGACTCTAAAACTACTGCTGCCCTCAAACTAATATAGATCCTCAAACTAATACAGCTCCTCAAACTAATACCCCCCTCAAACTAATACATCCCTCAAACTAATACAGCTCCTCAAACTAATACAGACCCTCAAACTAATACAGCCCCTCAAACTAATACAGCCCTCAAACTAATACAGACCCTCAAACTAATACAGACCCTCAAACTAATACAGCCCCTCAAACTAATACAGACCCTCAAACTAATACAGCCCCTCAAACTAATACAGACCCTCAAACTAATACAGCCCTCAAACTAATACAGACCCTCAAACTAATACAGCCCCTCAAACTAATACAGACCCTCAAACTAATACAGACCCTCAAACTAATACAGACCCTCAAACTAATACAGACCCTCAAACTAATACAGCCCCTCAAACTAATACAGACCCTCAAACTAATACAGCTCCTCAAACTAATACAGACCCTCAAACTAATACAGCTCCTCAAACTAATACAGACCTCAAACTAATACAGCCCCTCAAACTAATACAGCCCTCAAACTAATACAGCCCCTCAAACTAATACAGCCCTCAAACTAATACAGTCCCTCAAACTAATACAGCTCCTCAAACTAATACAGACCTCAAACTAATACAGACCCTCAAACTAATACAGACCCTCAAACTAATACAGCCCCTCAAACTAATACAGACCCTCAAACTAATACAGCCCCTCAAACTAATACAGACCCTCAAACTAATACAGACCCTCAAACTAATACAGACCCTCAAACTAATACAGACCCTCAAACTAATACAGCCCTCAAACTAATACAGCCCCTCAAACTAATACAGACCCTCAAACTAATACAGACCCTCAAACTAATACAGACCCTCAAACTAATACAGCCCCTCAAACTAATACAGACCCTCAAACTAATACAGACCCTCAAACTAATACAGACCCTCAAACTAATACAGCCCCTCAAACTAATACAGACCCTCAAACTAATACAGACCCTCAAACTAATACAGACCCTCAAACTAATACAGCCCTCAAACTAATACAGACCCTCAAACTAATACAGACCCTCAAACTAATACAGACCCTCAAACTAATACAGACCCTCAAACTAATACAGACCCTCAAACTAATACAGACCCTCAAACTAATACAGCCCCTCAAACTAATACAGACCCTCAAACTAATACAGACTCCTCAAACTAATACAGACCTCAAACTAATACAGACCCTCAAACTAATACAGCCCTCAAACTAATACAGCCCCTCAAACTAATACAGCACCTCAAACTAATACAGACCCTCAAACTAATACAGACCCTCAAACTAATACAGCCCCTCAAACTAATACAGCTCCTCAAACTAATACAGCCCCTCAAACTAATACAGCCCCTCAAACTAATACAGCTCCTCAAACTAATACAGCCCCTCAAACTAATACAGCCCCTCAAACTAATACAGCCCCTCAAACTAATACAGTCCCTCAAACTAATACAGTACCTCAATCTAATACAGCCACTCAAACTAATACAGCCCCTCAAACTAATACAGCCCCTCAAACTAATACAGTACCTCAAACTAATACAGCCCTCAAACTAATACAGCCCCTCAAACTAATACAGCCCCTCAAACTAATACAGCCCCTCAAACTAATACAGCCCCTCAAACTAATACAGCCCCTCAAACTAATACAGCTCCTCAAACTAATACAGCCCCTCAAACTAATACAGCCCCTCAAACTAATACAGCCCCTCAAACTAATACAGCCCCTCAAACTAATACAGCCCCTCAAACTAATACAGCCCTCAAACTAATACAGCCCCTCAAACTAATACAGCCCCTCAAACTAATACAGCCCCTCAAACTAATACAGCCCCTCAAACTAATACAGCCCCTCAAACTAATACAGCCCCTCAAACTAATACAGCCCCTCAAACTAATACAGCCCCTCAAACTAATACAGCCCCTCAAACTAATACAGCTCCTCAAACTAATACAGACCCTCAAACTAATACAGCTCCTCAAACTAATACAGACCCTCAAACTAATACAGACCTCAAACTAATACAGCCCCTCAAACTAATACAGCTCCTCAAACTAATACAGACCCTCAAACTAATACAGCCCCTCAAACTAATACAGCCCCTCAAACTAATACAGCCCCTCAAACTAATACAGCTCCTCAAACTAATACAGCCCCTCAATCTAATACAGCCCCTCAAACTAATAGAGAACCTCAAACTAATATAGCCCCTCAAACTAATACAGTACCTCAAACTAATACAGACTCTCAAACTAATACAGCCGCTCAAACTAATACAGTACCTCAAACTAATACACAGCCCCTCACACTAATACAGTACCACAAACTAATAGAGTACATCAAACTAATACACCCTCTCAAACTAATACAGATCCTCAAACTAATACAGCCCCTCAATCTAATGCAGTACCTCAAACTAATACAGCCCCTCAAACTAACACAGTACATCAAACTAATACAGCCTCTCAAACTAATACAGCCCCTCAAACTAATAAAACCCTCAAACTAATACAGTACCTCAAACTAATACAGTACCTCAAACTAATACAGCCCCTCAAACTAATACAGCTCCTCAAACTAATACTGTTCCTCAAACTGATACAGCACCTCAAACTAAGACATCACCTGAAACTAATACTGCATATCCTACTATTACATCCCCTCAAACTAATACAGCCCCTCAAACTAATACAGAACCTCAAACAAATACAGTCCCTCAAACTAATACAGCCCCTCAAACTAATACAGATCCTCAAACTAATACAGTACCTCAAACTAATGCAGACCCTCAAACTAATACAGACCCTCAAACTAATACAGCCCCTCAAATTAATACAGCCCCTCAAACTAATACAGTACCTCAAACTAATACAGACCCTCAAACTAATACAGCCCCTCCAACTAATACAGCACCTCAAAATAATAGTGCACCTCAAACTAATACAGCCCCTCAAACTAATACAGTACCTCATACTAATACAGCCTCTCAAAATAATGCAGCCCCTCAAACTAACACAGCCCCTCAAACTAATACAGCCCCTCAAACTAATACAGCCTCTCAAACTAATACAGCCCCTCAAACTACTGCAGCCCCTCAAACTAATACAGACCCTCAAACTAATACAGCCCCTCAAACTAATACAGACCCTCAAACTAATACAGACCCTCAAACTAATACAGACCCTCAAACTAATACAGACCCTCAAACTAATACAGACCCTCAAACTAATACAGCCCCTCAAACTAATACAGACCCTCAAACTAATACAGACCCTCAAACTAATACAGACCCTCAAACTAATACAGACCCTCAAACTAATACAGACCCTCAAACTAATACAGACCCTCAAACTAATACAGACCCTCAAACTAATACAGCCCCTCAAACTAATACAGACCCTCAAACTAATACAGACCCTCAAACTAATACAGCCCCTCAAACTAATACAGACCCTCAAACTAATACAGACCCTCAAACTAATACAGCCCCTCAAACTAATACAGCCCCTCAAACTAATACAGACCCTCAAACTAATACAGCCCTCAAACTAATACAGACCCTCAAACTAATACAGCACCTCAAACTAATACAGCCCCTCAAACTAATACAGACCTCAAACTAATACAGCCCCTCAAACTAATACAGCTCCTCAAACGAATACAGACCCTCAAACTAATACAGCCCCTCAAACTAATAGAGACCCTCAAACTAATACAGATCCTCAAACTAATACAGCCCCTCAAACTAATACAGACCCTCAAACTAATACAACTCCTCAAACTAATAGAAACCCTCAAACTAATACAGCTCCTCAAACTAATAGAGCCCCTCAAACTAATACAGCTCCTCAAACTAATACAGCCCCTCAAATTAATACAGACCCTCAAAATAATACAGACCCTCAAACTAATAGAGCTCCTCAAACTAATCCAGCCCCTCAAACTAATACAGCCCCTCAAAGTAATACAGACCCTCAAAATAATACAGACCCTCAAACTAATACAGCTCCTCAAACTAATACAGCCCCTCAAATTAATACAGCTCCTCAAACTAATACAGTACCTCAAACTAGTAGAGAAATTCAAACTAATAAAGACGCTCAAACTAATAGAGACCCTCAAACTAATACAGCCCCTCAAACTAATACAGCCCCTCAAACTAATACAGACCCTCAAACTAATACAGACCCTCAAACTAATACAGCCCCTCAAACTAATACAGACCCTCAAACTAATACAGACCCTCAAACTAATACAGCCCTCAAACTAATACAGCCCTCAAACTAATACAGCCCTCAAACTAATACAGCCCCTCAAACTAATACAGACCCTCAAACTAATACAGCCCCTCAAACTAATACAGACCCTCAAACTAATACAGCCCCTCAAACTAATACAGACCCTCAAACTAATACAGACCCTCAAACTAATACAGCCCTCAAACTAATACAGCCCCTCAAACTAATACAGACCCTCAAACTAATACAGACCCTCAAACTAATACAGCCCCTCAAACTAATACAGACCTCAAACTAATACAGCCCCTCAAACTAATACAGCCCCTCAAACTAATACAGACCCTCAAACTAATACAGACCCTCAAACTAATACAGACCCTCAAACTAATACAGCCCCTCAAACTAATACAGACCCTCAAACTAATACAGACCTCAAACTAATACAGCCCCTCAAACTAATACAGCCCTCAAACTAATACAGACCCTCAAACTAATACAGACCCTCAAACTAATACAGCCCCTCAAACTAATACAGCTCCTCAAACTAATACAGCCCCTCAAACTAATACAGCCCCTCAAACTAATACAGACCCTCAAACTAATACAGCCCCTCAAACTAATACAGACCCTCAAACTAATACAGCTCCTCAAACTAATACAGCCCCTCAAACTAATACAGCCCCTCAAACTAATACAGCCCCTCAAACTAATACAGCCCTCAAACTAATACAGCCCTCAAACTAATACAGCCCCTCAAACTAATACAGCCCTCAAACTAATACAGACCCTCAAACTAATACAGACCCTCAAACTAATACAGACCTCAAACTAATACAGACCCTCAAACTAATACAGACCCTCAAACTAATACAGCCCCTCAAACTAATACAGACCCTCAAACTAATACAGCCCTCAAACTAATACAGCCCTCAAACTAATACAGACCCTCAAACTAATACAGCCCCTCAAACTAATACAGACCCTCAAACTAATACAGCCCCTCAAACTAATACAGACCCTCAAACTAATACAGCCCTCAAACTAATACAGCCCCTCAAACTAATACAGACCTCAAACTAATACAGACCCTCAAACTAATACAGCCCCTCAAACTAATACAGCCCCTCAAACTAATACAGCCCCTCAAACTAATACAGCCCCTCAAACTAATACAGACCCTCAAACTAATACAGCCCCTCAAACTAATACAGCTCCTCAAACTAATACAGCCCCTCAAACTAATACAGCCCTCAAACTAATACAGACCCTCAAACTAATACAGCCCCTCAAACTAATACAGCCCCTCAAACTAATACAGCCCCTCAAACTAATACAGCCCTCAAACTAATACAGACCCTCAAACTAATACAGACCCTCAAACTAATACAGCCCTCAAACTAATACAGCCCCTCAAACTAATACAGCCCCTCAAACTAATACAGCCCCTCAAACTAATACAGCCCCTCAAACTAATACAGCCCCTCAAACTAATACAGCCCCTCAAACTAATACAGCCCCTCAAACTAATACAGACCCTCAAACTAATACAGCCCCTCAAACTAATACAGACCCTCAAACTAATACAGACCCTCAAACTAATACAGCCCTCAAACTAATACAGCCCTCAAACTAATACAGCTCCTCAAACTAATACAGACCCTCAAACTAATACAGCCCTCAAACTAATACAGTCCCTCAAACTAATACAGCCCTCAAACTAATACAGACCCTCAAACTAATACAGCCCCTCAAACTAATACAGACCTCAAACTAATACAGACCCTCAAACTAATACAGCCCTCAAACTAATACAGCCCTCAAACTAATACAGCCCCTCAAACTAATACAGACCCTCAAACTAATACAGCCCTCAAACTAATACAGACCCTCAAACTAATACAGCCCTCAAACTAATACAGACCCTCAAACTAATACAGCCCTCAAACTAATACAGCCCTCAAACTAATACAGACCCTCAAACTAATACAGACCCTCAAACTAATACAGACCTCAAACTAATACAGCCCCTCAAACTAATACAGCCCTCAAACTAATACAGACCCTCAAACTAATACAGCCCCTCAAACTAATACAGACCCTCAAACTAATACAGCCCCTCAAACTAATACAGACCCTCAAACTAATACAGACCCTCAAACTAATACAGACCCTCAAACTAATACAGCCCCTCAAACTAATACAGCCCCTCAAACTAATACAGACCCTCAAACTAATACAGCCCCTCAAACTAATACAGACCCTCAAACTAATACAGCTCCTCAAACTAATACAGCCCCTCAAACTAATACAGCCCCTCAAACTAATACAGACCCTCAAACTAATACAGCCCCTCAAACTAATACAGACCTCAAACTAATACAGCCCCTCAAACTAATACAGACCCTCAAACTAATACAGCCCTCAAACTAATACAGCCCTCAAACTAATACAGCCCTCAAACTAATACAGACCCTCAAACTAATACAGCCCCTCAAACTAATACAGACCCTCAAACTAATACAGACCCTCAAACTAATACAGACCCTCAAACTAATACAGCCCCTCAAACTAATACAGCCCTCAAACTAATACAGCCCTCAAACTAATACAGTCCCTCAAACTAATACAGCCCCTCAAACTAATACAGACCCTCAAACTAATACAGACCCTCAAACTAATACAGCCCCTCAAACTAATACAGACCCTCAAACTAATACAGACCCTCAAACTAATACAGACCCTCAAACTAATACAGACCCTCAAACTAATACAGCCCTCAAACTAATACAGACCCTCAAACTAATACAGCTCCTCAAACTAATACAGACCCTCAAACTAATACAGACCCTCAAACTAATACAACTCCTCAAACTAATACAGACCCTCAAACTAATACAGACCCTCATACTAATACAGCCCCTCAAACTAATACAGCCCCTCAAACTAATACAGCCCCTCAAACTAATACAGCTCCTCAAACTAATACAGAACCTCAAACTAATACAGACCCTCAAACTAATACAGTCCCTCAAACTAATACAGCCCCTCAAACTAATGCAGTCCTCAAACTAATACAGCCCCTCAAACTAATACAGCCCCTCAAACTAATACAGTCCCTCAAACTAGTACAGCCCCTCAAACTAATGCTTCTCAAACTAATACAGCTCCTCAAACTAATACAGCCCCTCAAACTAATACATCCCTCAAACTAATACAGCCCCTCAAACTAATACAGCTCCTCAAACTAATACAGACCCTCAAACTAATACAGCCCCTCAAACTAATACAGACCCTCAAACTAATACAGATCCTCAAACTAATACAGCCCCTCAAACTAATACAGACCCTCAAACTAATACAGACCCTCAAACTAATACAGACCCTCAAACTAATACAGCCCCTCAAACTAATACAGCCCCTCAAACTAATACAGCTCCTCAAACTAATACAGCCCCTCAAACTAATACAGACCCTCAAACTAATACAGACCCTCAAACTAATACAGCCCTCAAACTAATACAGCCCCTCAAACTAATACAGCCCCTCAAACTAATACAGACCCTCAAACTAATACAGACCCTCAAACTAATACAGCCCTCAAACTAATACAGCCCCTCAAACTAATACAGCCCTCAAACTAATACAGTCCCTCAAACTAATACAGCCCTCAAACTAATACAGACCCTCAAACTAATACAGACCCTCAAACTAATACAGCCCCTCAAACTAATACAGCCCTCAAACTAATACAGACCCTCAAACTAATACAGACCCTCAAACTAATACAGCCCCTCAAACTAATACAGACCCTCAAACTAATACAGACCCTCAAACTAATACAGCCCTCAAACTAATACAGCCCCTCAAACTAATACAGACCTCAAACTAATACAGCCCTCAAACTAATACAGACCCTCAAACTAATACAGCCCTCAAACTAATACAGCCCTCAAACTAATACAGACCCTCAAACTAATACAGACCCTCAAACTAATACAGCCCTCAAACTAATACAGCCCCTCAAACTAATACAGCCCTCAAACTAATACAGACCCTCAAACTAATACAGACCCTCAAACTAATACAGCCCCTCAAACTAATACAGACCCTCAAACTAATACAGCCCCTCAAACTAATACAGACCCTCAAACTAATACAGCCCCTCAAACTAATACAGACCCTCAAACTAATACAGCCCTCAAACTAATACAGCCCTCAAACTAATACAGCCCTCAAACTAATACAGCCCTCAAACTAATACAGCCCCTCAAACTAATACAGCCCCTCAAACTAATACAGACCCTCAAACTAATACAGCCCCTCAAACTAATACAGACCCTCAAACTAATACAGCCCCTCAAACTAATACAGCCCCTCAAACTAATACAGCCCTCAAACTAATACAGACCCTCAAACTAATACAGCCCCTCAAACTAATACAGACCCTCAAACTAATACAGCCCCTCAAACTAATACAGCCCTCAAACTAATACAGCTCCTCAAACTAATACAGACCCTCAAACTAATACAGCCCTCAAACTAATACAGACCCTCAAACTAATACAGCCCCTCAAACTAATACAGACCTCAAACTAATACAGACCCTCAAACTAATACAGCCCCTCAAACTAATACAGCCCCTCAAACTAATACAGACCCTCAAACTAATACAGACCCTCAAACTAATACAGACCCTCAAACTAATACAGACCCTCAAACTAATACAGACCCTCAAACTAATACAGCTCCTCAAACTAATACAGACCCTCAAACTAATACAGCCCCTCAAACTAATACAGACCCTCAAACTAATACAGACCCTCAAACTAATACAGACCCTCAAACTAATACAGCCCTCAAACTAATACAGCCCCTCAAACTAATACAGCCCTCAAACTAATACAGACCCTCAAACTAATACAGCCCTCAAACTAATACAGCCCCTCAAACTAATACAGACCCTCAAACTAATACAGCCCTCAAACTAATACAGACCCTCAAACTAATACAGCCCCTCAAACTAATACAGCCCTCAAACTAATACAGACCCTCAAACTAATACAGCCCTCAAACTAATACAGACCCTCAAACTAATACAGCCCCTCAAACTAATACAGCCCCTCAAACTAATACAGCCCCTCAAACTAATACAGCTCCTCAAACTAATACAGACCTCAAACTAATACAGCCCTCAAACTAATACAGCCCTCAAACTAATACAGCCCCTCAAACTAATACAGCCCCTCAAACTAATACAGCCCCTCAAACTAATACAGCCCCTCAAACTAATACAGCCCCTCAAACTAATACAGCCCCTCAAACTAATACAGCCCTCAAACTAATACAGACCCTCAAACTAATACAGCCCTCAAACTAATACAGCCCTCAAACTAATACAGACCCTCAAACTAATACAGACCCTCAAACTAATACAGCCCTCAAACTAATACAGCTCCTCAAACTAATACAGACCCTCAAACTAATACAGCCCCTCAAACTAATACAGCCCTCAAACTAATACAGCCCTCAAACTAATACAGACCCTCAAACTAATACAGCCCCTCAAACTAATACAGACCTCAAACTAATACAGACCCTCAAACTAATACAGCTCCTCAAACTAATACAGCCCCTCAAACTAATACAGCCCTCAAACTAATACAGACCCTCAAACTAATACAGCCCTCAAACTAATACAGCCCCTCAAACTAATACAGCCCCTCAAACTAATACAGACCCTCAAACTAATACAGCCCCTCAAACTAATACAGACCTCAAACTAATACAGCCCCTCAAACTAATACAGACCCTCAAACTAATACAGACCCTCAAACTAATACAGCCCCTCAAACTAATACAGCCCTCAAACTAATACAGCCCCTCAAACTAATACAGACCCTCAAACTAATACAGCCCTCAAACTAATACAGCCCCTCAAACTAATACAGCCCTCAAACTAATACAGCCCTCAAACTAATACAGACCCTCAAACTAATACAGCCCCTCAAACTAATACAGCCCCTCAAACTAATACAGCCCTCAAACTAATACAGCCCTCAAACTAATACAGACCCTCAAACTAATACAGCCCCTCAAACTAATACAGACCCTCAAACTAATACAGCCCCTCAAACTAATACAGACCCTCAAACTAATACAGACCCTCAAACTAATACAGACCCTCAAACTAATACAGCCCCTCAAACTAATACAGACCCTCAAACTAATACAGCCCTCAAACTAATACAGCCCTCAAACTAATACAGCCCTCAAACTAATACAGACCCTCAAACTAATACAGCCCCTCAAACTAATACAGCCCTCAAACTAATACAGACCCTCAAACTAATACAGCCCTCAAACTAATACAGCCCCTCAAACTAATACAGCCCTCAAACTAATACAGACCCTCAAACTAATACAGCCCTCAAACTAATACAGCCCCTCAAACTAATACAGACCCTCAAACTAATACAGACCCTCAAACTAATACAGCCCCTCAAACTAATACAGTACCTCAAACTAATACAGACCCTCAAACTAATACAGACCCTCAAACTAATACAGACCCTCAAACTAATACAGCCCTCAAACTAATACAGACCCTCAAACTAATACAGCCCTCAAACTAATACAGCCCCTCAAACTAATACAGACCCTCAAACTAATACAGCCCTCAAACTAATACAGACCCTCAAACTAATACAGACCCTCAAACTAATACAGTACCTCAAACTAATACAGCCCCTCAAACTAATACAGACCCTCAAACTAATACAGACCCTCAAACTAATACAGCCCCTCAAACTAATACAGCCCTCAAACTAATACAGCCCTCAAACTAATACAGCCCCTCAAACTAATACAGCCCTCAAACTAATACAGACCCTCAAACTAATACAGCCCCTCAAACTAATACAGACCCTCAAACTAATACAGACCCTCAAACTAATACAGCCCCTCAAACTAATACAGCCCCTCAAACTAATACAGCCCCTCAAACTAATACAGCCCTCAAACTAATACAGCCCTCAAACTAATACAGCCCCTCAAACTAATACAGACCCTCAAACTAATACAGCCCTCAAACTAATACAGACCCTCAAACTAATACAGACCCTCAAACTAATACAGCCCCTCAAACTAATACAGACCCTCAAACTAATACAGACCCTCAAACTAATACAGCCCTCAAACTAATACAGCCCCTCAAACTAATACAGCCCCTCAAACTAATACAGCCCCTCAAACTAATACAGACCTCAAACTAATACAGACCCTCAAACTAATACAGACCCTCAAACTAATACAGCTCCTCAAACTAATACAGCCCCTCAAACTAATACAGCCCTCAAACTAATACAGACCCTCAAACTAATACAGACCCTCAAACTAATACAGCCCTCAAACTAATACAGCCCCTCAAACTAATACAGCCCTCAAACTAATACAGACCCTCAAACTAATACAGCCCTCAAACTAATACAGCCCCTCAAACTAATACAGCCCTCAAACTAATACAGCCCTCAAACTAATACAGCCCTCAAACTAATACAGACCCTCAAACTAATACAGCCCCTCAAACTAATACAGACCCTCAAACTAATACAGACCTCAAACTAATACAGCCCTCAAACTAATACAGCCCTCAAACTAATACATCCCTCAAACTAATACAGACCCTCAAACTAATACAGCCCCTCAAACTAATACAGACCCTCAAACTAATACAGCCCCTCAAACTAATACAGACCCTCAAACTAATACAGCCCTCAAACTAATACAGCCCTCAAACTAATACAGACCCTCAAACTAATACAGCCCTCAAACTAATACAGACCCTCAAACTAATACAGCCCTCAAACTAATACAGCCCCTCAAACTAATACAGACCCTCAAACTAATACAGCCCTCAAACTAATACAGCCCCTCAAACTAATACAGCCCTCAAACTAATACAGCCCCTCAAACTAATACAGCCCTCAAACTAATACAGACCCTCAAACTAATACAGCCCTCAAACTAATACAGCCCTCAAACTAATACAGCCCCTCAAACTAATACAGCCCCTCAAACTAATACAGCCCTCAAACTAATACAGCCCTCAAACTAATACAGCCCCTCAAACTAATACAGCCCCTCAAACTAATACAGCCCCTCAAACTAATACAGACCTCAAACTAATACAGCCCTCAAACTAATACAGACCCTCAAACTAATACAGCCCTCAAACTAATACAGCCCTCAAACTAATACAGCCCTCAAACTAATACAGACCCTCAAACTAATACAGCCCTCAAACTAATACAGACCCTCAAACTAATACAGACCCTCAAACTAATACAGTCCCTCAAACTAATACAGCCCCTCAAACTAATACAGACCTCAAACTAATACAGACCCTCAAACTAATACAGACCCTCAAACTAATACAGCCCTCAAACTAATACAGCCCTCAAACTAATACAGACCCTCAAACTAATACAGCCCCTCAAACTAATACAGACCCTCAAACTAATACAGCCCCTCAAACTAATACAGACCCTCAAACTAATACAGCCCTCAAACTAATACAGACCCTCAAACTAATACAGCCCCTCAAACTAATACAGCCCCTCAAACTAATACAGCCCCTCAAACTAATACAGCCCCTCAAACTAATACAGACCCTCAAACTAATACAGCCCTCAAACTAATACAGACCCTCAAACTAATACAGCCCCTCAAACTAATACAGCCCCTCAAACTAATACAGACCCTCAAACTAATACAGACCCTCAAACTAATACAGACCCTCAAACTAATACAGACCCTCAAACTAATACAGCCCCTCAAACTAATACAGACCCTCAAACTAATACAGCCCCTCAAACTAATACAGCCCTCAAACTAATACAGCACCTCAAACTAATACAGCCCTCAAACTAATACAGACCCTCAAACTAATACAGACCCTCAAACTAATACAGCCCTCAAACTAATACAGACCCTCAAACTAATACAGCCCTCAAACTAATACAGCCCTCAAACTAATACAGCCCTCAAACTAATACAGACCCTCAAACTAATACAGCCCTCAAACTAATACAGCCCCTCAAACTAATACAGCCCTCAAACTAATACAGCCCCTCAAACTAATACAGACCCTCAAACTAATACAGCCCTCAAACTAATACAGACCCTCAAACTAATACAGCCCCTCAAACTAATACAGACCCTCAAACTAATACAGCCCCTCAAACTAATACAGACCCTCAAACTAATACAGCCCTCAAACTAATACAGCCCTCAAACTAATACAGCCCTCAAACTAATACAGCTCCTCAAACTAATACAGACCCTCAAACTAATACAGCCCTCAAACTAATACAGCCCCTCAAACTAATACAGCCCCTCAAACTAATACAGACCCTCAAACTAATACAGCCCCTCAAACTAATACAGCCCCTCAAACTAATACAGACCCTCAAACTAATACAGTCCCTCAAACTAATACAGCCCCTCAAACTAATACAGCCCTCAAACTAATACAGACCCTCAAACTAATACAGCTCCTCAAACTAATACAGACCCTCAAACTAATACAGCCCTCAAACTAATACAGACCCTCAAACTAATACAGACCCTCAAACTAATACAGCCCCTCAAACTAATACAGCCCTCAAACTAATACAGCCCTCAAACTAATACAGACCCTCAAACTAATACAGCCCTCAAACTAATACAGCCCCTCAAACTAATACAGCCCCTCAAACTAATACAGCCCTCAAACTAATACAGCCCCTCAAACTAATACAGCCCTCAAACTAATACAGCCCTCAAACTAATACAGACCCTCAAACTAATACAGACCCTCAAACTAATACAGCCCTCAAACTAATACAGACCCTCAAACTAATACAGCCCTCAAACTAATACAGCCCTCAAACTAATACAGACCCTCAAACTAATACAGACCCTCAAACTAATACAGACCCTCAAACTAATACAGCCCTCAAACTAATACAGCCCTCAAACTAATACAGCCCCTCAAACTAATACAGCCCTCAAACTAATACAGCCCTCAAACTAATACAGCCCTCAAACTAATACAGCCCTCAAACTAATACAGCCCTCAAACTAATACAGCCCTCAAACTAATACAGCCCTCAAACTAATACAGTCCCTCAAACTAATACAGCCCTCAAACTAATACAGACCCTCAAACTAATACAGACCCTCAAACTAATACAGCCCTCAAACTAATACAGACCCTCAAACTAATACAGCCCCTCAAACTAATACAGCCCTCAAACTAATACAGCCCCTCAAACTAATACAGACCCTCAAACTAATACAGCCCCTCAAACTAATACAGACCCTCAAACTAATACAGCCCTCAAACTAATACAGACCTCAAACTAATACAGCCCTCAAACTAATACAGACCCTCAAACTAATACAGCCCTCAAACTAATACAGCCCTCAAACTAATACAGACCCTCAAACTAATACAGCCCTCAAACTAATACAGCCCTCAAACTAATACAGCCCTCAAACTAATACAGACCCTCAAACTAATACAGCCCTCAAACTAATACAGCCCCTCAAACTAATACAGCACCTCAAACTAATACAGCCCTCAAACTAATACAGCCCTCAAACTAATACAGCCCTCAAACTAATACAGCCCTCAAACTAATACAGACCCTCAAACTAATACAGCCCTCAAACTAATACAGCCCTCAAACTAATACAGCCCCTCAAACTAATACAGACCCTCAAACTAATACAGCCCTCAAACTAATACAGACCCTCAAACTAATACAGACCCTCAAACTAATACAGCCCTCAAACTAATACAGACCCTCAAACTAATACAGACCCTCAAACTAATACAGCCCTCAAACTAATACAGCCCTCAAACTAATACAGACCCTCAAACTAATACAGCCCTCAAACTAATACAGCCCTCAAACTAATACAGCCCTCAAACTAATACAGCCCCTCAAACTAATACAGCCCTCAAACTAATACAGACCCTCAAACTAATACAGCCCTCAAACTAATACAGACCCTCAAACTAATACAGCCCCTCAAACTAATACAGCCCTCAAACTAATACAGCCCTCAAACTAATACAGACCCTCAAACTAATACAGCCCCTCAAACTAATACAGACCCTCAAACTAATACAGACCCTCAAACTAATACAGCCCTCAAACTAATACAGCCCCTCAAACTAATACAGACCCTCAAACTAATACAGCCCCTCAAACTAATACAGCCCCTCAAACTAATACAGCCCCTCAAACTAATACAGACCCTCAAACTAATACAGCCCTCAAACTAATACAGCCCCTCAAACTAATACAGCCCCTCAAACTAATACAGACCCTCAAACTAATACAGCCCCTCAAACTAATACAGCCCTCAAACTAATACAGACCCTCAAACTAATACAGCCCTCAAACTAATACAGACCCTCAAACTAATACAGCCCTCAAACTAATACAGACCCTCAAACTAATACAGCCCTCAAACTAATACAGACCCTCAAACTAATACAGACCCTCAAACTAATACAGACCCTCAAACTAATACAGACCCTCAAACTAATACAGCCCCTCAAACTAATACAGACCCTCAAACTAATACAGCCCCTCAAACTAATACAGACCCTCAAACTAATACAGACCCTCAAACTAATACAGCCCTCAAACTAATACAGCCCTCAAACTAATACAGACCCTCAAACTAATACAGCCCCTCAAACTAATACAGCCCCTCAAACTAATACAGCCCCTCAAACTAATACAGCCCTCAAACTAATACAGACCCTCAAACTAATACAGCCCTCAAACTAATACAGCCCCTCAAACTAATACAGCCCCTCAAACTAATACAGCCCTCAAACTAATACAGCCCTCAAACTAATACAGCCCTCAAACTAATACAGACCCTCAAACTAATACAGCCCCTCAAACTAATACAGCCCTCAAACTAATACAGACCCTCAAACTAATACAGCCCCTCAAACTAATACAGCCCCTCAAACTAATACAGCCCCTCAAACTAATACAGCCCTCAAACTAATACAGACCCTCAAACTAATACAGACCCTCAAACTAATACAGCCCCTCAAACTAATACAGCCCCTCAAACTAATACAGCCCTCAAACTAATACAGCCCCTCAAACTAATACAGCCCTCAAACTAATACAGCCCTCAAACTAATACAGCCCCTCAAACTAATACAGACCTCAAACTAATACAGCCCTCAAACTAATACAGACCCTCAAACTAATACAGCTCCTCAAACTAATACAGCCCTCAAACTAATACAGACCCTCAAACTAATACAGCCCTCAAACTAATACAGCCCCTCAAACTAATACAGACCCTCAAACTAATACAGCCCCTCAAACTAATACAGCCCTCAAACTAATACAGCCCTCAAACTAATACAGACCTCAAACTAATACAGCCCCTCAAACTAATACAGCCCTCAAACTAATACAGCCCTCAAACTAATACAGCCCCTCAAACTAATACAGCCCCTCAAACTAATACAGACCCTCAAACTAATACAGCCCCTCAAACTAATACAGCCCTCAAACTAATACAGCCCTCAAACTAATACAGCCCTCAAACTAATACAGCCCCTCAAACTAATACAGCCCTCAAACTAATACAGCACCTCAAACTAATACAGACCCTCAAACTAATACAGCCCTCAAACTAATACAGACCCTCAAACTAATACAGCCCCTCAAACTAATACAGCCCTCAAACTAATACAGCCCTCAAACTAATACAGCCCTCAAACTAATACAGCCCTCAAACTAATACAGCCCTCAAACTAATACAGCCCCTCAAACTAATACAGACCCTCAAACTAATACAGCTCCTCAAACTAATACAGACCCTCAAACTAATACAGCCCTCAAACTAATACAGCCCTCAAACTAATACAGCCCTCAAACTAATACAGACCCTCAAACTAATACAGCCCTCAAACTAATACAGCCCTCAAACTAATACAGCCCTCAAACTAATACAGCCCTCAAACTAATACAGCCCTCAAACTAATACAGACCCTCAAACTAATACAGCCCTCAAACTAATACAGACCCTCAAACTAATACAGCCCCTCAAACTAATACAGCCCTCAAACTAATACAGCCCTCAAACTAATACAGACCCTCAAACTAATACAGCCCTCAAACTAATACAGACCCTCAAACTAATACAGACCCTCAAACTAATACAGCCCTCAAACTAATACAGCACCTCAAACTAATACAGCCCTCAAACTAATACAGCCCTCAAACTAATACAGCCCTCAAACTAATACAGCTCCTCAAACTAATACAGACCCTCAAACTAATACAGCCCTCAAACTAATACAGTCCCTCAAACTAATACAGACCCTCAAACTAATACAGACCCTCAAACTAATACAGCCCTCAAACTAATACAGACCTCAAACTAATACAGACCCTCAAACTAATACAGACCCTCAAACTAATACAGACCCTCAAACTAATACAGACCCTCAAACTAATACAGACCCTCAAACTAATACAGCCCCTCAAACTAATACAGCCCTCAAACTAATACAGACCCTCAAACTAATACAGCCCCTCAAACTAATACAGACCTCAAACTAATACAGACCCTCAAACTAATACAGACCCTCAAACTAATACAGCCCTCAAACTAATACAGCCCCTCAAACTAATACAGCCCTCAAACTAATACAGTCCCTCAAACTAATACAGCCCTCAAACTAATACAGCTCCTCAAACTAATACAGACCCTCAAACTAATACAGCCCTCAAACTAATACAGCTCCTCAAACTAATACAGACCCTCAAACTAATACAGCCCTCAAACTAATACAGACCCTCAAACTAATACAGCCCTCAAACTAATACAGACCCTCAAACTAATACAGACCCTCAAACTAATACAGCCCCTCAAACTAATACAGACCCTCAAACTAATACAGTCCCTCAAACTAATACAGACCCTCAAACTAATACAGACCCTCAAACTAATACAGACCCTCAAACTAATACAGACCCTCAAACTAATACAGCCCCTCAAACTAATACAGCCCTCAAACTAATACAGACCCTCAAACTAATACAGCCCTCAAACTAATACAGCCCTCAAACTAATACAGCCCTCAAACTAATACAGCCCTCAAACTAATACAGCCCCTCAAACTAATACAGCCCCTCAAACTAATACAGCCCCTCAAACTAATACAGCCCCTCAAACTAATACAGCCCTCAAACTAATACAGCCCTCAAACTAATACAGCCCTCAAACTAATACAGACCCTCAAACTAATACAGCCCCTCAAACTAATACAGCCCTCAAACTAATACAGCCCTCAAACTAATACAGCCCTCAAACTAATACAGCCCCTCAAACTAATACAGACCCTCAAACTAATACAGCCCTCAAACTAATACAGCCCTCAAACTAATACAGCCCCTCAAACTAATACAGCCCCTCAAACTAATACAGCCCTCAAACTAATACAGACCCTCAAACTAATACAGCCCCTCAAACTAATACAGCCCCTCAAACTAATACAGACCCTCAAACTAATACAGCTCCTCAAACTAATACAGCCCTCAAACTAATACAGCCCTCAAACTAATACAGCCCCTCAAACTAATACAGCCCCTCAAACTAATACAGCCCCTCAAACTAATACAGACCCTCAAACTAATACAGCCCTCAAACTAATACAGACCCTCAAACTAATACAGCCCCTCAAACTAATACAGACCCTCAAACTATACAGCCCTCAAACTAATACAGCCCTCAAACTAATACAGCCCTCAAACTAATACAGCCCTCAAACTAATACAGCCCTCAAACTAATACAGGCCCTCAAACTAATACAGCCCCTCAAACTAATACAGCCCTCAAACTAATACAGCCCCTCAAACTAATACAGACCCTCAAACTAATACAGCCCTCAAACTAATACAGCCCCTCAAACTAATACAGCCCTCAAACTAATACAGCCCCTCAAACTAATACAGCCCTCAAACTAATACAGCCCTCAAACTAATACAGACCCTCAACTAATACAGCACCTCAAACTAATACAGTCCCTCAAACTAATACAGACCCTCAAACTAATACAGCCCTCAAACTAATACAGCTCCTCAAACTAATACAGACCCTCAAACTAATACAGACCCTCAAACTAATACAGTCCCTCAAACTAATACAGACCCTCAAACTAATACAGACCCTCAAACTAATACAGACCCTCAAACTAATACAGCCCTCAAACTAATACAGACCCTCAAACTAATACAGCCCTCAAACTAATACAGCCCTCAAACTAATACAGCACCTCAAACTAATACAGACCCTCAAACTAATACAGCCCCTCAAACTAATACAGCCCCTCAAACTAATACAGCCCTCAAACTAATACAGCCCTCAAACTAATACAGACCTCAAACTAATACAGACCCTCAAACTAATACAGCCCTCAAACTAATACAGCCCTCAAACTAATACAGACCTCAAACTAATACAGCCCTCAAACTAATACAGCCCCTCAAACTAATACAGCCCCTCAAACTAATACAGCCCCTCAAACTAATACAGACCCTCAAACTAATACAGCCCTCAAACTAATACAGCCCTCAAACTAATACAGCCCTCAAACTAATACAGACCCTCAAACTAATACAGCCCTCAAACTAATACAGACCCTCAAACTAATACAGCCCTCAAACTAATACAGCCCTCAAACTAATACAGCCCTCAAACTAATACAGCACCTCAAACTAATACAGACCCTCAAACTAATACAGCCCCTCAAACTAATACAGCCCTCAAACTAATACAGCCCTCAAACTAATACAGCTCCTCAAACTAATACAGCCCCTCAAACTAATACAGCCCTCAAACTAATACAGCCCCTCAAACTAATACAGCCCCTCAAACTAATACAGCCCCTCAAACTAATACAGCCCTCAAACTAATACAGCCCTCAAACTAATACAGACCCTCAAACTAATACAGTACCTCAAACTAATACAGCCCTCAAACTAATACAGACCCTCAAACTAATACAGCCCCTCAAACTAATACAGACCCTCAAACTAATACAGACCCTCAAACTAATACAGACCCTCAAACTAATACAGCCCCTCAAACTAATACAGCCCCTCAAACTAATACAGCACCTCAAACTAATACAGCCCCTCAAACTAATACAGACCCTCAAACTAATACAGCCCTCAAACTAATACAGACCCTCAAACTAATACAGACCCTCAAACTAATACAGCCCCTCAAACTAATACAGACCCTCAAACTAATACAGCCCTCAAACTAATACAGACCCTCAAACTAATACAGACCCTCAAACTAATACAGCCCTCAAACTAATACAGACCCTCAAACTAATACAGCCCTCAAACTAATACAGCCCTCAAACTAATACAGACCCTCAAACTAATACAGCCCCTCAAACTAATACAGCCCCTCAAACTAATACAGACCCTCAAACTAATACAGCCCCTCAAACTAATACAGCCCCTCAAACTAATACAGCCCCTCAAACTAATACAGCCCTCAAACTAATACAGACCCTCAAACTAATACAGCCCCTCAAACTAATACAGCCCTCAAACTAATACAGACCCTCAAACTAATACAGACCCTCAAACTAATACAGCCCCTCAAACTAATACAGACCCTCAAACTAATACAGCCCCTCAAACTAATACAGCCCCTCAAACTAATACAGACCCTCAAACTAATACAGACCCTCAAACTAATACAGCCCTCAAACTAATACAGCACCTCAAACTAATACAGCCCTCAAACTAATACAGACCCTCAAACTAATACAGCTCCTCAAACTAATACAGCCCCTCAAACTAATACAGCCCTCAAACTAATACAGCCCTCAAACTAATACAGCCCCTCAAACTAATACAGACCTCAAACTAATACAGCCCCTCAAACTAATACAGCCCTCAAACTAATACAGACCCTCAAACTAATACAGCCCTCAAACTAATACAGCCCCTCAAACTAATACAGACCCTCAAACTAATACAGACCCTCAAACTAATACAGACCCTCAAACTAATACAGCCCCTCAAACTAATACAGCCCCTCAAACTAATACAGACCTCAAACTAATACAGACCCTCAAACTAATACAGACCTCAAACTAATACAGCACCTCAAACTAATACAGACCCTCAAACTATACAGCACCCTCAAACTAATACAGCCCTCAAACTAATACAGACCCTCAAACTAATACAGCCCCTCAAACTAATACAGACCCTCAAACTAATACAGACCCTCAAACTAATACAGACCTCAAACTAATACAGCCCTCAAACTAATACAGACCCTCAAACTAATACAGACCCTCAACTAATACAGACCCTCAAACTAATACAGACCCTCAAACTAATACAGACCCTCAAACTAATACAGCCCCTCAAACTAATACAGACCCTCAAACTAATACAGCCCTCAAACTATACAGCTCCTCAAACTAATACAGACTCTCAAACTAATACAGCCCCTCAAACTAATACAGCACCTCAAACTAATACAGACCTCAAACTAATACAGCCCCTCAAACTAATACAGCCCTCAAACTAATACAGCCCCTCAAACTAATACAGCCCTCAAACTAATACAGACCCTCAAACTAATACAGACCCTCAAACTAATACAGACCCTCAAACTAATACAGACCCTCAAACTAATACAGCCCTCAAACTAATACAGACCCTCAAACTAATACAGCACCTCAAACTAATACAGACCCTCAAACTAATACAGCCCCTCAAACTAATACAGACCCTCAAACTAATACAGCCCTCAAACTAATACAGCCCCTCAAACTAATACAGCCCCTCAAACTAATACAGACCCTCAAACTAATACAGACCCTCAAACTAATACAGCCCCTCAAACTAATACAGACCCTCAAACTAATACAGCCCTCAAACTAATACAGCCCTCAAACTAATACAGCCCCTCAAACTAATACAGCCCCTCAAACTAATACAGACCCTCAAACTAATACAGACCCTCAAACTAATACAGACCCTCAAACTAATACAGCCCTCAAACTAATACAGCCCTCAAACTAATACAGCCCTCAAACTAATACAGCCCCTCAAACTAATACAGACCCTCAAACTAATACAGCCCTCAAACTAATACAGCCCTCAAACTAATACAGCCCTCAAACTAATACAGCCCCTCAAACTAATACAGCCCCTCAAACTAATACAGCCCTCAAACTAATACAGCCCTCAAACTAATACAGACCCTCAAACTAATACAGACCCTCAAACTAATACAGCCCTCAAACTAATACAGACCCTCAAACTAATACAGCCCTCAAACTAATACAGACCCTCAAACTAATACAGCCCTCAAACTAATACAGCCCCTCAAACTAATACAGCCCTCAAACTAATACAGCACCTCAAACTAATACAGCCCTCAAACTAATACAGACCCTCAAACTAATACAGACCCTCAAACTAATACAGACCCTCAAACTAATACAGACCCTCAAACTAATACAGCCCTCAAACTAATACAGCCCCTCAAACTAATACAGCCCCTCAAACTAATACAGACCCTCAAACTAATACAGCCCCTCAAACTAATACAGCCCTCAAACTAATACAGCCCTCAAACTAATACAGACCCTCAAACTAATACAGCCCCTCAAACTAATACAGCCCTCAAACTAATACAGCCCTCAAACTAATACAGACCCTCAAACTAATACAGCCCTCAAACTAATACAGACCCTCAAACTAATACAGCCCTCAAACTAATACAGCCCTCAAACTAATACAGACCCTCAAACTAATACAGCCCCTCAAACTAATACAGACCCTCAAACTAATACAGACCCTCAAACTAATACAGCCCTCAAACTAATACAGACCCTCAAACTAATACAGCCCTCAAACTAATACAGCTCCTCAAACTAATACAGCCCCTCAAACTAATACAGCCCTCAAACTAATACAGCCCCTCAAACTAATACAGACCCTCAAACTAATACAGCCCCTCAAACTAATACAGCCCCTCAAACTAATACAGCCCCTCAAACTAATACAGCCCCTCAAACTAATACAGACCCTCAAACTAATACAGCCCTCAAACTAATACAGACCCTCAAACTAATACAGCCCTCAAACTAATACAGCCCTCAAACTAATACAGACCTCAAACTAATACAGCCCTCAAACTAATACAGCCCTCAAACTAATACAGCCCTCAAACTAATACAGCCCCTCAAACTAATACAGACCCTCAAACTAATACAGCACCTCAAACTAATACAGCCCTCAAACTAATACAGCCCTCAAACTAATACAGCCCCTCAAACTAATACAGACCCTCAAACTAATACAGCCCCTCAAACTAATACAGCCCCTCAAACTAATACAGCCCCTCAAACTAATACAGCCCTCAAACTAATACAGCCCCTCAAACTAATACAGACCTCAAACTAATACAGCCCCTCAAACTAATACAGCCCTCAAACTAATACAGACCCTCAAACTAATACAGCCCTCAAACTAATACAGCCCCTCAAACTAATACAGCCCTCAAACTAATACAGCCCTCAAACTAATACAGACCCTCAAACTAATACAGCCCTCAAACTAATACAGCTCCTCAAACTAATTACAGCCCTCAAACTAATACAGACCCTCAAACTAATACAGCCCCTCAAACTAATACAGACCCTCAAACTAATACAGCCCTCAAACTAATACAGCCCTCAAACTAATACAGCCCCTCAAACTAATACAGCCCCTCAAACTAATACAGCCCTCAAACTAATACAGCCCTCAAACTAATACAGCCCCTCAAACTAATACAGCCCTCAAACTAATACAGCCCTCAAACTAATACAGCCCTCAAACTAATACAGCCCTCAAACTAATACAGCCCCTCAAACTAATACAGCCCTCAAACTAATACAGCCCCTCAAACTAATACAGCCCCTCAAACTAATACAGACCCTCAAACTAATACAGACCCTCAAACTAATACAGCCCCTCAAACTAATACAGCCCTCAAACTAATACAGACCCTCAAACTAATACAGCCCTCAAACTAATACAGACCCTCAAACTAATACAGCCCTCAAACTAATACAGCCCCTCAAACTAATACAGACCTCAAACTAATACAGCCCTCAAACTAATACAGCCCTCAAACTAATACAGACCCTCAAACTAATACAGACCCTCAAACTAATACAGCCCTCAAACTAATACAGACCCTCAAACTAATACAGACCCTCAAACTAATACAGCCCCTCAAACTAATACAGCCCCTCAAACTAATACAGCCCCTCAAACTAATACAGACCCTCAAACTAATACAGACCCTCAAACTAATACAGCCCTCAAACTAATACAGCCCTCAAACTAATACAGCCCTCAAACTAATACAGCCCTCAAACTAATACAGCCCTCAAACTAATACAGCCCTCAAACTAATACAGACCTCAAACTAATACAGCCCCTCAAACTAATACAGCCCTCAAACTAATACAGCCCCTCAAACTAATACAGTCCCTCAAACTAATACAGCCCCTCAAACTAATACAGCCCTCAAACTAATACAGACCCTCAAACTAATACAGCCCCTCAAACTAATACAGACCCTCAAACTAATACAGCCCTCAAACTAATACAGCCCTCAAACTAATACAGACCCTCAAACTAATACAGCCCTCAAACTAATACAGCCCTCAAACTAATACAGCCCTCAAACTAATACAGACCCTCAAACTAATACAGCCCTCAAACTAATACAGACCCTCAAACTAATACAGCCCCTCAAACTAATACAGCCCTCAAACTAATACAGCACCTCAAACTAATACAGCCCTCAAACTAATACAGCCCTCAAACTAATACAGACCCTCAAACTAATACAGCCCTCAAACTAATACAGCCCTCAAACTAATACAGACCCTCAAACTAATACAGCCCTCAAACTAATACAGCCCTCAAACTAATACAGCCCCTCAAACTAATACTGACCTCAAACTAATACAGCCCCTCAAACTAATACAGCACCTCAAACTAATACAGCCCCTCAAACTAATACAGCCCTCAAACTAATACAGCCCCTCAAACTAATACAGACCCTCAAACTAATACAGCCCTCAAACTAATACAGCCCTCAAACTAATACAGACCCTCAAACTAATACAGACCTCAAACTAATACAGCCCTCAAACTAATACAGACCCTCAAACTAATACAGCCCCTCAAACTAATACAGCCCTCAAACTAATACAGCCCTCAAACTAATACAGACCCTCAAACTAATACAGACCCTCAAACTAATACAGCCCCTCAAACTAATACAGACCCTCAAACTAATACAGCCCTCAAACTAATACAGACCCTCAAACTAATACAGCCCTCAAACTAATACAGACCCTCAAACTAATACAGCCCCTCAAACTAATACAGACCCTCAAACTAATACAGAACCTCAAACTAATACAGACCCTCAAACTAATACAGCCCCTCAAACTAATACAGCCCCTCAAACTAATACAGCCCTCAAACTAATACAGCCCCTCAAACTAATACAGACCCTCAAACTAATACAGACCCTCAAACTAATACAGCCCTCAAACTAATACAGCCCCTCAAACTAATACAGCTCCTCAAACTAATACAGCCCCTCAAACTAATACAGCCCTCAAACTAATACAGCCCCTCAAACTAATACAGCTCCTCAAACTAATACAGCCCTCAAACTAATACAGCCCTCAAACTAATACAGCCCCTCAAACTAATACAGACCCTCAAACTAATACAGCCCTCAAACTAATACAGCCCCTCAAACTAATACAGCCCTCAAACTAATACAGCCCCTCAAACTAATACAGCCCTCAAACTAATACAGCCCTCAAACTAATACAGACCCTCAAACTAATACAGCCCTCAAACTAATACAGCCCCTCAAACTAATACAGCCCTCAAACTAATACAGCCCCTCAAACTAATACAGCCCCTCAAACTAATACAGCCCTCAAACTAATACAGCCCCTCAAACTAATACAGCTCCTCAAACTAATACAGCCCTCAAACTAATACAGCCCTCAAACTAATACAGCCCCTCAAACTAATACAGCCCCTCAAACTAATACAGCCCCTCAAACTAATACAGACCTCAAACTAATACAGCCCTCAAACTAATACAGTCCTCAAACTAATACAGCCCCTCAAACTAATACAGACCTCAAACTAATACAGCCCTCAAACTAATACAGCCCCTCAAACTAATACAGACCTCAACTAATACAGCTCCTCAAACTAATACAGCTCCTCAAACTAATACAGCCCCTCAAACTAATACAGCTCCTCAAACTAATACAGCCCTCAAACTAATACAGCCCCTCAAACTAATACAGCACCTCAAACTAATACAGCCCTCAAACTAATACAGCCCTCAAACTAAGACATCACCTGAAACTAATACTGCATATCAAACTATAACATCCCCTCAAACTAATACAGAACCTCAAACAAATACAGTCCCTCCAACTAATACAGCCCCTCAAACTAATACAGCCCCTCAAACTAATACAGTACCTCAAACTAATACAGACCCTCAAACTAATACAGACCCTCAAACTAATACAGCCCCTCAAATTAATACAGCTCCTCAAACTAATACAGTATCTCAAACTAATACAGCCCCTCAAACTAATACAGCTCCTCAAACTAATACAGTCCCTCAAACTAAAACAGCCCCTCAAACTAATACAGCCCCTCAAACTAATACAAACCCTCAAACTAATACAGCCCCTGAAACTAATACAGCTCCTCAAACTAATACAGACCCTCAAACTAATACAGCTCCTCAAACTAATACAGTCCCTCAAACTAATACAGCCCCTCAAACTAATACAGACCCTCAAACTAATACAGCCCCTCAAATTAATACAGCTCCTCAAACTAATACAGTACCTCAATCTAATACAGCCACTCAAACGTATACAGCCCCTCAAACTAATACAGCCCCTCAAACTAATACAGCCCCTCAAACTAATACAGACCCTCAAACTAATACAGCCCCTCAAACTAATACAGCTCCTCAAACTAATACAATACCTCAACTAATACTTTGCCTCAATCTAATACAGCCCCTCAATCTAATACAGCCCCTCAAACTAATACAGCCCCTCAAACTAATACAGCCCCTCAAACTAATACAGTACCTCAAACTAATACAGCCTCTCAAACTAATGCAGCCCCTCAAACTAACACAGCCCCTCAAACTAATACAGACTCTCAAACTAATACAGCCCCTCAAACTAATACAGTACCTCAAACTAATACAGACCCTCAAACTAATACAGTACCTCAAACTAATACAGACCCTCAAACTAATACAGTACATCAAACTAATACAGCCTCTCAAACTAATACAGCCCCTCAAACAGATACAGCACCTCAAACTAATACAGTTCCTCAAACTAATACAGTCCCTCAATCTAATACAGTACCTCAAACTAATACAGCCCCTCAAACTAATACAGTACATCAAACTAATACAGCCCCTCAAACTAATACAGCCCCTTAAACTAATAAAGATCCTCAAACTAATACAGTACCTCAAACTAATACAGTACCTCAAACTAATACAGCCCCTCAAACTAATGCAGCTCCTCAAACTAATACAGTACCTCAAACTGATACAGCCCCTCAAACTAAGACATCACCTGAAACTAATACTGCATATCAAACTATTACATCCCCTCAAACTAATACAGCCCCTCAAGCTAATACAGTACCTCAAACTAATACAGCTCCTCAAACTAATATAGTTCCTCTAACTAGTAGAAAGACCCACCCTACACCTTTCTGCTCCAAAGTCCTGTAATCTCCTTTTCCCACAAAGTCACAGTGCATGGGATATCACTTGCCAGACACCATGAGGTCGTTACCAGGCTAACAACAACTCATTGTACAGATTATTTGAACAGTTTAACAATGCGAATTCTAAATATAAATTTAAAAGTCTTGTGTTTATTTCTGTTAAGTTAGTAATGGTCTATTAAATAAAGGCATGGCAGGGCACCTCATTCCCGTGGAATGCACATCTTGTGCCATGTGGGAACTCCAGTCCACTTCATGTGTCCTGGACAATCACATGTGCAGGAAGTGTCTTCAGCTGGAGGAGCTCGAACTCCGGGTTTAGGAGCTTGAACAGCAACTGGCGTCACTGCGGTGCATCCGTGAGGCTGAGAGCTACGTGGATCGCACGTTTCAGGAGATGGTCACCCCGCAACCTAAGAGTGTGCAGGCAGAGAGGGAATGGGTGACCGCCAGACAGACAAGGTGGACCAGGCAGGTAGTGCAGGAGTCTCCTGAGTGCATCTCACTCTCTAACCGGTATTCAGTGGTACATACTGGAGAGGGAGTTGGTTCCTCTGGCGAGTACAGCCAGAGCCAAGTCCAGAGCACCACGGGTTGTTCAACTCTACAGTGGGGGGTGGGGCGGTGGGGGGCGGAGGAGAAAGATCAGGAAAGCAATCGTGATCGGGGATGCAATAGTTAGGGGAATAGACAATCGTTTCTGCGGACGCAGACGTGATTCCAGGATGGTATGTTTCCTCCCTGGTGCCAGGGTCAAGGACTGAAGAACATTCTGAGGGTGGAGGGTGAACAGCCAGAGATCGTGGTCCATATCGGTACCAATGACATATGTAGAAAGAGGGATGACGACCTGCAGGCAGATTTTAGGGAGCTTGGAAAGAGATTAAAATCAGGACCTCAAAGGTAGTAATCTCCGGATTACTCCCGATGCCTGTGCTGTGAGTATAGAAATAGGAGGATAGAGCAGATGAATGAGTGTCTGGAGAGATGGTGCATTAGGGAGTGCTTTAGATTCCTGGGACATTGGGACCTGTTCTCGGGGAGGAGGGGCCTGTACAGGCCGGAAAGTTTGCACCTCAACAGGGCCGAAACCAATGGCCTCGACGGGGAGGGGGGTGGGTTGCTCTTAGTGTTGGGGAGGTTTTAAAGTAATTTGGCAGTGGGTGGGCACCAGGCTGTAGCATTAGAAAGGAGAATCAAGGTGCACAAAGGATTGGCAGAGACGGATAGCACAAGAGTAATAAAGAATAAGGTCCTATGTGGGGCCAGACTAAGAGAATACAAGACAGGTTTACAGTGCATGTGGGTAAATGCATGAAGTGTGGTTAATAATGTTGGTGAGCTGCAGGCGCAAGTAGCCACATGGCAATATGTTGTCGTGATGATAATGGAGACATGCTCAAAAAAGGGAAGGATTGGGCACCAAATATTCCTGGGGAGAAGGTCATAGTCATAGTCACAGAGTCATAGATTTATACAGCACAATTAGAGGCCCTTTGGCCCATCGTGTCCGCGCCGGCCATGAAGCCCCATCTATTCTAATCCCATTTTCCAGCACTTGGTCCGTAGCCTTGTATGCTATGGCGTTTCGAGTGCTCATCTAAATGCTTCTTGAATGTTGTGAGGGTTCCTGCCTCTACCACCCTTTTAGGCAGTGAGTTCCAGATTCCAACCACCCTCTGGGTGAAAAAGTTTTCCTCAAATCCCCTCTAAACCTTCTGCCCCTTACATTGAAACTATGCCCCCTGGTTATTGACCCCTCTACTAAGGGGAAAAGTTCTTTTCTATCTACCGTATCAATGTCCCTCATAATTTTGTACACCTCAATCAGGTTCCCCCCTCAGCCTTCTCTGCTCTAAGGAAAACAACCCCAGCCTGTCCAGTTTCTCTTCATAGCTGAAGCGCTCCAGCCCAGGTAACATCCTGGTGAATCTCCTCTGCACCCTCTCAAATGCAATCACATCCTTCCTATAGTGTGGCGACCAAAACTGCACACAGTATTCCAGCTGTGGCCTAACAAGCGTGTTGTACAGCTCCATCATAACCTCCCTGCTCTTATATTCTATGCCTCGGCGAATGAAGGCAAGTATCCCATCTGCCTTTTAACCACCTTATCTACCTGTCCTGCTGCCTTCAGGGATCTATGTACACGCACACCAAGGTCCCTCTGAACCTCCCTCCTTCCTAGGGTCCGACCATTCATTGTGTATTCCCTTCCCATGTTAATCTTCCCAAAATGCTCATTTCAAAAAAAAAAAGACAACTCATTTCACAAACTCAGAAAGTTCATTTCAGAGACCTAGACAGCTCCATTCACAGATTAGGACAGATCCATTCACAGACTCAGACAGCTCCAATCACAGAAACAGACAGCTCCAATCACAGAAACAGACAGCAAGATTCACAGACAAGGAAAGCTGATTTCAAAAACCCAGACAGCTCATTTCACAAACACAGAAACTTCACTTCAAAGACCTAGACCTCTCCATTCACAGACACAGACAACTGATTTCAGAGACTCAGTCAGCTAAATACACAGACCAAGACAGCTCCATTCACAGACCCAGACATCTCCATTCACAGATCCAGACAGCTCCATTCACAGACCCAGACAATTCACTTCACAGACTCAGAAAGCGCCATTCACAGTCACAGACAGCGATATTCACAGGACTAGGCAGCTCCATTCACAGACCCAGACAGCTCCATTCACAGACACAGACAGCTCCATTCACAGACCCAGACAGCTCCATTCACAGACACAGACAGCTCCATTCACAGACCCAGACAGCTCCATTCACAGACACAGACAGCTCCTTTCACAGACCCAGACAGCTCCAATTACAGCCTCAGAATGCTCATTTCACAAACCCAGACAGCACCATTCACAAACCCAGAGAGCTCCTTTCACAGACCCAGGCAGCTCCATTCACAGACTCAGACGGCTCACTTCAAAGACTCAGAAAGCTCATGACACAGACCCAGACAGCTCCATTCACAGACCCAGACAGCTCCATTCACAGACCCAGACAGCTCGATTCACAGACTCAGACAGCTCTATTCACACACCCAGAAAACTCCATTCTCAGACCAAGACAGCTCATTTCACAGACCCAGACAGATGCATTCACAGACCCAGACAGCTACATTCACAGACCCAGACAGCTCCATTCACAGACCCAGACAGCTCCATTTACAGACCCAGACAGATCCATTCACAGACACAGATTGTTCCTTTCACAGACCCAGACAGCTCCATTCACCGACCCAGAGAGTATGATTCACAGACCCAGACAGCTCCATTCACAGACCCAGGCAGTTCAATTCACAGACTCAGACAGCTCCATTAAAAGACCCAGACATTTCTATTCCCAGACCCAGACAGATAATTTCACAGACGCAGACAACACCATTCACAGACCAAGACAGATCGTTTCACAGACTCAGAAAGCTCATTTCACTGTCCCAGACAGCTCCATTCACAGACCCAGACAGCTCACTTCACAGACCTAGAAAGCTCCATTCACAGATCCAGACAGATCATTTCACAGACCTGGACAGCTCCATTCACAGATCCAGACAGCTCACTTCACAGACCCAGACTGATCATTTCACAGACCCAAACAGCTCCATTCACAGACCCAGACAGCTCACTTCACAGACCCAGACAGCTTACTTCACAGACATAGACAGCTCCATTCACAGATCCAGACAGATCATTTCACAGACCTAGACAGCTCCATTCACAGATCCAGACAGCTCCATTCACAGACCCAGACAGCTCATTTCACAGACCCAGACAGCTCACTTCACAGACCTAGACAGCTCCATTCACAGACTCAGACAGCTCACTTCATAGACCAAGACAGCTCCATTCACAGAAACAGACAGATCCTTTCACAGACATGGAAAGCTGATTTCATAAACCAACGCAGCTCATTTCACAAATTCAGGAAGTTCATTTCACAGACCCAGACATTTCGCTTCACAGACCTAGACAGCTCCATTCACAGACCCAGACAGCTCCATTCACAGACCCAAACATTTCCCTTCACAGACCTAGACAGCTCCAATCACATACCCAGACAGCTCCATTCACGGACCCAGACAGGTCCATTCACAGACCCAGACAGCTCCATTTACAGACTCTCGCAGCTCCATTCACAGACATAGAGAGCTTTATTCACAGGCCCAGACAGCTCCATTCACAGACTCAGACAGCTCCATTCACGGACCCAGACAGGTCCATTCACAGACTCAGACAGGTCCATTCACAGACCCAGACAGCTCCATTCACAGACCCAGACAGTTCCATTTACAGACTCTCGCAGCTCCATTCACAGACATAGACAGCTTCATTCACAGACCCAGACAGCTCCATTCACGGACACAGATAGCTCCATTCACAGTCCCAGACATCCCCATTCACAGACCCAGACAGCTCCATTCACAGAAATAGACAGCAACATTCACAGATATGGAAAGCTGATTTCATAAACAAACGCAGCTCATTTCACTGACCCAGACATTTCCCTTCACAGACCCAGACCACTCATTTCACAGACCCAAACAGCTCCAATGACAGACTCAGACAGCTCCATTCACAGACCCAGACAGCTCATTTCACAGACCCAGACAGCACATTTCACAGATCCAGAAAGCTCCATTCAAAAACTCAGACAGCTCATTTCACCGACCCAGACAGCTCCATTCACAGACTCAGACAGCTCAATTCACAGACCCAGACAGCTCCATTCACAGACTCAGACAGCTCCATTCACAGACTCAGAATGTTCATTTCACAGAACCAGACAGATCATTTCACAGATCCAGACAGCTCATTTCACCGACCCAGACAGCTCCATTCACTGACCCAGACAGCTCCTTCCACAGACACAGACAGTTACATTCACTGACCCAGACAGCTCCATTCACAGACTCAGAAATGTTCATTTCAGAAACCTAGACAGCACCATTCACAGACACAGACAGTTCCATTCAGACCAAGACAGCTCCATTTACAGACTCCGAAAGTTCATTTCATGATCCAGACAGATCCATTCACAGACTCAGACAGCTCCATTCACAGAAACAGACAGCAACATTCACAGACCCAGGCAGCTTCATTCACAGACTCAGAATGTTCATTTCACAGAACCAGACAGATCATTTCACAGACCCAGACAGCTCATTTCACAGACCCAGACAGCACCATTCACAGACTCAGACAGCTCCATTCACAGACCCAGACAGCTCATTTCACAGACCCAGACAGCACATTTCACAGATCCAGACAGCTTCATTCAAAAATTCAGACAGCTCATTTCACCGACCGAGACAGCTCCATTCACAGACTCAGACAGCTCAATTTACAGACCCAGACAGCCCCATTCACAGACTCAGACAGCTCCATTCTCAGACTCAGAATGTTCATTTCACAGAACCAGACAGATCATTTCACAGATCCAGACAGCTCATTTCACCGACCCAGACAGCTCCATTCACTGACCCAGACAGCTCCTTCCACAGACACAGACAGTTCCATTCACAGACCCAGACAGCTCCATTCACAGACGCCGAAAGTTCATTTCACCGACTCAGACAGCTCCATTCACAGACCCAGACAGATCCATTCACAGACTCAGACCTCCATTCACAGAAACAGACAGCAACATTCAACGACATGGAAAGCTGATTACAAAAACACAGACAGCTCATTTCACAAATTCAGTAAGTTCATTTCACTGACCCAGACATCTCCATTCACAGACTCAGAAAACTCATTTCACAGACCTAGACAGCTCCATTCACAGACCCAGACAATTCATTTCAAAGAGTCAGTCAGCTAAATTCACAGTACAAGTGTAGGCTTCGCAAAATCCCTCAGAAACTCGAACAGAGCCCTAAAGGGAGTGATTTTTGGACTTTTCATACAAACTTGGGATGATGGGACCTCAGTGAAGTGATTTGATGTAAAAACCTAAAGATCACAAGAAGAAAACCTGAGGAAACTGATTTTTTTGAATCTTATTGTTGGGAGAGACATTTTTTTTTCACAGACAAGCTGCGAGGGGCGTGGCCAGTCAGTGAACGGATCAAGCTGTCTGGGAATTGTTTGAGACAATGCAAAACTCACAAACACATTCAAATATGGATTCCCAGGGGCAAACAAGGTGCTGGTAATCTAAAAACGATTCAATGACAATATAAAACCGATCACACAGTTTCATAGCCATTATCCCATCAAAAAAAACAATCAACCAGGTATCCAGAGAACCGATTTAAAAGCCCGCCAAACAGAAGGAAAATAGAGTGAAGATTTGGAGCGTAGATAAGGCGGTGTTTAAATCGGAAAGCGATTTAACACTAAGCAAAAACCATCGGAACTGGCAGCCCGCCAAAAACTAGACAATTGGACGAGCAAGGGTCATTTACATTCAAAAAGGAATTCGTTTTAGTAAGGGGTTTTGAGCGCGGAAAGGAAACAGTATAATTTGAAAGCCTGTGCCATAATCTCTCTCTTTGGACTGACTGGCGAACGGACACAGCTCTCTCTCCCTGCTCCAGCAAAACTTACCACAAGCCACAAGGAAGAAGATCAGTACGCAAGAAGAAACCAGAGCGACTGCCGCAGTGGCCATCAGACACCTCACAGCACCAAGGGCCTTACGGAGTCCTTTTAAACAAAAAGACTCTAATATCCTGTCAAGGATTCGTTGGTGAGCATTATCCCTGATTTCCTGAAACCAAAAACGTAGCCAGATAGTGGGATCTTTGGGAGGGATAAGGTTTTGTTTGATATATTGTCATTTCGCTCGCCTGTACCGTGTGTTCCCGAAATCTGTGTTTAAGTATTAAGTGTGTTTCAAGTTTGTCTCCTTTTTTTCTTTTAATAAAGTAAAATTCTTTCATCAGAATCTGTTTACTGCAATTTTGTTCACAACCCCTAAATATGCCCAAAGTCTAGGAACCGGAGGGGTGTTGGAGTGATTCGAACCGCTCACTGTGTCAGAAAGCGAAGGCTGACCTCACTTAAGATACTCCTTACATAATGGCGACCGTGGCAGGACTTTGGCGAAAGGGTTGTGAAGCAGTAAATGCTGGTTTTGAGGAGAGAACAAAAATGGAAGAGAGGATGTCATCCTATGTATATAAAAAAGTAAATATCACCAAGAAATGGGTCCTCAGGCTGTTGCATGCTGAACGTCCTATGGACGCTGCAGCTGCATGGACTGAGAGCAAGGAATAAACTAAGTCTGTGGAGAAAGCCATATGGTTGGTCTGCTCCCAGAAACAAATGCAGCTTATGGGGAAGCGCATTCAGGCTCTCACAGAAGAGCTAAAGGAAGAAAGCCAACTGTCCTGTGCCAGAGCTATAACAGGGGATAGCTTGTTAGCAGAGCTCGGCACAAAAGTTCAGGAACAGTCACAGATGCTGGAGGAACACCTTGCCAGTAAGGGATACCTCCAGTGTCAGGCCACCGAGGCCAAAAGTAGTGAACTGGCATTGCGGGAAGAGGACACCCGCCTTGCCAAGCAATTAAGGGAACTCACAGAGAAGTTAAACGATGTTCAGGCAGCCTATAGAGTAGTCAGTACAAGGGAGTTTGAGATAGGGGACCACGGCCCATGTCAGAAGCAGATTGAGAGTCTGAACCTTGCGCTGTCCAAGACGAAAGGCATGCTGTGCCTGATAAGCCCGGGTGCGACCAGGGTAGATCTGGAAGAGCAGGTGGAGACTGTTCGACCACCACCTGTGGCGCCAAGGAGAAGCTTGGTTAGGCAGCAGGAGGTGCAGACAATCTGTGAGGCTGACAGGGAGTGCCCACCAGCACCTGTGGCGCCGAGTTTTGACTCGGTCTGGCAGCAGGGAGAGGGGGGCGAATCGTTGCAGGAGAAGTCGGAGCCAGGGCCATTGTGCCCAGCACGACAGCAAAAACTCGGCCCGCCCGCCGGTGTTGGAGGTCAGGGACCCCTTGAAAGCCAATTCTTGGCTCCCCACGGTACACAACAGCTTAGGGCTATGGTAAGCCACCTGAGTAAACTTACCCAAAAGGAAGACCCCTCAGTCCACTTCATGGAGGTGGAACAATCAGCAGCCATTAACGATTGTGACGATGCCGAAATGGCAAAATTGCTCCTGTTTCCATTAGATGGCAAATTGTACCAGTCACTCTCTACTGAGAGCAAGAGAGGACAGACCGGGTATGCTGCCGTCAGGGAGGAAGTATTAGAGGCCATGGGAATGAATGAGGGAAGTCCTTCCTCTCGGGTGGAAAAAACAGTGCAGCTCACAGGGGAGACCCCACAGGCTTTCGCAGACAGACTGTGGCCGGTGTACAGGGGTGCTTGTAATGGGGATCTCGACAGGGCTAACCTGAACAGGGACGAGCTGGCCCACTGGCTCCGTAGCCTCGTGGCAAACAGCTTGCCACGAGTAAAAGTCAAGGCTGAGCTTTAGTTTGACCCAAGAGATCCCCGGGTCACCGAGGAGGCAGTGGTCAAGCAACTGACCCTAGCCAACCGGAACGGTAGGGGAGCTGAAGACACCCCACCGAAAGGTAAGGTGCATGAGATAAAGCCCAGTCAGGATAAGAAGGAGTGGCACCAGGAAGGTGGTAAACCTTCTGACAGGAAGCGTAGCTGCTTCGGGTGCGGGAAGACTGGGCACTGGAGAAAGGACTGTAGGAATCCCTGGAAGGATAGCCTAGCAAATAAGTCCCCAACTCCTGCCCCAAAAGTAGAGGCTCCGACCTCTTCCCCCACACTGGACACAATAGTAGCGGCCATCAGAGTCCTGTTTGATGGCCCAGGGAAGGTGGCTACAGCCACTGGCGCTCTGATCCCATCTGCCCCACCCAACCCAGAGGCATGACTGGAGCTAGCACAGCCGGTCTACCTGTGTCCCCTCGAGTATGATGCCTGGAAGAGAACTATTGTTAAGATGGAGGTAGAAAAGGTAGAAGGGACCTATCTGTTAGACACAGGAGCTTCGAGCACCCTCATTTATTCAGATAACCCAGCCACTTCACCTCTGTCTAACGGGGTCCCGAACAGCTTAGTGGGATTCATAGGTAGGGCCACAGTAGACTATCGAGTACTCAACCTAAACATCCCCGCCTGTGCCCCCACGGTTGCAGCCGTAGCCGACCTCATTGGAAGTATCCCACTATCTGCGACGACCTTTACAGTGCTGGATATTTCCAACGGGTTTTGGTCCATCCCTCTAAGGAGAGAGGATCAGAACAAGTTCGCCTTTACATTTAAAGGCCAACAGTACACATTGAACTGTCTGCCCCAGGGCTTCCACAACAGCCTAAGCATTTTTAACCAATGTATGGCGTATTGCTTGAAGGGCTTCAGCAGGCCCCATCAGCTGGTCCAGTATGTGGACGACCTACTCTTCTTTACCGATGAGGGAGAGGAACATGGACCCCTTCTGGCAGAACTGCTGGAACTGCTCAGGCAAGAGGGCTTTAAAGGAAACCCCAAGAAGGCACAGATTGTCCAGCGGGAAGTCAAATTCCTGGGCCTGGCTGTGCGAGCAGGGCAGAGGGCCATTGAAAAAGCTAGAAGGGAAGCAGTTCAGGAGTTTCCAACTCCCAACACAGTTCTATGTTCTATGTTCTAAGTTACAGGAGTAAGGTATTTTCTAGGGCTAACTGGGTATTGCAGAGATTTCATTGAGGATTACGCAGCCACAGCAGCCCCTCTGCTCCGACTCCTACACAAGGGAGTGGAGTGGGTTTGGGATCAGGGTTGCGGGGCTGCCTTTGTGAAACTCAAGAGAGATCTGCAGACCGCACCGGCTCTAGGGGCCATTGATGGAGGGGAAGAGTTTTTCCTGGAGGTGGCAGCTAGTGGGGACAGTCTGAGTGCAGTGTTGCTCCAAGAGAGGCATGGCAAGCTGAGACCAGTTGTTTACTCCTCCAGAATACTCACTGATGTGGAGAGGAGCTACTCCAACTGTGAGAGGCACCTCCCAGCCATTCACTGGGCTGTGAAAAGATCATTGATCTTCACAGGCACCACTCCCATCACACTCCTCACACACCACACGCCCACCCAGATGCTCTTGGATGGGAGAATTAAAGATGGGACAGTGATCAGTGCCCGCATTGCTCGCTGGACCCTGCTTCTCTCACAAATGGATCTGAGGGTAAAAGGTCTCTGCGAGCAAAAGCTCGCAGCCAACATGATTTATTCAGGGACAGCCCACCGGTGTTCCGTTGAAGGGGTATGGGAAGTCAACATAGGTTTGCGAGCTGGGATACACCCCACAGGCCGCGAAATCTATGTGGACGGTTCAAGCACAGTATCATCTGGAAAACGACTCACAGGGTGTGGGATTTATGACCCAGAGGCAGGCATTGCTCTCGCAATCAAGCTCCCGAGCTCCAGGAGTGCCCAGCAGGCTGAACTGTCTGCGGTGGTGTATGTAGTCACACACCCCGAGGAATTCCTTACCCCATACACGATTTGCTCGGACAGCATATTCACATGCAATTCGTGTACAGAGTACCTGGCCATCTGGTCCCGTCGTGGATACACCTCCGCTGATGGGAGACCCCTAGCCATCAAGCTTCTGTTGGAGAAAATCATGAGGGCAGAAGGGGAGGAAGGTAGGGTCTACATCCAAAAGGTGAAGGCCCATTCCAAGGTAGAGCCCCGAGCAGAGGGCCATCACCAAGCCGACATGCTGGCCAAAGAGGGCGCCAGTACAGGCATGTTGTGGGATCCATATGGAGCAAACCCGGTAGCAGCAATCAGAGGCAGAGGAGGGACCCAAGGGAGTGCAGGGTTAGCATTGCCCCCGGACCTAAAGACGATCCAGGCACAGGATCCCATCCTAAAAACTGTCCTGGAAACGCTGGCCAGAGGGGAGAAGGTAGAAGCCCCATACGGCGCAGCAGCCATCACCCACAAAGAAGGCATGGTGTTCGGGGGGGGGGAAATGGGTAGTGCCGCAGCAGCACCGAAGGGAATTCCTCTAACTGGCCCATGAGGGTCCAGGAGCAGGGCATCCCGGGCCTGAGACCACCTGGCAGCGGGTGGAACAGGCAGGATGTTGGCCAGGACTGAGGGAGGATGTCCGCGAGTTCTGTGCAGGCTGTCTGGTGTGTGCTGCTAACAACCCTGACCCCCAGAAAAGGAAGGTATCTATGGGACACATCAGGAGGGTAGAGGGACCATGGCAGTCGATCCAGGTCGACTACATCGGGCCCCTACCCACCGCTCAGGGAGGCTACAAATAATGCCTAGTCCTGGTGGATGTGTTCTCAAAGTGGGTGGAGGCTTCTCCATGTCGAACAGCTACCGCTTTGCGTAGAGCCAGGATCCTAGTCAGGGAAGTGATCTCATGATATGGGCTCCCACAGTATGTGGAGTCAGACCAGGGGAGTCACTTTACTGGGCAGGTCATGCATTAGACCCTCAGGGTACTCGGCATAGAAGGGAAATGGCACGTCGCCCACAACCCGGCAACACGGTGGCATAGTGGTTAGCACTGGTGCCTCACAGCGCCAGAGACCCGGGTTCGAATCTGACCTCGGGTGACTGTCTGTGTGGAGTTTGCACATTCTCCCCGTGTCTGCGTGGGTTTCCTCCGGGTGCTCCGGTTTCCTCCCACAGTCCAAAAATGTGTGGGTTAGGTTGATTTGGCTATGATAAATTGACCCTTAGTGTTAGGGGGGATTAAATATGTGGGGTTATGGGGATAGGATGGGATATGTTAGGGGGAATTAAATACGTGGGGTTACGGGGGTAGGGTGGGATATGTGTACTGTGGGGATTAAAAGCAGGGACAGGGATTTGGATGATCAGCCATGATCGTATTGAATGGCGGAGCAGGCTCGACGGGCCGAATGGCCTACTCCTGCTCCTAGATTCTATGTTTCTATGTTTCTAACCCAGTGTCATCACGGATTGTGGAGCGTTTAAACCGTACCATCAAAGAAAGGCTGCGAAACGAGATGGGAGACTCACCCAAAAAGTGGGTAGCAGCCTTACCGTTGGTCCTAATGGGGATCCGGGACAGCCAGTCAAAAAGCACGGGGTTTTCCCCACACCAGATCATGACTGGCAGGATTATGCGGACCCCCACCCATGTGCTAGCCCCGGTGCTCACGGAAGGGCAGCTCAGGGAGGTGAACCGGGACAGATTCGTCAGGAATCTGTTGGACCACCTTAAACAGGTCCACTGGCAGGCTGCGAGTAACATGGGAAAGCAGCATCGGAGTAACCGATTGCTGCTGGAACCCCGCAAGCACAACGAGTGGGAGGTTGGAGATCAGGTCATGGTGAGAAATTTTGCCCGGGTAGGGAGTTTCGAACCATTGTACATGGGGCCCTACAACATTGCAGACAAGGGAAGCCCCATGGTCTATGCCATAAAGATGCCCCGCCGTACAAAGTGGTTTCACATCAACCAATGCAAACTGTTTAATCCTAAAAGGGAAAAGCTGGCAAAGCTGGACGGCCCCCAAGTTAGAAATCCTCAGCCAGCAGCATCTGTGGCAGACGCACAAGCTGCAGTGGGAGGAACAGTGTGTTGTCTCACAGGAGAGGTCACTCCACCGATTATGTGGGACTCACGCACACTCCCAGTGGCCAAAGCCCTAAGAATGTCTCCCCGGACCCCACAGCCAAGGCCACTGTGGCCACAGGTGTATCAATTAGAGGGTCCCACCCAAAGGGGGTTGCAACCCGATAAAGAGCGCCCAAGAGCAGATAGCGTTCTAAAGTTGGGGATTCCCAGCCTACAGCCTCCAAAAGTGAGGGTTTCAAAGGAGAGGTAGTACTGGAAAAAGAGAGAGAGAAGGGTCCCCCGCCTGCAGACTCAGGCTGGGAGGAACCCACAGATATGAACGAGGGCGCTGCAGCCACACCAAAGGGGGTAGTGTGCTGCAGCACAGGACGCAGCTGGGATGTTAAGATACCCCCAGCGGTTTTGAGGAAGGCCTTCTGGGTTCGGCGATACAGGCCGCACTACACACAGGTGTACAAGCCATCCAGAGGCCACATAAGGCAGAGACTGAACAGGATTTAACCTGGCCGTCCGGAGACGGGCGGCAAATGTACAGAATTTTTCGGTTTTAAGTAATTGCAGTTTTGGTGGTTGTGGTTATCATTAGTTTAGTTGTTTGTAGACTTTTTTTAAGTTAAGGGTTTGATTAATTATCCAGCCAGAGAACCTTTCTGGGACATGGACATATGTTTTGTGTGTGCCCCTACAGAAAGGACTTCGGGATGACAAGGTTTCTGCTCCTGCTCACCCTGGTAGGGGTGAGCATCGGTGACCGAGGTGACGTGGAGGACTCCCACATCTATGGGTGCTCAGGAGTGAGAGCACCAGTCGTCACCGCAGGGGGTGGCGAGCGGGGAGTGGAGGAGCTCGCCATCTACTTTCACGAGGGAACGTGGCCAGGGTGGCTGGGGTCCAACTCTACTAAATACTCCAACCAGCCCGGGTTCACGTACGGGGAGGCCTCCCTACCATGCCCCAGAATACAGGTCGTTGCCACAAGGGTCAGTTTCACCGTTGGGAAGCGTGTTTGCCTTACCTGTAAGGGACAAATTCCCCTGAATAGGTGGTGGTGGCTCAGGAAGCTGAGCAGGGACGCAGGGGACCATGCAGCCGACTGGGAAAGATTAGGGAACGACACCCACCGGACAATCACAGGGACCCAAGGAGGAGTGAGTGTTTGTTGGGGTAAGTGGTGGGAGTCGGAACAGGGAGTCTATGTTTGTATGTGGGGATCAGAGGAAGCCTGCCCCACAGGGGTATCCATCATCTTCTCCAGCCAATGGCAAGATGCCGGAGAGGGGATAGGGTGGGATTCTAGCCTGCGTGGGTGCGTGTTCCCACACATTCGGATCCCAGTTAATGCCACTGAACTCGTGGCACACACCCGAAAGCCCCTACCCACGACCCAGGTACCGAAAACCCTGGAAGAAAAGTGCCCTACCACCACCAAGGGACCAAGGAATGGGTTAATTCTAGTACTAACCGAAAAGGTACTATACCAGGGGGTACACTATGCAGTAGCTTCAGTAATATTAAACCTTACCGAGGTATACTTACCTAAGTGGTGTCCTAAGGAGACGGAGCAGCTGTACCAGGCCCTGCTAAAGGAAATGTTTAGGAAATTTTACGAATTTGATTTTGCCAATATCGACAAAGTAGAGCTATACAGAATACACCCTGAGAACCCCATGGGCACGGGTAGACAAAGAAGGGGAGCCTCGAATGATGTCTTCACTGCCTATAGTACAGATAATAAATAGCCTGGATGACATGGAATTGCAGACACAGATAAATGGTTTAAAAACCCAGTTAAGAAAGATCCTGAAGGATGAGAACACAGTGGTAGGCTCAGAGCTACATGAGGACAAAGCTATGACGGTTCATTTAAAGGAAATTATTGCAGAATTGGAAAGGCATGCCAAAACAGTAAATGCACTCATACCAGGAGGATAGGAATGCATCGGATCAGGCTGCACAGAATGAGGTGTGTGTGCTGTACGGGGCATGGTTGCTGGACGAGGGCCGTAGCAACCTGGAGGATTTAAAGCAAGGTTTAGTCCCCTCCTGGATCAGCAACAAGCACCTTGCAGCCCTCCACCCGTTTAGTAATTCGCTGAGCCCATGCCAATTTCGTCTAGCCTCTGAAGCTTACCCTGTTCCAATAGATTGTGGGCGTTCAAATCACACTATCATGGGGATAGTAGTGAGAATGCCGGTCATGAGTGGGACAGCCCGACCCGTACCGGTATACAGGGTGGAGAACATTGGAGTCATTCAAGGGGGTGCACACATCCGTTTTAAAGCGGTCCCACCTTATGTCATCAAGTGGGAGCACGCCATGAGAAGTACTGACCTCTCTGGGTGCCGGAGCCGGGGTTCACACATAATACTGTGTCGCCAGCACTTGAACGCCTATTCCAAACCATAGTGCGGGTTTAAAGCTGCTGGCGCACGACCTATCATTTGTACCATGGAGGTGATGGTACACGGCCATGTTTCCCCACAGGTAGCATATATAGGGGGTGGGACATATTGTGTCACCACAGATGCGTCCCACTACCAGCATGGACACTTCTGGTGTCCGGTAAGTGACAACAGTTTCTGCTTTAAACCCGAAGCAGAAGTTCAAGTGGCCCAGGAACGGATTGTCCCCATTCCTGAACCCTCCACTGTTCACCTCACTGTAACAGAAAACATCACCAACCTGTAAAAGTATGTGACTTACTTTGGATATAAAATTCCCCCTCTACCCGAACATCTTACCATCCTACTTAAAGATGTAGAGATTTCACAAAAACATTTCTACACCCTGGAACAGAAAACAGTTGAAATAGGGGCAGAGATTTTGGATATAGTAGTTCCACCCTGGTGGGATATTTTCGAGAATATAGAGGTGCCGTCCTGGATCAGGATGGCTTCCCATCTTTTGGTGGTCTGCCAGCTCGGGATAGTTCTCTACCTGCTGTGTACAAAGTGCAGAGGAAGGGACGGGGAGCTCCGCTCCAGACACGAAGGGACTTGGGAAGTGCATCAAAATAAAGGCTATGGCCAGGGATGGAACGAACCTTGAATTTTGTCTTTTAATAAAAAAATTGTATGTGTGTTGTGTCATTTTTATGATGTGTATGATGTGTTTCTTCCAAGCTGTGCAGGGGTGTCGGACCCTCTCCGTGCTTGGATGTGAAATAAAGATTGATTCTTACCTGTATGTACCTGAAACAGCACTTTCAAAAGGGGAATGAATGTTTGAGTTTTTAGTTTAGGTAATACAGGGGAAGGTTGGTTTTCGGGGATCGGAAATTTTGGTCACCTGTTAATGATACTAATTCAGTGTTAGTATCAAAGTGGGGGATGTTGGCTTCGCAAAATCCCCCAGAAACTCGAACAGAGCCCTAAACGGAGTGATTGTTGGACTTTTCATACAAATTTGGGATGATGGGACCTCAGTGAAGTGATTTGATGTAAAAACCAAAAAGATCGGGGTAGAAAAACCTGAGGAAACTGATTTTTTTTAAATCTTATTGTTGGGAGAGGCATTTTTTCACAGACACAAGCTGCGAGGGGCCTGGCCGGTCAGTGAACAGACCAAGCTGTCTAGGAATTGTTTGAGACAAAGCAAAAACTCACAAACACATTCAAATATGGATCCCCAGGGGCAAACAAGATGCTGGAAATCTAAAAACGATTCAATGACAATATAACTTCGATCACACAGTTTCATAGCCATTATCCCATCAAAAAACCAATCAAGCAGGTATCCACAGAACAGATTTAAAAGCCCGCCAACAGAAGGACAATAGGGTGAAGATTTGGTGCGTAGATAAGGCCGTGTTTTAAATCGGAAAACGATTAACACTAAGCAAAAACCATCGGAACTGGCAAGCCCGCCATAAACTAGACAATTGGACGAAGCAAGGGTCATTTATATTCAAGAAGGAATTCGTTTTAGAAAGGGTTTTTTGGGCGCGAAAAATAAACAGTATAATTTGAAAGCCTGTGCCATAATCTCTCTCTTTCGGACTGACAGACGACGCGAACACAGCTCTCTCCCTGCTCCAGCAAAACTTACCACAAGCCACGAGGAAGAAGGCCAGAAGAACAGCACGCAAGAAGAAACCAAAGCGACTACTGCAGTGACCATCAGATACCTCGCAGCGACAAGGGCCTTACGGATTCCTTTTAAACAAAATACTCTAATATCCTGTCAAGGATTCGTTGGTGAGCATTATCCCATATCTCCTGAAACCAAAAACCTAGCCAGATAGTGGGATCTTTGGGAGGGATAAGGTTTTGTTTGATATATTGTCATTTCCCTCGCTTGTACCGTGTGTTCCCCGAATCTGTGTTTAAGTAATAAGTGTGTTTTAAGTTTGTTACCTTTTTTTTCTTTTAATAAAGTAAATTTCTTTCATCAGAACCTGTTTACTGCAATTTTGTTCACAACCCCTAAATAAGCCCAAAGTCTAGGAACCGGAGGGGTGTTGGAGTGATTTGAATCGCTCACTGTCTCAGAAAGCGAAGTCTGACCCCACTTAAGATACCCCTTACAGTTCCCAGGTATTGATACTGTTTTGAGGGGTCATTTTCCAGGTAATGGTTCTGTTCGGGAGGAGTCAATGCCCAGCTAATAATTCTGTTTTGGTGCGGTCAGTGCACAGGTAATGATTATGTTTGGGAGGGGTCAGTGCCCAGGCAATGATTCTGTTTGGGAAGGGTCATTGCCCAGGTAATGATTCTGTTTGGGAGGAGTCAGTGCCCAGGTAATGATTCTGTTTGGGAGGGGTCAGTGCCCAGATAAAGATTCTGTTTTGGAGGGGTCAGTGCCCAGGTAATGATTCTGTTTGGGAGGGGTCAGTGCCCAGATAAAGATTCTGTTTTGGAGGGGTCACTGCCCAGGTAATGATTGTGTTTGGGAGGAGTCAGTATCCAGGTAATGATTATGTTTGGAAGGTATCAGTGCTGAGGTAATGAATCTGTTTTGGAGGGGTCAGTGCCCACGTAAAGATTCTGTTTTGGAGGGATCATTACCCATGTAATGATTATGTTTGGGAGGAGTCAGTGCCCAGGTATTGATACTGTTTGTGAGGTGTCAGTGACCAGGTAATGATTCTGTTTGGGTGTGGGTCAGTGCCCAGGTAATGATTCTGTTTGGCAGGTGCCAGTGCCAAGAAAATGATTCTGTTAAGGAGGGGCTCAGTGCCCTGGTAATGATTAGGTTTGGGAGGGGTCAGTGCCCAGATAGTGATTCTGTTCGGGAGGTGTCTTTGCGCAGGTAATGATTCAGTTTAGGATGTGTCAGTGCCGAGGAAATGATTCCGTTTGGAAGGGGGTCACTGTTCAGGTAATGATTAGGTTTCCGAGTTGTCAGTGCACAGGTAATGATTCTGTTTGAGTGATGTCAGTGCCCAGGTAGTGATTATGTTTGGGAAGGGTCAGTGACCTGTTAATGATTATGTTTGGGAGGGGTCAGTGCTCAGGTAATGATTCTGTTCGGGAGGGTTCACTGCCCAGGTAATAATTCTGTTTGGGTGGGGTCAGTGCCCAGGTAATGATTCTGTTTGAGAGGAGTCAGTGCCCAGTTATTGATTCTGTTTGGGAGGGGACAGTGCCCAGGTAATAATTTTGTTTGGGAGCGGTCAGTGCCCAGGTAATAATTCTGTTTGGGAGTGGTCAGTGCCCAGGTAATGATTCTGTTTGGGAGGAGTCAGTGCCCAGGTAAAGATTCTGTTTGGGAGTGGTCAGTGCCCGGGTAATGATTCTGTTTGGGAGGAGTCAGTGCCCAGGTAAAGATTCTGTTTGGGAGTGGTCAGTGCCCGGGTAATAATTCTGTTTGGGAGGCGTCAGTGCCCAGGTAATGATTCAGTTTGGAAGGGGTCAGTGCCCAGGTAATGATTATGTTTGGGAGGTGTCAGTGCCAAGGTACTGATTCTGTTTGGAAGGGGTCAGTGCCTAGGTAATGATTCTGTTCGGGATGGGTTCAGTTCACAGGTAATGATTGGGTTTGGGAGGAGTCAGTGCACAGGTAATGATTCTCTTTGGGATGAGTCAGTGCCCAGGTAATGATTCTGTTTGGGAGGAGTCAGTGCCAAGGTAATGATTCTGTTACGGAGGGGTCAGTGCCCAGGTAATGATTCTGTCTGGTAGGGGGTAGTGCCCAGGTAATGATTCTGTTTGGGAGGAGTCAGTGCCCGGTTAGTGATTCTCTTTGGGAGGGGTCAGTGCCCATGTAATGATTCTGTTTTGGAGAGGTTAGTGCCCAGGTAATGATTCTGTTTGGGAGGGGTCAATGCCCAGGTAATGATTCTGTTTGGGAGGAGTCAGTGCCCAGGTAATGATTAGATTTGTGAGGGGGTCAGTGCCCAGGTAATGATTCTGTTTGGGAGGGGGTCAGTGCCCAGGTAATGATTAGGTTTAGGAGGTGTCAGTGCCCAGGTAATAATTCTGTTTGGGAGGGGGTCAGTGCCCAGGTAATGTTTCTGTTTGGGAGGCGTCAGTGCCCAGGTAATGATTCAGTTTGGGAGGGGTCTGTGCCCAGGTAATTATTCTGTTTGGGAGGTTTCAGTGCCCAGTCAAGGTTTGTGTTTTGGGGGTTTCAGTTCCCTGGTAATGATTCTGATAGGAAGCATGTCAATGCTCTGTAATGTTTGTGTTTGGGAGGTGTCAATGCCCAGGTAATGATTCTGTTTGGAAGCAGTCTGTCTCGAATGCAGCACGTGATCCTCTCTCAAAGGCAGTTGGGTGGTCTCTGCAGGAAAAACTGAAATTTAATTTTCTTTTCTGTTTTCATTTTAGAGTAAAATTTAAACAACGCCAGGGAGCGTGCCCTGACAGTCGATGGTGTTGTCACTCTGAGGGAGATATCGGAGCAAGAGGAAATGGTCACACAATTGCTTGGAATCACTAGTTGCTGTTCACTGACCAATCAGACATTTGGGTAAGGAAAGGTTAGTTGTTCTGCCCAGCTATATGTTAAAAACCGTTATGTGTGTGTTAAATATCAGCTTCTGTGATGTGGCAGATCACACTTCACCTTTGTAAATCACCTGTTTCCTTCCCACAGGTGGACAGCTTCCTTCTCACACACGGGATGACCAGTGCGTTGAGTCTGCGGCTGCAGAGGGCATTGGGGAAGGGGTTACAGATGCAGTGGGAGCAGTAAGTGAGTGGGGGAGGAGGAGGAATTTGTGCTGTGTCAGCTAGTGGAAGGGCAGGGTATGGACCCTGGGTTGCTGCACAGCACCTCTCCATCTCCTGGCCCCTCTGGCTTTGTGCCAGGCACAGATGACTGTCGTTCCACAGCCAGACACCAACCTGATACTGCAGAGCAGGTGGGAGAAGCAGCAAGACGTTCAACGCAATGGAATGACATAGAAACACAGGTGCAACAGTTTGAAGGGTTGAGGCAAGATACGCTCACTCTTCATGGGAAGAAAGTTGACTCTCTTGCCTCTATCAGGCAGGGAATTGGTGCAGTTGGTAATCAGTTACTATTGCAGTTGCAAAAAGCACGTGATGTTACTATGGCGCTTAATCAGATAAACGAGTAATTCGTTCAACTATTGCAATTGCAAAGAGCAGGTTCTGCTGCCATAACTTTGACTCCCGCAGAACCGCCCCTGTCTGCTCTCAGTGCAGGCACAGTGCAGGCCCACGAGACAGCAGCTCCGCGAATTATGATGGAAGCAAATTTTGCCTTTCAGCCGCAACAGCAGCAGCAGCAACCCTGTCACGAGCCAATTGATGAAGGGCAAGAGATGGAACACAGGGCCTTTCACTTGGCAGCCGAGGGCTTCGGTCAGGGGGAAAGGCAAAGGCAGGAGACAGCAGCGCGCCACGTTTTGAACAATCCACCTCCTTTGACCCTAAGGCACAGATGCAAGGGGCTTATCGTTCAATTCTTTAATGTTTCGTTTTATTTAAATGTTGGCGTTCTTTTCTTTAATTGAAATAAATATTTGTGACTGAAAGTGTATGTAACCGTTCCGTTTCAAAAGTACAGCCTCTAGTAACTTTGGAAAAAAAAATCTATGTTTTTATTAGCAACAAATTCAACATTACAACTGTTTCAAAATTAGAAAACAGCTAGTTTCCATCTTGAATGTCTTTATTGCACTAAGAAACCGCAAAAGTCTCTTTAAACTGTTTACAAATTTTATCCAAAGATGTATCTTTGCAAATGTTTACAAAGTAGAAAATAGCTAGGTAACATTTGAAAGTTAAATACCAGGAACAACAAAACAGTACGTTGAAATCGTAGTACGTTGAAAGTCTTTGATGCTGCAATAAAAGTTCACTGTTTCACTTTAAATTGTGTCTGTTCCTTTCTTTGCCTTGCTGGGGGAGGGGGAGGGACAAGGCGTCACTATCATCACCTCATGAAGGTGTTGGCTACTAACAGTTCCCGAGCAGTCTTGCTTTTGGCAGCACTTGGCTCCTCCGAGTCAGGCCTGGCCTCAGGCACATTGGCATCGTCCATGTCCTCCATTTCAGCATGGAGCTCCTCTGCAGGGTTAAGGGTCAGTCCTTCCCGCATGGCAAAGTTATGCAAAGCACAACAGGCTTCACATTCCTTGCTACTTACAGAGGAGAATACTGCAAGGCCTCCCTGACCTGTCCAGGCACCGGAAGTGTGATTTCAGAACCCTGATTGTCCTCTCCAGCACTTGCCTTGTGGACACGTGTGCCTGGTTGCATCTCTCCTGAACCTCATTATTGGTCTTGTGGTAGCGAGTCGTCAGCCATGGTCTTAGCGGGTAGCCCTTGTCACAGGTTTCCTCTTTAAAAAGATGCAGTACCTGTAGGGGAAAAATGGAAAGAGTTGTTAAAGTCATATTAATAAAGTGAGTGGGTAGAAATTCACGTCGGGCGGTGGTGAGACACGGGCGGTAGCGGAACGTGCGCCCGTCAGATCCGCCTGATGAATATCATCGCCGGAGACAAATTTATAGGATTTTTTTAAATTTTATTCATCCATAACAATTTTGAATAGCATATAAATGTTAACATTTAAAACATTCATATGTTCTGGCATAATTATTTTAAAAATTAGTGAAAGTGAAAAAAATCATGTTTAAAAAGTCATTTTCAAGTTAAAAAAATAAATCTAATTGAATAGAATGCTTTCCTTCTCCACAGCAAAAGTTCCTCTGTAAAATACCTACACTCCTCAGGACACCCCAATGCCTCACTTTTGAGATCCAAAAGCACTAAAATATTTAAAATTTATAATAAAAGTTGTTAAAAACTGAAATCAGGGTTTGTCCTACACACTTTGCTAAATGTCAAAGCTAAAACAGTTCCGTTTCCCGTTCACCCCTGACTTCCAGGACTTCTTCCTGCTGTTTCTTTGTCCACAATGCAGGCTGTGCGCCTGTTTTTTCTACCATAGCAGTTTCGTGCAGGACTGCTGGGCTTTATTTGGGCAAATAGACCAATCCTGCGCTAGCAGTGTTTCATTCCCCGTGGATGCGGTCAAGAAGATTTGAACATAAGAAATAAGAGCAGGAGTAGGCCATACGACCCCGAGAGCCTGCTCCGCCAGTCAATAAGATCATGGCTGATCATCGACCTTAACTACACTTTCTTGCCCGATCTCCATATCCCTCGATTCCCCCTAGAGTCCAAAAATCTATCTATCTCAGCCTTGAATATATTCAAAGACTCAGCATTCACAGCTCTCTGGGGCAGAGAATTCCAAAGATATACAACCCTTTGAGTGAATAAATTCCTTCTCACCTCAGTCTTAAATGGCCTACCCCTTCTCCTGAGACTATACCCCCTAGTTATCGACACTCCAGCCAGGGGAAACAACCTCTCAGCATCTACCCTGTTAATCCTCTTCAGAATCTTGTATGATTCAATGAGATCACTTCTCATTCTTCTAAACTCCAGAGAGTGTAGGCCCATTCTACACAATCTCTCATCATAGGACAGCCCTCTCATCCCAGAAATCAATCAAGTAAACATTCGTTGCACCGCCTCCAAGGCAAGTATATCCTTCCTTAGCTAACGAGACCAAAACTGTACACAGTACTCCAGGTGTGATCTCTCCAAGGCCCTGTACAATTGTAGCAAGACTTCCTTACTCTTATAGTACATCCCACTTGCAATAAAGTCCAACATGCCAATGCCTTCCTTATTGCTTGCTGTACCTGCATGCTAGCTTTCTGTATTTCTTGCAGGAGGACACCCACATCTACCTGAACACCAACATTTGAAAGTTTCTCACCATTTAAAAAATATTCTGTTATTCTATTCTTCATACAAAGTCTATTCTTCCTACCCTATTCTTGACGGATCGCAAGTTCCGGCTTTCCGTGCATGTGCAGAAAATCCGGGCCATGTTTTTAACCAAAGGCATTAAGGGATATGGGGCGAAGACGGGTAAATGTTAGTTCACAGATCAGCCATGATCCCATTGAATGCCGAAACATGCTCAAGGGGCTAAATGGGCTATTATTCCTCTGTTCCTATACATTATTCTTCCCATCCAATAAAGTGGTGTCACGTTGTTCTGTCGGCAGACGTTAAGCCCGTATTGGCACACTAAGCTCAAAGAAGACTTGCACCAGACAGGGTGTAGAGGAGGTTTTCGAGGATGTTGCCAGGAGTGGAGAATCTTAGCTATGAGGAAAGATTGGATAGGCTGGGGTTGTTTTCTTTGGAACAGAGGAGGCTGAGGAGAGACTATATTGAAGGATATAAAATTATGAAGGGCTTAGATAGAGTGGATAGAAAGGACCTATTTCAATTAGGAGAGAGGTCAATAACAAGGCATCATAGATTAAAGTAATTAGTAGAAGGAGTAGAGGGGAGTTGAGGAGACCCTTTTCACCCAGAGGGTGGTGGGATTCTGGAACTCACTGCCTCAAAGGCTGGTAGAGGCGGAAACACTCATCATATTTGAAAATTACTTGGAAATCACTTGAAGTGTGGTAACCTGCAAGGCTATGGACTAAGAGCTGGAAAGTGGGATTAGGCTGGTAAGCTCTTTTTTGGCCTGCACATACACGATGAGCTGTAAATTCTTTGTCTGAGATGGACTGAACGAAAATATAATCTTTATTTGCAAATATTAGTTGAGAGAGAAGCCCATCGATTAAAGAGACGTTGGGCTGAAACGAAATTGGTCAGGGACAGAAAACAGAGAGCTGTGGTGAGTAGTTGTTTTTCAGACTGGAGGGCAATGTGCAGTTGTGTCTCCCAGCGGCCGGTTTGGGGCCATTGCTCTTCTTCATATTTAATTATTGCCCTGGATTTGGGTATACAGAGCAAAATGCAAAGAGGCACGAAACTAGGAAATGTAATAAACAATGAGGAGGCTACTAACAGACTTCAGAAGGACATAGATAGAGTTTTAAAATGGGGAGATACATGGCCGATGAAATTTAAGGCAGTGAAGTGTGAAGTGATTCATTTTGGTAGGAAGAGCGAGGGGGGGCAATACAAACGAAATTGTAAATTTTAAAGGGTGCAGCAACCTATACCGACACAAGTCTTTAAAGATTACAGGACAAGTTGAGATTGCTGCTAAAAAGACATACTGTCCTTGGCTTTATAAGTAGCGGCATGGCCTTGAAATGTGTCTCGGGCGGTGGAACAAAACGGGCGGTATCGGGTCGGTCGCCCGTTACACGCAGCGCCTGATATTCAGTTCCAGTCAGTTCACTGCATTAAAATGGCTGGAGCCAGCAAGGTGTGTTTGTGCTTTGCTGCGGTTAACGCGGATCAGTTAGAAGGACTGCACTGTGCCTCCACATATAAACAACAACCTCCTGAGCAAGTGTTATCTTTCCCGCCAGGTGGGTGCGGGGGAACTGCTGGCACTCGCCAGGCAGAGGAGGAGACGGCGCCAGGGAGCGCGCTGTTCTGACATGATTCACTGTTAATCGACTTAACAACAAGATTATTATTAGAACACGCGGAGGCGGGGCTGCAATGGTCGGCGTGGATGGCAATGACTGGACAAAACAGGTTAAGCATCTGGGCAGGTCAAAAAACAGCAATTACAAGATCTTGTTAATTCAAATCTATATAAAAATAATCAGTTCTACCGAACTTCTGACCGACTCCAAAATAAAATCACAGGTCAGTTTCTGGGCTCCACATATATAGCTCAGACTGGAAGCGGGGCGGAACAGTGTGTGCGTTTATTCTAAGCAAGATTTTACAAAGTTTACCCTCGATTCTGTCGCACCGATAATCTGATCTTTACTTTCCTGGAAATCTGTGAATTTAAATTAGATTAAAAGTTATAACTAACTTTGTTCACAGTGGACGTAGCAGAGAATTGCCAAGTCGCTTCGATTTGATTTGATCAGAAAGGCTGTTCCCTGTTGTGAAGCAAATGAGGAATGTTTGAGTTGAAATCCACCCTGGGGGCAGGCAATAGATTTCACACAGAGGGCGGAGCTCTGAATCTCACAGAACAAGGATCAGATCAAATTCACAATTTGTGACTGGCTGAAATCAAACCAGGAACTTCTACTTGATGGTTTGTGGTGAAATAACAAGGATGTAACTCGCAAAATCTACACAGAAATAGAGACAGAAAATCCTTGGGGGATCAAGGTAAGGTTAATGTAGCTTCTAAGATTGATTTTGTTTTTTATTAGGATTTTCTCCCCTTCCTCTTTCTTTTTAAAGGCGATTTTCCGCGGTCAGATATGCTCCCCGGAGCCGGGAGCTCTTTGTTCCTCACAGGTGTAACAATTCTGTGAGTGTTCACTAAGACCGTGACTGAAGGTAGCCCATTCTGCACCATGGATTTCAGGGCTGGTCCCACCACTGATCTCCCCCAGTCTCCGACAGACACATTTTAAAGCGGCTGCGGGACAGAAAGCAGGAACACGAACTCTGGGAATTTACCCCATTGTGTCCCAGCGGCGCCTTCTCCCTATTGTAGAATTCACAGTTTAGACAGACAGGGCTGGGAACCTGTGGCTCTAACTCCATATAGTTTTTTTTAAATGGATATTTTCACTCATTGAACCGCGTGGTGCCAAGTACAGTTTTATTTCACTGATCAAAGGCGGGGCCAGAAATTCAGACTAAACACATAGTTCAGCTCAGTAAAGGGTTCAACCATTCGCACTGGCCGATTATCGCTCTGTGCCGAGCAGCTGGAATATAAGAACATAAGAAATGGGAGCAGGAGTCGGGCATTTGGCCCTTCGAGCCTGGTCCGCCATTCAATAAGATCATGGCTGACCGTCTACCTCATCATCCCTTTTCTGCACAATCCCAATATCCCTTGTACCCTTAATATTCAAAAATCTATCGATATCTGTCTTGAATATACTCAACGATTGAGCCTCCACAGCCTTCTGGGGTAGAGAATTCCAAAGGTTCACCACACTCTGAGTGAAGAAATTTCTCCTCATCTCAGTCATAAATGGCCGACCCCTTATTCTGAGACTGTGACCCCTGGTTCTAGACTCTCCCGCCAGGGGAAGCATCCTCCCTGTATCTACCCTGTCAAGTCCAGTAAGTATGTTGTATGTTTCAATGAGATCACCTCCCATTCTTCTAAACTTTAGAGAATATAGACCTCGTCTACTCAATCTCTCCTCATAGGACATTCCCCCCACCCCAAGAAGCAGTCTAGTGAACCTTCGTTGCACTCCCTCTATTGCAAGTATATCCTTCCTTAGGTAAGGAAAGCAAAACATTTGATAATGCTCCTGGTTTGGTCTCACCAGAGCCCTATATAATAGCATTAAAACATCTTTACTCTTATACTCAAATCCTCTTGTAATAAAGGCCAAAATACCATTTGCTGTCCTCATTGCTTGCTGTACCTGCATGTTAATTTCAGTGATTCTTGTATAGGACACCAAGGTTCCTCTGAACACCAACATTTCCCACTCTCTTCATATAGGGTGTAAAAGAGGAGGGGGTGTCGCAATATTAATCAAGGAGTCAATTATTGCTGTAAGTAGGGATGATATCTTAGCAGGTTCCTCTAATGAGGCCACATGGGTAAAGCTTAAAAACAAAAAGGGGACAAGCACTTTGTTGGGAGAGTACTATATGCCCCCAAACAGTCAGGGGGAGACAGAGGAACAGATATGTAGGCAAATCTCACAGAAGTGTAGAAATAACAGGGTAATAATAGTAGGGGATTTGAACTTCCCCAATATTAACTGGGATAGTCAGAGTGTGAAAGGTTTAGAGGGTGCAGAATTATTAAAGTGGATCCAGGAGAGCTTTTTGAGCCAGCATGTAGAAAGTCCTACAAGAGAGGGGGCGGTACTGGATCTAATTCTAGGGAATGTAGCCGGGCAAGTGGTAGAAGTGTCAGTCGGAGAGCATTTTGTTGACAGTGACCATAATTCGGTGAGATTAAATGAAGTCATGGAAAAGGAAAAAGATGGACCGGAAATAAATAATCTAAATTCGGGGAAGGCCGATTTTAAAATGATAAGGCAGGATCTGGCCAAAGTAGACTGGGATCAGCTACTTGTAGGAAAATCCACATCAGAGCAGTGGGAATCTTCCTGAGAGAAAATAGAGAGAGTACAACACCAACATATTCCCGCAAAGGTCAAGGGTGTGACCAACAAACCCAGGGAACCCTGGATGTCAAGGGATATACAAGAATGGATTAGGAAAAAAAGGGAGGCTTTTTGCAGGTACAAAGAACTAAAAACAGTGGAAGCCCTAGAGCAGTACAGAAAGTGCAGGGAGGTACTTCAAAAATAAATTAGGAGAGCGAAGAGGGGACATGAAAAAATACTGGCGGGCAAAATAAAGGAAAATCCCATGGTGTTTTATAAGTATATTAAGGGCAAGAGGATAACCAGGGAAAGAGTAGGGCCCATTAGGGACGAAAGTGGCAATCTGTGTGTAAAGCCGGAAGATGTGGCTGAGGTTTTAAATGCATATTTTGCATCTGTGCTCACTATGGAGAAGGGCGTTGTTGGCATAGAAATCAGGCAGGGGGATTGTGATATACTTAAACAAATTAGTATTGAGAGGGAGGAGATACTAGCGGTTTTAGCGGGCTTAAAATTGGATAACTCCTCAGGCCCTGACGAGATGTATCCCAGGCTGCTGTGTGAGGCAAGGGAAAAGATTGCAGGGGCTCTAACACAAATGTTCAGATCCTCTCTGGTCACAGGAGAGGTGCCAGAGAACTGGAGAAATGCTAACGTAGTACCATTGTTCAAGAAGGATAGTAGGGATAAATCAGGGAATTACAGGCCAGTGATCCTTACATCAGTGATAGGGAAATTAGTGGAAACAATTCTGAGTGACAGAAATAGTCTCCAATTGGTGAGGCAAGGATTAATCAAGCATAGTCAGCATGGCTTCGTCAGGGGGAGATCATGTCTAACCAATTTGATTAAATTTTTCGAGGGGCTGACTAGGTGTGTGGATGTGGGTAGTGCAGTTGATGTATTCCACATGGACTTCAGTAAGGCTTTTGACAAAGTCCCGCATGGTAGACTGTTCAAGAAGGTAAGAGTGCATGGGATCCGGGGCAATTTGTCACATTGGATCCAAAATTGGCTTAGGGACAGGAGGCTGAGGGTGATGGTCGAAGGTTGTTTTTGTGACTGGAAGCCAGTGGTGTACCACAGGGATCGGTGCTGGGTCCTTTGCTGTTTTAGTGTACATTAATGATTTAGATATGAATGTAGGAGGTATGATCAGTAAGTTAGCAGATGACACAAACATTGTTGGAGTGGTAAATAGCGAGGAGGGAATCCACAGGCTACAGGACGATATAGACGGGTTGGTTAGATGGTCAGAACAGTGACAAATGGAATTTAACCCTGAAAAGTTTGAGGTGATGCATTTTGGGAGCACTAACAAGGCAAGGGAATACACAATGTTTGGTAGGACCCTAGGAAGGACAGAGGATCAGCGGGACCATGGTGTGCATGTACATAGATCCCTGAAGGCAGCAGGCCAGGTAGATAAGGTGGTTAAAAAGCATATGGGATACTTGCATTCATTAGCCGAGGCATAGAATATAAGAGCAGGGAGGTTATGATGGAGGTGTACAAAAGGCTAGTTCGGCCACAGCTGGAAAACTGTGTACAGTTCTGGTCGCCACACTATACGAGGGATGTGATTGCTTTGGAGAGGGTGCAGAGGAGGTTCACCAGATTGTTACCTTGGCTGGAGCGCTTCAGCTTTGAGGAGAGACTGGACAGGCTGTGGTTGTTTTCCTTAGAACAGAGAAGGCTGAGGGTGGACCTGATTGAGGTGTAACAAATTATGAGGGGCATAGATATGATAGATAAAAAGGAACTTTTCCCCTTAGTAGAGGGTTCAAAAACCAGGGGGCATAATTTCAAGGCAAGGAGCAGGAGGTTTAGTGGGGACTTGAGGAAAGATTTTTCACCCAGAGAGTGGTTGGAAACTGGACCTCACTGCCTGAAAGGGTGGTAGAGGCAGGAACCCTCACAACATTCAAGAAGCATTTAGATGAGCAATTGAAACGCCATAGCATACAAGGCTACGGACCAAGTGCTGGAAAATGGGCTTAGAATAAACAGGGCTTGATGGCCGGCGCGGACACGATGGACCGAAGGGAATCTTTCTTGCTGTATTACTCTATGACTGTCAATTCCCTGTCTGATAGAGGCAAGAGAGTCAACTTTATTCAAATGAAGAGTGAGCGTATCTTGCCTCAACCCTTCAACCTGCTGCACCTGTGTTTCGATGTAATCCGTTGTGTTGAACATCTTGCTGCTTCTCCCATCTGCTCTGTAGTATCAGGTTGGTGTCTGGCTGTGAAACGACAGTGATCTGTACCTGGCACCTGGAGACAAAGAGGCGCTGTGCAGCAACGCAGGGTCCATACCCTGCCCTTCCACTAGCTGACACAGCCCAAGTTCCTCCTCCTCCTCCTTCACCACACTTACTGCTCCCACTGCATCTGTAACCCCTTCCCCAATGCCCTCTGCAGCCGCAGACTCAACGCACTTGTCATCCCGTGTGTGAGAAGGAAGCTGTCCACCTGTGGGAAGGAAACAGTAAACATTTACAAAGATGAAACATGGTCTGCCACAACACAGAACCTGATATTTTATACACACCTAACGGTTTTAAACATATAGCTGGGCAGACCAACACACCTTTCCTTATCCAAATGTCTGATTGGTCAGTGAACAGCAACTACTGATTCCAAGCAATTGCGTGACCATTTCCTCTTGCTCCGATAACTCCTTCAGAGTGACAACACCAGCGCCTGTCAGGGCACGCTCTCTGGCGTTGATTAAATTTTACTCTGAAATGAAAACAGAAAATAAAATTAAATTTCAGTTTTTCCTGCGGAGACCACCCACCTGCCTTTGAGAGAGGACCACGTGCTGCTTTGGAGACAGACTGCTTCCTATCAGAATCATTACCTGGGCACTGACCCCTCCCAAACAGAGTCATTATCTGGGCACTGACACCTCCCGAACAGAATCATGAACTGGGCCCTGACCCCTCCTAAATAGAATCATTACCTGGGCACTGACCCCTTCAAAAGAGAATCATTAACTGGGTACTGACCCCTCTTAAACATAATAATTACATCGGAACTGACAATCCCAAACAGGATCATTATCCGGGCACTGACTCCTCCCAAACAGAATCATTACCTGGGCACTGATTCCTCCTGAACAGAATCATTACCTGATCAGTGACCCTCCCAAACAGAATCATTACCTGGCCACTGACTCCTCCTGAACAGAATCATTACCTGATCAATGACCCTCCAAACAGAATCATTACCTGGGCACTGACCCCTCCCAAACATAATCATTACCTGATCAATGATCCTCCCAAACAGAATCATTACCTGGGCTCTGACCCCTCCCAAACAGAATCATTACCTGGGCACTGACTACTCCCGAACAGAATCATTACCTTATCAATGATCCTCCCAAACAGAATCATTACCTGGGCTCTGACCCCTCCCAAACAGAATCATTACCTGTGCACTGACAACTCGCAAATCTAATCATTACCTGAACAGTGACCCCCTTCCAAACGGAATCATTTCCTCGGCACTGACACATCCTAAACAGAATCATTACCTGGGCAAAGACACCTCCTGAACAGAATCACTATCTGGGCACTGACCCCTCCCAAACCTAATCATTACAAGGACACTGAGCCCCTCCTTAACAGAATCATTTTCTGGGTACTGACACCTGCCAAACAGAATCATTACCTGGGCACTGACCCACACCCAAACAGAATCATTACCTGGTCACTGACACCTCACAAACAGTATCAATACCTGGGCACTGACTCCTCGCAAACATAATCATTACATGGGTAATGATCCCTCCAAAACAGAATCTTTACGTGGGCACTGACCCCTCCAAAACAGATTCATTACCTGACCACTGATACCTTCCAAACATAATCATTACCTGGGTACTGACTCCTCCCAAACAGAATCATTACCTGGGCAGTGACCCCTCCAAAACAGAATCTTTATCTGGGCACTGACCCCTCCCAAACAGAATCATTACCTGGGCACTGACATCTCCCAAACAGAATCAATACCTGGGCACTGATTCCTCCCAAACAGAATCTTTACCGGGCCACTGACTACTTTCGAAAATAATCATTACCTGATCAATGACACTCCCAAACAAAATCATTACCTGGGCACTGACATCTCCCAAACAGAATCATTACCTGGGAACTGACCCCTCCCAAACAGAATCTTTACCTGGGCACTGACTCCTCCCGAACAGAATCATTACCTGATCAATGACCCTCCCAAACAGAATCATTACCTGGGCACTGACCCCTCCCAAACAGAATCATTACCTGGGCACTGACTCCTCCCAAACTGAATCATTACCTGGGTAGTGACCCCTCCCAAACAGAATCATTAACTGGGCACTGACTCATCCCGAACAGAATCATTACCTGGGCTTTGACCCCTCCCACACAGAATCATTACCTGGCACTGACTACTCCCGAACAGAATCATTACCTGATCAATGACTCTCGCAAACATAATCATTACCTGGGCACTGTTATCTCCCAATCAGAATCATTACCTGGGCACTGATTCCTCCCAAACAGAATCATTACCTGGGCACTGCTCCATCTCAAATGAATCATTACCTGGGCACAGACCCCTCCGAAACTGAATCATTACCTGGGCACTGACCCATTACCAAACAGAATCATTACCTGTGCACTGATATCTCCCAAACAGCATCATTACCTGGGCACTGACCCTCTCCCAAACAGAATCATTACCTGTCCACTGATTCCTCCCAAACAGAATCATTACCTGGGCAGTGCTCCCTCCCAAACAGAATCATTACCTGGGCTCTGACACTTCCCAAACAGAATGATTACCTGTGCACTGACTCCTCCCAAACAGAATCATTACCTGGCCACTGACCCATTACCAAACAGAATCATTACCTGGGCACTGACCCCTCCCAAACAGAATCATTACCTGGGCATCGACCCACCCCAAACAGAATCAGTCCCGGATACTGAGTCAACAAAAAGAGAATATTACCTGTGCATTGACCCCTCCAAAACAGGACCATAATCAGTCCACTGATTGCTGCCAAACAGAATCATTACCTCCGTATTACCGCTCTTAAAGGGGGTCATCACCTCGTCATTAACACTCACAATGAGAATCATTATCCGGAAACTGAAGTTGCTCAAACGAGACCATTACCTGTATACTGACCCACTTCCGCATAAACAGCTGTAGACTGGCACTGGTCGCCTTCTGAAAGTGAATTTTAAATGACAGAATTGGAGGCTCCTCAGTTCCATTGAGCCTGAATGACCGATTCCCGAAACTCCGAAGAGGAAAACTAAATCAAATTTGCCCCAGGAAACGGGACTGTGGGTGCCCTTCCTCATTTTCATGAGTTTTAACTCCTGCAAGTGCGGTGTAGGAGGAGGGGGAGCACTTGTGGAAGATGAAACATTTTCGGCTGGAAATTCTTGATTTTTTTTCATTCCTTTTTCTGCTTTAGAATGTTGGAGAATTCGACGCGTCTGACTGTTGCAGAAACAACATAAAGAAGATCGGTAATACTGATCATTCCCACAGAGAGCAATGAGAATGTTTGATAAGAGAGGTGCTTAATGTTAGTTTGTGTCAGTGTGATTGAGCAATGGAAGATTTGAGTTACTGTTTAAAACATGTTGTTTCTTCATTTAATTCTTTATTCTTTCTATTCAAGGCTCAGTTCCATCTTTTCCACATTCTGCAGAATTCCAGGGGGTGAATTTCATATCATCGAGAGGGGGAGGGGAAATAAATATCCTGAAATATATTTGAAATGCAACACACCGAGCGCCCCGCCCTGTGTCTATGGACATTAAAGAGTTAAGAATCGCAACTTCACCTGTTTTTAGTATTTTTGCTTAGAATCCAAATCAGGGTAGAATTCAATCACAGATTTTACATTTTAAGAGCCCTGGATTCAGCTGTCAACTTGATGTGGCCAGGATTGTGGACCGCATTCCTTCCCCAATAATAGTCTTGTTATTAAATCAGTAAAGAGTGAGTCAGGCGAGTACAACCCTCTCCTTGGCGCTGATTTAGCGACCACGCCTCTGGCCGGCGGCGCTCAGCAATTCCTCTCAGCATTGTTTGTGTACAGGCCAAAACTTACACAAGTATTTGATGGGAATTGTAGAATGCCGCCCTTCAGACGTTGCTGCCAAGAACTTGAACCGCAGCAATGCACAGATACACCGAGCTGGCTCCATGGATTACATTTGTGTCATTTTGCCGAGCTATGCCCGCCTGTCCAGGACATTTGTCTGGTTTTCCTCTGCGTTAAGCCAATAATGGGAGGGAGCTTCGCAGCCTCGCTGTTCTTTCTCGGCACTTGCTTCGTTCCATTGCTCTTTTCTGGTGTCCCTTCCTAAATACAATGAAGGAGTTGCTGAAGTTTTAAACTGGAGCGGGCTGTGCTGTTGATCAGGGCTGAAAAGTATTGAGGTGAGTGAGTTTAGAATCCTCTGTGGTTATTGCTTTCATCAGATGTTTCTTTTCTCCTCAACTATAACTCTATCTCCGAGCGTCTTCCTGACAGGCTGCTCGCACACTGCGATGTGGGAGCCCTTCCCTTGTCCGCTCTCGGTGAACTCTACCTCCCAAACCCTTTCTGACAATGTTGCCCACTCACTGCGGACTAGATCCGTTGGCTCGTCGGTCTGGGAAAATATAATTTCGCTCTCGGTGTAGGACTGGGTAAATGGCGTGTCGCTGTAGGGCTGGGTCAGTGCGGTTTCGGTGTAGAGCTGGGCCAGTGGGTTTTCAGTGTCGGGCTGTGTCAGTGGGGTGGCGGTGTGGGTCTGGGTCAGTGGGGTGTTGGTGTGGGGCTGAGTCAGTGGGGCTTGGGTGTGAGCCTGGGTGAGTGAGATGTGAGTGTGTGTCTCGGTAACTGGGGTGTCTGTTTGGGGTTGGGTCTGTGGGGTGTGGGACGGGGTCAGTGAGATGTGGGATTGGGTCAGTGGGGTGTGGGGCTGTGACAGTGGGGTGTGGTGTTCGGTCAGTGGGGAGTGAGGCTGGATCACTCTGGTGTTTGGCTGTGTCACTGGGGTGTGGGGCTGTGTCACTGGGGTGCGGGGCTGGGTCAGTGGGGTTTGGGGCTGGGTCAGTGGGCTGTGGGGTGGGTAAGCAGCGTGTGGGGCAGGGTCAGTGGAGTTTGAGTCTGGGTCAGTGGGGTGCGGGGCTGAGTCAGTGGGGTGTGAGGCTTGGGCAGTGAGGGTGTCAGAGCTGGGTCAGTGGGGTGTGGGGTTGAGTCAGCGGGATGTGGGGCTGGGTCAGTGGAATGTGGGGCTGAGTCAGTAGGGTGTGGGGCTAGGTCAGTGAGGGTGTCGGAGCTGGGTCAGTGGGGTGCGGGGCTGGGTCAGTGGGGTGTGGGGCTGGGTCAGTGGGGTGTGGGGCTGGGTCAGTGATGTGTGGGGCTGGGGCAGTGGCAGTGGATGTGGTGCTGTGTCAGTGGGGTGTGGGGCTGGGTCAGTGGGATGTGGGGCTGGATCAGTTGGGTGTGGGGCTGGGTCAGCGGGATGTGGGGCTGGGTCAGAGGGGTGTGAGGCTTGGTCAGTGAGGGTGTCGGAGCTGGGTCAGTGGTGTGTGGGGCTGAGTCACTGGGGTGCGGGGCTGGGTCAGTGGGGTGTGGGGCAGGGTCAGTGGGGTGTGGGGTGGGTAAGCAGGGTGTGGGGCAGTGTCAGTGGAGTTTGAGTCTGGGTCAGTGGAGTGCGGGGCTGAGTCAGTGGGGTGTGAGGCTTGGGCAGTGAGGGTGTCGGTGCTGGGTCAGTGGGGTGTGGGGCTGAGTCAGCGGGATGTGGGGCTGGGTCAGTGGAATGTGGGGCTGAGTCAGTAGGGTGTGGGGCTTGTTCAGTGGGGAGTGGGGCTGGGTCAGTGAGGGTGTCGGAGCTGGGTCAGTGGGGTGCGGGGCTGGGTCAGTGGGTTGTGGGGCTGGGTCAGTGGGGTGCGGGGCTGGGTCAGTGGGTTGTGGGGCTGGGTCAGTGGGATGTGGGGCTGGATCAGTTGGGTGTGGGGCTGGGTCAGTGGGATGTGGGGCTGGGTCAGTGGGGTGTGGGGCTGATTCAGTGGGGTGTGAGGCTGGGTCAGTGGGGTGTGGGGTGGGTAAGCAGGGTGTGGGGCTGAGTCAGTGGGGTGTGGGGCTTGGTCAGTGGGGTGTAGAGCTGAGTCAGTGGGGTGTGTGGCTGGGTCAGTGGGGAGTGGGGCTGGATCAGTGGGGTGTGGTGCTTGGTCCGTGGGTTGTGGGGCTGGGTCAGTGGGGTGTGGGTCTGGGTCAGTGAGGTGTGGGGCTGGGTCAGTGTGGTGCAGGGCTAGGTCAGTGTGGTGTGGAGCTGGGTCTGTGGGATGTGGAGCTGGGACAGTGGTGTTTGGGTCTGGGTCATTGAGGTGTAGGGCTGGGTCAGTGCGGGGTGGGGCTGGATCAGTGCAGTGTGGGGTGGATAAGTCGGGTGTGGGGCAGGGTCAGAGGAGTTTGAGTCTGGGTCAGTGGGATGTGGGGCTGAGTCAGTGGGGTGTGGGTCTTGGTCAGTGAGGTGTGCAGCTGGGCCAGTGAGGGTGTCGGAGCTGGGTCAGTGGGATGTGGTGCTGAGTCAGTGAAGGTGTCGGAGCTGGTTCAGTGGGGTGTGGGGCTGGGTCAGTGGGGTGTGGTTGTGGGGCTGGGTCAGTGGGGTGCGGGGCTGGGTCAGTGGGGTGTGGGGCTGGGTCAGTGGGGTGCGGGGCTGGTTCAGTGGGGTGTGGGGCTGGGTCAGTGGGGTGTGGGGCTGGATCAGTGGTGTGTGGGGCTGGGTCAGTGGAGTGTGGGGCTGGATCAGTGGACTGTGGGGCTGGGTCAGTGGGGTGTGGGTCTGGGTCAGTGAGGAGTGGGGCTGGATCAGTGGGGTGTGGGGCTGGGTCAGTGGGGTGTGGGTCTGGATCAGTGGGGTGTGGGGCTGGGTCAGTGGGGTGTGTGTCTGGATCAGTGGTGTGTGGGTGTGGGTCTGGATCAGTGGGGTGTGGGGCTGGGTCAGTGGGGTGTGGGGCTGGGTCAGTGGGGTGCGGGGCTGGGTCAGTGGGGTGCGGGGCTGGGTCAGTGGGGTGTGGGGCTCGGTCAGTGGGGTGCGGGGCTGGATCAGTGGGGTGTGGGTGTGGGGCTGGGTCAGTGGGGTGTGGGTCTGGGTCAGTGGGGTTTGGGGCTGTGACTGCGGGGTGTCAAAGAGCTTGTAAGCCCTGCTCACCGATCATGATTTTACTTGCAAACCTACATTGTCTACCGGTCCCCCAGCACCTCTAAATTAATACTCCCATCGTCGTTTAATTCCCTTCATGGTCTTGTCCCTGTCTCTGTAACCTCCTCCAGCCCTACAATCCCCACCACCAAGATCTCTCTCTTCCTCCGACTCTGGCCTCTTGTGGCATTTCACCCTCTCCTCCCCCAATCTATGGCGGCTGTGCCTTCGGCTGTCCCGGCTCAATGTTCATCAGTTCCCCCCCTAAACCTCTCCAGCTCCCTCCTCCTTTAGAACCCTGGAGAATTGTGATTGTAAAACAGCAGGCAAATCTACCACTTGTATATTTATGATCATTTCTGAGATTGAAAAGTCTTGTGAAATTATTCCAAACATTACCTCATTGATTAAAGTTACATGATTCACAACATTATACAGTAGTGCTAATATTAGTGGAACAGCAGTAAATGTCCTCACCTCCTACAGTGCTCATTAGTCAGGAGCTGACACCATGAGAGATATGGTGAATATATTCAAACAGAAGCACCAACCAGGACACATCTCCACGATCACATGGACAATGTCACTGCCCATAGAGACCAGAGCGATCACACCCAGCATGTGGATATATATCATATTCATAAAGTATCAGCATTTAATATCAAAACTCGAATCAAAATTAATAAATACAAATATGCAAATAAAAAATACATTTTTGCAACACTATGTAAAACTGAATGAAGGATCATTTAATTCATCAATGATCACCCGCTCCTTATTTCCCTGCAGAATATTCACCACCTCAGGAATAAGGCTGGTTTGGTCAGCAACGTATGAATAAATCTCTCCAATGGGCGCTCCCAGTGCAGATTCTCGGCCGACGGGAGCCCGTCTAGAACTCGGTTCTGGGGATCACTGGATTTCACTGGGCAGCTGTCTGTGTTACACCTGATGTGGAGAGTTGATCATAACAATCGGGAAATGTTCGATCCCAGGGCTAACAGCTGTTGTACTGATGGGGGAGGAGGGACTTGATATCATGTTTAACAAGGCAACGTTCTCCTTCTCATTTTAATATTTCCATCTAACCCTCCTATTTATATTTTATTTATTACAGAGCATCAGAAGCTGGGAACGCCTGTCGCCACCATGACTGAACGTCCAAACAGGGGAGAAGATCCAACATCTTCAACAAGAATGAAAATGGACACAGGTAAGAACGCACAATCTTATTTACAATATAATTACTGACCTGACAAATGGTACATATCTCATGCAAAAACCTGCAGCTCATATCGGAAGGGGGACTGAGTAGAAAGAGGGAAGTGAGTGACATCTAGAGGGGAATCACATTCAGAGGTGGAGGTAGCCTCTGCGTACTGCAGCTGTCCAATAGATATTCGGTATTGTGGACTTTAAGGTGGATAGAGGCAGTGACTCAGAGGATGGTCTTCCTGAGCAGGAGTGTGACTCCAGGAGCAGGAGGCCTTCCCGAGTGGGGCGAGGGTCAGAGGAGAATGATAGAGATATCTGATTCCATAGGGAAGAACATCTTTGAACGGCTGGGAACTTTTCTGTGAAGACAAGAAGAGCAGAAAATTGTCCCGGTCAAAACCAGAAACACAACTAGAAATATATATATATTTTTAAATAATTTTCGGGAGTGTGTGTCGCTGGCAAGGCCAGCATTTATTGCCCACACCATGTCGCCATTCCATAGGTGATGGTGGGCCACCTTCTTGAATCGCTGCAGTACATGTGGTGAAGTTGCTCCCTCAGTGCTGTTAGGTTGGGAGTTCCAAGGTTTTGATCCAGCGACAATGAAGGAGAGGTGATTTATGTCCATGTTAGGATTGTATCTGACTTTAATGAGAACTTGGAGGCGAATGTGTTCCCACGCACCAGGTGCCCTTGTCCTTCTAGGTGGTGGATGTCGTGGGTATGGGAGGCGCTGTCGAAGAGGCCTTGCTGAATTAATGGAGGGGATCTTGTAGACAGCAATCTGCAGCCATGGTAAGCCAATGGTGGAGGGAGTCAATGTTTAACCCAATGGATGGGGTGCTGATCAAGCATAATGCTTTGTCCTGGATGGTGTTGAGCATCTTCAGTGTTGTTGCAACTGCACTTGTCCAGACAAATGGAAAGTGTTCCATCGCACTCCTGACGTGTGTTGTAGGTGGGGAGAGAATTAGGGGAGTCACGAGGTGAGCCACTCGCTACAGAATACTCAGCTTCTGACCTGCTCCAGTAGACACGGGGGATGTATGTGGCTGGTCCGGTTCTATTTTGGTTAATGTGGGGGACTTGGTGATGGTAATGTCATTCACTGTCATGGCATATGGCTAAGCTCACTCTTGTTGGAGATGGTCATTGCCAGACACTTGTGTGGTGCGAATATTATTTGCCACATATCAGGTAAAAACTGGATGTTACAATGTATTGCTGCATGCAGGCATTATTGGAGGATTTGCGAATGGAGCCGAAGAAACTGCAACCATCAGCGAGCAGCCCCACTTCTAACCTTATGATGGAGCGAAGGTCACTGATGAAGCAGCTGGAAGTAGTTGAGTCTAGGACGCTGGCCTGGTTTGAGGTCTATATTGAGGGAATTTAAAGTCAGGCAATGGAATGTAAAACAAAGCATCAAGGTGGTGATCTCTGGCTGTAGAGTGGGGGCGGGGTGGTTAAAAGGGAATTAGGTTCAAGGCCAGTGGATAATATAAAAAGTCAGGGTTTATGAGAAGTAAAGCAATAATTCGAGGTCCTATCACTGGGGATGAAGGGGAAATCTAGTTGTGGAGGATGACGTTTTTAGGGGGTATCAAACATTTCCAACATTTTCATAAATGATGGTGGTAGTGCGAATGTAGGTGGAGTAGAGGAGGAGGTGGGGTCATAGTTGGAGTTAAATGTAGGGAAGGATTTGGAGCTGAAAAAATAGTCAAGGTTGATAAGTGACTGGGCCCAGAGATAACACACTCCAGGCTGTTAAATCAAATCACAGAGGAGGGAGGACAGACTCTCCACAATTGTTCAATCCGTTATAGACATAAACAATACACTTGTGCACTGAAGGAGCCCAAGTAAAGTCTCTGTTCAACAATGGAGGAGAGAGGTTAAATCGGGTAACTAAAACAGTTAGTCTACGGCAGTTATGGGCAGAATGCTCGAGTCCATAATTTAAGTTTGAATTAGTCAATGTTGAGATACAGGGGATGATCACGGGAGGTTGGAATGGAATAGGTGTAGCCAAGATGTGTTTGACAAATTTGCACTCTTTTATAATTTGTCCACCCCAGTCCAACACCGGCATCTCCACATCATGGCTTATAAAGAATGGACTGTATAGATCGATGGCATGCAGCATCTGCGGTGTATATGGGTTTTGAGAAGGTGTTTGATAAGGCGGCTCACAGGAGGTTTCAGCCGTTTCGTATAAGAGGAGTTTTCTCCATTTGTGTTCACAGATCCAAACTCTACCATCACTGAGTTCTTGACAAAGTGCGACGATTACCAGCTGTTCCAGTTGACGAAATTCTACCGGGACAGACTGGAACAGGCGATTGAACGAGGAGTGGATGGAGTCAGCTCATTGTTAACATACGAGTGGCATTTCAGTGGATAGGAACATCTGGTAAGTGGGAGGGACAAATAATTATTTTGGATTATTTAAACATCACAGGACTGACAGGATATCAGATCTTAGAATCATAGAATGTTACAGAAGAGAAAGAGGCCAAATACGAAAGAAAGGGTTAAATCTTTTGACGTTGTAAATCTGAAACAACAGCACAGATATGAAAATACCCAGCGGATCCGTCAGTCTCTGTACAAAGAAAGGACAGGGTACCGGGTACGATATAACCCTTCGTGGGCTGAAGTCAAAGTGAACCAATAAAATTATTAGCACTGGGAAACAGGCGGGAAACAACTGACGGGATTTGGAAGGAAGTTCATGAGTTGACTGACCTACAAACTACTTAAAGTAAATCAAGGAACTGTGAGAAGATAACAATTATTTGCGTGGTAAAGGAAAAATATTTATTTTAGAAAATGCTAAACCAGTGAACAAGTATTGGACCCAAACAGCGCAAACAACCCAACAAAGAACCTATGGGGAGTGTTGGATCAACCGAATAGAATTATCCAACTTATATTGACGCAGATAACAGAGCTAAATCAACTTGTTGGTTCTATGAAGATTCTCATGATGTTCAAGCGAATTATACAGCTATACATAGTAGAATCACAGAAACATATAGCACAGAAGGCGGCCATTTGACGCGCCGTGGCTCTGCAGACTCTTTGAAATAACAGTCCTGCTTAGTCCCGAATTCCAACTTTTTGTCCAAAGCCCTGTAACTTCCTCATCCTCAAGTACTTGTCCAACTCTCTGTAACATCATTTGTGGAATCAGCTTCCACCATCTTTATAGTTAGAGCGTTCCTAATCCTGACAACTCTGAGTGAAAACAATTCTCCTCATCCTCCCTCTAGATCTTTTTCAGTGATTTTAAATCGATGACCTCTGGGAATAGTTTTTCACTATTTACTCTATCAAAACCTCTCATCATCTTTAAAACCCCTTTTAGGTCACCTCCTTTGTTCCAAGGGGAAGGCTCCTAACGTTTCCAACCTAGTAGTAGGAAACCTTGGAGTCTGAATACTAACCAATCCAGACAAGTTCTCAGCACGGGATATCAAAGAATTACTGAAAGTCTCCCTATTTTTCGACCCTAGATCAGGGGTGTCAAATAGACCGCGCCATCGGTCCATGTAACTGAAGTCACTCATCCCTGGAGCTGGCTGTAATTTATAAACCCATGTCTTTCCAAGTGACAGTTTTGTCCTGTATGATTGTCTAAAGTTTCCTCAACACTGACATTAGGCCGGCTGGCCTGTAGTTGCTGGGTTTATACCTCCTTTTTTGAACAGGGGTGTGACATTGGCAACTCTCCAGTCCTTTGGCACCACTCACATGTCCAAGGAGGATTGGAAGATTGTGGCTAGAACAACGAAACTTTCCACCCTTACTTCCCTCAGCAACTGAAGATGCATTTCATCCGGACAGGGTGCCTTTTATACTTTGAGACCTGCCAATATTTTAAGTGCCTCTCTTTACCTATTTACATCTTGTCCAATTTCTCTATCTCTTCCTTTACTGCGACATTGGCAGCACCCTTTTCCTTTGTGAAGACAGATGCAAAGTATTAATTTAGTACCTCAGCTATGCCCTCTGCCACCACAAAAATATATTTTTAGTTGTTAATCGATCCCACCGTTCGTTTGATTAACCTTTCACTATTTAAATATTTATAAATGACTACATTGTTCCCCTTTATATTAACTGATGATATTTTCTCATAAATCTCTTTGTCCCTCTTATTTCTGTTTTCAGTTCTCCTCTGCACTTTTTGTATTCATCTGGATTCTCTCTATTGTATTATGAATATGACATTTATGATAAGCCAACTTTTTCTGTTTAATTTTAACCTCTATATCTTTAGTCACCCAGGGAGCTCCAGCTTTGGATGCCATTCCTTCTCCCTCATACGAACGTGTCTGGTCTGTACCTGTGTTATGTCCTCTTTGAAGCCTCCCATTACTCATTTACAGTTTTACCTGCCAATCTTTGTTTCCAATTCAACTGATCCGTTTACAGCTCACTGATGTAAGCCCTCTTTCAGTTGAGCATCTTCACGTTAGGTTGTTCATTGTCCCTTTCCATTACTACTCGAAAACTAATGATGTAGTGATCGCTGTTCTCCAAATGCTGTCCCACTGAAACATGCTCCACTTTCCCCACTTCATTTCCCATAACTAGATCGAGCACTGCTTCCTTCCTTGTTGGCCTGGAATTGCATTCGTCAAGAATGTTCTCCTCTACACATTCCATTCCTCCTTGGCATTTACTCTGTGTTTCCCCCAGTCTACTGTCACCCTCCCCCACCCCACTATTTTTCTTCCCTATTCCCCCTGAACTCTTTGTATCTAGGAATGCTAATTTCTGATTCCTCCCGTTGTTTGAGCCAGGTCTCCATATTGCTATTATATAATAACCATATGCCTGCAGCTTACCGACATTATTGATCACGCCCCGTGCATTTATGCACATGCACTCTGGACACGCCTTAGTCTGTTTTGCATTTCTCCCCTGTCTGATTCCTCCTTTCTCTGGGCTGTTCCATATTCTGTCGCTATTTGTCTCCCGCAATGCTCGATACAACTTGTTTCTCTTCTCTAATTCTTCATCGTGGTTCCCATCCCCCTACCAAATTTGGTTAAACACTCCCATCCATGGCCAATAGTTGCTTAGAGCATTGCTGAGGCCATTCCTGAGCAGGGTTGGGCCCCCTAACATCAGAATGGACGAATAATGCGGAATGGGGTAAGAGTAGGGCAGACCGGATCATACTAGGCCAGAGGATCTTCCATTATAAAACACAGTCACCGAGCTGAATTTATTGCCTTACAGGAAAAAAAATGGATGATGGGAACATGATCCGGGTCTTATGAATGCTTGAAACGATTAAACAATCGAACTGTAGATAATACTGTGGACCTTGGACCGTAAGCACTAAACCAGAGACATGATAGAAGCCTCAGACGAGACCAATGGTCACCCCCAATTCACTTTAAATTGAATGTGTAGCAGCCCGTCTAGTATCTAAAGCATTAATGTGTCCAAAAAATCTCTCAAAAAATTGTTGTCTATTTTTTTAATAAAACTGTGAATTATCGAAATAAGAATAGAGTGAAAAAATACTGGAGGGAACACAATGTTGCTACAGCAGAAGAAATCAGTTAAAATAATCCACCCACAGTTAATTAGTGGAGATGTCAATGAGCAGATATTCCAGGATTCCCCTTGACAGCATTTGATGGAGTCAGACAGCTGTATTCAGATTAATGTGGGGAGATTGAGGTGTGGAGATTAAATACATCAGGTACAGTCCCTGGTGGGGTGGGGTCTACATGGTTTTAGCAGGAGCATGCATTCTAGGTAAAATTACCTGTCATATTCCCATGGAAAAGGGATTTATCCCACCGCTTCAGTAAATCCCGACACGAATCATTGCGATTTCATGGACATCAGTGTATCTGCATTTCCTGAGAAGGAGTAAAATTCTTGTGTGCGAATATTTAGAACGTGCTGCGCAATATTCTGCTGACCAGCGTCATTGACACATTGAAAACAGTCTGGCGAAGTTAGTGTCAACAGATTAACCAATCGGTAACTAATATTCACTTAAATTAAATTAATTACCCTGGTCATGCTGTTGAACGGAATCAAAAGTATTGAATTCAATAAACTTGGTGAAAATGGAGTGAAATTGATCTTATCTTGAAACGGGCTCAGAGCGAATCAGCGCCTATTTTACACTGCGCCTGATTTTCCTTTCCGTTGATGAGCCAATGTCAGGGTGAACTCAGCATCAACAAGAAGAGTTTCTGCGTTTAAATTGCTAAAGATGGTCGGTGATTCTACACATTGTTCCGAGATTGATTATAGATATTTGAAAGAAAACTGCGCACAGTTGTGCCAGAGACGGGTGTGGTGGGGTTGGGCGAGGGGTGAAGAGGGAGATGGGGAGGGAGAGTATTGTGAGTGTGCATGGGGCCGAAAGCAAACAGGCTCTGATACTTGTGGGAAACCAACACCGCCCTGTTTTCCTCTTCCTGCTCCACCCAGGCTGTCCACTCGCCCGTGCGCAATAAGAGGAAAATCTCTTCCAGTTCATTATCCCTGCAGTCCCTTCACTCCGCTTCTCAGTATATTCATTATTATTCTTTACAGAAAGTCACTGAGCTCACGGTGCAGGGAAACCGGGCGGACAGTTCCAAACTTCTCCTAAATCTGGTGATGGAGAAAGGCTCTGGGGCCCGAAGGACAATGTGGGAAACCTTTGTGAAAATGCGCCATGTGTTGCCAAAGCTGGACAAAATACTACAAGAAATACAGGAACTTGGTACGGTTAAATCACTCACTGAATTCAATTTCACATCTAAAATTACATATTTTACTAAAGTTGTCCCCAGATTTGCTTTCATGAAAATTAATTTATATAAACAGGTTTCTATCGATTTAATGACATGAAAGACACAGAATGTTTATCTAAAGTTCCCAGTGAGCTGAAAGGCAGGTGATGGGCTGAAGATTTCAAACAGATTATTTCGGTTCTGATTGTGAGAGGCTTTAACTCTGACCATTGGTTCAGAGATTTCCAAAATCTAGGGGTGGAAAATTCATGAGCTGGGTAAACAGAATTCAACTTCATTTTCACTTGTCAGTGATACAAAGAACAAAAGAACATAAGAAATAGGAGCAGGAGTAGGCCATTCGGCCCCTTCGATCCTGTTCCGCCATTCAATGAGGTCATGTCTGATCTTCTGCCTCATTCCATTCACCGGCCCTATCGCCATATCCCTTGATGCCCTTACTAGTCAGAAATCGATCGACTTCTGTTTTGAATATACCCAATGACTGAGCCTCCACAGCCCTCTGGGGTAGAGAATTCCAAAGATTCACCACCCTCTGTGTGAAGAAATTTCTTCTCTTCTCAGTTCTGAATGGCCTACCCTTTATCTTGAGGCTGTGGCCACTGGTTTTAGATTCCCCAGCCAAGGGAAACATTCTCCCGGCATCCATCCTATCAAGCGCTGTAATAATTTTGTATGCTTCAATGAGATCCCTTCTAATTCTTCTGTATTCAAGAGAATACAGTCATAGATTACTCAATCTCTTCTCATACGACAGTCCCGCAATCCCAGGAATCAATCTCGTGAACCTTCGTTGCACTCCCTCTGTGGCAAGTACATCCTTCCTTAGGTAAGGAGACCAAAATTGTACACAGTTCTCCAGGTGTGGTCTTACCAAGGCCCTATATAATTGGAGTAAGACTTCTTTACTCCTGTACTCAAATTATCTTGTAATGAAGACCAGCATAACATTTGCCTTCCTAATGGCTTGCTGTACCTGCACATTCACTTTCAGTGACTCATGTACAAGGACACCCAGGTCCCTTTGGGCATCTGCATTCCCCAATCTTTCACCTTTTTGGAAATACTCTGCCTTTCTGTTTTTTCTACCAAAGTGGATAACTTCACATTTATCCACATTATATTCCATCTGCCATGTTCTCGCCCACTCACTGAGCCTGTCGAGCTCCCTTGAAGCCTCTTCACATCCTCTTCGCAACTGACACTGCCACCTAGCTTTGTATCATCAGCAAATTTGGAAATGTTACATTTAGTCCCCTCATCCAAATCATTGATATAGATTGTGAATAGCTGGGGCCCAAGCACCAATCTCTGCAGTACCACATTAGTCACAGCCTGCCAAACTGAAAAAGACCTGTTTATCCCTACTCTTTGTTTTCTATCTGTTAACCAATTCTCAATCCATGCTAGTATATTACCCCCATTTCAATGTGACCTAATTTTGTTCACCAACCTTTTGTGTGGGACGTTATCGAAGGCCTCCTGAAAATCCTGATACACCACTTCCAATGTTTCCACTTTGTCTACTCCACTAGTTACATCCTCAAAGAACTCCAATAGGTTTGTCAAACAGGATTTCCCTTTCATAGATCCATGTTGACTCTGCCCAATCTAACTATTAGTTTCTAAGTGCTCAGTTATTGCCTCCTTTATAATAGATTCCAGCATTTTCCCAACTACTGATTTGAGGTTAACAGGTCTGTAGTTCCCTGTTTTCTCTCTCCCTCCTTTCTTAAATAGCGGGGTTACATTTGCTATCCTCTAATCTGCAGGAACCGTTCCAGATTCTGTAGAATTTTGGAAGATGACAACCAATGCGTCCACTATTCCAATGGCCACCTCTTTCAAAACCCTACGATGTAGGTCATCCGATCCTTGGGATTTATCGACTTTTAGTCCCATCAATTTTGTTAGTACTGTTTTCTTACTAATAATAATTTCGTTAAGTTCCTCATTCTCGTCACACCCTTGGTTTTCTCGTATTTCTGGGAGTTTTTTTGTGTCTTGCTCCGTGAAGACAGAAACAAAGTATTTATTTAATTTGGCCGCCATTTCCTCATTCCCCATTATAAATTCTCCCGTCTCTGACTGTAAAGGATCTACATTTACCTTCGCCAGTATTTTCCTTTTCACATACCTATAGAAGCTTTTATAATCCGTTTTTATATTTTTCGCTAGTTTGTGCTCATATTCCATGTTTCCTTTCTTTATCAATTTCTTGGTCCCCCTTTACTGATTTCTAAAAAGATCCCAATCCTCAGGCTGACCGCTTTTTCTGGCAACTTCATAAGCTTCCTCCTTTGACTTAATACTAGCTTTATTTTCTTTTAATAGCCATGGTTGGATCACATTTCCTTTTTGGATTTTTATTCCCTAGAGGAATATATGTTTGTTGCAAATTATGCATTATTTCCTTGAATGTTAACCATTGTATGTCCACCTTCATACCTTTTAGTGTAGTCTCCCAATCTACCATGGCCAACTTGTCCCTCATACCCTTGTAGCTTCCTCTGTTTAGATTGAAGACCTTAATTTCATATTGGACTACATCACTCTCAAACTTGATTTCAAATTCAATCATATTATGATCACTTGTCCCTAAAGGCCCCTTTTCCACGAGATTATTGATTAGCCCTTTCTCAATACACAGAACCAGATCCAGAATAGCCTGTTCCCTGGTTGGTTGATCCAGGAAACCATCTGCATGCATTCCAAGAATTCGTCCTCCGCACCATTAGTGGTAATTTGATTTGCCCAGTCAATATGTAGATTAAAGTCCCCCATGATTACCGTATTGCGCTTGTTACATGCACTTTTAATCTCTTGATTGATACTGTGCCCTACATTACTATTACTGTTTGGTGGCCTATGCACAAACCCCCACCAATGTTTTCCGCCCTTTGCTGTTTCTTAGCTCCACCCAAACTGATTCCAGTTCAAAATCATGATCTGCCAAGCCAAGATCTTTTATCTCTACCGTACCGATCTCATCCCTTATTAACAGCGCTACACCACCTCCTTTTCCTTTTAGTCTGTCCTTACTAAGTACCCTGGAACATTCAGTTCCCAGCTTTGGATACGCTGCAACCATGTCTCTGTAATGGCAATTACATCACACCTATTTACTTCTATTAGTGCAATTAATTCATCCACCTTGTTGCGAATGCTACGTGCATTTAGATAAAGTGCCGGCAACTTTGTCTGTTTAATATTTTTCGGCACTTTGTCCCACTTTACTGTTGGCCTTTGTTCCTGCTCCGTACTTGTTTTGCTGACTACTTTTCTAACTTGCACTTCCAGCTTTGTTTCTCTCCGTTCTAGCACCCACCCCCGTCCAAAGGAAAACACAGGCGCATAGCCAGTAAATAACACGGGTAGCGCTAACTGCACCACTGGCTCATTACAATCAGCACAAATATTATCTGCTGCCTTCGTCATCACTAAGAGGCATGTGCAGTTGACGCTACGTTCACTGCGCGCCCGTTTTCAGGCCCGATCAAATTCTAGGCCATGCGGTCTGTATGTGCAACAACGTTAAAGACTGTTGGTATTTTCTGAAACAAAATTACAGCAGGAAAATTCTGAGAACCAGAATAAATCCACTTGACCCAAACAGGTCTGTCTCTGTAACAGTGAAGATCTCACCTATCGATCTGTTCAGTGTCTCCACAGAAACTTATCGACTTGTCTCCCGGTCCCATTTACACTGCCCCAAATGTCCTTCCCTAGTAACTTAATCCCTTATTCTATTACACTTTGGGTGAAATAATTGAACCTCAATTCCATCTGAATCCTTACCTCCTAATTGGAATTTTCTGTCAGTACCTGATTCCCTTCTGAGTGATCCTGGTTCCTGCAGCGGTGTTGTTAATTCCATTAAATATTGGAATCTGAAGTCTCTTCAATAAAGGAAACGAATCAAATTTCCTTGACCTTTCCTGACCTTAATTTCCCGATGCCCTTAATCATCTTTCTTAATTCCATTCCATTCCTATTCATCCAATCTTAGCAAGAGAATTGAATCTCCTGCGCTTGCTTCTCTACCCGCTCCCGCTCTGCTACCTCTGGTAACCCCTAAGGATCTATCCTTGTCCCCTCTTATTTTTCATGTACATGCTGCACCTTGGCGACATCATCCGAAAACACAGTGTCATATCCACTGACGAGACCAGCTCTACCTCACCACCATCTCTCTCACATCCTCCACTGTCTCTGATGCGTCACGCAGCTTGTCCGACATCATGTATTAGCTGAGCAAACACTTCCTCCTATTAAATATTGGGAAAACCAAAGCCATTATCTTTGGTCGCGGCCACAAACTCCATTACTTAGCCACGGATTACATTCCTCTCCCTGGCAACTGTGTGATGCTGTTTGCAACCAATGCATCCTATTAGATCCTGAGCTGACCTTTCGCTCCCATACCCTCTCCATCAACAACACCATCTACTTCCACCTCCGTAACATTCGCTATCTGCTCCCCTGCCTCAGCCCATCTAATGCTGAAATCCTCATCTGTGCCTTTGTTATCTCCAGTCTCAATTATTCCAACACGCTAAGGCTTGCCAACCACCAACGTTCCATACTCTGAAAATTTGAGCTTATCCAAAACTCTGCTGTGCCTATCGGAACTCGCACCGAGTCCCGTTCACCCATCACCCATGGGCTCACTGACCTACACAGGCTCCCTGTCTGGCAAAGCCTTGATTTTTAAATTATCAACCTTGTTTTCAATCCCTCCATTACCTCACCCATCCCTATCTCTGCAATCACCTCCAGGCCTACAACCCTCCGAGATCTCTGCACTCCTCAATTTTGGCTTTTGCGTATCCCTAATTTTCACCTCTCCACTAATGGTGGCTGTGTTCACAGCAGCCTCGACCCTGAAATCTGGAATTCCCTCTCCAACCCTAACCGCCTCGACTTATCGCCTTTTCACTCTTAAAATTATATCTCTTCGACTAGCTTTTGGTAACCTGTTCTAATATTTCTTTATTTGGCTTGGTGTTTCAATTTGTCTGATTACACTGCAATTAAGCGTCTTGGGACTTTATTACTACGATATATCAATTCAAGTGGTTATTGTTAATCCCCTTTTTACCTTCACAATAACATTAAATTTCCCTGTGACATGTTAACTGGAAATGTATAGAATTTCCCAAGAACTCACCCAAGCCCTGATCAAATATTTGGGGAACATCAGTACATTGTGAGCCTGTCCCTCTCTCAATGCTGCCCAATCAGTACATTGTGAGCCTGTGCCTCTCTCAGTGCTGCCCAATCAGTACATTGTGAGCCTGTTCCTCTCTCAGTGCTGCCCAATCAGTACATTGTGAGCCTGTTCCTCTCTCAGTGCTGCCCAATCAATACATTGTGAGCCTGTCCTCCTCTCAGTGCTGACCAATCAGAACATTGTGAGCCTGCCCCTCTCTCACTGCTGTCCAATCAGTACATTGTGAGCCTGTCCCTCTCTCAGTGCTGCCCAATCAGTACATTGTGAGCCTGTCCCTCTCTCAGTGCTGCCCAATCAGTACATTGTGACAATGTCCCTCTCTCAGTGCTGCCCAATTCCCGATTTGCTATTTTTACAAAAGCTCAGCTCTGCTGGGTGGGGTTCAATCATGTATCCATTATAACTTCTGCAGCCATATAACCAGAATCACCTGTGGATTTGTAATGAGATGCCTGCAATACATTGTGTGACAGATAGTATTCACCATCAGAGGGAACATTACACCTTCACCCAGCTCGCCATGTTAACTAAATATTAGCAACTCATGTAGATTTCAAACATCTCACAGAAATGTCTTATGTCAACCACGGTTCTCATGAAATGTTGGTTTTGGTTTTCTAACTGTCCTAGTTTAAAATATCGAAGTAGTTCCTCTTACATTTTAATGAAAAGCAGAGCAGTATATCGGAGCTTTCTTTTACAATATAACTAACATTGAAACGACTTTCTGTCTGTTCCAATTGAAGATGTTCAACAGAAACACAAGGAAACACTCCGGGTACAAACTGAGACACTCAGAGTGAACACTATCCTAATAAAGGAGAAGGTTAAGGTTTTCCAGCTGGTTGATCGATACGTCGAGCTAACGGTCATTTCCACTGTTCGAGATCGGACACTTGTAGAACATGAACTGCTGGCAAGAGGCCGAGACCATGAATAGTGGAGAGAGAAACATCTCCAGAGAGAACTGGAAAGAATCCGAACTGATCAATTGTTCCAGAGCAGTTTTTCCCGGAGAAATTCCCAATCTGGGAGTTCAGCAGCAGTGAGCGGAGTCCCGGGGATTGGAAAAACAACAATTGTACAAAAGATTGTTCATGACTGGGCCACTGGGAAAATATACCCACACTTTCAATTTGTTTTCAGTTTTAAATGCCGGGATTTGAACGCTATTAACTGTAAAATAAACCTGTGGAATCTGTTACAAATTTTCTATCCTTACTTAAGGAATATTCTGGGAGAGCTCTGGATGAACCCACAGGGATTGCTGTTTATATTCGATGGTTTGGATGAATTTCAGGGCAATATCGATTTTTCTGAAGATCGGAGAAATACAGAACCTCAGTCCATGTGCACTGATCCCGAATGCCGATGTAAAGTATCTGAAATTGTGTACAGTTTAATACAGCACAAGCTGCTCCCAGGATGTTCAGTGCTAGTGACCAACCGCCCCACCGCATTACTTTTATTGGAAAAGGCTGAGATCAGTGTCTGGGCTGAAATCCTGGGATTTGTTGGAGAAGAGCGGAAGGAATATTTTACCAAGTTTTTTGAAGATCAGGCGGTGGCAGCAGCTGTTTTCAAACACGTGGAAGAGATCGAGATTCTGTACACCATGTGCTACAATCCTTCCTACTGCTGGATCCTCGGTCTGTCACTGGGTCCCTTCTTTACACAAAGAGACAGGAATCAGCAGCGAGTTCCCAAGACCATCACCCAACTATATTCCTACTATATTTACAACATTCTGAAAAAACATGGCCGAGAGATTGAAAGCCCCCGTGATGTGTTACTGAAGCTTGGTGAGATGGCCATCACAGGAGTCTCCGAGAAGAAGATTCTGTTTAGAAATGGAGATTTGATCAAGTACAATCTGCAACCTTCCCAGTTCCTGTCTGGGTTCATGATGCAACTTTTGGAGAGAGATGAATCTGTCCAGAGCGTGGTGTACACATTCCCGCACCATCCAAGAGTTTGTAGCCGCACTCCCACATTTCCTGACTCCAGATCCCGGGGACATCCTGAAATTCCTCAGAGAAGCCCACAGCGAGGAAGATGGGCGATTTGAGATATTTATCCGTTTTGTTGCTGGTCTCTCCTCCCCACAGGCAGTTCGGCCCCTGGAGGAGTTTCTAGGTCCATTGCTTCATCAAACCACCTGCCAAGTGATTGACTGGGTGAAGGAGATGGTTGAAGGACAGATTGGGAACACAGCGATTGAAACTGGTCAAATGAACCTCCTGAACACATTCCACTACCTGTTTGAGTCTCAGAATAAAGCACTGGCTCGGGCCACAGTGGGATCTGTGGAAACACTTACATTTAGTGAATTAACATTGACCCCGATTTTCTGTGCGGTCCTGTCTCATGTCATTGGACTCTGTGATGTAATAAAATACCTCGATCTCGAGGACTGCTACATTCAGTGTGAAGCACTCCAGCGGCTGGGACCCGAACTGCACAAATGCCGGGTGTTGAGGTAACTGTTTATTTGTCTCTAACTGTTGGTTGAATCGTAGAAAAGTCACGGATTGTGTTTTTGCTCCGTAATGAAGGGAAAGAAAAAGTTCAGTTAAACCAGAGAGAAGCAGATTCAACACAAATATGGCCAATAATAAGAGATTTGATCAGTAATTCCCTAAGGAGAGGAGAATCTAGAACGAATCCTTGTTAACATGTAGGGATTTTACAGTCTTTATCAGCTCACCAAATACAGGTCACTGAGTCCGATAATTTAATTACAATAAATCTTATTTAATATGGCTGGGCAGTGGAATGTAAACATAAAATATAATCCAGCAGTAAAGATAAAATTAATTTAAAACATTTTCCACATCCACCATTTCAACTGGAAACAGGAGAGAAACGTGAGTTTAAATCACTAACAGTTCGATATTTACTCCAATACCTTGCGGGGTGTGTCTTGTCGAGGGGGAAGCTTCCTGCTTTGGGAATATTGGGGAATCTGGAATTCTTTTAGCTGTAAATTATTACAATTATTCACAGACCTGAACATTGAGTAAAGTTTGATATTCAGGATCTTAAATCGGCCGGTAAAAAGGTTCCAATCTAAAGTGTTGTGGAGTATTAGCCCGGAGTACAGACACGCACCGGCCAGCGGTGGGGCCTCGCACACAGCGGGCGGCTCCTGAGTAAACCGGGGGCAGTGAACCCGGGAATTCCCCATATTCTGCCCCCTGAGTGTGAGGCCCCGCTCGGGGAGAGAACTTCCGAAAATTCCCCTGAAACTGTCGGGACAGTTACAACTGAAATAAATGTAGTGCCAGCTTAATGGGGAATAAAGTGAGAGACTCCACTCCCCTATAAAATAGGAGCACAGGGACATTTAAAACTTGTAACGGGACAGAATAAACTGTTGCTGCTATTAACAAACATTCACTATAAGCCCTCTGACTCCCACAGCTACCTGGAATACACTTCCTCCCACCTCGCTTTCTGTAAGGACTCTGGTCCATTCTTCCAGTTTTTCCATCTCTGCCGCATCTGCTCTGACGATGCCAGCTTCCATACTAGTGCTTCCGACATGTCTTCCTTATTCCTCAACCGAGGATTCCCCTCTACCGTGGTTGACACAGCTCCTGACTATGTCCTTTCCATTTCTCGCACTTCTGCTCTCACCCCTTCCGCTCACTCCCGGAACCACGATAGGGTTCCCCTTGTCCTCACCTATCACCCCACCAGCCTCCGCATTCAACGGATCATCCTCCGCCAATTCCGCCACATCCAGCGTGATCCCACCACCAAACAAATCTTCCCCTCACATCCCGTTTCAGCATTCTGATGGAACCGCTCGCTCCACGACACCCTGGTCCACTCCTCTACCACCCCCAACACCCCTTCCCCTTCCCACGGCACCTTCCCATGCAAGCACAGGAGATGCTACACCTGCTCTTTTACCACTTCCCTTCCCACTGTCCAGGGCCCCAAACACTCCTTCCAGGTAAAACAGTGATTTACTTGTACTTCGTGCAATTTAGTATACAGTATTCGCTGCTCTCGATGCGGTCTCCTCTACATTGGCGAGACTAAACGCAGATTGGGTGACGGTTTTGCAGAACACCTCCACTCAGTCCATAATTGTGACCCCGAGCTTCTGGTCGCCCATCGCTTTAATTCTCTGCTCCACCCCCACTCTGATCTCTCCGATCTCGGCCTCTAACACTCTTCCAACAAAGTACAATATACGATCGAGAAACAGCACCTCATCTTTAAATTAGGCACTTTGCAGCTTTCGGGACTCGACATTGAGTTAAACAAGTTCAGACTATAAACTCGGCCCCTATTTCAATTTTTTCATTGTTGTTTGTCCTTTTCCCTTTTTTTTCTCGCATGACAGCTGTTGATGATTCTTCCATTGCCATTCGCACCTCAATTCATCTTTTGTTTCTTAACTTGTCCCATTACCATTTCCTGTTGCTTGCACCATCAACCCTCCAGTCTTTTAATCTCTACTGTCTTGCACCCTATCAGAGACCTTCCCTTTTGTTCTTTCCTCCGCTCCCCCCCCCCCCACACCTTTCCCTGCCCCTACACTTGCTTAAAACTCTGTTACATCTGTAACTTTTCCCAGTTCTGAAGAAGGGTCCTCGACCTGAACCATTAACTCTGTATCTCTCTCTATAGATGCTGTCTGGCCTGCTGGGTATTTCCAGCATTTTCTGTTTGTATTTCAGCATAAATCATCCTTGTTATATAAAATCTTGGGGGACGGATTTTACAGCAGCAGTTAGAGTTTCACAATATAACTCACCCCAAGATATTATTCTGATTAATATAATGCACAGAGTATAAAGTAAGGGGAATCACCGCTTTATCATTTACTTCTAGGGAAAATAACCCCATTCCCATAAAATACGGGATTTAAGGAGCAGCAAAACGAGACATGTGTCTCCAACCATGACGAAGCGGTCACTGAGCTCCAGGGGGTTAATTCTGATCATCAGGGAATGAGACCGGAATGAGGGACATTTAAAGGCGTCACAAAGATAGCATTTTATTTAACAAATACATTTACTGACAGTCCCTGAATATATGGGAAGTTGGACAGAGTGAGATTCATTCCCAGTGGCAGGAATATGGGGGAATTTCGCAGGGGTCAGCGGGCACGAACATTGGCGGCTCGGGTGGGAAACTAGATTTTTCCCCAGCGGCTCGGGACCCCGCTGTCAACCCCCCGCCATGCGCATTTCCCAAATGTCGGGTCTGTTAGTGCTTGGCAGATCCGACGCAGCGACGGGGGAGGCAATTCAGATCATTATGACATTGTTAACAAAGGATTAACAACTATTTTAGCTCACCTTCAGAGCTTACCAGGTCGCACAGATGGTCCACGCTGCTCGGGGATCACGTCAGGTAAGCAGTGCGGGAGTTGAATGGCCATGGAATCATCTCATTACTTGACAGCTGGAATGTGTTATAAAAGCTCCCATACTCACAGCTGTTCACTTTCCCAGCTCAGAAGCTGTTGCTTCCTGCATTTTGAAGACAGATTGCAGGTTGCAAGTGTTTGGAGCAAACTCTCTATCCAGTGTCACCTCACTGCAACAACCTCTCTCACCATTGACAGATTGCTTCTGTCATCTCAAGTTCACCTGCCATCTATTACATCAGCATGGGTATGGATTATACTGTCTCAACTTGAGCCTCAGAGTCCCACCACGATCAGCCCCAACACCAGCAGTACCAGGCACACCAGCAGCACCAACAACAGCACCAACCTGTTCCGCAACTCATGATGCTGCACAGCACAGAGGGCATCAACACCCGACCACATTGCTGACCGGGACACGAGAGATGGACTCGCCATGGCCAGAATTACGTCACTTGACGCTGCACGCCCTGGATGCCACATGCTGCTTCAGGTTGCCATCAGCCGACACCAACAACATAAATCATCCTTGCAAAGACCAAACCATTACTGTCACACTCATCAGCATTGCGGGGGGTACCGTTATGCCTCACCATTCACTGCAACTCACTAAGCCACATCCAAAGGTTCACACAAATCTGTCGAAGAATGAAAAGTGTTGAAAATAAAGATTTCAATGTTTGACATCACATTAACAGAAACTTCTCATGAACATTGGATAAAACACACAATGGCCTACCCTTGTGTGTTGTTAGTTGATATGTTTGGACTAGGATTAGAGTGAGCGTGAGGGGTGGCTAGTGAGATGGGGATGTGATAATATAGATAGAGAGGGATGGGTGGAGGTGCAAGGTAAGTTGGTATGAGTAAGAATGTACAGGAGTAGGGTAGGGAAGGCAGAGTGAAGGGGATGTGATGAGTGGCACAGAAGGATGAGTTTAAGTGTGGCTTTACAGTAACGTTTTGTAATCTACTGAGACCATTGAAAGGTTTGCACCACTGCAGGCTGATCCTCCTGACGACATTCCTGCTTGAGCCTCACTGTGCAATGTGCAACCAGGCTGTGTTGGTCTCTTCCGCACATTGGAAGTGAAGAGAACCTCCCTGCGTGCTGTGGCTCCCTCGATAAGCATATAGAGGGAGTTATGGGAGAGCCTGGGTGCAGCCGAGCTCCTCTGTGCAGATGTTGTCAGTGTTTGCAGAACCTCAATGCTGCAGAACACTGACATCACAATGGGTAAACTCAATGTGCGAGTCATCAAATTACGTCATCAAAGCCGCTTCCTCCAATTCTCCAGAGCGAGGCCGCGACCCGCCCCCGACCCCGGCCGCACCCGACCCGCCACCGACCCCGGCCGCACCCAACCCGCCACCGAACCGGCTGCACCCGACCCGCCACCGACCCCGGCCGCACCCGACCCGACGCCGGCAGCACCCGACCCGCCACCGACCCCGGCCGCACCCGATCCGCCCCCGACCCGGGCTGCACCCGACTGCACTCGACCCGCCACCGACTCCGGCCACATCCGATCCGGCCCCGACCCTTGCTGCACCCGACCGCACTCGACCCGCCACCGACCCCGGCCGCACCCGACCCGCCACCGACCCCGGCCGCACCCAACCCGCCACCGAACCGGCCGCACCCGACCCGCCACCGACCCCGGCCGCACCCGACCCGACGCCGGCAGCACCCGACCCGCCACCGACCCCGGCCGCACCCGACCCGCCACCGACCCCGGCCACACCCGATCCGGCCCCGACCCTTGCTGCACCCGACCGCACTCGACCCGCCACCGACCCCGGCCGCACCCGACCCGCCACCGACCCCGGCCACACCCGATCCGGCCCCGACCCTTGCTGCACCCGACCGCACTCGACCCGCCACCGACCCCGGACGCACCCGAACCGCCACCGAGCCCGACCGCACCCGACCCGCCACCGACCCCGGCCGCCACCGACCCGCCCCCGACCCCGGCCGCTCCTGACCCGCCACCGGCCGCACCCGACCCGGATCCGTACCCGGCCGCACCCGATCCACCCAGGTAGGGAAATCGCGGGGGAAAACCGGGTTATTAATTTCCTGAAGCACTTTCAGTGATTGTTGTAATATCCGAGAGAGAAAAATATATCAGATCCGGTGTTTGACTCAGTTTGTTTCTCTCTCTCTGTTTGTGTTTCGACTGAGTGACAATAAACTGGGAGATTCTGGCGTCAAACTACTGTCTGCGGCTCTGAGGAACCCGGACTGTAAAATACAAAAACTGAGGTGAGTACCAAATTATGAGTGAGTGTGTTTCTAATAACTGGATGTCTGACACTTTACATTATTATTAGTGCCAATGATAGTGTTATTAATAAACCCTGGAGATTTACCCTGATTCCTGTTATTTCTCTCTTTGATCCCAGCTTGGCTGAAGTCGGTCTCACAGATTCTTGTGCCGAGGATCTCGCCTCCGCTCTCAGTACAAACCAGTCACTGACGGATCTGAACCTGAGTGATAATAAACTGGGAGATTCAGGAGTGAAACTATTGTCTGCGGCTCTGAGGAACCCGGACTGTAAAATACAGGAACTGTGGTAAGTACCAGACTGTGTGAGATTGTGTTTATAATAACTGGATGTCTGACGCTGCAAATTATTAATAAAATAAGTAATAGTGTTATTAATAAACAGTGCGAATTGTCTCTGATTCCTCTTATTTTTCTCTCTGGTCCCCAGGTTGGATGGTGTCGGTCTCACAGATTCTTGTGCTGAGGATCTCGACTCCACTCTCATTACAAAACGGTCACTGACGGAGCTGAACCTGAACAATAATAAATTGGGAGATTCAGGAGTAAAACTCCTGTCTGCGGCTCTGAGGAACCCGGACAATAAAATACAGAAACTGCAGTAAGTACCAGACTGTGTGAGATTGTGTTTATAATAACTGGATATCTGACACTGTACATTATTATTATTATCATTAATAGTGTTATTAATAAACACTGTGGATTTATCCTGATTCCTGTTATTTATCTCTCTGATCCCTAGGCTGTGGGGTAACAGTCTCACAGATTCTTGTGCCGAGGATCTCGTCTCCACTCTCAGTACAAACCAGTCACTGTCGGTTCTGAACCTGAGTAATAATAAACTGGGAGATTCAGGAGTTAAACTACTGTCTGCGGCTCTGAGGAACCCGGACTGTAAAATACAGAAACTGCAGTAAGTACCAGACTGTGTGAGATTGTGTTTATAATAACTGGATATCTGACACTGTACATTATTATTAGTATCAGTAATAGTGTTATTAATAAACACTGGAGATTTACTCTGAATACCTGTTATAACTCTCTCTCTCTGATCCCCAGGCTGTGGGGTAACGGTCTCACAGATTCTTGTGCCGAGGATCTCGCCTCCGCTCTCAGTACTAACCAGTCACTGACGGAGCTGAACCTGAAATCAAACCTCTTCACAGACCGATCTGTTCCCGCTATCCGCCGCCTCATACTGACCTGCAGGAGTCTGGAGCTGATCGAGTGAGTGTTTGTGTAAATGTTTAATGTAATAAATATAATATAAATGGGATTCAGCCACTGTTATTTGTAATTATTGTCTGTAATAATTATTGAAATATTAACCCCAGTCTCCCTTTTATTTACACTGTTGTTCAATCTGTTTATTTCCTGTTTAAACTTTAATCTGTTTCAGGCTGGTGGGGAATCACTTCAGATCAAATGGACAGAAACAGCTGAAGTCTCTGCAGGGAACAAGACCCGGACTGAGAGTGATAGTATGAGAGCGTGCGTCATCTCCGATTGTGAGGTCAGAGGCCCAGCCACAGGGACCTGAGACACAGCCGCGCGGCCCCACAGCGCTGCTTCTGCAGGATATCCGGTGCTGAATGTTCCCCAATGGGACACTGGGGAAATGCACAGACAGGAAGGGCCCAGAGTGGGGCTCAGTCTGGGCTGCAGTGGGACACTGATAATTGCACTCAGTATTCCAGGGTGTCTCTCCCAGTGAGGACTCGGACTTTGTAACAAGTGTCCCTGTGTACAGAGTGGGTCTCTCCCAATGAGGAGTCGGACTCTGTAACACGTTTCACTGTAAACAGTGTGTGTCTCTCCCAGTGAGGAGTCAGATTCTGCAACAAGTGTCCCTGTGTACAGTGTGTGTCTCTCCCAGTGAGGAGTCAGACTCTGTAACAAGTGTCCCTGTGTACAGTGTGTGTCTCTCCCAGTGAGGAGTCAGACTCTGTAACAAGTGTCCCTGTGTACAGTGTGTGTCTCTCCCAGTGAGGAGTCAGACTCTCTAACAAGTGTCCGTGTGTACAATGTGTGTCTCTCCCAGTGAGGTGTCAGACTCTGTAACAAGTGTCCGTACAACCCTCCGAGACCTCTCCACTCCTCTGACCTGTTGCATATCCTCGATTTTCATCGTTCCACATTGGCGCCATGACTTCAGCTGCCAAGACCCTAAACTCTGGAATTCCCCCCCAAACCTTTTCGCAGCTCTACCTCTTCCTCCTCCTCCTTTAAACGCTTCTTAAAACCTACCAGTGGCTCAGTGTCGAATTTTGTCTGATAATTTCCTCGTGACGTTTCATTACATTAAAGCCGCTATATAAATGCAAGTTATTGTTGTTGTCCCTGTGTTTTGTTAATAAAACTCCACCGCTTACTTCAGCTCGCGCCTGGTCTCCTCATAATTTTCATAAAAAACTGGCTTCATTCTTTGATTACATTAAATAAAGGTTCCTCAAAAGTACATCCCACCTTCTCCAAACGACACTGTAGACTCGACCTGTCGGTCTATTGAAGCGGGTGGTCTTACTCGGGAGGCTGGATATACAATTTACATAAGATGGTGAGACTGAGTGTCAGCAAAAGAGAGCAGCTGGGACTCTAAAAATGGCGCCCCACAGGCAACGGAAAATGGCCGCCATGAACCTGTCGCAAAATGGTCAACATCACCCTGCAGCAAAATGGCCCCCATCAATCTGCAACACATCATAGAATCATACAGCTCATTCGGCCCATCCTGCCTGTGCCGGCTCTTTGAAAGAGCGATCCAATTAGTCTCTCTCCTCGTAGCCCTGCAAACTTTGTCTCAGCAAGTATACAAGTACAATCTGCCTCCACCACCCTTTCAGGAAGTGCATTCCAGATCAGAACAACTCGCTGCAGAAAACATCCTCCTGATCTCTGCTCTGTTTCTTTTGCTAATTATTTAAAACCTGTGTCTTTTGGTAACCCAGCCTCCAGCCCCGGAAATAGTTTCTCCCTATTTACTCCATCAGAACCCGTCAAATGGCCTCAATGTTCCATCAAAGTTGTCGCATCGCTCCAAAACACAAGCATTATTTTGAAATGTCCATCCACCGGATCAGGTTTCCAACTTTAATTTCCTCTCTGCCCCTATTCATCACACACTGAGTTAACATGTTTTTCACATTGCAGGCCGGGCTACTTTAACCCCAGGCTTTAACCTCTTTAAAACACAAGGGCCACAATCGAACAGGGACTTGTTAACCCGAGGTAACAAAACCAGGGCCCAGAGAGGAAATTAAACGCCAGGTAATAAACAAGCAGAACTCAGGTGGGCCCCATATACTACAACCTGTGGAGGAGGCCTCGGTCAGTCCCCTCTCGAGGAGGTCTCGGTCAGTCCCCTCTCGAGGAGGTCTCGGTCAGTCCCCTCTCGAGGAGGGCTCGGTCAGACCCCTCTGGAGGAGGGCTCGGTCAGTCCCCTCTGGAGGAGGTCTCGGTCAGTCCCCTCTGGAGGAGGTCTCGGTCAGTCCCCTCTGGGGGAGGTCTCGGTCAGTCCCCGCTGGAGGAGGTCTCGGTCAGTCCCCTCTCGAGGAGGTCTCGGTCAGTCCCCTCTCGAGGAGGTCTCGGTCAGTCCCCTCTCGAGGAGACCTCGGTCAGTCCCCTCTGGAGGAGGTCTCGGTCAGTCCCCTCTGGGGGAGGTCTCGGTCAGTCCCCTCTGGAGGAGGTCTCGGTCAATCCCCTCTGGAAGAGGTCTCGGTCAGTCCCCTCTCGAGGAGACCTCGGTCAGTACCCTCTGGAAGAGGTCTCGGTCAGTCCCCTCTCGAGGAGACCTCGGTCAGTCCCCTCTGGGGGAGGTCTCGGTCAGTCCCCTCTCGAGGAGGTCGCGGTAAGACCCATCTGGAGGAGGTCTCGGTCAGTCTCATATGGAGGAGGCCACGGTCAGTCTCTTCTGGAAGAGATCTCGCTCAGTCTCATCTGGAGGAGGCCTCGGTCAGTCTCATATGGAGCAGGTCTCAGTCAGTCTCCTCTGGAAGAGATCTCGCTCAGTCTCATCTGGAGGAGGCCTCGGTCAGTCTCATATGGAGCAGGTCTCAGTCAGTCTCATCTGGAAGAGATCTCGCTCAGTCTCATCTGGAGGAGGCCTCGGTCAGTCCGCTCACAAGGGGGCTTCGGTAGTCTCCTCTGGCGAAGGTCTCGGTCAGTCCCTTCTGGGGGAGGTCTCGGTAAGTCTCCTCTGGAGGAGGTCTCGGTCAGTCCCTTCTGGAGGAGGTCTCGGTCAGTCTCTGGAGAGTGTCTCGGTCAGTCTCCTCTGGAGGAGGCCTCGGTCAGTCCCTTCTGGAGAAGGTCTCGGTCAGTCTCTGGAGAGGGTCTCGGTCAGTCCCCTCTGGAGGAGGCCTCGGTCAGTCCCTTCTGGAGGAGGTCTCGGTCAGTCTCTGGAGGAGGTCTCGGTCGGTCCCATCTGGAGGAGGTCACGGTCAGTGTCCTCTGGAGGAGGTCACGGTCAGTGTCCTCTGGAGGAGGTCTCGGTCAGTCCCTTCTGGAGGAGGTCACGGTCAGTGTCCTCTGGAGGAGGTCTCGGTCAGTCCCTTCTGGAGGAGGTCTCGGTCAGTCTCCTCTGGAGAAGGTCCCGGTCAGTCTCATCTGGAGGAGGTCTCGGTCAGTCTCCTCTGGAGGAGGTCTCGGTCAGTCTCCACAGGAGAAGGTCACGGTCAGTGTCCTCTGGAGAAGGTCCCGGTCAGTCTCATCTGGAGGAGGTCTCGGTCAGTCTCCTCTGGAGGAGGTCTCGGTCAGTCTCCACAGGAGAAGGTCACGGTCAGTGTCCTCTGGAGGAGGTCTCGGTCAGTCCCCTCTGGAGGAGGTCTCGGTCAGTCTCCTCTGGAGGAGGTCTCGGTCAGTCTCCACAGGAGAAGGTCCAGGTCAGTCTCCTCTGGAGAAGGTCCCGGTCAGTCTCCTCTGGAAATGGTCTCAGTCAGTCTCCTCTGGAGAAGGTCCCGGTCAGTCTCCTCTGGAGGAGGTCTCGGTCAGTCTCCACAGGAGAAGGTCCAGGTCAGTCTCCTCTGGAGAAGGTCTCGGTCAGTCTCCTCTGGAGAAGTTCCCGGTCAGTCTCCTCTGGAAATGGTCTCAGTCAGTCTCCTCTGGAGAAGGTCCCGGTCAGTCTCCTCTGGAGGAGGTCTCAGTCAGTCTCTGGAGGAGGTCTCAGTCAGTCCCCTCTGGAGGAGGTCTCGGTCAGTCTCTGGAGGAGGTCTCGGTCTATCTGGAGGAGGTCTCAGTCAGTCCCCTCTGGAGGAGGTCTCGGTCAGTCCCCTCTGGACAAGGTCTTGGACCGTCTCCTCTGGATGAGGTCCCGGTCAGTCTCCTCTGGAGGAGGTCTCGGTCAGTCCCCTCTGGAGGAGGTCTCGGTCAGTCCCCTCTGGACAACGTCTTGGACCGTCTCCTCTGGATGAGGTCCCGGTCAGTCTCCTCTGGAGGAGGTCTCGGTCAGTCCCCTCTGGAGGAGGTCTCGGTCAGTCCCCTCTGGATGAGGTCCCGGTCAGTCTCCTCTGGAGGAGGTCTCGGTCAGTCCCCTCTGGAGGAGGACTCAGTCAATCCTGTAAGACGTTCTGATTGTCTGAGAGTTTATAGAGTTCCGACTGGGGGAACAGACAACACCAAACCCAATGAATCTGTGAAACTTCTTTTACTTAAAAATCAACAAGAGGTTACCAGTAATTCCCAGAATACAAACTGTACTGAAGTCATGCACTTATCACAAGCAACATCTAAAATCATTGACTTTAAGCTCAGGTGATTGTAACAAATGCACATACATACTATTCACCAGATGAGAGGTCAATTCAACGATGACGAGATGTATGACTAACTGTAACTGGACCCTGACCAGGTAACTTCGACTATAGCCCCGAATATCAGTGTCCAACAAAACTTATACCCCAAAACTTGCCAACTCGCCCATAGTATTCATCTTTCTAACTATATGGCATAATGCTCATTAAGTGTTTCTCACACCCTCCTATCACTAGTTCGTTAAGCAACTTTGGTCCTCAAGGTTCGGTACATTCCATAATCTGAAGATGTTTCATTATTGCACTGATTTCACAGTCAATAGCGTGTTCCCACAGAACCTCAATAAGCTTGTTTTCCATATCTGTTGAAAGGCAATTGCCAGCTTTTGCAGTTTACAAGGTAAACAGTTTATTTTGTAAAGTTCTCACAGCAAGCTGTCATTGTCCTCGCGAAGCATGATGGTAAAATTTGATCAACTGTTACAGCAAATACTGTGTTCTACAGTGTCCACCCTCAAAAAGTGAGTTGTACAGTGTCCACCCTCAAATAGTGTGTTCTACAGTGTCCACCCTCAAATAGTGTGTTGTACAGTGTCCACCCTCAAATAGTGTGTTCTACAGTGTCCACCCTGAAGTGGCTGTGCACCCAAGTCAAGGGTCACAGGCATTTACAACTTGTAGGGGCTGTATTCTTCCTTCGGGCTCTTCTGTAACAGCTTGACCAAAGCTTGCGGCGTCTGTTGACTTGACAAGTTATCGTTAGTAAATATAACACAATCCTCAACTGAACAGTGACCAAAACGTGGGAGATAATTCTTATCCAGGGATAATCCTCAATACTAATACCGATATCCCACCAGGACGAAACATCCCCAATCTAATTGGATGGAAATTCGGCTTTCCAGCTTCCTGGAAGACCTGTCAAATCTATGAATAGAGATCTGCCCCCAAAACTACACTTAAACTTCAAATATTTTTTTTTTTAAATCACATTTTTAAAATAAATATAAGTTACATAAATTAACAACTTTAAACAAAAATTTTCATTTTTTAAAAAATTAATTATGCTTTTTAACGGTGCTAAAAATAAACTTACCTTTCTTTGTAATTAATTAACCACTTACCTTGTTAAAAACAGTCCTTGCGCCTCCTTTTTAAAAGTGCAGCTTTTCCATACTTACCCTCCCGGAGAAACCTGAAAAAAAAAACGAAGTTCGCTGCGTGCACGATGCCTCTACCGCGCACGCATTCGACTTATGAACCCCTCCCTTCAGGGGAACGGAAGTTCCGGTTTCCAGCGCATGCGCAGTGCATGCGTGAAACCGGCACTTCAGGTGGCCTTACGGGTGAGTACACAGCGCGTACTCACCCAAAATGAGCCGAATTTCTGGCCCAATATTTATTCGCGTACGTTCCGTTTTTTCTGGGCCAGGGTATAAAAGTACTTTTGAGACTGACTACCTCGTTGCAATAACTCTACCAGGTGTTCTGGTGGAGGTGGAATGTCATAGCCGAATCGAGTCACGTACTTGTGTAATTGCTCTTTTAATTGACGTTCTACAGCGATATCTACTTGCCTATGTGCATAAATGCTTAATAAACCCCGCGCCCCAAGTCTTACAGGTTGAACTGGGGTAAAGCAAAACGTTCCCAACGCAATGGGACAAGTCAGGCTGTTACCATACTGGTATTCCCGGTGTATGGTGGTGACACAATACTCACCTTTCCCTCGGTACGCAGATTGTACGGGGAAAAGCTTTCCTGCAACTACTTTCATGGTGAAGTTCCATTCTATCCCATCCCAATCGAATTCGCACACAGGGTCTGCGTGTACTACAACGTCATAAGGGCAGAAGAATGTATCCCGAGCTTGAGCGCACCCGGTAAGATCTGGGGCCACCCATGTGGTCCCATCCACCCGGGTCACATACTGCGGGGTTCGTCATACCTTACTAAGTGGTCTCCCTGGCGTACTGCTATATTCTCCACACGGAATAGAGGATTCGGGGTCGCCTTTACGTGCAGGATGGGATAATACAATACCATCCCTAATAAGGTGATGTCGTTCTGTTCCTGCAAATGGCATTCATGTTTCACCGGGTTCACCTGTACCAACCCCCTGACTTTACACATATTCATTGTACATTGATAAGTGGACATTGCCCTCAGGGGTCGATGATTCACCCACAAGAGGAGCTCCCCTCAGCAATGCTCTGCAGGTTATCAGGGGCTTGTTCCACTAACCAGGATCCATACATTACACAAACATCATTCCACGCGGCCTCACTAGAGGCATTCAGATTCTCCTTTAAAATTTGGTTAATCTTTTTAGCATGAGATTCTAAATAGTTAACCACGTCCTGCAGATGAATGTATCATAATTTGGTCCACCTTCAATTCCTCTTGTTCCAGACCATTCATTTTATTCAGAATTTCCTTTACACGTTTTCTAACTGCCTTTACGGATTGATCTAAATCAGTCAAATCAAGACTATTAACAAGGGAGGCTCCGGTATTAAAAACAGTGGCTGCATCATTTATCTGATCCCGTCGCGTTCTGATATGTTCCCCTTTAACACTGTAACCGACGTTGCTTCCTTCAGTCATCTCAGTATTTTCCCCCAAATTATTGTTAAATCCAATACCATCTGCTGAACCCTTGCGTTATAATGGGTCCAAATCCAATTCCACCAAAGTTGTGCTGGCTCTTTCCAAAAATACTTTTATTAATTCCCGCACCATTCTCAGAGAGGATGTATTATCGGTTTTAGCTGGCTTAAAAGTGGATAAATCCCCACGCCCAGACGAGATGTATCCCAGGCTGTTGTGGGAGTCAAGGGAGGAGATTGCAGGGGCTCTGACACAAATTTTCAGAACGTCTCTGGCCACAGGGGAGATGACAGAGGACTGGAGGACAGCTAACATAGTACCATTATTCAAGAAGGGTAGTCGGGATAAAGCAGGGAATTACAGGCCAGTGAGCCTAACATCAGTGGTAGGGAAATTATTGGAAACAATTCTGAGGGACAGAATTACTCTCCACTTGGAGAGGCAAGGATTATTCAATGATAGTCACCATGGCTTTGCCAGGGGGAGATCATGTCTAACCAATTTGATTGAATTTTTCGAGGAGGTGACTAGGTGTGTGGATGAGGGTAGTGCAGTTGATGTGGTCTACATGGACTTCTGTAAGGCTTTTGACAAAGTCCGGTATGGGAGACTTGTCATGAAGGTAAGAGCCTATGTGATCCAGGCCAATTTGGCACATTGGATCCAAAATTGGGTTAGTAGCAGGAGGCAGAGGGTGATGGTCGAAGGTTGTTTTTGTGACTGGAAGCATGTGTCCAGTGGTGTACCGCAGGGATCGGTGCTGGGTCCCTTGCTGTTTGTAGTGTGCCTTAATGATTTAGATATGAATGTAGGAGGTATGATCAGAAAGTTCGCAGAGGACACGAAAATTGGTGGAGTGGTAAATAGCGAGGAGGGAAGCCTCAGGCTACAGGACCATATAGACGGGTTGGTCAGATGGGCACAACAGTGGCAAATGGAATTTAACCCTTAAAAGTGTGAGGTGATGCATTTTGGGAGGACTATCAAGGCAAGGGAATAAACAATGAATGGTAGGACCCTAGGAAGGACAGAGGATCAGAGGGACTTTGGTGTGCATGTATATAGATCCCTGAAGGCAGCAGTACAGGTAGATAAGTTAGTTAAGAAGGCATATGGGATACTTGCCTTCATTAGCCGAGGCATAGAATAGAAGAGCAGGGAGGTTATGATGGAGCTGTGCAAAACGCTAGTTAGGCCACAACTGGAATATTGTGTGCAGTTCTGGTCGCCACACTATAGGAAGGATGTGATTGCATTAGAGAGGGTGCAGAGGAGATTCACCAGGGTGTTACCTGGGCTGGAGCGTTTCAGCTATGAAGATAGACTGGACAGGCTGGGGTTGGTTTCCTTAGAGCAGAGAAGGCTGAGGTGGTGACCTGATTGAGGTGTACAAAATTATGAGGGGCATAGATAGGGTAGATAGAAAGGAACTGTTCCCCTTAGTAGAGGGCTCAATAACCAGGGGGCATAGTTTCAAGGTAAGGGGCAGGAGGTTTAGAGGGGATTTGAGGAAAAACTTTTTCACCCAGAGTGTGGTTGGAATCTGGAACTCACTGCCTGAAAGGGTGGTAGAGGCAGGAACCCTCACAACATTCAAGCAGCATTTAGATGAACACTTGAAACGCCATAGCATACAAGGCTACGGACCAAGTGCAGGAAAATGGGATTAGAATTGATAGGGCTTGATGGCCGGCGCAGATACGATGGGCCGAAGGACCTCTTTCTGTGCTTTATAACTCTATGGGGTAGAAATTAGGTCGCGCCCCATTTGGGGCGCAAATATCGTCCGGACACAAATATTAGCGCCTGGCGCTAATTATCGGCACTGACAGGAAACTTCACTTTTACCGCCCCGGGAGGTGAGTGGAGCGCTAAAGCAGGCGCTGCACACCTCTCTTAAGGCGCAAAGGCCGAGCAGTGAGGCGCTAACTCGGAGCGCTGGCGAAGCTCATGTAATGTCAGTCAGCAATGGAACACACACACAATGGCACGGGCCAGTTCTTAAAGGGGATGGTTAATCTTGCTTTCCATCCACATCCTGTTCATTGCAGCCTTGAATCTCGGCCTGGAGAGACTTGCACATCAAATGTGCTGGAAAGAACAATGGAGCGTACCAGGCAAAGAGCTCAGAGTGCAGCTCCCACAGTCTCTGCTAAATCGATACAAGGAATGGCAAATCAAAATGAACCTGCAAAGTGCTGCTCAGTACCCAAAACTCCTTCACACAACGTTGAATCTCTCCAGAAGTCTCTCCCTCTCTCTCTCAGAATGCGTAGTTCAAAAATGCCACCAACAATAAAAGACAGGAAGAGGCCCCCTTTAAATAGCGCCCCCCCCAGCCCCACAGCGATTGATAGCGTTCCAGTCTTCTGGTCGTTGGAAGCGCCAGGCGGTAAGGCAGGGGGCGCCACTCAATTTCCGCTACGGGGCGCCACAAGGGCGTTGCACCATGGAATGACGTCACAATCTGCGCGCGCAGGTGGTCGCAGCGGTAAGTTTTAGCGCCGCCGCACAATCTCAAGTTAAGTTCTCGAGCGGCGCAAACATCGCTGCGCCCGGGCGTTAGAAGCTTTGCGCCCCATTAGCGCCCTCTTAAGGCGCTAACGGGAGGCGCAACCAAGTGAATTTTTACACCTATGACTCTATGGGGTAGAAATTAGGTCGCGCCCCATTTGGGGCGCAAATATCGTCCGGACGCAAATATTAGCGCCTGGCGCTAATTATCGGCACTGACGGGAAACTTCACTTTTACCGCCCCGGGAGGTGAGTGGAGCGCTAAAGCAGGCGCTGCACAACTCTCTTAAGGCGCAAAGGCCGAGCAGTGAGGCGCTAACTCGGAGCGCTGGCGAAGTTCATGTAATGTCAGTCAGCATTGGAACACACACACAATGGCACGGGCCAGTTCTTAAAGGGGTGGTTAATCTTGCTTTCCATCCACATCCTGTTCATTGCTGCCTTGAATCTCGGCCTGGAGAGACTTGCACATCAAATGTGCTGGAAAGAACAATGGAGAGCACCAGGCAAAGAGCTCAGAGTGCAGCTCCCACGGTCTCTGCTAAATCGATACAAGGAATGGCAAATCAAAATTAACCTGCAAAGTGCTGCTCAGTACCCAAAACTCCTTCACACAACGTTGAATCTCTCCAGAAGTCTCTCCCTCTCTCTCTCAGAATGCGTAGTTCAAAAATGCCACCAACAATAAAAGACAGGAAGAGGCCCCCTTTAAATAGCGCCCCCCCAGCCCCACAGCGATTGATAGCGTTCCAGTCTTCTGGTCGTTGGAAGCGCCAGGCGGTAAGGCAGGGGGCGCCACTCAATTTCCGCTACGGGGCGCCACAAGGGCGTTGCACCATGGAATGACGTCACAATCTGCGCGCGCAGGTGGTCGCAGCGGTAAGTTTTAGCGCCGCCGCACAATCTCAAGTTAAGTTCTCGAGCGGCGCAAACATCGCTGCGCCCGGGCGTTAGCGGCTTTGCGCCCCATTAGCGCCCTCTTAAGGCGCTAACGGGTGGCGCAACCAAGTTAATTTTTACCCCTCTGACTCCCAAATAATCGCGCTGTTTCTGGGTTGCACCAGTCCGGTATTCCCACCTCGGTCAGATTTAATATCACAGGCACCAACTTGTGAGGCACATCATGGTATAATACACGAGTTGGGACTACCACTAACCCATTTGTCGGCCCCGGAGTGCGTTTGGGAGACAACCCGGGTTTCTTCTTGTTCTTCCCGCGATTGTGTTTTATTTGCGGGGGGTGGGTGGAATTTAGAACGGACTTTCAATTTTAATTCTCTGGTATCTATGGTTTGGTTTACACATTCCGATACATGATCAGTAACACACATTTCATGGCCCAGCCCTCCCTCCTTTTCACCTAGCATCCATTGATAAGGGGGGGCATTTTCTGTACCGGACACAAACGCAGGAGAAAGGCTGCAAACCGGGAATTCGGACCCAAAATTGACCTAATTCTTCAGTAAGCCTGGTCGAGGGTTTACACATCCATACATACCCTCAGACTCCCGCCCCCACCGTGGCCAACACAACATGGTTTCCCCATGGACTTCCGATTGAGCTGTACTCCCATTCTATCTCCAAGGGTCTCCTATCTGGCGGTAGCTAGTATTGTCACCCACCTTTGCCTGAATGAACCATACACGCGGCTGATTCACTGTCCCACTCTTACACTTTATCCATATTCCCCCGCCCTTCTTGGACCGTGTATGTGGTTACCCGGACTATTCCTGAACAACTTGTGTCGCACATACCCTTGATAGATCGGAGGGTAACCTCCCGAGCGATACCTTGGGGCGGAGTTACTGGGCAATGGTAATCTCACTGTCCTAACTTGAATCGCTGGATGCTTCCCCATGAGATCCTGCTGCCCTTTCGAGATGGAGAGCTATGTCACACAGCAAATAAATATCCTCCCCATTTATCTGCCTTGTTCTGGCCTGTGGAAGAGAGGAACAAAACGAAAAGTTACTCCCAGTCCCGCCTCCCTTCTTCCCACCATTGGGGGTAAAAATTCAGTTGGTTGCGCCTCCCGTTAGCGCCTTAAGAGGGCGCTAATGGGGCGCAAAGCCGCTAACGCCCGGGTGCAGCGCTGTTTGCGCCGCTCGGGAATTTAACTAGACATTGTGCGGCGGCGCTAAAACTTACCGCTGCGACCACCTGCGCGCGCAGATTGTGACGTCATTCCATGGTGCAACGCCCTTGTGGCACCCAGGAGCGGAAATTGAGTGGCGCCCCCTGCCTTACCGCCTGGCGCATCCAACGACCAGAAGACTGGAACGCTATCAATCGCTGTGGGGCTGGGGGGGGTGCTATTTAAAGGGGGCCTCTTCCTGTCTTTTATTGTTGGTGGCATTTTTGAACTACGCATTCTGAGAGAGAGAGGGAGAGACTACTGGAGAGATTCAACGTTGTGTGAATGAGTTTTGGGTACTGAGCAGCACTTTGCAGGTTCATTTTGATTTGCCATTCCTTGTATCGATTTAGCAGAGACTGTGGGAGCTGCACTCTGAGCTCTTTGCCTGGTACTCTCCATTGTTCTTTCCAGCACATTTGATGTGCAAGTCTCTCCAGGCCGAGATTCAAGGCTGCAATGAACAGGATGTGGATGGAAAGCAAGATTAACCATCCCCTTTAAGAACTGGCCCGTGCCATTGTGTGTGTGTTCCATTGCTGACTGACATTACATGACCTTCGCTAGCGCTCTGAGTTAGCGCCTCACTCCTCGGCCTTTGCGCCTTAAGACAGGTGTGCAGCGCCTGCTTTAGCGCTCCACTCACCTCCCGGGGCGGTAAAAGTGAAGTTTCCAGTCAGTGCCGATAATTAGCGCCAGGCGCTAATATTTGCGTCCAGACATTATTTGCGCCCCAAATGGGGCGCGACCTAATTTCTACCCCTTGGTCTTTTAGGCTCTGCACTGACTATTCACTGGACCGCCTTGGCCGTTTCCGAGGTCCTTGCCTCAGATTGTAACCTCCATCCAGTACCTGGGGAGGCAGCTCGTCACACGGATGTGCCTCAGGTGGGGGCGCCGCATTAGACACCCCTTCTTCATCATCCCATTGGAGCGACTGAGTCAGTCTCACCATGCTCATGATCGTGGCCTGCTGTCTTTTGACCTGCTTGTGGGCTGAAAAAGCTTCATCTGGTTAATGTGAAACCATTTGATTTTCTTAGGTAACTGAACCGCGTATACCAGAGGACAAGCTTTTTCAACAATGTTATACGGTCCCTTGTAGAGGGGTTCGAAAACTCCCACCCTCGCATAGTTTCATACCATTACCTGGCTCTCTAGTTCCCACTCCTGGGGTTTACTCGGAGTCAGGTGTAATCTGTTGCGTTGGTTTGTCTTCCCGATGTTGTGGGCGGCTCTCAAGTTCAGTTCATTCAAAGTTCCCCACAGGTCACTCAGGAATTTGTCCCGAGTGACTTCTTTCATTTGTTTATCAGGCAGAGTGGGGCTAACAGGTGTGTGGGGGTTAGCATGGCTCTCCCTGTTACCAATTCATGAGGGGAGTGACCCGCTCCTTTGGATTTGTTACTATGTATCCCCATAAGGATTAGGGGAATTACCTCATCCCACTTAGTTTGCTGTTTGTTTAATTCCTGTCGCAGGGCCAACTTCAACGTGCGGTTCATTCTTTCCACAATCCATGATGACTGCGGGTTGGGGGTTACGTGCCATTTCCCTTCAGTTCCAAATAATTCCAGGGTGGCTTGCATCACTTGACCTGTAAAATGACTCCCTTGGTCTGACTCTACCAATCGAGGGGGCCCCCATCTAGAAAATACCTCCCTAACTAGGGTCTTGGCCGTCCACAATGCCGTGGCCGACTTGCACGGGAAAGCTTTGACCCACTTGGTAAAATTGTCCACTTGGACTAGACATTATTTATTGTCCTTCTTAGTGTTGGGCAGGGGTCTGATAAAATCAATCTGGACCCACTGCCCCGGTCCCTCAGGTCGACGGGGGTGTCCGAGGGAATCCTTTATTTTATGTGGGTCAGGATTGTTAGCAGCACACACTAAACAGGTTTTAAACTAATCTTCTATGTCTTTCCTCAGATGAGGCCACCACCCTACCTCCTCGACCCGCTTCCAGGTTGTTTCGGATCCGGTGTGTCCAGCCCCGGTCCCCCTGTGAGCGAGCTGCGTGGATTCCTCCCTGTATCCCTCGGGCACAACCCACTTCTCTCCTTTGAACAACATACCTTCCCTGATGTTTACATCTTTGGCCCCATAAGGCGCTTCTACAATCTGACCTGCTTCTCTTTCCTTGAGGACAGCTGTTAGCACCACATCTGTCAGCTGTATTGTTTTGATATCCGGGAGAAGCGGAATATTAACAGCCGGAGTGATGGCTGCTCCCACTCCCGATTGATACGGGTCCCACGGGACCCCTCTGTCCGCTCCCACATTAGCAAGCTCGTCTGCTTTCCTATTTCCTCCCATCTGGGTTCTGCTTTAGAGTGGGCTTTGACCTTATGGATATAGTATTCCTCGCCTCTCCTCTAATGACTTCCGCTATGGTTGCCAGCATTGATGCGGTAACCAGTGGCTTGCCATCTGCTGATTTAAAACCTCTTCTAGCCCAAATCGCCAAATATTCTGTGCAAGAATTACATGTAAACATAGAGTCAGAGCAGATAGTATAGGGCGGGGGGAAATCGGTGGGATGTGTTTCCACATAAGTTATGGCTGCTAACTCTGCCTGCTGAGCACTGAGAGTGGTGGGTAACTTATTCGCCACTTCCATTCCTTTCTGTGGGTCGTAAATTCCACATCCTGTTTTACGTTCCCCCTTTTCCACAAAACTAGACCCATCCACATATATGTCTCTCCCTTCAGGGTGGATACCAGGTTTGATTCCGCCTTCTGTTTCCCACACTCCTTCGACTGTACAAGTGTGGGGTTCCCCCATATATATAAGGCTGGGTGCTAATTTCAGATCGTTTATCGGTTTCACTTTCAGGTTCATCCCTTCTAACTGTCGGGTCCATGTAGCGACCCGAGTGCTTGACACTGTTCCCTGCTTAATTCGGCCTTCTAACAGGAGGCGGGTTGGCGTGTGGTGGGTAAGGAGAGTGATGGGCTGGGTCCCTGGGAATATGGCAAAATGCCTCATTGCCGACAATGTGGCCAGCAAGTGCCGCTCACAGGGAGAGTATCCCTTCTCCACCTCAGATAGCACTTTGGAGACATAAGCAACTGGTCTCAGACTCCCATTCACTTCCTGCATTAAAACAGCGCTCAGACTGGCGTCTGTTGCCGCTACTTCCAAAAAGAAGTCCTTCTTAGGGGGCCGGCCCCCAATGCTGGGGCTGTTTGTAGAACCTTTTTCAACTTTACAAAAGCTTCCTCACAGCGCTCATCCCAATCCCATTCCACTCCCTTTCTGAGTAATCTCAGCAAAGGAGCTGCCGTCGCTGCCTAATTCTCAATAAATTCTCTACAGTACCCTGTCAGACCCAGGAATGATCTGAGAGCAGCTATTGAACCCGGGCGCTGCAATTCCTGGACAGTTTGGCGCTTTGCTTTATATATTGCGCGCTCCTCTGATTCAATAGTCAATCTAAGAGACTGAACCTCTCTTTGCTCTATCTGTGCCTTCTTGGGGTTTACCTTGAAACCTACGACTGCAAGCAATTCTAACAATTTCTGCAGTAGTTCGTCATGTTCCTCTTCGCTGTCTGAGAACAGCAGGAAATCATCCACAACCTGCACAAGCTGGCCTGGCTGACTGAATTCTGATAGGCTGTTAGCCATACACTGGTGTACAATAGACGGGACTATTGTGGAATCCCTGTGGGAAACAAGTCCACGCATACTGCTGACCTTTAAAGGTAAAAGCAAACTTATACTGTCCTCGGGTGTGAGGGAATTGACCGGAATCCATTAGATATGTCCAGTACTGGGAACACAGGGACAGAGCTGGGAATGTTGCTGATTAAATCAATCACAGCTGCTCCTGTGGGAGCACAAGCAGGGATGGTTTTATTCAAGACTCTGCAATCTACAGTCATCCGCCAGGAATTGTCTGGCTTCATTACTGGCCAAACAGGAGAGTTAGCATGCGTCACAATAGGTCTCAGGACCACTTGTTCCACTAAGGACGCAACAGCTTTTTCTCAGTCTCTCTCTCTGCTTCCTTGGGGAACGTGCACTGTTTCTGGGGCCGGGACATTGGCTCACCCCCCACACCCACCTCTACCCCTGTCACCCTTCCACAATCATGTCTGTGGGTAGCACAAGCTCCCTTGACATTCTGCACTGCGGTTTGATTCCTCTCGGGCACCCTGGCCATTAGTGTTTCTAAGTCATCGGGTCCAACAGGTGTTACCACCCACGCTTCTCCATGTCTCGGGGGTATAACGATTACTTCTTCACCACAGTCCTACTCCGCCCCACAAACAGTTATTATCCATATCCACTGTCACATTGTGAGCCAACAGCCAGACAGACCCCAGCACTCCCATTCCTGGCTGATCCCATTTCATTAGTAAACATGTCCACTTTGTTTGTAGGGGTCCGACTGTGAAGATTAAAGGTTCTGAGACCGCCCCAGCTGCTGAGTTACCCGTGAAACCTCCTAAAACATAGGGGGCTCCACTTGACCAGGGAGACGACATCGGGGAGGGAGAGTGGATCTACCCTGCTTGACGCTCCAGTGTCTCCCAGATAGTCCCCTCTCTCGCCCTCAATCAGGATGTCTACACACGGTCTTCTCCAATCACCGTACCTGAGTGGACACAGGTACTCGGGCTGGGCGCGGCCCCGTCATGCTCGGGTCTCCCCGCGATCCTCCCCATGGGCCGCGTGGACCTTTGCTTGAGATGGTTCAAGCTCCTTCATCTGCTTAGCTACGTATCTAATGAAATCCTCATAACTGGGGGCGCTGGGCTGAGATTCGGCCTCTCGTGGGGCAGCCTCAACCATTTCTGTCTTAGGTGATCTTTTACAGTTCTGGGCATAATGTCCCACTACCCCATAGGCAGAGCACTTCTTTCCATGACTCCCCTCTTGTTGACACTTCCGGGTTGCCCCCCCCCCCTTTCATTTCACACACAATGTCTTTTGATTTGCTTATTACCCCGGAGTTCTTTTTATCTACCTGGCGCGCCTCGAAACGCAGGGTCAATTTCCGCAGCACCCTGACCTCAGTTTTGGTGATATCTTCTGGGTCAAAGTCCGCCATTGCAGCTTGTAAATAGGGCAGACTGTGGGAGATCAGTGTCCGCAACCAATGGTTCCGCGCTTCTCCGTCGAGGTCTGCTCTCCTTACCGCCCCTCCCATGGCTGCATTATAGGTCGGCCATAAGCTGTCAGCAAAAGCTGCCGGGTCTTCCTTTGGGCCTTGATCCACGTCCGCCACCGCCTTAAAAGGATCCCCTTTACCCTGTCCCAACACCTGGGCAACCCTCAACTGTAGCGCACCGTAAGTGCCCTCTCCCCTCTTATTCTCTGTTGGAAGTCCAGCAAAGACACTGGAGCTCAGGGTAAATAGCAGCAGGCGCTTCTTTTCCTCCTCAACCAGGTCATTTAAAGCGGCCCTCTGTTCTCCCTCCAGATAATGCCCTTGGGGGTCCCCTCCCATTACCAGCTTGTTCAAATCAATGGACATTTCCCTTAACTCCTCAGTATTATACGGGACCACAAACTCCCTCTCTAGCGCCCCCAACGCTCCTTCACCCGCCCGCACGGCCGGTGCACTGGCACCGTTTGTGTCACATCGGGGCCATAGGTGGGGGTCTGACTCCCTCCGGTCGGCTATTTCCAGGTTGTGGGCCCCCATCCGGGTGATTTTTATCAACTCCTTTGCTATCCTGCTAATCTCCTCCAACCACAGGAGTCCTGGCCCACACAAGACCCCTCTGGACCTTCAACTTTTCCCCCAGCTCCCTAATCAATTCCTTACATTCAGTGTGATCCCCGGCAGCACTCCGGTCCTCCAGAGCCTGTCTCTGAGTGACCCTGAATGCAGCCTTCAGATCCTCATTAGCTTTCTCTGCTCGTTCTGCCCGATCTCTCTGGTTGGCCGCCTCCTCTGACAAAACATCGCACTGATTGTGAGTATTTACACACTGGCTCTCAAGGTACTGCCCTTTATTACACCACCTCTCCTTTACCTTTTCAAGCTGTCCCCTGAGCCTTTTCTTACTTTCTCTTTCACCCTCTAATTCCTGTCGAAGCCGGTTTACAACCGCTTCCCTATGACTGACATCCTTTGCCATCCCTTCCATCTCCTTATGCATCTGAGGCATTTTACACACATCATTCTTAAACTGCCTCTGGTCTGCCATTAACCAGACGGCCTTTACCATCCCTGGCCGGCAGGTGGACCCTTGGTCCACTGTTCAGCCTCAGCCACTGGGTCAGCACCATCAATAATGACCCGTACCTACCCCTCCCTGAGGGGTAACTTCGCTGTCACATATTTCCTGACTAACTCAGCCATTCTTTTTGCCATTCTTTGTTCCGAGCGAGTCCCTGTTCGGGCGCCAGATTCTGTAAGACGTCTGATTGTCTGAGAGTTTATAGAGTTCAGACTCGGGGAACAGACAACACAAAACCCAATGAATCTGTGAAAATTATTTTAATTAAAAATCAACAAGAGGTTACAAGTAATTCCCAGAATACAAACTCTACTCAATTCATGCACTTATCACATGCAAGCACCTAAAATCATTGACTTTAAGCTCAGGTGATTATAAGTAAAACTACATACATACTATTCACCAGATGAGTGGTCAATTCAACGATGACGGACGTATGACTAACTGTAACTGACACCTGACCAGGTCACCATCGACTACAGCCCCGAATCTCAGTGTCCAATAACACTTATAACCCAAAACTGGGCAACTGGCCCCCAGCATTCACATCCCACACTGTGGGGAATGTTGTTTTCCTCTCTCCCTCTCTCTCTCTCTCTCTCTCTCTCTCTCTCTGTTTTGACGCTCATTTCATCAAGGCCAGACTCCAAGGGCTGGATGCAGTCATTGTTTTTCACATTGGCAGGGTTGTTGAGGTTCTCACAGAATTTTCAAGATCTTATCTTCTGAAGGAAAAGTACCAGCACATTATAAGTTTTGCAAATGTTTATAGCCAAGCAGTCTCTTGCCCTCAAAGCTTGTCGGTACAGTTGGTCACTTTTAGATTCAGTCAAATGGAGATTCAGTCAAGTTTATCAGGACAGATCTATTTTGGGCCTCAACTATTCACCGCTTTTATTAAGGACTTTATTGATGGGATTGAGAGCCACATTCCAAGTTTGACGATGGCACAATTATAGGCGGCATTTAAGCAGTTTAGATGGAACCATGAAATTAGAAGAGATATTAATAGATTAAGTGATTGGCCAAAACTATCGCAAATTTATTTAAATATAAGCAAGTGTGAGGTCATCCAGTTCGGCTCTAAAATAGAGAGATCAGAATACATTCCAAATGGTGAAAAGCTGGTACCAGTGGATGTCCAAAGAGACTTAAGGGTCCATGTACATATATCATTACATTGTCATGGACAGGTACAGAAAAGATCAAAAGGGCTAATTGAATGGTGGTATTTATATCTATAGGAGTACAATATAAGGGGGAGAAGTCATACTACACCTATAAAAAACACTAGTTAGACCAGACCTGGAGGACTGTGTTCATTTCTGCGCATCACATCTGAGGTAGGAAGTATTAGCCTTAAAGAGTGAAGTGTAGATTTACCGAATGATACATAGAGCCCAATTGTTAATATATGAGGAGAGATTACACAAACTAGGATTGTATTCTCTGGCTATTAGAAGCTTAAGGGGTGAATTGATTGAAGTATTCATGATATTAAGGGTAACTGATAGGTTAGATAGAGAGAAGATATTTCCGATGATTCGCAATTCTAGGACTAGGTGACTTAGCCTAAATATTAGATCCAAGCCTTTCAGGAGTGACGTTTGGAAACACTTCTACATGTAATGGGTGGTAGAAATCTGTAATTCACCCCCACAAACAGCAGTTCATGCTGGGTTAATTGTTAATTTTAAACCTGAGATCGATAGACTAAATAATAGGATGCCATTAACTGTTGAGGAGCAAAGAGGATTGTGAGTCCCAGTTCACAAACCATTATCAGCTAATAGACATGGAGCAAAATACATTTGATAAAGTCCCACATAAGAAGATGTTAGGTAAAGTTGAAGCACGTGGAAGTGAAGGCCAATTATTGTCCTGGTTAGGAAATTGTTTGAGCGATAGGAGACACAGTGTGCGGATAATGGGCAGCTACTTTAATTGGCAGGATATGACTAGTGGTGTCCCTGAGGGATTTATTTTGGGGCCTCGAATATTCACCGTTTTTATTAACGAATTAGTTGATGGGATGGAGAGCCACATATCTAACTTTGACGAAGATACAAAGATAGGCGGCTTTATAAGCAGTTTAACTTCAATGGGATGCGAAACGATCTAGCCAGGGGAAAAAGGATCCAAAGACTGACAGGAAGAACCATAACGGAACAATGGGTGATCTTTAAGGAGGAGATGCTCCAAGTACAGGCTAGGTACATTCCAAGAAGAGGGAAGGGCAAGCGAACCAAAGCAAGGGTTCCTTGGATGACTAGGGAGATAGAGAAGATGATGAAACAAAAAAAGAGCGTGTGTGTTGCATGTCAGGTGAATTCTTCAAGGGAGAACCAGACGAAATACAATAAGTTGAGAGGGGATGTGAAGAGGAAACTAAGATTGGCAAAGAGAGAATATGAGAGTAGAATGGCGGTTAACATAACAGGGAACCCAAAAGTCTTCTACCGGCATAAAGACATTATGTGATTAGTAAGTAGGGGGGGGGGGATCCTATTAGGGACAAAGAATTTGATATATGCTCAGAGGCGCAGGGCAAGGCTAGAATACCAAATGAGTACTTTGTATCGGTGTTTACTAAGGAGGTGGATGCTGATAAAATATCGGTAGAAGTGGAAAAGGTAGAAGCAATGGAAGGGGTGAAAATAGATAGACAGGATATACGAGAAAGGCTGGGTATACATAGAGTGGACAAGGCGTCTGGTCCAGGTGACATCCATCCCAGGTTGCTATGGAAAATGGAGGAGGAGATGGCGGAGGGTTTGCCATAATTTTCCAATCTTCCCTAGATGCGGGGGAGGTGCCTGACGATTGGAAAGTTGCAAATGTGACACCATTGTTCAGGAAAGGGTGTAAGGACAATCCTAGTAACTACAGGCCGGTCAGTTTAACATCAATGGTGGGTAAAGTTTAAAAAATAATAATCAAGGAAAAAAATAACGGGCATTTGGAGAGGTTTAAGCTAATTAAGGAGAGTCAACACGGGTTTGTAAAAGGCAGATCGTGTTTGAGTAATCTAATTGAATTTTTTGATGAAGTAACAATGAGGATTGAAGAAGGGAATACAATGGATGCTGTCTACATGGATTTTCGGAAGGCGTTTGTCAAAGTACCACATATAAGGCTGGTTAACAAAATTGAGGCTCATGGAATAGGTGGGTCAGTTGCAGCTTGGATAAGGAATTGGCTTAAGGACAGAAAACAGCGAGTTGTGGTAAATGGCCGTTTTTCAGACTGGAGGATGGCAGACAGTGGTGTTCTGCAAGGGTCAGTTCTGGGGCCAATGCTTTTTTGATATATATATATATATAAACGACCTGGATATTGGAATACAGAGTAGAATTTCTAAATTTGCTGATGACACCAAACCTGGGTGTGTGGCAAACAGTGATGATGATATCAATTGGCTGCAACAGGACATAGAAAGGCTAGCAGACAATTGGAATTTAACAAAGAGAAGTGTGAGGTGATGCAATTTGGAAGAAGGAACAGGGAGAGGAAATATACACTTAATGGCACAGTTTTAAAAAGTGTGCAGGGACAGAGGGACCTGGGAGTTAATGTGCATAGGTCCCTGAAGGTGGCAGGATATATTGAGAGAGCCGTTAACAAAGCATATGCGATCTTGGGCTTCATAAATAGCGGTATTGAGTACAAAATTAGAGAAGTTATGCTGAACATTTATAAAGAGCTGGTTAGGCCACTACTCACAACTGGAGTATTGCATCCAGTTCTGGTCACCACACTTTCGGAAAGATGTGAAGGCCCTTGAGATGGGGCAGAGGAGATTTACCAGAATGGTTCCGGGGATGGGGGAATCTTAGCGACAAGGACAGGTTGAAGAAGCTGGATTTGTTTTCATTAGATAAAAGGAGGTTGACGTGTGATTTGATAGAGGTGTATAAGGTTATGACCTGTTTGGATAGGCTAGACGGGGAAATACTGTTCCTACTACTTGATGGTAGAAGGACATAGGGGATACAAATTTAAGGTTTTGGGCAGGAGATATAGGGTAGACGTGAGGAAAAACATTTTTACACAGTGATTGGTGATGACTTGGAATTCGCTGCCGTCGGAATTGGTGGAAGCGGAGACACTCAATGTTTTCAAGGGGAGACTGGATAGGCACTTGTTGGAAATAAACTTGCAGGGCTACGGGGATAGAGCGGGGGAATGGGACTGACTGGATTGCTCTACAGACAGACGGCACGGACTCGATGGATCGAATGGCCTCCTTCTGAGCCGTAATGACTCGATGAATCTATGACTCTCGATGGAACCATGAAATTAGAACAGATATTAATAGATTAAGCGAATGGCCAAATCTGTGACAAATTGATTTAAATATAAGCAAGTGTGAAGTCATCCACTTAGGATCTAAAAAGGAGAGATCAGAATAGTTTCTAAATGGTGAAAGGCTGGAACCAGTGGAGGTCCAAAGAGACTTAAGTGTCCCTTTACATATATAATTAAATTTTCATGGACAGGTACAGAAAATAATCAAGAAGGCTAATTTAATGCTGCTATTTATATCTAGAGGACATTGTATTATATACAGGCCTGATATATAGGCTGTTCGATCCTGAATTGAAATATGGAAACCTCCGAAACTGTTGACCTCAGCACCTGAAGTTTAGTTACACTTTCATGTTAACAATCCTATACTAAACATACAAACATCACAGGAATATCCGGGACCTGAATGTGTGCGAGACACTGCTCTTAATCCACCCGATAAGGTGGACCATGGCGAGCTGTTTCACCTTGTCCAGAACAGGTGCACCAGAGGACACGGCCAGAGATTGAAGGGGGTAAATTCAAACTAATCTCTGGAAACATTATTTCAGTAGCGATTTTGTATCTATGGAACAGGCTTCCTTCCTAATCTTTATAATTAAAACTAGGGTACAGGGGTGTTCAGGGGAACACGAGCAGCAAAATTAGAAATAGAATAAAGGGGAATTTAGGGGAGCACTGTAAATATTTAATTAGACATAGAGAGCAGGAACATTAAGTAGAACAAAGTAAGTGTTAATTAGAAATAGAATAACGAGAATATAGGGGATCACATTGAAGGTTTAATTAGAAATAGAGGTCATGGGTATATGGCAACTGATATTAGAAATAGGGACCAGCGGAACACAATAACCCTTCATTTACAAATGGGGACAGGTGAAGACAGTAACTGTTCAATTAGAAATACAGGACAAGGAGATTCAGGGGGATAAACTAACTGTCTAATTAGAAATAGAATAAAAGGAGACATGAGTTAACACAGTAAATAACTGTTTATTTAAAAGTAGGGGACGGGGAGGCAGTAACTCTTTATTTATAAATAGAGGAGATGGGAATGTCAGGGAAACACAATAACTGTTTAATTATAAATAGAGAAACACAAGGGAATACAACAACTGGTTAATTAGAAACAGGGGATGGGGACTCACAACCACACCAGACTGAATGTGACACGGTAATGTAACGGTTAATTATTCATGCATTTGCTTTCTATTTTACCTGTGGAGTTTGGATGATGTGGTTGATTGAAGGTCGCCTTCTAAGGATTGGAGCTGGGTGCAGAACATCGCTGACTGATGGAACTAAAACCTTTGCCGGCTGCCTGACCCGGGCCTTAAATACTACTGTTTGTCCGCATCCAGGTAAATCAGAATGTGGCTCTTACACAAAACCACCCGCAACTAATCATCACTTTCCCCAGAAGCTGGATGCCAGCCGGACTGGCAGAGCCCGGGCTCCACGGGGCCCTGCAGCCAAGAGGATTGTGGTTCTGGAGAACCTCTGGGTCAAGTGAAACGTGAAAGAGTGACGGGTAAAGCGGGCTCTTAATCACAGTTCATAAATGAAGCCCATTCACAATTAAAGTACAAAGGCTATTGTCAGCATAAGCTTTTCAATAATGTTCTTCAACATTGGAGTGAGGTGTCATAGGTTTATTAAGCACATAATATATGCAATAGTACTTACACACACACTTAAATATAGAAATTAGAACCACGCCTGATGTTGGTGTGGAGACCCAAACATGTCACAGTCCTGAGCTCAGTATCTTAGGCCTTTACCAAAACGCGTGCATTATTATACATTTTTCTCACTCCCTGTGCTTGACAATCCTCGAGATTCTGCATAACACAATTATATCAAAGTTAAAATAAAACTCTACATAAAGATAATTTAATTCATTTATCTGATCGATAGTTTCTCTCTTGACCCATATAATTGCAACTGCAACAAGTGAAACCTTTAACAGTGAGACTGTCTGTTTCTGTATCTATTGTACTAATTGAAAATGATGATGTATGCCCAGTTGTTTTCCATTGCAGAACTAACTCTCTTCCCAAACTGTTACCAAATGAGTAAAGTTTCCTGAAATTGACGAATCTGTTTTCAATGTCATGAGTTTAATTAAATCGATTATTACTTCATCCTGAAACTGGCCATTGCTGCAGGGTCTGCCCTGGTCCAATAGCCCAGTGGTACTTTAAACAGACCAGTGCTTCCCTGCTAAACAGGAACAGGCTAAAGGTTAACATTGCTACAGTAGAAAGATAAACCAGCACAGTATCACATTAGCAGACTTTAGAATATTCTGATTAGCGGGAAATGGTTATATTGACCCGGGGTAAAAGAAAGAAAAGGAAAGATTTGTATTTATATAGCTCCTGTCACGACCACCGGCACTATACAGCCACTGAAGTATTTTTGAGGTGTAACCTCTGTTCTAATGTAGGAAACACTGCAGCCAATCTAAGCACACGAAGCTCCCACAAACAGCAATGTAAGAATGACCAGATCCTTTGTTTTTTAGTGATGTTGATTAAGGGATAAATATTGGCTGGTACACCCCGGGTTACTCCCTGCTCCTCTTCGAAATCGGGCAAAGGATCTTTTACGTCCACCTGAGAGGATTGACGGAGCCTCAGTTTTACGTCTAATTCGAAAGAGGGTTCCTCCGACAGTGCAGCACCCCCTCAGCCCTGCACTGGAGTGTCAGCCTAGATTATGGTAGATTATTGAGTCTCTGGAGTGGGACTTGAAGCCACAAACTTCTCACGAGGTTGCTACCAGCTGAGCCACGGCTGACCCAGGGAAAGCAGCAGACACAAAACACACGGCACAAAAAGGAAGAAAGTTTACTGATACCTGTTCATTTTCACAGCAACAATCGGCTTTCACCCTAACGGTGAGACGGCCATTCTAAAATGGAACACGGGCTATAATTTTACTTTAATTAAAGGAAGCTGTAGTTTAATTTTTTCATTTTTTTAATCAACATCAGAATCAATGTCCAAGGAGAGTTCACCACCTTCTTCAGCTCTTCCCTGAATTTAGTTTGTGTAGCTGCATAAATACACGTGTTTGTACAGGAACTCAAATACATGAGCATATATCCGGTTGCAGTGGCGATGTATGCAGGGGATGTATAATCGGGTCGGTGAAAAACCACCAGGTTCTTAACTACAGAATTCACGGCAGCTGTCAGCCACAACAATAAAAAACTGGCCGATACAGTGAAAAGTAAAATGATGGATTTCCTTCGGCTCTCCATCTCTGGATCGCTCTGATTCTCACCGCTGTGACCCCGGAGTCCCCTGCGGGCTCTGCTTGCCTCTAAAATACGTCTGACTGTCAAACAATTAAAAAGTAATATTAAAACAAAAGGAATATATGCAATTAAAACACTTTCTAAGCGGTTGTAGGCTACACCTGCAGGCGATGTATGAAAGGCCATACTCGGGACGAAACCCCAGGGAACATTGTTGATTATTTGTTTCTGTTCAAAGGCAAACCAAAAGGGGATGTTCTCTAAATAGCTCAGGACAGAGACCGTTGTTATAACCGAGGCCGCAGTTCTCACTGTGCAATACTTTGTTTTAAACTTCTGACAACATATAGCTACAAATCGGTCAAATGTGAAGGAGACGGTAAACCACACCGACATATCCAGGTTGACACAACTCATGTACACCATGAACTTACAAACGGCAGTGTAGGACAGGAATGAATATGGGAAGCGTTTACTCAAAATATGATATACAATTACATTGACGATCATGACCAGTAGATCTGCTGTTGCCATGGCCACCATGTAGACCGAGATACATTTGGAAAGACCACATTTTCCTCTGGAGAGAATCACCATTGTTAATATGTTCGCTGTAAGAAAGAGGGACAAGAGTAAGTAATGGGGACACTCGGATAAATCTTACAGCGTATTGTGGGGAGATGAACCGATGTGTTCCTACTGAGGGTTATGCACACGGTTTCTCTTTATAATATAAGCAAGCATTGACAATATACCTTTTCAAACGAAAATATTCATGAAAGACCCAATATCGAGGTAGTGAGAATGCACCTGCATTCCAGCACACTTCAGTCAGACTGTGTCAAGCCGGTGGGTGGAGGTTGGTGCTGGGAGGGTCGCTCGTATTCAGTATCGGCAATGGTATCGGATAGCGACCCCAACACCACCGACAGCCAGGCACTGATGGCTCAACGGAAGGGAATGTTGACTTTGGGCGATAGTGTGATACGGGCGACCTCGGCTCAGCCGACCATGATCCTTCTCTTCCGGCTGAATCTCCATCGCTATCGCCACTGACACTATATTCATGCATAAAAACAGAAAATGCTGGAAATACTCAGCAGGACCAGGATCAGCAGCATTAAACGTGGAGAGGAAAATGAAGTTAACGTTTCACGTCGAAACATTTCGTTAGAAATTGATTGAGGCTCCATTCAGACTTTAACGCTGCGGTCCAGCTCAAGCCGCAGTACCTCGCAGGGACATCAGATGTCAGCTCTATTCAATATAATTTACAAACAGTAACTGGAAATATATGAATTTAAATAATACATTCAGCTGTGACACAAACAAAAGATGTAGGTCGAAACTCTGCGCTTTTTCTATTTCTAATGGCCCCGAGGAAGCTGCTCGGTAACAGAGCGGGAGCTGGTGGAGCCGCGAAGGTTCTTTGCAGCCGAGGGGAGGGGAGCAGCGCCCTGAGCGGCAATTATTGCTCCAAATATCTTTCACAGTCCTCTGATGGGTGGAGGTGGCTGCAGTACAACTCATTCTCAACTTAAAGTAGACAGTAAACAACGGTACAGATGAAGTGTTTGCCACGGACACTAAGCAATACATTCTTTAGTGATCTATGTACTATTGGACGGGCCGGAGAATCAGCCACGCCCTCCCTCAGTATAGGGAGGAAGGTTGAGCGCCCGTTGCCCGCGATCGAGCGACCAGAACAGCGCCTCAGCGGCCGCGCGCACTGCTCCCGCTGAGATTCACCGATCCCGGTGGATCAAAGACTCTGCAATGAGGACGTTCTCGGAATCTGATAAATTAACAATGAGATAGTCAACAGCTATTAGGCAACAGAAGACATTTTCTTACCGGGAGCCCCAAAGATTGCGAGAATAGGGTAATAAATGTGCATTATTTGTAGAATTGTTGCCAGTTCCATTTAAAAAAATCTGTGCGAAATCTGTCCAGCTTTACGGTTCGGACTGGAGTGTATCTGAGATCGGTAAATACTCCCCATTTATAGAAGAATCGGAGCCCCGGCCAGAAAAAAACATGTTACACAACAAGTGGCGTTATTTACAGTCACTTAACAAACAAGGGGCGATTTTCCGCTTCAGAGACCCGGGCCGCCAGTGGGGACATTGTACGGAACGCTGAACTGAAAATCCCTCCTGGACACTGCATTAGGCTCCAGAGGTCTCAAATTCATTCAATGAAAACTTCCCTCATCCATTGTCTAATTTAAATGAGATTTTTTATTGTAATGATATGTAGTGATGACACCTCTCTAATATCACTGGTGATGATTCATCACTAAAAATACTGGCGATGATTCATCGCGAACATTAACCAAATATTACTGGTGAGGGCCCAATCTAACATTATGCTGGTCATCCTGCACTATAATTACTGGTGGTGACCCTACTCTAACATTAATGGTGGTGAAACTACTCTAACATTACTGGTGGTGACTCTACTCTAACATTACTGGCGGTGACACATTTATAACATTGCTGGTGGTGACTCTACTCCAAAATTGCTGGTGGTGACCATACTCTAACATTACTGGCGGTGACGCTACTCTAACGATGCTGGTGGTGATTCTAATCTAACATTACTGGTGGTGACTTTCATCTAACTTTAGTGGTGGTGATTCTACTCTAACATTACTGGTGGTGATTCTACTATAACATTACTGATGGTGACGCTATTCTAAAATTACTGGTGGTGACTCTACTCTAACATTACTCGTGGTTACTTTATTCTAACATTACTGGTAGTGATTCCACTCTAACATTCCTGGTGGTGACCCTACTCTAACATTACTGGTGGTGACTCTATGCTAACATTATTGGTGGTGACTCTACTATAACATTACTGGTGGTGACCCTGCTCTAACAATACTGGCGGTGACCACACTCTAACATTACCGGTGCTGACTCTACTCCAACATTACTGGAGGTGACTCTACGCCAACATTGCTGGTGGTGATCCTAATCTAACATAACTGGTGGTAACTCTACTCTAACATTACTGGTGAGGGCTCTACTCTAATATTACAGGCGATGACCCTACCCTACAATTACTGGTGGTGCTGCTTCTATAACATTACTGGTGTTGACTTTACTCCAAAATTGCTGGTGGTGACCATACTCTAACATTACTGGCGGTGATTCTACTCTAACGATACTGGTGGTGATTCTAATCTAACATTACTGGTGGTGACTTTCATCTAACTTTAGTGGTGGTGATTCTAATCTAACATTACTGGTGGTGATTCTACTATAACATTACTGATGGTGACGCTATTCTAAAATTGCTGGTGGTGACTCTACTCTAACATTACTCGTGGTTACTTTATTCTAACATTACTGGTAGTGATTCCACTCTAACATTAGTGGTGGTGACCCTACTCTAACATTACTGGTGGTGACTCTATGCTAACATTATTGATGGTGACTCTACTATAACATTACTGGTGGTGACCCTGTTCTAACAATACTGCGGTGACCACACACTAACATTGCCGGTGGTGACTCTACTCCAACATTGCTGGTGGTGACCCTACTTTAATATAACTGGTGGTGACTCTACGCCAACATTGCTGGTGGTGATCCTAATCTAACATAACTGGTGGTAACTCTACTCTAACATTACTGATGAGGGCCCTACTCTAATATTACAGGCGATGACCCTACTCTACAATTACTGGTGGTGCTGCTTCTATAACATTACTGGTGGTGACTCTACTCTAACATTACTGTGGGTGACTCAACTCTAACATTACTGATGGGGACTCTACTCTAACATTACTGGTGTTGACTCAACTCTAACATTACAGTTGGTATCCCTACTCTAACATTACTGATGGTGACTCTACTCTAACTTTACTGGTGTTGACTCTACTCTAAGATTACTGGCGGTGATTCTATTCGACGATTACTGGTGTTGACTCTACTCTAACATTACTGGTGGTGACTCTACTCTAACATTACTGGTGGCGATTCTACTTTAACATTACTGGTGCTGATTCTACTCTAACATTACTGGTGGCGACTCTACTCTAACATGAATGGTGGTGACTCTAATCTAACATGACTGGTGGTGACTCTACTCTAACACTACTGGCAGTGACACTAATCTAAAATTACTGGTGGTGATTCTAATCTAACATTACTGGTGGTGATTCTAATCTAACATTACTGGTGGTGACTCTAATCTCATATTAATGGTTGCGATCCTATTCTAATATTACTTGTGGTTACCCTACACTAACATTGCTGGTATTGATTCTAATCTAACATTACTGGTGGTGATTCTAGTTTAACATAAATGGTGGTGACTCTAATTTAACATCACTGGTGATGATTCTACTCTAACATTACTGGTGGGGACTGAACTCTAACATTACTGGTGGTGACACAAATCTAACATTACTGGTGGTGATTCTAATCTAACATTACTGGTGTTGATTCTAATCTAACATTACTGCTGTTGACTCAAATCTCGGATTAATGGTGGCGACACTATTCTAACATTGCTGGTGGTGACCCTAATCTAATATTACTGGTGGTAACTCTAATCTCACGTTAAAGTTTGCGATCCTATTCTAACATTACTTGTGGAGGCCATACTCTAACATTACTGGTGTTGATTCTACTCTAACATTACTTGTGGCGACTCTACTTCTACATTACTGGTGTTGATTCTAATCTAACATTACTGGTGGTGACTCTAATCTAACACTACTGGTAGTGATTCTACTCTAACATTACTGGTGGTGATTCTAATCTAACATTACTGGTGGTGATTATAATCTTACATTACTGGTGCTGATTCTAATCTAACATTACTGGTGGTGATTCTAATCTAACATAACTGGTGGTGATGCTACTCTAATGTTAATGGTGGTGATTCTACTCTCATATTACTGGTCGTGATTCTACGCTAACATTACTGGTGGTGATTCTTATATAACATTACTGGTGGTGATTCTACTCTAACATTTCTGGTGGTGATTCTAATCTAACATTATTGGCGTTGACTCTACTCTAACATTACTGGAGGTGATTCCAGTCTAACATTACTGATGGTGATTCTAATCTAACACTACTGGTGGTGATTCTACTCTAATATTACTGCTGGTGATTCTAAGCTAACAGAAGTGGTAGTGATTCTACTCGAACAGTACTTGTGGTGACTCTACCACTACATTACTGGTGGTGATTCTAATCTAACATTACTGGTGGTGATTCTAATCTAACCTCACTGGAGGTGATTCTAGTCTAACATTACTTGTGGTGGCTCTATTCTTACATTACTGCAGGTGATTATAATCTAACATTACTGGTGGTGATTCTACTCTAACATTACTGGTGTTGATTCTACTCTAAAATTACTGGTGGTGATTGTAATCTAACATTACTGTTGGTGATTCTAATCTAACATTACTGGTGGTGATTCTAATCTAACATTACTGGTGTTGATTCTTATCTAACATTACTGGTGGTGATTCTACTCTAATATTACTGGTGGTGATTCTAATCTAACAGTACTGGTGGTGATTTTACTCTAACATTACTGGTGGTGATTCTACTCTGACATTGCTGGTGGTCACTCTATACGAACATTACTGGTAGTGATTCTAATCTAACATGACTGGTGGTGATTCTACTCGAACAGTACTGGTCGTGATCCAAAATAACATTACTGGTGGTGATTCTAAACTAACATTCCTGGTTGTGATTCTACTCTATCATTACTGTCGTGACTCTAATCTAACATTACTGGTAATTATTCTAAGCTAACATTACTTGTGGTGAGTCTAATCTAACTTTACTGGTGGTGATTCTACTCTCACATTACTGGTGGTGATTCTAGTATAATATTACTGGTGGTGACTCTACTCTAACATTACTGGTGGTGACTCTACTCTAACATTACTGGTGTTGATTCTACTCTAACATTACTGGTGGTGATTCTAGTCTAACATTACTGGTGGTGATTCTACTCGAACAATACTTTTGGTGATTCTAATCTAACACTACTGGTGGTGATTCTACTCTAATATTACTGCTGGTGATTCTAATCTAACAGAACTGGTAGTGATTCTACTCGAACAGTACTTGTGGTGACTCTACTACTACATTACTGGTGGTGATTCTAATCTAACATTACTGGTGGTGATTCTAATCTAACCTCACTGGAGGTGATTCTAGTCTAACATTACTTGTGGTGGCTCTATTCTTACATTACTGCAGGTGATTATAATCTAACATTACTGGTGGTGATTCTACTCTAACATTACTGGTCTTGATTCTACTCTAAAATTACTGGTGGTGATTGTAATCTAACATTACTGGTGGTGATTCTAATCTAACAGTATTGGTGGTGACTCTAATCTAACATTACTGGTGGTGATTCTAATTTTTCATTACTTGTGGTGACTCGACTCTAACATTACTGGTAATGATTCTAATCTAACATTACTGTTGGTGATACAAATCTAACAGAACTGGTATTGATTCTACTCGAACAGTACTTGTGGTGACTCTACTACTACATTACTGGTGGTGATTCTAATCTAACATTACTGGTGGTGATTCTAATCTAACCTCACTGGAGGTGATTCTAATCTAACATTACTTGTGGTGGCTCTATTCTGACATTACTGCAGGTGATTATAATCTAACATTACTGGTGGTGATTCTACTCTAACATTACTGGTGTTGATTCTACTCTAAAATTACTGGTGGTGATTATAATCTAACATTACTGGTGGTGATTCTACTCTAAAATTACTGGTGGTGATTCTACTCTCACATTACTGGTGGTGATTCTAGTATAACATTACTGGTGGTGTCTCTACACTAACATTACTGGTGGTGATTATACTCTAACATTACTGGTGGTGATTCTACTCTAACATTACTGGTGGTGATTCTACTCTAACATTACTGGTGGTGATTCTACTCTAACATTACTGGTGGTGATTATACTCTAACATTACTGGTGGTGACTCTACTATAACTTTACTGGTGGTGATTCTACTCTTACATTACTGGTGGTGATTCTGCTCGAACATTTCTGGTGGTGATTCTAATTTAACCCCACATAAAATCCTCAACTCCTCCCCACCACACCTAATATCCTCAGCTCCTCACCACCCCGCCAAATATCCTCAGCTCCTCCCCACCCCACCTAATATCCTCAGCTCCTCTCCACCTAATATTCTCAGCTCCTCCCCACCACACCTAATATCCTCAGCCCCTCCCGATCCCACCTAATATCCTCAGCTCCTTCCCACCCCACCTAATATCCCCAGCTCCTCCACACCCCACCTAATATCCTCAGCTCCTCCCCACCCCACCTAATATCCTCAGCTCCTCTTCACCTAATATCTCAGCTCCTCCCCACCACACCTAATATCCTCAGCCCCTCCCCATCCCCACCTAATATACTCAGCTCCTCCCCACCCCACCTAATATCCCCAGCACCTCCACACCCCACCTAATATCCTCAGCTCCACCCCACCCCACCTAATATCCTCGACTCCTCCCCAGCCCACCTAATATCCGCAGCTACTCCCCACCCCACCTAATATCCTCAGCTCCTCCCGACCCCACCTAATATCCTCAGCTCCTCCTCACCCAACTAATATCATCAGCTCCTCCCCACCCCACCTAATATCTTCAGCTCCTCCCACCCCACCTGATATCCTCAGATCCTCCTCACCCCACCTAATATCCTTAGCTACTCCCCACCCCACCTAATATCATCAGCTAATCCTCAGCTCCACCCCACCCACCAATATCCTCAGCTCCTCCCCACCCCACCTAATATCATCAGCTCCTCCCCACCCCACCTAATATCCTCAGCGCCTCCCCAACCCACCTAATATCCTCAGCTCCTCCCCACCCCACCAAATATCCTCAGCTCCTCCCCACCCCACCTAATATCGTCAGATCCTTCTCACTCCACCCAATATCCTCAGCTCCTCCCCACCCACCTAATATCCTCAGCTCCTCCCACCACACCAATATCTCAGCTCCTCCCCACCCCACCTAATATCCTCAGCTCCTCCCCACCCCACATAATATCCTCAGCTCCTCCTCACCCCACCTAATATCCTCAGCTCCTCCCCACCCCACCTAATATCCTCAGCTCCTCCCCACCCCACCTAATATCTCAGCTCCTCCCCACCCCACCTAATATCCTCAGCTCCTCCCCACCCCATCTAATATCCTCAGCTCCTCCCCACCTCACCTAATATCCTCAGCTCCCCACCCCACCTAATATCCTCAGCTCCTCCCCACCCCACCTAATATCCTCAGCTCCTCCCAACCACACCTAATATCTTCAGTTCCTCCCCACCTCACCTAATATCCTCAGCTCCCCACCCCACCTAATATCCACAGCTCCTCCCCACACCACCTAATATCCTCAGCTCCTCCCCACCCCACCTAATATCCTCAGCTCCTCCCTACCCCACCTAATATCATCAGCTCCACCCCACCCCACCTAATCTCCTCAGCACCTCCCCAACCCACCTAATATCCGCAGCTCCTCTCCACCCCACCTAATATCCTCAGATCCTCTCCACCCCACCTAATATCCTCAGCTCCTCCCACCCCAACTAATATCCTCAGCTCCTCCCCACCACAACTAATATCCTCAGCTCCTCCCCACCCCACCTAAAATCATCAGCTCCTTCCCACCCCAACTAATATCCTCAGCTCCTCCCCACCCCACCTAATATACTCAGGCTCCTCCGCACCCCACCTAATATCCTCAGCTCCTCTCACCCCACCTAATATCTCAGCTCCTCCCCACCCCACCCAATATCCTCAGCTCCTCCTGAACCAACCTAATATCCTCAGCTACTCGACACCCCAACTAATATCCTCAGCTCCTCCCCACCCCATCTAATATCCTCAGCTCCTCCCCACCCCACCTAATATCCCCAGCTCCTCCCCACCCCACCTAATATCCTCAGCTCCTCCTGAACCCACCTAATATCCTCAGCTACTCTCCACCTCACCTAATATCCTCAGCTCCTCCCCACCCCACCTAATATCCTCAGCTCCTCCCCACCCACCTAATATCTCCAGCTCCTCCCCACCCCACATAATATCCTCAGATCCTCCTCACCCCACCTAATATCCTCAGCTCCTCCCCACATCACCTAATATCCTCAGCTCCTCCCCACCCCACCTAATATCCTCAGATGCTCCTCACCCCACCTAATATCCTCAGCTACATTCTACCCCACCTAATATCCTCAGCTACTCCCCACCCCACCTAATATCCTCAGCTACTCCCCACCCCAGCTATTATCCTCAGCCCCTCCCCACCCTACTTAATATCCTCAGCTCCTCCCCACCCCACCTAATATCCTCAGCTCCTCCCCAACCCACCTAATATCCTCAGCTCCTCCACACGCCATCTAATTTCCTCAGCTCCTCCCCACCTCACCTAATATCCTCAGCTCCCCACCCCACCTAATATCGTCAGCTCCTCCCCACCCCACCTAATATCATCAGCTCCTCCCCAACCCAACTATAATCCTCAGCTTCTCCCCACCCCACCTAATATCCTCAGAACCTCCCGACCCCACCTAATATCCTCAGCTCCTCCCCATACCACCTAATATCCTCAGCTCCACCCTACCCCAACTAATATCCTCAGCTCCTCCCCACCCCACCTAATATACTCAGCTCCTCCCCACCCCACCTAATATCCTCAGCTCGTCCTGAACCCACCTAATATCCTCAGCTCCTCTCCACCTCACCTAATATCCTCAGCTCCTCCCCACCCCACCTAATATCCTCAGCTCCTCCCCACCCCACCTAATATCTCAGCTCCTCCCCACCCCACCTAATATCCTCAGCTCCTCCTCACCCCACCTAATATCCTCAGCTCCTCCCACCCCACCTAATATCCTCAGCTACTCCCCACCCCACCTAATATCCTCAGCTCCTCCCCACCCCAGCTAATATCCTCAGCCCCTCCCCACCCCGACCTAATATCCTCAGCTCCTCCCCACCCCACCTAATATCCTCAGCTCCTCCCCAACCCACCTAATAGCCTCAGCTCCTCCCCACCCCACCTAATTTCCTCAGCTCCTCCCCACCTCACCTAATATCCTCAGCTCCTCCCACCCCACCTAATATCGTCAGCTCCTCCCCACCCCACCTAATATCCTCAGCTCCTCCCCAACCCACCTAATATCCTCAGCTCCTCCCCACCCCACCTAATATCCTCAGCTCCTCCCCACCCCACCTAATATCCTCAGCTCCTCCCCACCCCACCTAATATCCTCAGCTCCTCCCCACCCCACCTAATATCCTCAGCTCCTCCCCACCCCACCTAATATCCTCAGCTCCTCCCCACCCCACCTAATATCCTCAGCTCCTCCCACCCCACCTAATATCCTCAGCTCCTCCCCACCCCACCTAATATCCTCAGCTCCTCCCCACCCCACCTAATATCCTCAGCTCCTCCCCACCCCACCTAATATCCTCAGCTCCTCCCCACCTCACCTAATATCCTCAGCTCCTCCCCACCCCACCTAATATCCTCAGCTCCTCCCCACCCCACCTAATATCCTCAGCTCCTCCCCACCCCACCTAATATCCTCAGCTCCTCCCCACCCCACCTAATATCCTCAGCTCCTCCCACCCCACCTAATATCCTCAGCTCCTCCCCACCCCACCTAATATACTCAGCTCCTCCGCACACCACCTAATATCCTCAGCTCCTCCTGAACCCAGCTAATATCCTCAGCTACTCTCCACCTCACCTAATATCCTCAGCTCCTCCCCACCCCACCTAATATCCTCAGCTCCTCCCCACCCCACCTAATATCTCCAGCTCCTCCCCACCCCTCCTAAAATCCTCAGATCCTCCTCACCTCACCTAATATCCTCAGCTACTCCCCACCCCAACTAATAACCTCAGCTACTCCCCACCCCACCTAATATCCTCAGCTACTCTCCACCCCACCTAATATCCTCAGCTACTCCCCACCCCACCTAATATCCTCAGCTACTCCCCAACCTAGCTAATATCCTCAGCCCCTCCCCACCCTACCTCATATCCTCAGCTCCTCCCCACCCCACCTAATATCCTCAGCTCCTCCCCAACCCACCTAATATCCTCAGCTCCTCCCCACCACACCAACTATCCTCAGCTACTCCCAACCCCACCTAATATCCTCAGCTACTCCCCACCCCACCTAATGTCCTCAGCTCCTCCCCAACCCAACTATTATCCTCAGATCCTGCTCACCCCACCCAATATCCTCAGCTCCTCCCCACCACACCTAATATCCTCAGCTCCTCCCCACCCCACCTAATATCCTCAGATGCACCCCACCCCACCTTAAATCCTCAGCCGCTCCTCACCACACCTAACATCATCAGCTCCTTCCCACCCCACCTAATATCCTCAGCTCCTCCCCACCCCACCTAATATCCTCTGCTCCACTCCACCCCACCTAATATCCACACTACTCCCCACGCCACCTAATATCATCAGCTCCACCCCACCACATCTAATTTCCTCAGCTCCTCCCCACTTCACCTAATATCCTCAGCTCCCCACCCCACCTAATATCGTCAGCTCCTCCCCACCCCACCTAATATCCTCAGCTTCTCCTCACCCCACCTATAATCCTCAGCTTCTCCCCACCCCACCTAATATCCTCAGAACCTCCCGACCCCACCTAATATCCTCAGCTCCTCCCCACCCCACCTAATATCCTCAGCTCCTCCCCACCCCACCTAATATCCTCAGCTCCTCCCCACCCCACCTAATATCCTCAGCTCCTCCCCACCCCACCTAATATCCTCAGCTCCTCCCTGAACCCACCTAATATCCTCAGCTACTCCCACCTCACCTAATATCCTCAGCTCCTCCCCACCCCACCTAATATCCTCAGCTCCTCCCCACCCCACCTAATATCTCAGCTCCTCCCCACCCCACCTAATATCCTCAGCTCCTCCCCACCCCACCTAATATCCTCAGCTCCTCCCACCCCACCTAATATCCTCAGCTCCTCCCCACCCCACCTAATATCCTCAGCTCCTCCCCACCCCACCTAATATCCTCAGCTCCTCCCCACCCCACCTAATATCCTCAGCTCCTCCCACCCCACCTAATATCCTCAGCTCCTCCCACCCCACTAATATCCTCAGCTCCTCCCCACCCCACCTAATATCCTCAGCTCCTCCCCACCCCACCTAATATCCTCAGCTCCTCCCCACCCCACCTAATATCCTCAGCTCCTCCCCACCCCACCTAATATCCTCAGCTCCTCCCCACCCCACCTAATATCCTCAGCTCCTCCCCACCCCACCTAATATCCTCAGCTCCTCCCCACCCCACCTAATATCCTCAGCTCCTCCCCACCCCACCTAATATCCTCAGCTCCTCCCCACCCCACCTAATATCCTCAGCTCCTCCCCACCCCACCTAATATCCTCAGCTCCTCCCCACCCCACCTAATATCCTCAGCTCCTCCCCACCCCACCTAATATCCTCAGCTCCTCCCCACCCACCTAATATCCTCAGCTCCTCCCCACCCCACCTAATATCCTCAGCTCCTCCCCACCCCACCTAATATCCTCAGCTCCTCCCCACCCCACCTAATATCCTCAGCTCCTCCCCACCCCACCTAATATCCTCAGCTCCTCCCACCCACCTAATATCCTCAGCTACTCCCCACCCCACCTAATATCCTCAGCTACTCCCCACCCCAGCAAATATCCTCAGCCCCTCCCCACCCTACCTAATATCCTCAGCTCCTCCCCACCCCACCTAATATCCTCAGCTCCTCCCCAACCCACCTAATATCCTCAGCTCCTCCCCACCCCATCTAATTTCCTCAGCTCCTCCCCACCTCACCTAATATCCTCAGCTCCCCCACCCCACCTGATATCGTCAGCTCCTCCCCACCCCACCTAATATCCTCAGCTCCTCCCCAACCCACCTATAATCCTCTGCTTCTCCCCACCCCACCTATTATCCTCAGAACCTCCCGACCCCACCTAATATCCTCAGCTCCTCCCCACACCACCTAATATCCTCAGCTCCTCCCCACCCCACCTAATATCCTCAGCTCCTCCCCACCCCACCTAATATGCTCAGCTCCAACCTACCCCAACTAATAACCTCAGCTCCTCCCCACCCCACCTAATATACTCAGCTCCTCCGCACACCACCTAATATCCTCAGCTCCTCCCAACCCACCTAATATCCTCAGCTCCTCCCCACCCCACCTAATATCCTCAGCTCCTCCCCACCCCACCTAATATCCTCAGCTCCTCCCCACCCCACCTAATATCCTCAGCTCCTCCCCACCCCACCTAATATCCTCAGCTCCTCCCACCTCACCTAATATCCTCAGCTCCTCCCCACCCCACCTAATATCCTCAGCTCCTCCCCACCCCACCTAATATCCTCAGCTCCTCCCCACCCCACCTAATATCCTCAGCTCCTCCCCACCCCACCTAATATCCTCAGCTCCTCCCCACCCCACCTAATATCCTCAGCTCCTCCCCACCCCACCTAATATCCTCAGCTCCTCCCCACCCCACCTAATATCCTCAGCTCCTCCCCACCCCACCTAATATCCTCAGCTCCTCCCCACCCCACCTAATATCCTCAGCTCCTCCCCACCCCACCTAATATCCTCAGCTCCTCCCACCCCACCTAATATCCTCAGCTCCTCCCCACCCCACCTAATATCCTCAGCTCCTCCGCACACCACCTAATATCCTCAGCTCCTCCTGAACGCACCTAATATCCTCAGCTACTCTCCACCTCACCTAATATCCTCAGCTCCTCCCCACCCCACCTAATATCCGCAGCTCCTCCCCACCCCACCTAATATCTCCAGCTCCTCCCCACCCCTCCTAATATCCTCAGATCCTCCTCACCCCACCTAATATCGTCAGCTCCTCCCCACCCCACCTAATATCCTCAGCTCCTCCTCACCCCACCTATATCCTCAGCTCTCCCCACCCCACCTAATATCCTCAGAACCTCCCGACCCCACCTAATATCCTCAGCTCCTCCCCACACCACCTAATATCCTCAGCTCCATCCTACCCCAACTAATATCCTCAGCTCCATCCCACCCCACCTAATATACTCAGCTCCTCCCCACCCCACCTAATATCCTCAGCTCGTCCTGAACCCACCTAATATCCTCAGCTCCTCCCCACCCCACCTAATATCCTCAGCTCCTCCCCACCCCACCTAATATCCTCAGCTCCTCCCCACCCCACCTAATATCCTCAGCTCCTCCCCACCCCACCTAATATCCTCAGCTCCTCCCCACCCCACCTAATATCCTCAGCTCCTCCCCACCCCACCTAATATCCTCAGCTCCTCCCCACCCCACCTAATATCCTCAGCTCCTCCCCACCCCACCTAATATCCTCAGCTCCTCCCCACCCCACCTAATATCCTCAGCTCCTCCCCACCCCACCTAATATCCTCAGCTCCTCCCACCCCACCTAATATCCTCAGCTCCTCCCCACCCCACCTAATATCCTCAGCTCCTCCCCACCCCACCTAATATCCTCAGCTCCTCCCCACCCCACCTAATATCCTCAGCTCCTCCCCACCCCACCTAATATCCTCAGCTCCTCCCCACCCACCTAATATCCTCAGCTCCTCCCCACCCCACCTAATATCCTCAGCTCCTCCCCACCTCACCTAATATCCTCAGCTCCCCACCCCACCTGATATCGTCAGCTCCTCCCCACCCCACCTAATATCCTCAGCTCCTCCCCAAACCACCTAATATACTCAGCTCCTCCCCACCCCACCTAATATCCTCAGCTCGTCCTGAACCCACCTAATATCCCAGCTACTCTCCACCTCACCTAATATCCTCAGCTCCTCCCCACTCCACCTAATATCCTCAGCTCCTCCCACCCCAACTAATATCACCAGCTTCTCCCCACCCCACCTAATATCCTCAGATCATCCTCACCCCACCTAATATCCTCAGCTACATTCCCACCCCACTTAATATCCTCAGCTACTCCCCACCCCACCTAATATCCTCAGCTACTCCCCACCCCAGCTAATATCCTCAGCCCCTCCCCACCCCTACCTAATATCCTCAGCTCCTCCCCACCCCACCTAATATCCTCAGCTCCTCCCCAACCCACCTAATATCCTCAGCTCCTCCCCACCCCATCTAATTTCCTCAGCTCCTCCCCACCCCACCTAATATCCTCAGCTCCTCCCCACCCCACCTAATATCCTCAGCTCCTCCCCACCCCACCTAATATCCTCAGCTCCTCCCCACCCCACCTAATATCCTCAGCTCCTCCCCACCCCACCTAATATCCTCAGCTCCTCCCCACCCCACCTAATATCCTCAGCTCCTCCCCACCCCACCTAATATCCTCAGCTCCTCCCCACCCCACCTAATATCCTCAGCTCCTCCCCACCCCACCTAATATCCTCAGCTCCTCCCCACCCCACCTAATATCCTCAGCTCCTCCCCACCCCACCTAATATCCTCAGCTCCTCCCCACCCCACCTAATATCCTCAGCTCCTCCCCACCCCACCTAATATCCTCAGCTCCTCCCCACCCCACCTAATATCCTCAGCTCCTCCCCACCCCACCTAATATCCTCAGCTCCTCCCCACCCCACCTAATATCCTCAGCTCCTCCCCACCCCACCTAATATCCTCAGCTCCTCCCCACCCCACCTAATATCCTCAGCTCCTCCCCACCCCACCTAATATCCTCAGCTCCTCCCCACCCCACCTAATATCCTCAGCTCCTCCCCACCCCACCTAATATCCTCAGCTCCTCCCCACCCCACCTAATATCCTCAGCTCCTCCCCACCCCACCTAATATCCTCAGCTCCTCCCCACCCCACCTAATATCCTCAGCTCCTCCCCACCCCACCTAATATCCTCAGCTCCTCCCCGCCCCAACTAATATCCTCAGCTCCTCCACACCCCACCTAATATCCTCAGCTCCTCCCCACCCCACCTAATATCCTCAGCTCCTCCCACCCCACCTAATATCCTCAGCTCCTCCCCACCCCACCTAATATCCTCAGCTCCTCCCCACCCCACCTAATATCCTCAGCTCCTCCCCACCCCACCTAATATCCTCAGCTCCTCCCCACCCCACCTAATATCCTCAGCTCCTCCCCACCCCACCTAATATCCTCAGCTCCTCCCCACCCCACCTAATATCCTCAGCTCCTCCCCACCCCACCTAATATCCTCAGCTCCTCCTCACCCCACCTAATATCCTCAGCTCCTCCCCACCCCACCTAATATCCTCAGCTCCTCCTCACCCCACCTAATATCCTCAGCTCCTCCCCACCCCACCTAATATCCTCAGCACCTCCCGACCCCACCTAATATCCTCAGCTCCTCCCCACACCACCTAATATCCTCAGCTCCTCCCCACCCCACCTAATATCCTCAGCTCCTCCCACCCCACCTAATATCCTCAGCTCCTCCCCACCCCACCTAATATCCTCAGCTCGTCCCTGACCCCACCTAATATCCTCAGCTCCTCCCCACCTCACCTAATATCCTCAGCTCCTCCCCACCCCACCTAATATCCTCAGCTCCTCCACACCCCACCTAATATCCTCAGCTCCTCCCCACCCCACCTAATATCCTCAGCTCCTCCTCACCCCACCTAATATCCTCAGCTCCTCTCCACCTCACCTAATATCCTCAGCTCCTCCCCACCCCACCTAATATCCTCAGCTCCTCCCCACCCCACCTAATATCCTCAGCTCCTCCCCACCCCACCTAATATCCTCAGCTCCTCCCCACCCCACCTAATATCCTCAGCTCCTCCCACCCCACCTAATATCCTCAGCTCCTCCCCACCCCACCTAATATCCTCAGCTCCTCCCCACCCCAGCTAATATCCTCAGCTCCTCCCCACCCCACCTAATATCCTCAGCTCCTCCCCACCCCACCTAATATCCTCAGCTCCTCCCCACCCCACCTAATATCCTCAGCTCCTCCCCACCCCACCTAATATCCTCAGCTCCTCCCCACCTCACCTAATATCCTCAGCTCCTCCCACCCCACCTAATATCCTCAGCTCCTCCCCACCCCACCTAATATCCTCAGCTCCTCCCCAACCCACCTAATATCCTCAGCTCCTCCCCACCCCACCTAATATCCTCAGCTCCTCCCCACCCCACCTAATATCCTCAGCTCCTCCCCACCTCACCTAATATCCTCAGCTCCTCCCCACCCCACCTAATATCCTCAGCTCCTCCCCACCCCACCTAATATCCTCAGCTCCTCCCCACCCCACCTAATATCCTCAGCTCCTCCCCACCCCACCTAATATCCTCAGCTACTCCCACCCCACCTAATATCCTCAGCTCCTCCCCACCCCACCTAATATCCTCAGCTCCTCCCCACCCCACCTAATATCCTCAGCTCCTCCCCACCCACCTAATATCCTCAGCTCCTCCCACCCCACCTAATATCCTCAGCTCCTCCCCACCCCACCTAATATCCTCAGCTCCTCCCCACCCCACCTAATTTCCTCAGCTCCTCCCCACCTCACCTAATATCCTCAGCTCCTCCCCACCCCACCTAATATCGTCAGCTCCTCCCCACCCACCTAATATCCTCAGCTCCTCCCCACCCCACCTATATCCTCAGCTCTCCCCCACCCCACCTAATATCCTCAGAACCTCCCCACCCACCTAATATCCTCAGCTCCTCCCCACCCCACCTAATATCCTCAGCTCCTCCCCACCCACCTAATATCCTCAGCTCCTCCCCACCCCACCTAATATCCTCAGCTCCTCCCCACCCCACCTAATATCCTCAGCTCCTCCCCACCCCACCTAATATCCTCAGCTCCTCCCCACCCCACCTAATATCCTCAGCTCCTCCCCACCCCACCTAATATCCTCAGCTCCTCCCCACCCCACCTAATATCCTCAGCTCCTCCCCACCCCACCTAATATCCTCAGCTCCTCCCCACCCCACCTAATATCCTCAGCTCCTCCCCACCCCACCTAATATCCTCAGCTCCTCCCCACCCACCTAATATCCTCAGCTCCTCCCCACCCCACCTAATATCCTCAGCTCCTCCCCACCCCACCTAATATCCTCAGCTCCTCCCCACCCCACCTAATATCCTCAGCTCCTCCCCACCCCACCTAATATCCTCAGCTCCTCCCCACCCACCTAATATCCTCAGCTCCTCCCCACCCCACCTAATATCCTCAGCTCCTCCCACCCCACCTAATATCCTCAGCTCCTCCCCACCCCACCTAATATCCTCAGCTCCTCCCCACCCCACCTAATATCCTCAGCTCCTCCCCACCCCACCTAATATCCTCAGCTCCTCCCCACCCCACCTAATATCCTCAGCTCCTCCCCACCCCACCTAATATCCTCAGCTCCTCCCCACCCACCTAATATCCTCAGCTCCTCCCCACCCACCTAATATCCTCAGCTCCTCCCCACCCCACCTAATATCCTCAGCTCCTCCCCACCCCACCTAATATCCTCAGCTCCTCCCCACCCCACCTAATATCCTCAGCTCCTCCCCACCCCACCTAATATCCTCAGCTCCTCCCACCCCACCTAATATCCTCAGCTCCTCCCCACCCCACCTAATATCCTCAGCTCCTCCCCACCCACCTAATATCCTCAGCTCCTCCCCACCCCACCTAATATCCTCAGCTCCTCCCCACCCCACCTAATATCCTCAGCTCCTCCCCACCCCACCTAATATCCTCAGCTCCTCCCCACCCCACCTAATATCCTCAGCTCCTCCACACCCCACCTAATATCCTCAGCTCCTCCCCACCCCACCTAATATCCTCAGCTCCTCCCCACCCCACCTAATATCCTCAGCTCCTCCCCACCCACCTAATATCCTCAGCTCCTCCCCACCCCACCTAATATCCTCAGCTCCTCCCCACCCCACCTAATATCCTCAGCTCCTCCCCACCCCACCTAATATCCTCAGCTCCTCCCCACCCCACCTAATATCCTCAGCTCCTCCCACCCCACCTAATATCCTCAGCTCCTCCCCACCCCACCTAATATCCTCAGCTCCTCCCCACCCCACCTAATATCCTCAGCTCCTCCCCACCCCACCTAATATCCTCAGCTCCTCCCCACCCCACCTAATATCCTCAGCTCCTCCCCACCCCACCTAATATCCTCAGCTCCTCCCCACCCCACCTAATATCCTCAGCTCCTCCCCACCCCACCTAATATCCTCAGCTCCTCCCCACCCCACCTAATATCCTCAGCTCCTCCCCACCCCACCTAATATCCTCAGCTCCTCCCCACCCCACCTAATATCCTCAGCTCCTCCCCACCCCACCTAATATCCTCAGCTCCTCCCCACCCCACCTAATATCCTCAGCTCCTCCCCACCCCACCTAATATCCTCAGCTCCTCCCCACCCCACCTAATATCCTCAGCTCCTCCCCACCCCACCTAATATCCTCAGCTCCTCCCCACCCCACCTAATATCCTCAGCTCCTCCCCACCCCACCTAATATCCTCAGCTCCTCCCCACCCCACCTAATATCCTCAGCTCCTCCCCACCCCACCTAATATCCTCAGCTCCTCCCCACCCCACCTAATATCCTCAGCTCCTCCCCACCCCACCTAATATCCTCAGCTCCTCCCCACCCCACCTAATATCCTCAGCTCCTCCCCACCCCACCTAATATCCTCAGCTCCTCCGCCACCCACCTAATATCCTCAGCTCCTCACACCCCACCTAATATCCTCAGCTCCTCCCCAACCCAGCTAATATCCTCAGCTCCTCCCACCCCACCTAATATCCTCAGCTCCTCCCCACCCCACCTAATATCCTCAGCTCTCCACACCCCACTAATATCCTCAGCTCCTCCTGACCCCACCTAATATCCTCAGCTCCTCCCCACCCCACCTAATATCTCAGCTCCTCCCACCCCACTAATATCCTCAGCTCCTCCCCACCCCACCTAGTATCCTCAGCTCCTCCCCACCACACCTAATATCATCAGCTCCTCCCACCCCATCTAATATCCTCAGCTCCATCCAGCCCACCTAATATCCTCAGCTCCTCCCCACCCCACTAATATCCTCAGCTGCTCCCCACCCCACCTAATATCCTCAGCTCCTCCCCACCCCACCTAATATCCTCAGCTCCTCCCCACCCCATGTAATATCCTCAGCTCCTCCCCACCCCACCTAATATCCTCAGCTCCTCCCCACCCCACCTAATATCCTCAGCTCCTCCCCACCCCACCTAATATCCTCAGCTCCTCCCCACCCCACCTAATATCCTCAGCTCCTCCCCACCCCACCTAATATCCTCAGCTCCTCCCACCCCACCTAATATCCTCAGCTCCTCCCCACCCCACCTAATATCCTCAGCTCCTCCCCACCCCACCTAATATCCTCAGCTCCTCCCCACCCCACCTAATATCCTCAGCTCCTCCCACCCCACCTAATATCCTCAGCTCCTCCCCACCCCACCTAATATCCTCAGCTCCTCCCCACCCCACCTAATATCCTCAGCTCCTCCCCACCCCACCTAATATCCTCAGCTCCTCCCCACCCCACCTAATATCCTCAGCTCCTCCCCACCCCACCTAATATCCTCAGCTCCTCCCCACCCCACCTAATATCCTCAGCTCCTCCCCACCCCACCTAATATCCTCAGCTCCTCCCACCCCACCTAATATCCTCAGCTCCTCCCCACCCCACCTAATATCCTCAGCTCCTCCCACCCACCTAATATCCTCAGCTCCTCCCCACCCCACCTAATATCCTCAGCTCCTCCCCACCCCACCTAATATCCTCAGCTCCTCCCCACCCCACCTAATATCCTCAGCTCCTCCCCACCCCACCTAATATCCTCAGCTCCTCCCCACCCCACCTAATATCCTCAGCTCCTCCCACCCCACCTAATATCCTCAGCTCCTCCCCACCCCACCTAATATCCTCAGCTCCTCCCCACCCCACCTAATATCCTCAGCTCCTCCCCACCCCACCTAATATCCTCAGCTCCTCCCCACCCCACCTAATATCCTCAGCTCCTCCCCACCCCACCTAATATCCTCAGCTCCTCCCCACCCCACCTAATATCCTCAGCTCCTCCCCACCCCACCTAATATCCTCAGCTCCTCCCCACCCCACCTAATATCCTCAGCTCCTCCCCACCCCACCTAATATCCTCAGCTCCTCCCCACCCCACTAATATCCTCAGCTCCTCCCCACCCCACCTAATATCCTCAGCTCCTCCCGACCCCACCTAATATCCTCAGCTCCTCCCAACCCACCTAATGTCCTCAGCTCCTCCCACCCCACCTAATATCCTCAGCTCCTCCCAACCCACCTAATATCCTCAGCTCCACCCCACCACACCTAATATCCTCAGCTCCTCCCCACCCCACCTAATATCCTCAGCTCCTCCCCACCCCACCTAATATCCTCAGCTCCTCCCCACCCCACCTAATATCCTCAGCACCTCCCCACCCCACCTGATATCCTCAGCTCCTCCCCACCCCACCTAATATCCTCAGCTCCTCCCCACCCCACCTAATATCCTCAGCTCTCCCCACCCCACCTAATATCCTCAGCTCCTCCCCACCCCACCTAATATCCTCAGCTCCTCCCCACCCCACCTAATATCCTCAGCTCCTCCCCACCCCACCTAATATCCTCAGCTCCTCCCCACCCCACCTAATATCCTCAGCTCCTCCTCACCCCACCTAATATCCTCAGCTCCTCCCCACCCCACCTAATATCCTCAGCTCCTCCCCACCCCACCTAATATCCTCAGCTCCTCCCACCCCACCTAATATCCTCAGCTCCTCCCCACCCCACCTAATATCCTCAGCTCCTCCCCACCCCACCTAATATCCTCAGCTCCTCCCCACCCCACCTAATATCCTCAGCTCCTCCCCACCCCACCTAATATCCTCAGCTCCTCCCACCCCACCTAATATCCTCAGCTCCTCCCCACCCCACCTAATATCCTCAGCTCCTCCCCACCCCACCTAATATCCTCAGCTCCTCCCCACCCCACCTAATATCCTCAGCTCCTCCCACCCCACCTAATATCCTCAGCTCCTCCCACCCCACCTAATATCCTCAGCTCCTCCCCACCCCACCTAATATCCTCAGCTCCTCCCCACCCCAGCTAATATCCTCAGCTCCTCCCCACCCACCTAATATCCTCAGCTCCTCCCCACCCCACCTAATATCCTCAGCTCCTCCCCACCCCACCTAATATCCTCAGCTCCTCCCCACCCCACCTAATATCCTCAGCTCCTCCCCACCCCACCTAATATCCTCAGCTCCTCCCCACCCACCTAATATCCTCAGCTCCTCCCCACCCCACCTAATATCCTCAGCTCCTCCCCACCCCACCTAATATCCTCAGCTCCTCCCCACCCCACCTAATATCCTCAGCTCCTCCCCACCCCACCTAATATCCTCAGCTCCTCCCCACCCCACCTAATATCCTCAGCTCCTCCCCACCCCACCTAATATCCTCAGCTCCTCCCCACCCCACCTAATATCCTCAGCTCCTCCCCACCCCACCTAATATCCTCAGCTCCTCCCCACCCCACCTAATATCCTCAGCTCCTCCCCACCCCACCTAATATCCTCAGCTCCTCCCCACCCCACCTAATATCCTCAGCTCCTCCCCACCCCACCTAATATCCTCAGCTCCTCCGGAACCCACCTAATATCTCAGCTCCTCCCCACCCCACCTAATATCCTCAGCTCCTCCCCACCCCACCTAATATCCTCAGCTCCTCCCCACCCCACCTAATATCCTCAGCTCCTCCCACCCCACCTAATATCCTCAGCTCCTCCCACCCCACCTAATATCCTCAGCTCCTCCCCACCCCACCTAATATCCTCAGCTCCTCCCCACCCCAGCTAATATCCTCAGCTCCTCCCCACCCACCTAATATCCTCAGCTCCTCCCCACCCCACCTAATATCCTCAGCTCCTCCCCAACCCACCTAATATCCTCAGCTCCTCCCCACCCCACCTAATATCCTCAGCTCCTCCCCACCCCACCTAATATCCTCAGCTACTCCCCACCCCACCTAATATCCTCAGCTCCTCCCCACCCAACTAATATCCTCAGCTCCTCTCACCCCATCCAATATCCTCAGCTCCTCCCCACCCCACCTAATATCCTCAGCTCCTCACCACCACACCTAATATCCTCACCTCCTCCCCACCTCACCTAATATCCTCAGCTCCCCACCCCCACCTAATATCGTCAGCTCCTCCCCACCCCACCTAATATCCTCAGCTCCTAACCACCCCACCTATAATCCTCAACTTCACCCCACCCCAGCTAATATCTTCAGAACCTCCCCACCTCACCTAATATCCTCAGCTCCTCCCCACACCACCTAATATCCTCAGCTCCTCCCCACCCCACCTAATAACCTCAGCTCCTCCCCACCCCACCTAATATCCTCAGCTCCACCCCACCCCACCTAATATCCTCAGCTCCTCCCCACCCCACCTAATATCCACAGCTCTTCTCCACCCCACCTAATATCCACAGATCCTCCCCACCCCACCTAATATCCTCAGCTCCTCCCCACCCCAACTAATATCCTCAGCTCCTCCCCACCCCAACTAATATCCTCAGCTCCTCTTCACCCCACCTAATATCCTCAGCTACTCCCCACCCTACCTAATATACTCAGCTCCTCCCCTCCCCACCTAAAATCCTCAGCTCCTTCTGAACACAACTAATATACTCAGCTCCTCCCCACCACACCTAATATCCCCAGCTCATCCCCACCACACCTAATATCCTCAGCTCCTCCCCTCCACACCTAATATCGTCAGCTCCTCCTGAACATACCTAATATCCTCAGCTCCTCCTGAACCCACCTAATATCCTCAGCTCCTCCCCACCCGACCTAATATCATCAGCTCCTCGTGAACCCACCTAATATCCTCAGCTCCTCCCCACCCCAGCTAATATCCTCAGTTCCTCCCCACCCCACCTAATATCCTCAGCTCCTCCCCACCCCACCTAATATCCTCAGCTGCTCCACAAACCCACCTAATATCCTCAGCTCCTCCCCACCCCACCAAATATCCTCAGCTCCTCCCCACCCCACCTAATATTCTCAGCTCCTCCCCACCCCTTCTCATATCCTCAGCTCCTCCCCACCACACCTAATATCATCAGCCCCTCCCCACCCCATCTAATATCCTCAGCTCCAATCCAGACCACCGAATATCCAAGCTCCTCCCCACCCCATCTAATATCCTCAGCTCCTCCCCACCCCACCTAATATCCTCAGCTCCTCCCCACCCCACGTAATATCCTCAGCTCCTCCCCACCCCACCGAATATCCTCAGCTCCTCCTGAACCCACCTAATATCCTAAGCTCCTCCTGAACCCACCTAATGTCCTCAGCTCCTTCCACCCCACCTAATATTCTCAGCTCCTCCCCAACCCACCTAATATCCTCCGCTCCACCCCACCCCACCTAATATCCTCAGATCCTCCCCACCCCACCTAATATCCTCAGCTCCTCCCCACCCCACCTAATACTCTCAGCACCTCCCCACCTCACCTAATATCTTCAGCTCCTCCCCACCCCACCTAATATCCTCAGCACCTCCCCACCCCACCTGATATCCTCAGCTCCTCCCCACCCCACCTAATATTCTCAGCTCCTCCCCACCCCACCTAATATCCTCAGCTCCTCCCCACCCCACCTAATGCTCTCAGCACCTCCCCACCTCACCTAATATCCTCAGCTCCTCCCCACCCCACCTAATATCCTCAGCACCTCCCCACCCCACCTAATATCCTCAGCTCCTCCCCACCCCACCTAATATCCTCAGCTCCTCCCCACCCCACCTAATATCCTCAGCTCCTCCCCACCCCACCTAATATCCTCAGCTCCTCACCACCTCACTAATATCCTCAGCTCCAACCCAGACCACCGAATATCCTCAGCTCCTCCCCACCCCATATAATATCCTCAGCTGCTCCCCACCCAAGCTAATATCCTCAGCTCCTCCCCACCCCACCTAATATCCTCAGCTCTTCCCCACCCCACCTAATATCCTCAGCTCATCCCTACCCCACCTAATATCCTCAGCTCCTCCCCACCCCACGGAATATCCTCAGCTCCTCCTGAACCCACCTAATATCCTCAGCTCCTCCTTAACCCACCTAATATCCTCAGCTCCTCCCCACCCCACCTAATATCCTCAGCTCCTCCCCACCCCACCTAATATCCTCAGCTCCACCCCACCCCACCTAATATCCTCAGCTCCTCCCCATCCCACCTAATATCCTCAGCTCCTCCCCACCCCACCTAATACTCTCAGCACCTCCCCACCTCACCTAATATCCTTAGCTCCTCCGCACCCCATCTAATATCCTCAGCTCCTCCCGACCCCACCTAATATCCTCAGCACCTCCCCACCCCACCTAATATCCTCAGCTCCTCCCCACCCCACCTAATATCCTCAGCACCTCCCCACCCCACCTAATATCCTCAGCTCCTCCCCACCCCAGCTAATATCCTCAGCTCCTCCCCACCCCACCTACTATCCTCAGCTCCACCCCACCCCACCTAATATCCTCAGCTCCTCCCCACCTCACCTAATATCCTCAGCTCCTCCCTACCCCACCTAATATCCTTAGCTCCTCCCAATCAATGTTCCCACGAAGTTTTTTGTACTGAGCGGCCACGAACTCCTTTGAGCCACCTTTTTGTCCGCTGGCAAATTTTACAACATAAATTTTAGAGAATCTTTTAGAAAAGCAACGTTAATAACAACGACAGCAACAACAACCAGTTAAAATCATATACACAGTAATGAGACATTGCCACCCCACCATCTCAAATCATGAGACAATCAGCCAAGTTTCTGAAAGTTTAACATAACTTCCCTGATTTTGAAATCTATTCCTCTAGAAATGAACCCGTGCTTTATTTCCACTTTTATGGCTTTTTAACCTGCGTTGCTACTTCTGATGATTTGTGAATCTGTACCCCTTGATCCCTTTGTACCTTTACCCCATTTGGACTCTTAGGGGGAAAAATTCAGTTGGTTGCGCCTCCCGTTAGTGCCTTAAGAGGGCGCTAATGGGGCGCAAAGCAACTAGCGCCCGGGCGCAGCGATGTTTGCGCCGCTCGCGAAATTAACGACATTTTGCGGTGTCACTAAATACTACGGCCACGATCTCCTGCGCCGGCAGATCGTGACCTCAGTCGAGTGTGCAACGCCCTGGTGCGGATATTGAGTGGCGCCCCCTGCCTTACCGCCTGCCGCTAGCAACGACAGGTTGAGGGGAGCGTTTTGCAGTTAGGAAGGGACATTGGGGAGCGCTATTTAAAGGCGACCGCTTCCTGCCTTTTATTGTTGGTGACATTTTTGAACCACGCATTCTGAGAGACAGAGATAGAGAGAGACTTTTGGAGAGATTCAACGCTGTGTGAAGGAGTTTTGGGTACTGAGCAGCACTTGCAGGTTCGTTTTGATTTTCCCTTCCTTGTATCGATTTAGAAGAGACTGTGGGGGCTGCATTCTGAGCTCTTTCCCTGGTCCTCTCCATTGTTCTTTCCAGCAGATTTGATGTGCAGTTCTCTCCAGGCCGAGATTCAAGGCTGCAATGAGCAGGATGTGGATGGAGAGCAAGATCAACCCTCCCCTTTATGAACTGGCCCACGCCATTGTGTGTGTGTTCCATTGCTGACTGACATCACATGAGCTTCGCCAACGCTCTGAGGTAGCGACTCGCTCCTCGGCCTTTGCACCATAAGACAGGTGTGCAGCGCCTTATTGATCACTCCAATCACCTCCAGGGGCGATAAAAGTCAAGGTTGCATTCGGAAGCGATAATTAGCACCAGGCGCTAATCTTTGCAGCCGGCCGATAATTGCGCCCCAAACGGGGCGATACTGAATTTTCCCCCCTTATTTTACAAGGAGTAGCTGGGCTCCTTATTCGTGCTAACGAAATGCATCACCTCACACTTTCCCATATTGAAATTAATTTAACATTTTCATGCCCATTCTGCAAGTTTGTTTATGGTAGGATTAATTAAAAGCTTTTAGTTCGTCATGTACAAACTCTATTTAAATAAATCCTTGTCAGAAATGACTGGGATATAAAATATCTGCAGAATAATAAATTAACTGTTCAGAAACGTCACTCAGTTACACATCGACAAATAATCCAAAAGCCCAAGGTACGCTGAATGAGGCAGATCTATTCGTGCAATTTGTATTAATTTTAAGGTTTTCAACGTATTAGCAAATCCCTCATGTCACTATAGCAATGGCTGCACAAGCAGCAGGAGCAGCGGCTATCCTATGGCGCTGACGTGCTGTGGGTCCAGATATGTAATCAGAATATTAATCACAATGCAACCAGACAACCAACAAATATATTTCTTTAGTTCACAGTATTAAAAAGAATTGAACAAAAAATGGGTATCCGTATTTCCAACTTCAATCACTTCCATTAATAACCGTGGTCTTGTTGAACCAGCACACCCTCCATGTAACATGTCAGAAATGCAGCACTTATTCACAAGTGCAGAAAAACACACACACAATTTCCGTCACTGAATTAAATCATTTAGCAGGAAAAACTACGATTTAGCACAAATAAATATTCATCATTCTTCCTGGACAAGAGAACCAATCAGACTGACTTGGAATGTTTACTAATATGTTAACGTAAAGATGTTAATTTACAAATTTCGCTTCCAATGTTTATTCTCTCAAGCATGCTCCACAATATTAATCCCTGCTCTTGTCACGAAAAGTGTTGAATTATTTTAGGTACTTCCCAATTAAATAGCAGGAAACAAACTTCATTTTGCTCTCAGTTTTCAATCTCCTAATTCAAACATTTATACCAAATAGAAATTGTACATTATCAGTTTAATCAAAGTATTTTGTGTGTCTTTCTCAATAAACAAATAATGGTTTCTTCTAAAGTAGCTTCTTCCATTTTTCATACATCAGTACAGAGTTCTTGTTTCTATTAACACTCCACTAAACATTTAAGAGGAAATCTATATTTACATTATTTACATTATTCCTGGGACTTGTTCAGACTATAGAACGACAGACACAATGAAATCGTTCACAATAGCAAAATACAGCGGATGCTGGAATCTGAAATATAAACAGAAAATGCTGGAAATACTCAGCAGGTCAGGCAGCATCTGTGGAGAGCGAGAGAGAAACAAAGTTAACGTTTCAGGTCTGTGACCTTTCGTCCGAACTGGAAAAAGTTAGAGATGTAACAGATTTTAACCAGGTGCAGAGGGCGGGTTTAACCACTCCTGCCTTCCACCATATCACAGACCATCCCTTGTGTTCCTTCCTCCCCTCCCGCCTTACCCTGCCTCTGCACCTGGTTAAAATCTGTCACAACTCTAACATTGTCCAGTTCTGACGAAAGGTCACAGACCTGAAACGTTAACTCTGTTTCTCTCTCCACAGATGCTGACTGACCTGCTGAGTATTTCCAGCATTTTTTGTTTTTATATTATATAAAATAAAATGGTTTGTGTTTTTCTCCTTTTTTGGTTCTCTTTCTAAACGTCTTAATTATATTTTTAAAATGTCAATAAAAAGTAATATGTAACTCCTCCAAATCTATCCCTGCCTTCCCCTCCTGAACAGCATGGTTGCATGTTTGTGTGAAGCTACTCACTTCAGTCGATCGTTCAAAATCAAATATTGAGAAATTTAAATTATAAAAAGTTTTAAGCATTTCAGAGCCTCCTTAAAAGCGTTCGGACTTCAAGACCCACTTGAAACTTGTTTAGACGAAGGTAACATTGATTTATCCTTGTTTCTCCCAAAATCATACCAGAAAATTCGGGTGAAAAAAGAGTTTTTAACGTTAATTTTTTGTAAACAGTTAATTAAAAATCTTTAAATTCTTTCTAGTCTCATTGCAGCTTTGACAGAAGAAGTTGCTCCAAGTTTCTCTTTCCCTCTTCAATGCTGTCGCTAAACATGCAACAATAAAATAAAGTAAACTCTAACTCCAAACGGAGCTCAAATCAGAAAGTGAATAAAGTGATTAAACTTCCAATGAAGATGGTGAGGTTTTCTATCCCCAGTCTTGGCGATGAGCTGGGATCAGTTCTGGAGAATGTGTTTCCATTATTTCTGCTGCCGTTCCCTCCGTCTCTCACAGACTCGGAGGTACAAACGGGGGCACAATCTTTTTCCCCTCTCCCAATAACATTATAAAATAACCCTAATAAACGCTTTCAAAAAGGGGACAATATCTGGCAAAATTTAACTGGAACTTACTGCGGGACATTCAACATCACTTTCCCGTATTTTTTGCGGATTTAAGTAATTTACCGATTTTTTTAAAAATTCACGGAGGGCCTAAAACTTGTTTGCTTTCTCCTCCTTCCAGCAGCCCTTGTACATGTGCTGCACCTCCACCTGTGTTGTTGTGAGACCCGGCTCAGTCCCCGCGAGTGGATCACATGATCCTGGACCCTCAGCCCTCTCTCTCTCGCTGTGTGCCCCTCTCCCTGTCCCTCCCTCTGTTTCACTCTCTATCGCCCTCTATCCCTGTCTCTCTCTCTCAATCGCCCTCTAACCCAGTCTCTCTCTCGCTCTCTCTCCCTCGGTCCCCCTCTCTCTCTCTCTCTCTGTCCCTGTCTCTCTCTCTATCTCCCTCGCTGTCTCTCTCTCTCCCGCCCTCTATCCCTGTCTCTCTCTGAATCTCCCTCTGTCCCTGTCTCTCTCTCACTCTCCCTCTGTCCCTGTCTCTCTCTATCTCCCTCTATCCCTGTATCTCTCTCAATCTCCCTCTGTCCCTCTCTCTCTCATTCCCCCTTTCCCTCTCTCTCTCTCTCTCTCTATCTGTCTCTATCTCTCTCTCCGTCTGTCCCTGTCTCTCTATCTCCCTCTATCCCTGTCTCTCTCTCAATCTCCCTCTGTCCCTGTCTCTCTCTCAATCTCCCTCTGTCCCTGTCTCTCTCTCAATCTCCCTCTATCCCTGTCTCTCTCAATCTCCCTCTATCCCTGTCTCTCTCAATCTCCCTCTGTCCCTCTCTCTCTCTCTCTCTCTCTGTCTCTCTCTCTCTCTCCCCCTTTCCCTCTCTCTCTCTCTCTCTCTATCTGTCTCTATCTCTCTCTCCGTCTGTCCCTGTCTCTCTATCTCCCTCTATCCCTGTCTCTCTCAATCTCCCTCTGTCCCTGTCTCTCTCTCAATCTCCCTCTGTCCCTGTCTCTCTCTCAATCTCCCTCTATCCCTGTCTCTCTCAATCTCCCTCTATCCCTGTCTCTCTCAATCTCCCTCTGTCCCTGTCTCTCTCTCAATCTCCCTCTATCCCTCTCTCTCTCTCTCTCTCTCTCTCTCTCTGTGTCTATCTCTCTCTCCGTCTGTCCCTGTCTCTCTATCTCCCTCTTTCCCCGTCTCTCTCTCTCAATCTCCCTCTGTCCCTGTCTCTCTCGGTCTCTCTCTCTCCTTCTGTCCCTGTCTCTCTCTCAATCTCCCTCTGTCTCTGTCTCTCTCGGTTTCTCTCTCTCCTTCTGTCCCTGTCTCTCTCTCTCTCTCCCTCCAACCCTGTCTCTCTCTCTCTATCTCCCTCTGTCTCCGTCTCTCTCTCCCTATCTCTCTCTCTCTGTCTCTCTATCTCCCTCTAAACCTCGCTCTCTCTGTCTGTTCCTCTCTCTTTCTCCCCCTCTGTCCCTGTCTCTCTCTCTCTCACCCTCCGACTCTGTCTCTGTCTCTGTCTCTCGTGACTTCCCTCCGTCATTGTCTCTCTCTCTCTCTCCCCAATATCTCTCTCTCCCCAGTCTCCCTCTCCCTCCTACACTCTCACCCTCTCCCAGTCTCTCTCTCCCTAGTCTCTCACTCTCCCCAAGTCTCTCCTTCTTTCCCCAGTCTCTCTCACACCCCAAGTCTCTCCCTCCCTTGTCTCTCACTCTCCCCTAATCTCTCTTTCTCTCTCCCAATATCTCTCTTTCTCTCCCCAGTCTCTCTCTCTCTCCAGTCTCTCTCACTCTCTCCCCTGTCTCTCTCTGTCTCTCTCCATCTCCACCCGTCTCTCTGTCTCTCCCCAGATTCTCTCTCTCACAAGACTCTCTCTAACTTCCCCAGTCTCTCTCTCTCTCCCCACTCTCTCTCTCCCCACTCGCTCTCTCCCCCACTCTCTCTCCCCCCTTTCTCTAACCGCCCAGTCTCTCTCCCCGTCTCTGTCTCTCCCCGTCTCTCTCTCTCTCGCTCCCCAGTCTCTCTCCCTCTCCCACTCTCTCTCTCCCCAGTCTCTCTCTCATCCCCAGTCTCTCTATCACCCCAGTCTCTCTCGCTCCCCAGTCTTTCTCACTCCCTATTCTCTCTCTCTTTCTCTCTCTCTCAGTCTCTCTCGCCCCAACCTCTGTCTCTCCCCCTCTCTCTCCCTCTTCCCGTCTCTCTCTCCACAGTCTATCTCTCCCCAGTCTCTCTCTCTCCCCGTCCATCTCCCCCTCCCCGTCTCTCTCACCCCAGTCTCTCTCTATCTCTCTTCCCTCTCTCTCTCACCCCAATCTCTTTCTCTCCCCCAGTCTCTATCTCACCCCAGTCTCTCTCGCGTCCCAGTGTCTCTCTCTCCCCACTCTCTGTTCTCCCCAGCTCTCGCTCTCGCTCCCGCTCCCCAGTGTCTCTCTCTCTCCCTGTCTCTCCCTCCCCACTCATTTCTCCCAGTCTCTCTCTCACAACCAGTCTCTCTCTCACCCCAATCTCTCTCGCTCCCCAGTTCCTCTCTCTCTAGTCTCTCTCTCTCTCTTTCTCTCTCTTCGGCTATCTCTCTCCCCACTCTCTATCTCTCCCCCTCCGTCTCTCCCCGTCTACCTCTCCCCAGTCTCTCTCTCTCTTCCCCTCTCTCTATTCCAGTCTTTCTCTCGCTCCCCAGTCTCTCTCTCTCTCTTCCAGTCTCTCTCTCTCCCCCTCTCTCTTTTCCAGTCTCTCTTTCGCTCCCCAGTCTCTCTCTTCCAGTCTCTCTCTCGCTCCCCAGTCTATCTCTCTCTTCCAGTCTCTCTCTCGCTCCCCAGTCTCTCTCTGTCTCTTCCAGTCTCTCTCTCGCTTCCCAGTCTCTCTCTGTCTTCCAGTCTCTCTCTCGCTCCCCAGAATCTCTCTCTCACGAGTCTCTCTCTCTCTCTATTTCACTCTCCACGTCTCTCTATCTCACCATTCTCTTTCTCACCCCTCTATCTCTCTCACCCCCAGTCTCCCTCTCTCCCCAGTTTCTCACTCTCTCCCCCTCTCTCTCCTAGTCTCTCTCTCCCCGTCTCTCTCTATCCCCCTCTCTCTCTCCTAGTCTCTCTCTTTCCCAATCTCTCTCCCTGTTCTCTCTCTCTCCCCTCTCTCTCCCCCATCTCTCTCCCCAGTCTCTCTCTCTCTCCCCCTCTCTCTCTCCTAGTTTCTCTCTTTCCCAGTCTCTCTCCCTGTTCTCTCTCTCCCTTCACTCTCTCCCCCATCTCTCTCCCACTCTCCATCTCTCTCCCCAGTCTCCATCTCTCTCCCCCTCTCTCTCCTAGTCTCTCTCTCTCCCCAGTCTCCCTCTATATCTCGCCCGCTCTCTCATCTAGTCTCTGTCTCGCTCCCCAATCTCTCCCCCGTCTCACTCTCCCAGTCTCTCACTCTCTCTCTCCTCGTCTCTCTCTCCCCGTCTCTCTCTCCCCCCCCGTCTTTCGCTTTCTGCCCCACTCTCTCTCCCTCCAGTATCTCTTTCTCCCAGTCTCTCTCTCTCCCCACTATCTCTCTAAATCTCAGTCTCCCTCTCCCCAGTCTCTCTCTCATACTTTCTCTCTCTCCCAGTCTCTCTCTCTCGCAGTCTCTCTCTGCAGTCTCTCTCCCCAATTTCTCTCTCACCTTCGCTCTCGCTCTCGCAGTCTCTCTCGCAGTCTCTCTCTGCAGTCTCTCTCCCCAATTTCTCTCTCACCTTCGCTCTCGCTCTCGCAGTCTCTCCCGAGTCTCTCTCTCTCTCCCTCTCTCTCCCAGTCTCTCCCTCCCCAGTCTATCTCTAACACCTTCCTCTCTCTCCCTCAACAATCTCTCTCTCCCAGTCTCTCTCTCCCCCGTCTCTCTCTCCCATTCTCTCTCGCCCCGTCTCTCTCTCCCCAGTCTCTCTCTCTCCCCAGTCTCTCTTTCTCTTTCTCCAGTCTCTCTCTCCCTCTTCACCCACTCTCTCTCTCCCAGTCTTTCTCTCTCTTCCCACTCTTTCTCCCCAGTCTCTCTCTCTCTCTGCCCAGTCTCTTTCTCTCTCTCCCCAGTCTCTATCTCTCCTGTAATCTCTGTCTCTCTCCCCAGTCTCTCTTTCTCTTTCAACCCAGTCTCTCTCTCTCTTCCCAGTTGCTGTTTCCTCTACTCACTGTCTCTCCACCCAGTCTCACTCCCTGTCTCTCTCTCTTCCAGTCTGCCTCTCTCCCCACTATCTGTCTCTCTCCCCGTCTCTCTCATAATATGATTGAATTTTACATTCAGTTTGAGAGAGAGAAGTGTGGGTCCAAGATTAGTATTTTAAACTTAAATTAAGGCAATTATGATCTCATGAAAGCAGAGCTAGCTAAAGTGAACTGGCAAATTAGGTTAAGGGATAGGTCAATAGAGTTGCAGTGGCAGACATTTAAGGGGATATTTCAAAATACACATAATATATACATTCCAACAAGAGAGAAAAATTCCAATGGGAGGACCCACCATCCGTGGTTAACTAAAAAAGTTAAAGGTATTAAACTTAAAGAAAAACCATATAATTGCGCAAAGATGGGTGGCAGGTCAGAAGATTGGACAGAATATAAAAAACAGCAAAGAATGACTAAAAGATTAATAAGAGGAGAAAAATTAGAGTACGAGAGAAAGCTAGCTAGAAATATAAAAACAGATAGTAAGTGTTTCTATAGATATTTAAAAAGAAAAATTTTAACAAAGTGAGCATTGGTCCGAGAAAAAGAGAGTCTGGAGAATTAATAATGGAAAATAAGGAGACGGCAGTTGAATTGAACAGGTATTTTGCATCGGTCTTCACTATAGAGGATACAAGTAACATTCCAGAAACAGCTGTAAATCAGGAAATGGAAGGGAGGGAGGAATTCAGGAAAATTATTATCATCAGGGAAGTGGTACTGAGCAAATTGTTGGAGCTGCGGGCTGACAAGTCCCTGGGTCCTGATGAACTTCATTCTAGGGTCTTAAAATAAGTGGCTAGTGAGATAGTTGATGCGCTTGTTTTCATTTTCCAAAATTCCCTAGATTCGGGGAAGGTTCCATTAGATTGGATAATAGCGAATGTAACTCCTTTATTCAAAAAGGGAGAGAGACAGAAAGCAGAAAACTACAGGCCAGTTAGCTTAACATCTGCCCTAGGGAAGATTTTAGAAGCTATTATTAAAGACATTACAGCAGGGCAGTTCAAAAATTTCAAAGTAATCAGGCAGAGTCAACATGGTTTTATGAAAGGGAAATCATGTTTAACCAATTTATTGGAGTTCTTAGAGGAAGTAACATGTGTTGTGGTTAAAGGGGAACCGGTGGATTTACTGCACTTAGATTTCCAGAAGGCATTTGATAAGGTGCCACATCAAAGGTTATTGCGGAAAATAAAAGCTCATGTGTAGGAGGGAACATATTGGCATGGATAGAAGATTGGCTAGCTAACAGGAAACAGAGAGTAGGCATAAATGGGCCATTTTCTGATTGGCAAGATGTAACGAGTGGTTTGCCACAGGGATCAGTGCTGGGGCCTCAACTTTTTACAATTTATATACATGACTTGGATGAAGGGACCTAAGGTATGGTTGCTAAATTTGCTGATGACACAAAGATAGGTAGGAAAGTAAATTGTGAAGAGGCCATAAGGAGGCTCCAAAGGGATATAGATAGGTTAAGTGAGTGGGCAAAGATCTGTCAAACGGTGTATAATGTAAGAAAATGTGATGTTGTCCATTTTGGCAGGAAGAAAAAAAATAAACATATTATCTAAATGGTGAGAGATTGCAGAGCTCTGAGATGCAGAGGGATCTGGGTGTCCTAGTGCATGAATCGCAAAAGCTTAGTATGCAGGTACAGCAAGTAATTAGGAAAACTAATAAAATGTTATCGTTTATTGCGAGGGGATTTGAATACAAAAGTAGGGAGGTTATGCTTCAGTTATACAGGGCATTGGCGAGACCACATCTGGAGTACTGTGTACAGTATTGGTCTCCTTATTTAAGGAAGGATGTAAATGCGTTGGAAGGAGTTCAGAGAAGGTTTGCTAGACTAATACCTGGAATGGGCGGGTTGTCTTATGAGGAAGGGTTGGACAGGCTGGGCTTGTATCCGCTGGAGTTTAGAAGAGTAAGAGATGACTTGATTGAAACATATAAGATCCTGAGGGGTCTAGAAAGGGTGGATGTGGAGAGGATGTTTCCTCTATGGAGAATATAGAACTAAGAGTCACTGTTTAAAAATAAGGCGTCTCCCATTTAAGACAGAGATGAGGAGAATTTTTTTCTCACAGAGGGTCGTGAGTCTTTGGAACTCTCTTCCTCAGAGGGCGGTGGGAGCAGAGTTTTTAAATATTTTTAAGGCAGAGGTAGATAGATTCTTGATAAGCAAGGGGTGAAAAGTTATCGGGGTTAGGCAAGAATGTGGAGTTATCAGATCAGCCATGATCTTATTGAATGGCGGAGCAGGCTCGAAGGGCCGAGTGGCCAACTCCTGCTCCTAATTCGTAAGCTCGTATGAATGTCAAGGGGTGCTGGTTAGACTCTCGCTTGTTGGAGATAGTCATTGCCTGGCACTTCTGTGGTGCAAATGTTACTTGCCACTTATCAGCCCAATCCACCACGTCGTCCAGGTCTTGTTGCTTGTGGGCATGGACTGCTTCATTATCTGAGGAGTTGTGAATGTCACTGCACACTGTGGAATCATCAGAAAACATCCCCATTCCTGAACTTATGTTGGAAGGAAGGTTATTGATGAAGCAGCTGAAGATGATTGAGCCTAGGACACTGCCCTGAGGAATTCCAGCCACGATGCTCTGGAGTTGTGATGATTGACCTTCAACCATCACAACCATCTTCCGTTGTGCTAGGTATGATGACACCTTCCATCACTTTGCTGATGATTGAGAGTAGACTGATGAGGCGGTAATTGTCCGGATTGGATTTTTCCTGCTTTTTGTGGACAGGACATATCTGGGCAGTTTTCCACATTGTCGGATAGATGCCAGTGTTTTAGCTGTATTGGAACAGCTTGGCTAGAGGCGCGGCTAGTTCTGGAGTACAAGCCTTCAGCACGATAGCCGGGATGTTGTCGGGGCCCATAGCCTTTGCTGTATCCAGTGCGCTCAGCCGTTTCTTGATATCTCGTGGAATGAATCGAATGGGCTGAAGACTGGCTTCTGTGATTGTGGGGACGTCAGGAGGAGGCCGATATGCATCATCCACTCGGCACTTCTTGCTAAAGATGGTTGCAAACGCTTCAGCCTTGTCTTTTGCACTCACGTGCTGGACTCCACCATCATTGAGGATGGAAATATTCATGGTGCCTCCTCCTCCCGTAAGTTGTTTAATGTTCGACCACCATACTGCAATATGTGGGAGCTGATGGACACCATTGATGCTCACGGTGATCACATTTGCAGTAAGTTTTGGCTGCTCGAGGAACTCCGGCTCCGTGTTGATGAGCTGGAGTCCGAGCTTCAAACACTGCGACACATCAGGGAGGGGGAGAGTTACCTGGACTCTGTGTTCCAGGAAGTAGTCACAACAATTAGATTAACTAATTCAGATGTAGTCCGTGGTCAGGGACATGAGGGTGTGACTATGAGTGAGGCAGGTACGGGGATCCAGGAGGTCATGTTGGAGGAGCCGCAGCCCTTGCTCTTGTCCAACTGGTTCGAGATACTAACTCCCTGTGAGGACGGGAGCAGTGACTGCAGGGAGGATGAGCAACCTGACCACAGCACCGTGGAACGGGGGGCCATTCAAGTGGGGGGAGTAAAAAGAAATGTTGTAGTGGTGGGGGTTAGTATCATAAGGGGGATATATAGGGTTCTTTGCAGCCGAGAACGAGAGTCCCGAAGGTTGTGTTGCCTGCCCGATGCCAGGGTTAAGGATATCTCCTCTGGGCTGGAGCGAAACTTGGAGTGGGAGGGGGAGGATCCAGTTGTCGTGGTCCATGTTGGTACCAACGACATAGATAGGACAAGGAAAGAGGTTCTGCTGAGAGAGTATGAGCAGCTAGGAGCCAAATTAAAAAGCAGAACCAAAAGGGTAATAATTTTTGGATTACTACCTGAGCCACGAGCAAATTTGGCTAGGGTAAATATAATTAGAGAGTTAAATGCGTGGCTCAAAGACTGGTGTGGGAGAAATGGGTTTTGCTTCTTGGGACACTGGCACCAGTACTGGGACGGGAGAGAGCTGTTCCGTTGGGACGGACTTAGCTTGGCCAGTGCTGGGACTAGAATCCTGGCGAATCGAATAACTAGGGCTGTAGAGAGGGCTTTAAACTAATTAGTGGGGGGGAGGTTTCAAGAGAGCGAAGAATAATAATGTCAGCGGAAAAGGCAATAGAGCAAATTAGCAGTGGGGAAATTAAAAACCAGAGCGTGTCAGGAAGGGACAGAATATATAAAGATAAAGGTGATGTAGTAAAGTGGGTAAAAGCAGGAATAAATTGTCACAAAACATGTTTAAAAGTTCTTTATCTGAATGCACGCAGCATTTGTAACAAAATAGACGAGTTGACGGTACAAATAACTACACATGGGTATGATCTGGTGGCCATTACAGAAACATGGCTGCGAGGTGACCATGACTGAGAACTAAACATCCAGGGGGATTTGACTATTAGGAAGGACAGACAGGAAGGAAAGGGAGGTGGGGTGGCTATATTAATAAAGGATGGAATCACTGCAATAGTGAGAAATGATATTGGTTCAAAGGATCAGGATAGTGAAACAGTTTGGGTGGAGATAAGGAATAATAAGGGGAAAAAGTCACTAGTGGGCGAAGTCTATAGGCCTCCTAACAGTTGTAACTCTATTGGTCGGTGTATAAATCAGGAAATATTTGGGGCTTGTAATAAGGGAACAGCTATAATCATGGGAGATTTTAACTTTCATATTTACTGGATAAATATAATTGGGCAGGGCAGCCTTGAGGAAGAGTTCATAGAGTGCATTAGGGACGGGTTCCTTGAGCAGTATGTTACTGAACCAACCAGGGGGCAGGCAATCTTAGATCTGGTCCTGTGTAATGAGACAGGATTAATAAAAAATGTCTTAGTAAAGGATCCCCTTGGAATGAGTGAACATAACATGGTTGAATTCCAAATTCAGTTGGAGGGTGAGAGAGTTGGATCTCAAACCAGCGTACGAAGCTTAAATAAAGGAGACTATGAAGGTATGAGAGCAGAGCTGACTAAAGTGGACTGGGAAAATAGATTACAGTGTAAGACGGTAAAGGAGCAGTTGCGTACATTCAAGGAGGTATTTCACAACTTTCAAGAAAAATATATTCCACTGAGGAAAAAGGGGCGTAAAAGAAAAGACTAAGTAAAGTTATAAAGGATAGTATCCGACTGAAAACAAGGGCATATAAAGTAGCCAAATCTAGTGGGAGGATAGAAGATTGGGAAGCATTTAAAAGCCAGCAAAGAATAACTAAAAGATTAATTAAGAAGGGGAAGATAGATTATGAAAGTAAACTAGCAAAAACTATGAAAAAAAATAGCAAGAGTTTCTACAGTTATATAAAAAGAAAAAGGGTGGCTAAAGTTAATGTTGGTCCTTTAGAGGACGAGACCGGGAAATTAGTAGTGGGGAACACGGAGATGGCAAATACGCTGAACAAATATTTTGTATCAGTCTTTACAGCAGAGGATACTAAAAATATCCCAACACTGGACAAACGGGGGCTATAGGGGGAGGAGCTAAACACGATTAAAATCACTAAGGAGATGGTACTCGGTAAGATAATGGGACTTAAGGCGGATAAATCCCCTGGACCTGATGGCTTACATCCTAGGGTGTTGAGAGAAGCAGCGGTAGGGATTGCGGATGCATTGGTGGAAATTTTCCAAAACTCCCTGGATTCGGGAACGGTCCCAGCAGATTGGAAAACTGCTAATGTAACGCCCTTATTTAAAAAGGGAGGTAGACAAAAGGCTGGAAAGTATAGACCAGTTAGCCTAACATCTGTGGTCGGTAAAATGTTGGAGTCCATTATTAAGGAAGCAGTAACAGGACATTTGGATAAGCATAATTTAATCGGACAGAGTCAGCGTGGTTTTATGGAGGGGAAATCATGCTTGACAAATTTGCTTGAATTCTTTGAGGACGTAACAAACAGGGTGGATAAAGGAGAACCAGTGGACGTGGTGTATTTGGACTTCCAATAGGTGCCACACAAAATATTACTGCACAAGATAAAAAATCACGGGATTGGGGGTATTATACTGGCATGGGTGGAAGATTGGCTATCTAACAGAAAACAGAGAGTTGGGATAAATGGTTCATTCTCGGGTTGGCAATCAGTAACTAGTGGTGTTCCACAGGGGTCAGTGCTGGGACCCCAACTCTTTACAATCTATATTAACGATTTGGAGGAGGGGACCAAGTGCAACGTATCCACGTTTGCTGACGATACAAAGAAGGGAGGAAAAGCAGTGAGTGAGGAGGACATAAAAAACCTGCAAAAGGACATGAACAGGCTAAGTGAGTGGGCGGAAATTTGGCAGATGGAATATAATGTTGGAAAGTGTGAGGTTATGCACTTTGGCAGAAAAAATCAAAGAGCAAGTTATTATCTAAATGGAAAGAAAATGCAAAGTGCTGCAGTACAAAGGGATCTGGGGGTCCTGGTGCATGAAACACAGAAGGTTAGTATGCAGGTACAGCAGGTGATCAGGAAGGCCAATGGAATCTTGGCTTTTATTGCAAGGGGGATGGAGTATAAAAGCAGGGAAGTCTTGCTTCAGTTATACAAGTTAGTGGTTCGGCCATACCTTGAATACTGCGTACAGTTTTGGTTTCCATATTCAAGAAAAGATATACTTGCTCTAGAGGCAGTTCAGAGAAGGTTCACTCGGTTGATTCCGGAGATGAGGGGGTTGACTTATGAGGAAAGGTTGAGTAGGTTGGGCCACTACTCATTGGAATTCAGAAGAATGAGAGGCGATCTTATCGAAACATATAAGATTGTGAGAGGGCTTGATCGGGTTAAGGCGGGAGGATGTTTCCACTGATGGGTGAGACTAGAACTAGGGGGCATAACCTTAGAATAAAGGGCTGCCGTTTCAAAACTGAGATGAGGAGAAACTTCTTCACTCGGAGGGTAGAATTTGCTACCTCAGAGAGCTGTGGAAGCTGCGACATTAAATAAATTTAAAACAGAGATGGACAGTTTCCCAGCTGATAAGGGAATTAAGGGTTATGGGGAGTGGACGTGAGTCTAGGTTCGGATCAGCCATGATCCTATTGAATGGCGGAGCAGGCCCGAGGGGCCATATGGCCTACTCCTGCTCCTACTTCTTATGTTCATAACTGGATGTGGCAGGACTGCAGAGCTTTGATCAGATCCGTTGATTGTGGGATCGCTTAGCTCTGTCTATAGAATGCTGCCTCCGCTTTTTAGCATGCATGTAGTCCTGTGCTGCAGCTTCCCCATATTGGCACCTCATTTTTAGGTACGCCTGGTGCTGCTATTGGCATGGTCTTCTACAATTCTTATTGAACCAGGGTTGGTCCCCTGGCTTGATGGTAATGTTAGAGTGAAGGATATGCCAGGCCATGAGGTTACAGATTGTGGTTGGAATACAATTCTGCTGCTGCCCCACAGCACCTCATGGATGCCCAGTTTCGAGCTGCTAGATCTGTTCTGAATCATATCCCATTTAGCACGGTGGTAGTGCCAAACACGATGGAGGGTGTCCTCATGTGTGAAGACGGGACTTCGTCTCCACGATTGTCACTGCTACCAATATTGTCATGGACAGATGCATCCGTGACAGGTAGAATGGTGAGGACGAGGTCAAGTATGTTTTCCCCTCATGTTGGTTCTCTCACCACCTGTCGCAGGTCCAGACTGGCAGTTATGTCCTTCAGGACTCGGCCAGTAGTGGTGCTACCGAGCCATATCTTGGTGATGGACATTGAAGTTCCCCACCCAGAGTACATTGTGTGCCCTTGCTACTCTCAGTGCTTCTTCCAAGTGATGTTCAACATGGCGGAGTACTGATTGATCAGCTGAGGGAGGGCGGTAGGTGGTAATCAGCAGGAGGTTTCGCTTGCCCGGAGTCAATGATGAGGACTCCCAGGGCCAGTCCTTCCAGACTGTATACCACGGTGGGGCAGGACATACCCAGGGATGGTGATGGAGGAGTTTGGGACATTGGCTGAAAGGTATGATTCTGTGAGTATGACCATGTCAGGCTGTTGCTTGACTGGTCTGGGGGACACCTCTCCCAGTTTTGGCACAAGTCCCCAGATGTTGGTGAGGAGGACTTTGCAGGTCGAATGGGCTTGGTGTGCCATTGCCGTGTACGGAGCCAGTGCTGAGGTCGATGCCGGGTGGTTCGTCCAGTTTCATTCTTATTATTTTGTTCCGCAGCGGTAAGTTACAACTGAGGGCAGTTAAGAATCAATCACATTGCTGTGGGTCTGGAGTCACATATCGGCCAGACCAGGTAAGGACAGCAGATTTCCTTCCCTAAAAGACATTAATGAACCAGATGGGTTTTTACGACAATCCGATAGTTGTACTGATACTAGCTGTTTATTCCAGATTTATTTAATTAACTGAATTTAAATTCCCCAGCTGCCGTGGTGGGATTTGAACTCATTAGTCCATGTCTTTGGAATACTAGCCCAGTGACATTACCACTACGCTACCGTTCCCGGTATCAGTAGAGCCGCACTGTGTAACTCAGTGAGGACATTGCAGTCCCTGGAGTGGAACGGAGAGACTCCGCAGGAGGTTGACAGCATTCTGGGGAGTGCCTCTCTTTGGGTTGAATTATAATGAGGCGGCCAAAGCTGCAGCTCGTGTTCGAACTGTGGCCGAACCAAAGCCTTGCCCAAATGCATTATAACTTGTTGCTGTTGCGCTCAATGTCCCTCTCTGTTAAGCTCCAATCCCTGCTGCTTTTATTATGGATTTACTCTCTGTACCCGTACTGTCAGGGAATTAAGTCTTTAACTCCCGAGATCTGGCTGTTCATCCTCGCCTTTCATTCCATTCAGACCTTGTTCCCATCCCTTGTTATTCACACCGGAATCTGAGGGTAGCTCACCTGTAAACAACGAGTTACTGATTCAAACTGGTGACATGTTCTCAATGAGTTGGAACAATATGTGTCCAGGAACTAAGACGGCACTCACCAAATATGCTTTAGAAGGACCTGCAAAGGTTCAGCAGAACACCGACTTTACACCATTTGGAAGACTGATTGAGACCAGAATATCAATATTGTTGCTCCTCATTCTTTAGTCACAAGAACAACCTTCATTTTTCAACAATACATTTTCATTTTCAGTAACTATCCTTAAACAGAGATGCAGAACATCACTTTGACAACTCAAGTTCCTCCTGCCTCCATCATTAGAGCACTTATCAGCAGACAGGTCAGGGTTCAATTGGGGCAGTAGACAATGGGATCTGATGGGGAGAGCGAGCCTGCAATATTCTTAACAAACTTCCAGAACAGTTACAAATACCTACCATTAAAAGACTCCTGACTGTTGCAAATGTGAGGTCATTCACATTGGACATAAAAAGGATAAAAGAGGATAGTACTTTCTAAATGGTGGAAAGCTAGAAACAATGGAGGGCCAGAGACTTGGGGATCTGGTCCATGCACATAGATCAGTAAAACAGAAATAATGTAAAAGGCTAATGGAATGTTGGCCTTTATATCTAGAAGACTATAATACAAGGGGGTCGAAGTAAGGCTACAACTGTACAAAGCCCTAGTCAACCCATAGACGCATAGAAGATAGGAGCAGGAGTAGGCCATTCAGCCCCTCGAGCCTGCTCCGCCATTTAATGAGATCGTGGCTTTTCATCCAAATTCAGTACCCTGTCCCTGCTTTCACCCCATATCCCGTGATCCCTTTAGCCTTAAGAAATATATCTATCTCCTTCTTGAATATATTTAATGAATTGGCCTCAACTGCCTTCTGTGGTATGGAATTCCAAAGGTTCATCACTCTCTGGGAGAAGAAATGCCTCCTCATCTCAGTCCTAAACGGCTTACCCCTTATCCTTAGACTGTGACCTCTGGATCTGGACTCCCCTGCCATCGGGAACATCCTTTCTGCATCTAGTCTGTCTAGTCCTGTTAGAATTTTATGAGTTTCAATGAGATCCCCTCTCATTCTTCTAAACTCTAGCGAATATAAGCCTAATCGAGCCAATCTCACTTCATACGTCATTCCTGCCATCCCAGGTATCAGTCTGGTAAATCTTCGCTGAAATCCCTCCATGGCAAGAACATCCTTCCTCAGATAAGGCGAACAAAACTGCACACAATACTCAAGGTGTGGTCTCACCAAGGCGCAGTACAACTGCATGAAGACATCCTTGCTCCTGTACTCAAATCCTCTCGCTATCAAGGCCAACATACCATTTGCCTTCTTAACCGCCTGCTGCATCTGCATGCTTACCCTCAGCGACTGATGCACAAAGACTCCCAGATCTCGTTGCACTTCCCCTTTTCCCAATCTATTGCCGTTCAGATAATAATCTGTCTTCCTGTTTTTGCAAACAAAGTGGATAACCTCGCATTTATCCACATTATACTGCATCTGACCAATCACCCAACCTATCCAAAACATACTGGAGTTTCTCTGCATCCTCCTCACAGCACACGCGCCCATTCAGCTTTGTGTCGTCTGCAAACTTAGAGATATTACATCTAGTTCCCTCGTCTAGATCATTAATATGTATTGTGAATAGCTGGGGTCCTAGCACCGATCCCTGCGGTACCCCACTAATCACTGCCTGCCACTCGGAAAAAGACCCATTTATTCAAACTCTTTGCTTCCTGTCTGCCAACCAGTTCCCAATCCAAATCAGAACCTTACCCCCAATCCCATGTGCTTCAACTTTGCACACTAATCTCGTATGCGGGACCTTATCGAAAGTCTTCAGAAAGTCCAAATACACCACATCCACTGGTTCTCCCTTATCTATTCTACCAGTTACATCCTCAAAAAATTCCAGAAGTTTAATCAGGCATGATTTACCTTTTGTAAATCCATGTTGACTTTGTCCGATCCTGTCACTGTTTTCCAAGTGCTCTGCTATTACATCTTTTATATTGGACTCTATCATTTTTCCCACGATGTCAGGCTTACCCGTCTATAATTCCCCGTTTTTTCTCTACCACCTTTTTTAAATAGCGGGGTCACATTAGCTAACCTCCTATCCATGGGAACTGTTCCAGAGTCTATCGAATTTTGAAAGATGACCAGCAATGCATCTACTATGAATGATGCCCCAGGATATGGGCACGGAGGGAGGGTGAAAAGAAGCAAATAAAATCAAGAATAATATTAATAACATATGTTGTTTACTTTTGTAAATGAAATGTCTGCATTCTGTGATTTGAGTGAAGCGGAATAAAATGAATGGAAAGATCCCACAGCAGCTTTTGCTCTGTAAACACTCGACAAACATTCCCCAATAGAGCCCAGTCCAGAAAAACAGCAATTAAATTATTCTGAAAATAATAAAATAAATATAACATATATATACTTTGTTTTTACAAAAGTCTTGCCTTGTCTTAGTTTTATTGGGAATTAATGGGCGAGTAAGATCCCACAGCAGGATATGCTCTGACATATCCCACAAATATTCCCCGATAAAGTCAAGTCCAGAAAAAAATCAAATGGCTTTTTGTATATATGTAGCTTTGATTTTTACAAATCTTGCAAGAAAGGCAAAGTAAGATCCCACAGCAGTGCGGTCTGGAATGAAATCAGTATGATCTAATGGTGTATACTTTGTTTTTTCAGACAAGAGATGCAGTACCAATGCACACGGCAGATAAATTGAACACCGACAAGCCCTGCATACACACCAGCTTTTGCTCTCTGTCTCTCTCTCTCACACACACAAACACAGGCCAGTCTGCAAAATTGCCACACAATGCTGTCAGCAATGAAATAAAGTTGTTTGGCAGTTTAATAGTAAAAAAAACACTTTCCCTTATCTTATGTGGATCAGTCAAGAATGAAATCAATAGGGTTTAATACAACAACAGCAGTTAATAAGACAGCAGTCCACATCTCACACAAACACCAGCTTTTGCTCTCTCCTTCTCTCTCTCTCACTCACACACAAAAACACACACCCTGGCCAGCCTTCAGAGGGATGAATGCCGTGTTGGAAAATTAAAACCAAAAATACTCTTTTCTGTATCTTAACTTTTAACTTTGTGGCCTACAGAAACAGGCTTTCTATTCTGCACCTTGCCTTGTGATTTCATGTCTCGCTCTCTCACTGGCCATCTGTCTGTCTGTCTCTCACTCACATACTCTCCCTCCCATCCACAGTGACATGACACACAGACTCTGCAATTTGCAGACACACAGACACCCACGCACATACAGACACACTCACATAGTCTCTGCAATTTGCAGAAACTCACACACATGCATGCATTCTGAAAGGGTGCAGCCTGGAGTGTCAGTTTTTGATGATGTCACTTCCTGGTTGTGCAGCCATGTTTGATGAGGACAATCCAACAGGAAGAAGTGAAGCCGAGGCCCCAGAAATCTGGGTCCCCGAGAGGAAATGAAAGCCCGGAGGGTTAAAAGAAGTAAATACAATCAGGAATAAATAATAATATATATACTTTACTTCTGTTAATTAAATGTCTGCCTGTCTGTGGTTTCCCTGGAGTGTAGTAAAATGAATGGAAAGATCCCACAGCAGCTTTTGCTCTGAAAACATCCCAAGCACATTTCCCAATAAAGCCAAGTCCAGAAAAAATCAAATGGATTATTCTGAAAATCATTAATAAAATATAATATATACATTTTCTTTAACAAATTTCTTGTCTTGTTTGAGTTAGGCTGAAGGGGAGAGTAAGCTCCCACAGCAGGATGTGCCATGAAACACTCCACAAACATTCCACTATAAAGTCCAGTCCAGTAAAATATCAAATGACTTGATGTATATATGTAGATTTGCTTTTTACAAAATTCTTGTAAGAAAGGCAAAGTAAGATCCCACAACAGCGCAGTCTGGAATGAAATCAGTAAGATCTAATGGTAAATACTTTCAGTTGTTTTCAGACATGAAATACAATACCAATGCACATGGCAGATAACTTGAACACAGACAAGCCCTGCATATACACCAGCTTTTGCTGTCTCTCTCTCTCTCTGTCACACACACACACACACACACAGCCAGCCTGCAAAATTGCCACAAATCACTGTCAGCAATGAAAGAAAGTTGATTTCTTTCAGAGGCGGCGGACCTGGGTGGAGCAACAGCGGCGAGGCGGAGCTGAGAAAAGGCGGCAGCGACCAGGTAGGCTTACCAATCTGAGCCCCGAGAGCGGGAGAGAGAGAAGCAGAAAATAATCAAAGTGTGACGTCACCAGAAAGCAGGTAAGTGATTGGTTGGTGAGTATTTCTCTTTTTCTCCTTTTTTCCAAACTTAAATTCTGTGGTTTATAGTTTCTGGAGTCTCTGTGGTGTAGCGGGTACTGCTGTAAAGCAAGGGCCCTTGAGTATATCATTTAATTGAAGTGAAATTGTTGGGATCAATTAGTTTAATTTTAATTAATTAATTAAAGGGTAAGTCATGGCAGCAGAGCTCGGTGCCGTGATATGCTCCTCCTGCAATATGTGGGAAAACAGGGACACTTCCTGTGTCCCTGTCGACCATGTGTGTGGGAAATGTAACCAGCTGCAGCTACTGACGGTCCGCACTGCAGCGCTGGAGCTGCGGATGGATGCATATTGGAGCATTCGCGACGCTGAGAACGTCGTGCATAACCCGTTTAGCGAGTTGGTCACACCGCAGGTAAAGGGTGTACAGGCAGGAAGTGAATGGGTGACCACCAGGCAGAGTAAGAGGTGCAGGCAGGTAGTGCAGGGGTCCCCTGTGGCCATCCCCCTCTCAAACAGATATACCACTTTGGATGCTGTTGGGGGGGATGACTTATCAGGGGAAGGCGGCAGCAGCCAACTTCCTGGCACCATGGGTGGCTCTGCTGCACAGGCTGGGAGGAAAAAGTGTGGAAGAGCTATAGTGATAGGGGATTCAATTGTAAGGGGAATAGATAGGCGTTTCTGCGGCCGCAATCGAGACTCCAGGATGGTGTGTTGCCTCCCTGGTGCAAGGGTCAAGGACGTCTCGGAGCGGCTACAGAACACTTTGGAGGGGGAGGGCGAACAGCCAGTTGTCGTGGTGCACATAGGCATCAACGATATAGGTAAAAAACGGGATGAGGTCCTAAAAGCAGAATATAGGGAGTTAGGAGGTAAATTAAAAAAGAGGACCTCAAAGGTAGTAATCTCAGGATTGCGACCAGTGCCACGTGCTAGTCAGAGTAGAAATAGGAGGCTATTTCAAATGAATACGTGGCTAGAAGAATCGTGCAAGGGGGAGGGATTCAAATTCCTTGGACATTGGAACCGGTTCTGGGGGAGGTGGGACCAGTACAAACGGGACGGTCTGCACCTGGGCAGGGCTGGGACCGATGTCCTCGGGGGAGTGTTTGCTAGTGCTGTTGGGGAGGGTTTAAACTAAAGTGGCAGGGGGTTGGGAACCTGAGCAGGGAGACAGAGGAAAGGGAAATAAGGATAAAAGCTAAAGACAGGAAGGAGAAAAACAAAAGTAGAAGGCAAAGAACTCAACGGTTTAAATCAAACATGGTCACAGTAAATAATAATTCATATAGGTCTGAGAGCGTTAAAAAAAGAAGCCTGAAGGCTTTGTGTCTTAATGCAAGCAGCATTCGGAACAAGGTAGATGAATTAGCTGCGCAAATAGAGGTAAATGAATACGATTTGATTGGGATTACAGAAACATGGCTCCAGGGTGGCCAAGGCTGGGAACTCAACATCCAGGGTTATTCAATATTTAGGAAAGTTAGGCAAAAAAGAAAGGAAGGTGGGGTAGCATTGCTGGTTAAAGAGGGGATTAACACAATTGAAAGGAAGGATATTAGCTCTGATGATGTGGAATCTGTATGGGTAGAACTGAGAAATAACAAGGGGCAGAAAACGTTAGTGGGAGTGGTATATAGACCTCCAAACTGTAATACGGAGGTTGGGGACGGCATTAAAAGGGAAATTAGAGAAGCATGCAGTAAGGGCACAGCAGTCATCATGGGTGACTTTAATTTACATATAGATTGGGCTAACCAAATTAGTAAAATTACTGTGGAGGAGAAATTCCACGAATGTTTACGAGATGGTTTTCTGGAACAATATGTCGAGGAACCAACCAGAGATCAGGCCATCTTAGGCTGGGTATTATGCAACGACAAAGGATTAATTAGCAATCTTGTTGTACGAGGCCCCTTGGGTGAGAGTGATCATAATATGATAGAATTCTTCATTTGGATGGAGAGTGAAGTAGCTGAATCAGAGACTAGGGTCCTGAATTTAAATAAAGGAAACTACGATGGTATGAGGCGCGAATTGGGTAGGATTGATTGGGGAATGTCACTCAAGGGGTTGACGGTGGATAGGCAATGGCAAACATTCAAAGACTGCATGGATGAACTACAGAATTTGTACATCCCAGTGTGGCATAAGAATAAAACAAAAAGGGTGACTCAACCGTGGCTAACAAGGGAAATTAGGGATAGCATAAGAGCCAAGGAGAGGGCATATAAATTGGCCAGAAAAAGCGGTAGCCCTGAGGATTGGGAGCAGTTTAGGATTCAACAAAGGAGGACAAAGGGATTAATTAAGAAGGGTAAAATAGAATATGAAAGTAAGCTTGCAGGGAACATAAAAACTGACTGTAAGAGATTTTATAGATATGTGAAGAGAAAAAGATTAGTGAAATCAAGTGTAGGTCCCTTGCAGTCAGAAGCGGGGGAAGTTATAATGGGGAACAAAGAAATGGCAGCCCAATTAAATGCATATTTTGGTTCTGTCTTCACAAAGGAGGACACAAATAAACTCCCAGAGATGTTGGAGAACATACGGTCTGATGAAAGGGAGGAACTGAAAGAAATCAGTATTTGCAGGGAATTGGTGTTGGGGAAATTGACGGTATTGAAGGCCGATAAATCCCCAGGGCCTGATAATCCACATCCTAGGGTACTTAAGGAAGTGGTCCTAGAAATAGTAGATGCATTGCTGATCATCTTCCAACATTCGATGGAATCTGGAACTGTACCCATGGATTGGAGGGTAGCTAATGTTACCCCACTATTCAAAAAGTATGGTAGAGAGAAAGCGGGAAATTACAGACCGGTAAGCCTGACATCGGTAGTGGGGGAAATGCTAGAGTCCAGTATAAATGATGTAATAGCTGAGCATTTGAAAAACAGTGACAGGATCGGACAAAGTCAACATGGATTTACAAAAGGTAAATCGAGCTTGACTAATCTACTGGAATTTTTTGAGGATGTAACTGGGAAAATAGATAAGGGAGAACCAGTAGATGTGGTGTATTTGGACATTCAAAAGGCTTTCGATAAGGTCCCGCATAAGAGATTAACGGGTAAAGTTAAGGCACATGGGATTGGGGGCAAGGTATTGACTTGGATAGAGAACTGTTTGGCGGACAGAAAGCAGAGAGGAGGAATTAATGGGTCTTTTTCCGAGTGGCAAGCAGTGACGAGTGGGGTACCGCAGGGATCGGTCCTTGGACCCCAGCTGTTCACAATATACATTAATGATCTAGATAAGGGAATTAAATATAATATCTCCAAGTTTGCAGATGACACAAAGCTGGGTGGGAGTGTGTGCAGCGAGGAGGATAGTGAGAAACTCCAGGATAATCTGGACAGGTTGGGTGAGTGGGCAGAAGCGTGGCAGATGCAATATAACGTGGATAAGTGCGAGGTTATCCACTTTGGTGTCAAAAACAGAAAGGCAGACTATTATCTGAATGGCAATAGATTGGGAGAAGGGAAAGGGCAACGAGACCTGGGTGTCCTTGTGCACCAGTCGCTGAAAGTAAGCATGCAGGTGCAGCAGGCGGTGAAGAAGGCAAATGGTATGTTGACCTTCAAAGCGAAAGGGTTTGAGTATAGGAACAGGGATGTCCTGCTGCAGTTGTACAGGGCCTTGGTGAGACCACACCTTGTGTACTGTGTGCAGTTTTGTTCGCCTTATCTGAGGAAGGATGTTCTTGCCATGGAAGGAGTTCAGCGAAGATTCACAAGGCTGATACCTGGGATGGCAGGAATGACATATGAGGAGAGATTGGGTCGATTGGGCTTATACTCACTGGAGTATAGAAGATTGAGAGGGGATCTCATCGAAACATATAAAATTCTGACAGGTCTGGACAAACTAGATGCAGGAAGAATGTTCCCGATGGTCGGAGAGTCCAGAACCAGGGGTCATAATTTAGGACAGAAAAGAGGATGAATTTCTTCACCCAGAGAGTGATGAACCTGTGGAATTCGCTACCACAGAAGGTAGTTGAGGCGAGGTCATTAAATATATTCAAGGATGAGTTAGATATATTTCTTAAAGCTAAAGGTATCAAGGGATATGGGGAGAAGGCAGGTACAGGGTACTGAGTTTAGATGATCAGCCATGATCTCATCGAATGGCGGAGCAGGCTCGAGGGGCCGAATGGCCTACTCCTGCTCCTATCTTCTATGTTTCCATGTTTCTATGAAAGAAGAAGTATTAAGGGGTTTATCAGCTTTAAAAGTGGATAAATCCCCATGCTCGGATGAAATGTATCCCAGGCTGTAAAGCGAAGCAAAAGAGGAAATAGCAGAGGGCCTGATCTTCGTGTTCCAATCCTCGCTGGCTTCAGGTGTGAAGCCGAAGGACTGGAGGACTGTTAACGTGTAACCTTTGTTTAAAAAGGGAAAACAGGATAGACCGAGTAATTACAGTCCAGTCAGCCGAACCACGGTGGTGGGAAAATTATTGGAAAGAATTCTGAAGGACAGGATCAATCTTCATTTAGAAAGACACGGATTTGTTAAGGGATGATCATGTCTGAAAAATTTGATTGAATTTTTTGAGGAGGTAACAAGGAGGGTAGATGAGGGTAGTGCATTTGATGCAGTGTATATGGACTTTAGCAATGCTTTTGATAAGATTCCACATGGCAGACTGATCACGAAGTTAAAAGCCCATGAGATCAAGGGCAAAGTATCAAGTTGGACTCAAAACTGTCACGGAGGCAGCAAGCAGAGGTTAATGGTTGATGGGTGTTTTTGTGACTGGAAGGCTGTTTCCAGTGGGGTTCTGCAGGGCTCAATGCTAGGGCCATTTCTTTTGGTTGTATATATCAATGATCTAGACTTGAATATAAGGGGTATGATTAAGAATTTTGAAGATGATACTAAAACCGGCTGTGTGGTTGATGCTGAAGAAGGAAGCTGTAAACTGCTGGAAGATATCGATAAATTAGTCAGGTGGGCAGAACATTGGCAAATTGTATTCAATCCGGAGAAGTGTGAGGTAATACATTTGGGGAGGGCTAACAAGGAAAGTGAATACACAGAAAATGGTAGAACACTGAGTAGTGTAGAGTAACAAAGGGACCTTGGATTGCATGTCCACAGATCCCTGAAGGTAGCAGGCCAGGTAGATAAGGTGGGTAAGGAGGCATACGGAATGCTTGCCTTTAGTAGCCGTGGCATAGAATACAAGAGCAGGGGGATTATGCTTCAACTGTATAAAACACTAGTTAGGCCTCAGCTAGAGTACTGCGTGCAGTTCTGGTCACCACATTACAGGAAAGATGTGATTGCACTAGGGGGTAGAGAGGCGATTTACAATGATGTTGCTGGGAGTAGAGAGTCTTAGCTATGAGGAAAGACTGGAACAGAGGAGGCTGAGTGGGAGACCATATTGAGGTGTATAAAATTATGAGGGTTATAGATAAAGTGGTTAGAAAGGACCTATTTCCCTCAGCAGAGGGGTCAAAAACCAATGGGCACAGATTTAAAGTAATTGGTTGTAGGTTTAAAGGGGAATTGAGGGGAAATTTCTTCACCCAGATGATTGTGGTGTCTGGAACTCACTGCCTGAAAGGATGGTAGAGGCAGAAACCTTAACCACATTTAAAAAGTACTTGGATTTGCACTTGGGATGCTGTAACCTGCAGGGCTACGGACCAAGAGCGGATAAGTGGGATTAGGCTGGATGGTTCTTTGTTGGCCGGCACGGACACGATGGGCCGAAATGCCTTCCTTCGTGTTGTAACTTTCTTTGATTCTATGATTCTATGCTCGACCTGTGCAGAGTGAGCTGCCCTCTCTCAACCGTGTGTTACTGAGCACTACACACACAGAGCCGGAAGATCCCAGGTTCCATCCCCGGCCTGTGCACAATAAGCTGACCTCTCTCATCCGGTGTGGTACTGAGCCCCACACACAGAGCAGGAAGATGCCAGGTGCCATCGATGGCCTGTGCTGAGTGAGCTGCCCTCTCACGCTCGTTGTGCTATGAGCAGCACACACACAGAGGACAGGAAGATCCCTCGCTCCTTGCTCGACCTGAGCTCAGTGAGCTGCCCTCTCTCACCCGATGTGGTACTGAGCCCCACACACAAGATCCCAGGCTCCATGCCCGGCCTGTGCTGAGTGAGCTGCCCTCTCTCACCCGATGTGGTGCTGAGCCCCACACACAGAGAAGGAAATTCCAAAGCTCAATCCCCGGCCTGCGCTGTGTGAGCTGCCCTCATTCATCCGGTGTGGTACAGAGCACCACACACACAGAGCACAGGAAGATCCCAGCCTCCTTGCTCGAACCCTTGCTGAGTGAGCTGCCCTCTCTCACCTGGTGTATTTCTGAGCACGAAACACAGAGCAGCAAGATCCCAGTCTCCATCGCCGGCCTGTACTGGGAGACCTGTTCTCACCCAGTGTGGTGCTCAGACACACACACAAAGCAGTTATATCCCAGGCTCCAAGATTGGCCTGTGCACAGTGAGCTGACCTCTCTCAACAGATGTGGTACTGAACCCCACACACAGAGCAGGAAGATCCCAGGCCCCTTCCCTGGCCTGTGTTGAGTGAGCTGCTCTCTCTCACCTGGTATTGCACTGAGCAGCACACACACAGAGGACAGGAAATCCCAGTCTCCTTGTTCGACCTGTACTATGTGAGCGACCGTCTCTCACCCACTGAGGTACTGAGACCCACACACAGAGCAGGAAGATCCCAGTCTACATGACCGGCCTATGGTGAGTGAGGTTTTGTTTCAGGGCCTATAAAAAGAGTCTTTGCAGGGCGATTTTGCACTGAGTGCGGTTTAAACAGAGTGCTGCGAGTTGGGTGAGTCAGGGAGTCTTAACTGTTTGCTTAAATCAGACTTTTGTTTGCTTCACATTTACTGTTACTGTTTATTGTTTAAAATTGAAATTTCTCAGCTTTATTCAGGGTTATAAAGGGATATACAAGGCTTACCATTCAGAGCAGCTGAAGGGAATTAATTAGGGAAAGTAGATTAAACTGGTTCTCCTGGTTCTGGGCTCAGCAAGCTCCTTTGATTCAGGGCCTATAAAAACAGGCTTTGAAGTGCGATTTATCATTGAGTGCGGTATGATCAGAGTGCTGCGGCTTGGGTGAGTCAGGGAGTCAGGTGAGAAGTGGAAGGAGGAGCCCCCTTGCTTCACCTTCACCTTTTCTGGAGGGACACAGGCTGTGAGATACTCAGCTCAGCTCAGCGTGCTGTGAGTTGGGTGGAGGAGCAGAACGAGCCCAACAGAGCCACGAGGGGCAGAGTGGAGCTGCAGCTGCTGAGGTGCCAGAGGAGGGAGAGGAGAGGAGAGAGACCAGAGAGACCAGGGGAAAATAAAAAAAAGAATACCATCTGCTTGGAAGGAGGGAGAGCCACTGATAAACCAGCGACAGGTGGATGTAAAGATGCACTCTCCATTGACTTTGTATTTTAGGTGGGGGGAGGAAAGAAGAAGGAGCCGGTACAGCAGGGGGTATGTGTGAGTGTATGTGGCGCTTGCTAACAACTAGGCCACACACACTATTAACATGCACCCTTTCCTTATTGCTTGACCTGGGAAAGCTGGAGCTGCCCAGGCGAAGTCCTCAATTAATTACCCTATTGGAAACATCGTTAAGACCTGGTGGTCGACTGAGCCTGTGCATCCCCAGCATTTTTCCCAGTTGAAGACACCTTCTCCCCCCACCAGAAGAACATCAACAAAGACTTTTTAACATCGGAGAGTGCATCCCTGCAAACACCCACCCACCCACCATCCATAGTGGCGAACCAGCCCCTGTGCCCTCCCTCCTTCCCACCCCCTCTCTCTCCCTCTCACTGTCTCTCTCTGCCTCTCTCTCTTTCTAAAGAGGCACCCTAAAGCTTTTTCTATTAATTGCCCAACTGAGCAGGGGGACAAGGCACCTTTCCCAATTCCAATCAACAAGGGGAGCGGTGTGCCTTCATTTTTAAACAACTCCCTCTGCTCAGGGAAAAGACAAAGCATTACCAAGGCCATTTTGACCATCAACCGTCCTGTGACTTGGGGTGGGTGTAGACCTTTAATAAACACCCTATCATGGCAAGCTCATCATCGCCGGTGACGGGGCCAGCAAGATGTGGCAGCGGGTGTGGCAGCCACGGCCACAGCTAATCCCGCTGCTTCCGCTGCCCCGTCAACTTTCAGAATGCTCACGAAAAAGGTTGGCGTGAAGATCTACACTCACCCCAACATGACCATAGAGGCTTGCGTCAATGCCATGGCTGGGGTTGTCGGCCCCTCAGCCATCATAGAAACCTCTAAAATGTACGGAAAGGCTGTGTTCTTCCTGGGGTCGGGGCGGGCGGTGTCCCTGGACGTCACGAAGAGGCTCACCGTGGGCGGGACCATCCTGCCGGTGGATCCTCTCGAGGGCAGCGCGCAGAGGATCGTATTATCTAACGTCCCGCCCTCTGTTTCGGGTGAGCTCCTCCTGCGCCACCTACGTCAACTGGGGGAGGAGAGGTCGGGATCACGCCGATCCCGCTCGGCTGCAGGGAGGCCAGCCTCCGGCACGTCTTCTCCTTCCGGCGCCAGCTTTTTATTCAGCTGGTGTGGGAGGAGCACACCGAGGGCGCTTCGTTGTCCAACACGAGGTGACCACCTACCGCGTCTTCTCGAAGTTGATGGTGTGCGGTGCCATGCCTGTAAGGAGTTGGGGCACATAAGAAAGAACTGCCCTGCCTCCAAGGCCGCCAAAACATTTGTGGCGGCCAAGGCTGGCGACGCCGCCGGTCACCCGCCGCTCACCCGCCGATTCTGTCCGTGCGTCCACAACACCTGATGCACGGTCGACGCCGGAGGTCGACGCCATCGCGGCCTCCAATGGGGGGAAGGGGGAGCGTCCGAGCGGAAGGAAGGCGTGGCGCAAAAATAAACTCCTTCGGGCGGGTCCCCTCGGTGAGCGAGACGATTTACCCGAACTTATGCCCCCGTACCTTGCGAAGGTGGTGGTGGAGTTTGAGAGTGCAAGGTGCCTCGTGCCCGGGCCTCTGACCGCAACCGCTTAGGTGGTAAAATCAAGACATGCCACCGGGCCCGGGCCCGAGTGACAGAGGAAATCCATTCCACAGGAGTGAGCGGAGGAGGAGGACTCGATAAACATGGATATCTCCAAACCTCCGTGACCCTCCACACTGAAAAGGACACGCGATGCACTGTAAGAGGAGGAGGAGCGTGAGGAACGGGGTCACTCCTCGCAAGGGTTTTGTCGCTCGCCACGGGTGTTGCGCCCCCCCCCCCCCGCCACCGACAACGTTACCATCACCAACCCACGGCAGGACTCGCCTGTCTCTCGGGAGGGTACGACAGATGAGTCTGTGCAGCTTGTGCCTCCCAGGGATGGTGAAGAGACCCTGCTCATGGTGTGGGGGCCGCAGAACTACCCGCGGAAGAAGAATTAGTTATCGAACCGTTATTCATCGCCGGGTTGGGCGTCCTGGGGACCGGGGTGGGTGAGGCCGATGAGGCCGAGCCCGCCGGAAACGGTCAAGACTGCTCCCAGGTGCTGCTCGACCTGGTTGAGGAATTCAAGCATGGTCCCCGGTATGGTGGGTCAGAGGATGGTTGCGGTGAAGGGGAAGGACCCCTGACTCCGTCTCCAACGCTGGCGCCAGGTGTGTTGGGGGAACTGCCATTCATGTACTCCCCGGTTTCCCCGTGCACCCCGGTGCCAGGGGTGGAGTGGTGCCCCGAGCCGAAGCTGCTTCCTGACCCGGCGCCTCTGGAGGAGCCCAGGGAGGAGTCCTATGCCGCCGAACCTGGGGGTGGGATTGGGCCAGATGTAGGGCCAGCTGATGGCGACCCCCCGGAGGAGGACCGGGATCCGGCGGAATACACTGAGGATGAGATTGCCTCCGTCGCCAGCGAGGCAGCATATACCCTCGTGCCCACCTCTGGATCCCCCCTCATCCCCATTGTGGAATACGGGACTTTGTGGCCACGTGCCAGTGTCGCCAGGATATAATCCAGCTGGCCATCGATAAATTGTCGGATCTGGCGCTGCTCGTTTGCTCTGTACGCCCCGCCATCAAAACCATGGGCGCGGACGGAACGTCAGATGCGTATTTCCTCGCTGGGTTGAGAAGGGAGTGGCGGTCGACTACCTGCCGCGCTCCCACCTCAGTTAGGGTTAGGTAGAGGTTGCACTGTGCCCTTGTCATGAAGATAACCATAGCCTCAACATCAACGGCAGCAGAGATGTGCACCGTAGATTTAATAACTTCTCGGTACTTCAGGAAGGGAGGTATGTAGTGTGCTTCCTGCAGGAAACTCACACCGTTCCGGGAGACGACGCCAAGTGGCTCCTGGAGAAGCGAGGAGTGGTCCGATTGAGTCACCTCTCCAACATTTCCGGCGGGGTGACCATCCTGCTGGCCCAACATTTTCAGCCGGAGATCTTGGGGGTCAAGGAGCATGTGCCGGGCCGCTTGCTCCAGGTCACTGTTTGCCTGGGGGGGGGGGGGGCGTGCCGCTCCATTTAGTGAACGTGTAAGCCCCCCAGGCCAGTGTGCAGCAAGTGCACTTCTTCGAAGAAGTGTCCGCTCTTCTGGGTTCCATCGACGTGGGCGAGTGCGTCAACCTCGGGGGGGATTTTAATTGTACCCTCGAGGCGAGGGACCGTTCGGGTCCCCCGTGAAGACTGGCGGTGACGGTGAAGTTGAGGGACCTGGTCGGGTCCTTCGACTTGGTGGAGGTCTGGCGAAACTCCACCCCGACTTCACCGCCTTCACTTGAGTGGGGTCTGGAGGACAAAGGTCCAGAATCGACCGCCTTTACATTTCCCCGGATTACGTCTCCTGCATTCCGGTGGCTTCCATGCGGCCAATGCCGTGCATGGACCACCACCTGGTGTGGGCGGAGCTCGCTCCGTTGCGCGCGCCGGGGGGGTCCACGTACTGGCATTTTAACAACCTGCTGCTGGAGGACGAGCGGTTCTGGGATTTGTTTCGTCGGTTCGGGGCCGACTGGAGAAGGAAGCAGGGTGGCTTCCCCTCCTTGAGGCTATGGTGGGACGTAGGCAAGGCTCACGTCCGTCTCTTCTGTCAGGAGTAGGCGAGGGGGTCGACCAAGAGGCGGGAGGCCCGGGTCGGGCGGTTGGAGAGGGAAGTGCTAAACTTGGAGTCCTGTCTCGGTCAAGTCACCGGTAACTGGACCGCGGCTCCCCTTTCTTCTACTTGCTGGAAAAAAGACGGGGTGTCCATAAGCAGCTCTTGGGGCTGCTGGCCGACGACGGATCTCTGGTCTCGGATCCGGTGGGGATCAGCGTGGAGACCCGATCCTATTACGGGCCTCTGTTGTCTCCGGATCCATCCAGCGAGGATGCGTACAGAGTTTTGTGGGAGGACCTTCCCAAGGTCGGCACTGAGGGAGCCGAAAATTTGAACACTTCGCTAAGCTTGGCGGAGCTTCCCGATGACCTCGGCCAGCTGTCGAGGGGAAAGTCCCCGGGGCTGGACGGGCTAACGGTGGAGTTCCACAAGGCATTCTGGGACGTCTTCCGGGGCGACTACTCGCGTGTCCTGCGGGAAAGTCTGGCGACCGGGGAGATGCCCCTCTCTTGGCGCAGGGCAGTCATCGTGCTGCTGCCCAAGAGGGGTGATCTCCGCCTTTTACAAAACTGGCACCAGGTCTCCCTCCTCAGCAAGGACTATGACATTTTTGCCAGGGCCATGTCTGCCCGCCTTGGCACCGTGCTGGTCCACATGATCCATCCCGACCAGTCGTACACATTCCCGGGTCGGTCCATCCATGAGAACATCCATCTGGTCCGGGACCTGGTCTACCTTTGCCAGAGGGCTGTTCTGTCGGTCGCCTTCCTTTCCCTGGATCAGGAGAAGGCGTTCGACAGGGTGGATGATGAGAATCTTTTCGGAACTCTGCGCGCATTCGGGTTCGGGACGCATTTCGTCACCCAGATCCGACTTCTGTATGCTGCCGCGGAGTGTCTGATTAAAGTTAACGGGTCTTTGACGGCTCCCCTTCGCTTCGGGAGTCGGTTGCGTCTGGGATGCCCCATGTACGTTCAGTTATATGCCGTTTGCGTGGAGCCTTTCCTGCGAGTCTTGCAGAAGAGGTTGTCGGGACTGGCTCTGCAAGGGCCCGGCGTGGAGGTCGTCCTCTCGGCTTACGCCGATGACGTGCTCCTCATGGTCACATAGAAACATAGAAGATACTAGCAGGAGCAGGAGTAGGCCATTCGGCCGCTCGAGCCTGCTCCGCCATTCAATGAGATCATGGCTGATCATCCAAACTCAGTACCCTGTACCTGCCTTCTCCCCATTTCCCTTGATACCTTTAGCTTTAAGAAACAAAGCTAACTCATTCTTGAATATATTTAATGACTTGGCCTCAACTACCTTCTGCGGTAGAGAATTCCACAGTTTCACCACTCTCTGGGTGAAGAAATTCTTCCTCATTTCTGTTCGAAATGGCTTACCCCTTATCCTTAGATTATGACGCCTGGTTCTGGACTCTCCAACCATCGGGAACATTCTTCCTGCATCTAGTTTGTCCAGACCTGTCAGAATGTTATATGTTTCGATGAGATCCCCTCTCATTCTTCTATACTCCAGCGAGTATAAGCCCAATCGACCCAATCGCTCCTCATATGTCATTCCTGTCTTCCCATGTATCAGCCATGTGAATCTTCGCTTCACGGATCCCGTCCACTTGCGGAGGATGCGAGAATGCCAGCAGATTTACTCGGACGCATCCTCCGCCAAGATCAACTGGGAGAAATGTTCTGGACTCCTGGTGCGCCAGTGCCGGTTGGACTACCTGCCGGAGGAGTTCAGGCCCTTCACCTTGAGCACAACACACCTCCTCCACTTGGGAGTCTACCTCGGCCCTGCTGAGGACACCTGGCCGGCGAACTGGCAAGAGCTCGATGCCAAAGTCACCGCTCACTAAGGACGCTCGACGGCATCGCTGCGAGTGTTCTCCTACAGGGGTCGAGCGCTGGACATAAACCAGCTGGTGGCCGCCATGTTGTGGTACCGGTTGGTCACTTTGATCCCTCCCCCTGCGTTTGTCGCCAAGATACAGATGAAGCTCATCGACTTCTTCTGGGACAAAAGGAATCACTGGATCTCTGCCGTGGTTCTGTGTCTCCCGCTTAGGGAGGGCGGTCAGGCGCTGGTATGCCTTCGCACCCAGGCGTCGATTTTCCTCTTCAGACGCTGCAGAGATACCTTGATGTCGAGAATCCTCCCAGATGGTGTGCACTAGTGATGTATCTCTTCCGCCAGATGCACGGCCTCAACTACAACACGCATCTCCTCTTTGTGGAACTGGGCCGCACGCGTGCCTACCTGTGGGAGCTGCCTGTCTTCTACCAGGAGCTGCTATGGGTCTGGAACCAGTTCGCCTCCAGGTGGAGTTCTCCCCGCTTCAGGAGTGGCGGCTCTCCTTTGGGAGCCGCTGCTAAGGAATCCGCACCTCCATGTCCGCCGGATCAGGTGGCTGGGGGAGGGCAGGGCTGTGCCTGGCAAGGTGACCAGAGTCGGGGACTTGCTCGATGGCGGAGGAGCGGGCTAGATGGCGCGGCGCCTCTCCTGGGTCGACGTCTGGTGCGCGACCAAAGACACCGAGTCTCTGAAAGGACCAGTGCTAGTGCGAGCAATCACTGAGTGCGAGTCAGCAGAGAGTGCTGAGTTTGGGAAAGAGTGAGTTCGGGTGACTGGGTTGTAGGGTGCTCTTTTCAAACTTTAACTCTGTGGGTTGTAGTTAATAAGGCCTTCCTGGTGCAGAGTGACTGTTGGTAAACCATTTAACTGGTGTAATTTAGAGGGATTGATTTAATTTAAATCCAGTTAATTAGAGGGATACTAGCATATATAATCGGGCAGAGAGTGTCCATAAGTAACAATATTTTTTTTAATCAATTACATAGAATGGAGCAAGTGATGTGTTACTGTTGCGAAATGTGGGAGCCGGTGGACCCCATTGAGGCTCACGGTGATTACATCTGTGACAAGTGTCTGCTGCTACAGGAACTCCAGCTCCGTGTTCATGAGCTGGAGTCTGAGCTTCAGACACTGCGACACATCAGGGAGGAGGAGAAGTCCCTGGACTCTGTTTTTCAGGAGGTGGTCACACCTATGAAGTTAATTAATTCAGATGTAGCCCATGGTCAGGGACAGGACGCTGTGACAACGAGTGAGGCAGGTACGGGGTTCCAGGAGGTAGTGTTGGAGGAGCCGCAGCCCTTGCTCTTGTCCAAGAGGTTCGAGGTTCTTACTCCCTGTGGGGACAGGAGCAGGGACTGCAGGGAGGATGAGCAACCTGGCCACAGCACCGTGAACGGGGGGCCATTCAAGAGGGGGGAGTAAATAGAAATGTTGTAGTGGTAGGGGATAGTATTATTAGGGGGATAGATAGAGTTCTCTGCAGCCGAGAGCGAGAGCACCGTAGGCTGTGTTGACTGCCCGGTGCCAGGGTTAAGTACATCTCCTCTGGGCTGGAAAGAAAGTTGCAGTGGGAGGGGGTGGATCCAGTTGTCGTGGTCCATGTTGGTACAAACGACGTAGTTAGGACAAAGAAGCCGCTTCTGTTAAAGGAGTATGAGCAGCTAGGGGTCAAATTAAAAAAAAAGAACCTCAAGGGTAATAATCTCTGGATTATTACCTGAGCCACGAGCGAATTTGGCTAGGACAAATAAAATTAGAGAGTTAAATGTGTGGCTCGAAGACTGGTTTGCGAGAAATGGGTTTTGCTTCCTGGGACACTGGCACCAGTACTGAAGCAGGAGGGAGCTGTTCCCTTGGGACGGGCTTCACTTGGCCAGTGCTGGGACTCGAGTCCTGGTGGATCATATGACTTGGGCTGTAGAGAGGGCATTAAACTAACTAGCGGGGGGGGGGGGGGGGAGGTTCCTAGTGAGAAAATAATAAAAATGACAACAGAGAAGGTCATAGACTTAGTTGGTGTGGGGAAATTAAAAACCAGAGTGTGTCAGGAAAGGGCAGAAGTATGCAGTAAAAGGTAAAGTAATAAAAAGGGCACAAACGAAAAGTGGAGCTTTTTCATGGAGCAATTACTGCGTGTACTTGATAGGTATGTCCCTGTCAGGCAGGGAGGAAATGGACGAGTGAGAGAACCATGGTTCACAAAAGAGGTTGAATGTCTAGTCAAGAGGAAAAAGGAAGCGTATGTAAGGATGAGAAAACAAGGTTCAGTTGGGTCGATTGAGGGGTACAAGGTAGCAAGGAATGAGCTAAAAAAAGAGCTTAGGAGAGCTAGGAGGGGGCATGAGAAGTCCTTGGCGGGTCGGATCAAGAAAAACCCCAAGGCCTTTTACTCTTATGTGAGAAATAAAAGAATGACCAGGGTGAGGGTAGGGCCGGTCAAGGACAGTAGTGGGAACTTGTGCATGGAGTCAGAAGAGATAGGAGAGGTGATGAATGAATACTTTTCGTCAGTGAGCACCGAGGAGAGGGGCCATGTTCTTGAGGATGAGAGTGTGATAAAGGTGGATAGGCTGGAGGTGGTAGATGTTCTGAGGGAAGATGTTTTAGCAATTTTGAAGAACCTGAGGGTCGATAAGTCCCCTGGGCCAGATGGGATATATCCTAGGATTCTTTGGGAGGCAAGGGAGGAGATTGCAGAGCCTCTGGCTTTGATCTTTGGGTCCTCACTGTCCACGGGGATGGTGCCAGAGGACTGGAGAGTGGCGAATGTTGTTCCTCTCTTCAAGAAAGGAAATAGGAATGACCCTGGTAATTATAGGCCGGTTAGTCTTACTTCGGTGGTTGGTAAGATAATGGAAAAGGTCCTGAGGGATAGGATTTATGACCATTTGGAAAGGGGCAACTTAATCAGGGATAGTCAACACGGATTCGTGAAGGGTAAGTCTTGCCTAACAAATTTGATTGAATTCTTTGAGGAGGTAACTAAGTGTGTAGATGAAGGTAGAGCAGTTGATGTCGTATACATGGATTTTAGTAAGGCGTTTGATAAGGTTCCCCATGGTCGTCTCATGAAGAAAGTAAGGAGTTGTGGGATAGAGGGAAATTTGGCCGATTGGATAAGTAACTGGCTATCTCATAGAAGGCAGAGGGTGGTGGTGGATGGAACATTTTCGGACTGGAGACCAGTTACCAGCGGTGTGCCACAGGGGTCGGTGCTGGGTCCTCTGCTGTTTGTGATTTTTATCAATGACTTGGAGGAGGGGACTGAAGGGTGGATCAGTAAATTTGCTGATGACACCAAGATTGCTGGAGTTGTGGATGAGGTGGAGGGCAGTTGTAGGCTGCAAAGAGACATTGATAGGATGCAGAGCTGGGTCGAAAAATGGCAGATGGAATTTAACCCTGATAAGTGCGAGGTGATTCATTTTGGTAGGGCAAATGTGAATAAGGATTACAGGGTCAACGGCAGGGTTCTGAGGAACGTGGAGGAGCAGAGGGATCTGGGGGTTCATATCCACAGATCTCTGAAGGTTGCCACTCAAGTGGATAGAGCAGTAAAGAAGGCCTATGGTGTGTTGGCGTTTATTAACAGAGGGTTTGAGTTTAAGAACCGTGAGGTTATGCTGCAACTGTACAGGACCTTGGTGAGACCACATTTGGAATATTGTGTGCAGTTCTGGTCACCTCACTATAGGAAGGACGTGGAAGCATTGGAAAGAGTGCAAATGAGATTTACCAGGATGCTGCCTGGTTTGGGGGGGAGGTCTTATGAGGAAAGATTGAGGGAGTTGGGGCTTTTCTCTTTAGAGCGGAGGAGGATGAGAGGCGACTTAATAGAGGTTTATAAGATGATGAGGGGGATAGATAGAGTGGATGTTCAGAGACTATTTCCTCGGGTAGAGGCAGCTGTTACAAGGGGGCATAACTATAAGGTGCATGGGGGGAGATATAGAAGGGATGTCCGAGGTAGATTCTTTACTCAGAGAGTGGTTGGGGTGTGGAATGGACTGCCTGCTGTGATAGTGGAGTCGGACACTTTAGGAACTTTCAAGCGGTTATTGGATAAGCACATGGAGCACACCAGAGTGATAGGGAGTGTGATAGCTTGATCTTGGTCTCGGACAATGCTCGGCACAACATCGAGGGCCGAAGGGCCTGTACTGTGCTGTACTGTTCTATGTTCTATGTTCTATGTTCTATGTTAGCAGGAACTAAGTTCAGAAAACATATTTGAAAGTTCTCTATCTGAATGCACTTAGCATTCGTAACAAAATAGATGAATTAATGTCTCAAATAACCACATATGGGTATGATCTTGTGGCCATTACAGAAACATGGCTGCAGGGTGACAATGCCTGGGAATTAAACATACCAGGTTATTTAACGATCAGGAAGGACAGGCAGGAATGAAGGGGAGGTGGGGTGGCTATGTTAATAAAGGGAGGAATCACTGTAATACAGAGAAATGATATTGGGTCAAAAGATCAGGATAATGAAACAGTTTGGGTGGAGAGAAGGAATAATAAGTGGAAAAAACAACTAGTGGGCGTAGTCTATAGGCCTCCGAACAGTTGCAACTCTGTTGGACGGAGTATCAATCAGGAAATAGTTGATGTTTGTAATAAGGGAACATCTATAATTATGGGGGATTTTAACTATCATATTAATTGGACAAATCAAATTGGGCAGGGCTGCGTTGAAGATTAGTTCATTGAGTGTATTAGGGATGGGTTTCTTGAGCAGTATGTAACTGAACCGACCAGGGGGCTAGCAACCTTAGATCTGGTCCTGTGTAACGAGACAGAATTAATTAAAAATGTCCTAGTGGAGGATCCCCTTGGAATGAGTGAACATAACATGGTTGAATTCCACATTCAATTAGAGAGTGAGAAGGTTGGATCTCAAACAAGCGTGCAAAGCTTGAATACAGGAGACTATGAAGGTATGCGAGCGGAATTGAGTAGAGTGGATTGGGAAAATAGATTAAAGGTTAAGACGATACATGATCAGTGGTGTACATTTAAGGAGTTTATTTACAACTTCCAAAAAATATATATTCCACTGAGAAGAAAATGGTGGAAAAGAAAAGACAGTCATCCGTGGCTAAGTAAAGAAATTAAGGATAGTATTCGACTAAAAACAAGGGGTTTTTAAGGTCGCCAAATCTAGAGGGAGGAGAGAGGATTGGGAAAACTTTAAAAGACAGCAAAAATTAAGAACAAGATTGATTAAGAAAAGGAAGATAGATTATGAAAGTAAATTAGCAAAAAATTTAGAAACAGATAGTAAGAGTTTTTATAGTTATATGAAAAGAAAAAGGGTGGCTAAAGTAAATGTTGGTCCTTTTGAGGATGAGACTGGGAAATTAATGGTGGGAAATCTGGAGATGGCAAATACACTGAATGAATATTTTGTATCAGTCTTTACAGTAGAGGCCACTAAGAATATCCCAAAACTGGACAAACAGGGGGCTATGGGGGGGGGGGGAGGAGCTAAACACGATCAAAATCACTAAGGAAGTGGTACTCTGTGAAATAATGGGACTCAAGGCGGAAAACTCACCTGGACCTGATGGCTTACATCCTAAGGTCTTGAGGGAAGTGGCGGTAGGGATTGTGGATGCATTGGTCATAATTTTCCCAAACTCCCTTGACTCAGCATACATCCCGGCAGACTGGAAAACTGTTAAGGTAAAACCCTTATTTAAAAAGGGCAGTAGACAGAAGGCTGGAAACTACAGAAATGTTAGCCTAACAACTGTGGTAGGTAAAATTTCGGAGTCCATTATTAAGTAGACAGTAACGGGACATTTGGATAATCATAATTTAAAAGGACAAAGTCAGCACGGTTTTATGAAGGGGAAGTCATGTTTGATAAATTTGCTGGAGTTCTTTGAGGAAGTAACATACAGGGTGGATAAAGGGGAAGCAGTGGATGTGGTGTATTTGGACTTCCAAAAGGCATTTGACAAGGAGCCACACAAAAGATTATTGCTTAAGATTAATAATCACGGAATTGGGAGTAATATTCTGGCATGGATAGAGGATTTGCTATCTAACAGAAGGCAGAGAGTTGGGATAAATGGTTCATTCTCGGACTGGCAACCAGTAGCCAGTGGTGTTCTGCAGGGGTCGGTGCTGGGTCCCCAACTCTTTACAATCAATATTAACGATTTGGAGGAGGGGACCGAGTGTAACATATCAAAGTTTGCAGGTGATGCTAAGATGGGAGGGAAAGTAATGAGTGAGGAGTACATAAAAAATCTGCAAGGGGACATAGACAGGCTAAGTTAGTGGGCAGAGATTTGGAAGATGGAATACAATACTGGAAAGTCTGAGGTTATGCACTTTTGCAGGAGAAATAGCAGAGCAAGTTATTACCTTAATGGAAAGAAATTGGAAAGTAATGAAGTACAAGGGGATCTGGGGGTCCTGGTGCACGAAACTCAAAAGGTTAGTATGCAGGTGCAGCAAGTGATTAAGAAGGCCAATGGAATGTTGGCTTTCATTTCTAGGGGTATAGAATATAAAAATAGGGAGGTATTGCTTCAGTTGTACAAGGTATTGGTGAGACCGCACCTGGAATACTGCATGCAGTTTTGGTGTCCATACTTAAGCAAGGACGTACTTGCTCTCGAGTCAGTTCAAAGAAGTCTCACTCGGTTAATAGCCGGGGATGAGGGGATGGACATATGAGGAGAGGTTGGGTAGATTGGGACTCTACTCATTGGAGTTCAGAAGAATGAGAGGCGATCTTATTGAAACATATCAGATTGTGAAGGGGTTGGATCGGATGGATGCGGGGAGGATGTTCTCGATGATGAGTGAAACTAGAAATAGGGGGCATAGTCTTAGAATAAGGGGCTGCGCTTTCAAAACTGAGATGAGAAGGAACTACTTCACTCAGAGGGTGGTAGGTCCATGGAATATGCTGCCCCAAAAAGCTGTAGAAGCTACATCATTACATAAATTTAAAACAGAAAAAGACAGTTTCCTAGAAGTAAAGGGAATTAAGGTTTACGGGGTGCGGGCAGGAATTTGGACATGAGTCTAGGTTCGGATCGGTCATGGCCCTGTGGGTAGCGTAGCGGGTGCAGGGCCCGTGCAGCCTGATCCTGCTCCTATTTCGTGTCCAATTCTGTTAGATTCAGGAGATGGTTCTGTGATAGTAGATTGGCGTTTGACTCCAGGATGGTATGTTGCCTCCCGCGTGCCAGGGTCAAGGATGTCACTGAACGGCTGCAGGGCATTCTGAAGTGGGAGGGTGAGCAGTCGGAGGAAGTGGTTCACATCGGTGCCAACGATATGGGCAGAAAGAGGGATTAGGACCTGCAACAAAAATTTAGGGAGTTACGTAGCAGATTAAAAACAGGACCTCAACGTTTGAAATCTGTGGATTACTCCCGGTGCCACGTGCTGTTGAGTATAGGAATAGGAGGATAGAGCAGATGAATGTTTGCCTAAAGATTTGGTGCATTAGGGAGGGCTTTAGTTTCCTGGATCACTGGATCTGCTTCTGGGGAAGTTTTGGCCTGTACAAGTCGGACGCGTTGCACTTGAACCGGAACGGGACCAACATCCTTTCGGGGAGGTTTGCTGGTACAGTTGTGGAGGTTTAAAATAACTTGGCAGCGGGATGGGATACGGAGTGGAGCTATAGTAGGGGGTGATGCACAGCCAAATATAGAGGAGAAAGCAAGTCAGCCTGGAAGGCAGAGCAAATATGTAACAGCACAAGGAAGTATGGCAAGGCTGGATGGCATTTATTTTAATGCAAGGAGTCTTGCGATTAAGGCAGATGAATTGAAGCTGTTAATGAACACCTGGGAGTATGATATTGTTCAATTCACAGAGACAAGTTTGAGGGAGGGGCAGGACTGGCAGCTCAATATTCCGGGGTATAGCATCTTCAGGCGAGACAGAGGGGGATTTAAAAGAGGAGGGAGTGTCGCAATATTAATCAAAGTGTCAATTACTGCTGTACGGAGGGATGTTATCTTAGCAGTTTCCTCTAATGAGGCCATATAAGTAGAACTTAAAAGCAAATATCGGGCAAGCACATTACTGGGAGTGTACTATAGGCCCCCAAACAGTCAAGGGGAGATAGAAGAACAAATGTGTCGGCAAATCTCAGAAGTGTAGCAATAATAGGGTAATAATAGTAGGGGATTTCAACTTCCCCAATATTAACTGGGATAGTCAGAGTGTGAAAGACTTTGAGGGCGCCGATCTTAAAGTGCATCCATGAGAGCTTTTTGAGCCAGCATGTAGAAAGTCCCACAAGAGAGGGGGCGGTACTGGACCTAATTTTAGGGAATGTAGCCGGGCAAGTAGCAGGAGTGTCAGTAGAAAAGCATTTTGGTGACAGTGATCATAATTCGGTGAGATTTAAGGCAGTCATGGAAAAGGACAAAGATGGACCGGAAATAAAGAGTCTAAAGTGGGGGATGACCGATTTTAATACGATAAGGCAGGATCTGGACAAAATCGACTAGGATCAGCTAATTGTAGGAAAATCCACATCAGAGAAGTAGGAGTCTTTCAGAAAGGAAATAGAGAGAGTACAACGCCGACATGTTCCCGTAAAGGTCAAGGGTGGGGTCAGCAGGCCCAGGGATCCCTGGATGTCAAGGGATATCGAAGAATGGATTAGGAAAAAAGAGAGGCGTTTGGCAGATACAAAGGACTAAAAATAGTGGAAGCCACAGAGGAGTATAGAATATGCAGGGGGGTACTTAAAAAAGAAATAAGGAGAGCGAAGATGGGGCATGAAAAAACACTGGCGGGCAAAATAAAGGAAAATCCCAAGGTGTTTTATAAGTATATTAATGGCAAGAGGATAACCAGGGAAAGAGTAGGGCGCATTAGGGACCAAAGTGGCAATCTGTGTGCAGAGCCGGAAGATGTAGTTGAGGTTTTAAATGAATATTTTGCATCTGTGTTCACTATGGAGAATGATGATGTAGTCATAGAAATCAGGCAGGGTGATTGTGATATATTTCAACAAACTAGTATTGAGCCCCTCAAACTAATACAGCACCACAAACTAATACATTACCTCAAACTAATACAGCGCTTAAACTAACACCGCCCCTCCAGCCCCTCCAGCCCCTCCCACCGATACAGCCCCTCCCACCGATACAGCCCCTCCCACCGATACAGCCCCTCCCACCGATACAGCCCATCCCACCGATACAGCCCCTCCCACCGATACAGCCACTCCCACCGATACAGCCCATCCCACCGATACAGCCCCTCCCATCGATACAGCCCCTCCCACCGATACAGCCCCTCCCACCGATACAGCCCCTCCCACCGATACAGCCCCTCCAACCGATACAGCCCCTCCAACCGATACAGCCCCTCCAACCGATACAGCCCCTCCAACCGATACAGCCCCTCCAACCGATACAGCCCCTCCAACCATTACAGCCCCTCCAACTGATACAGCCCCTCCAACTTATACAGCCCCTCCAACTGATACAGGAACTCAAACTAAAACAGCACCTCAAACTAATACAGTACCTCAAAATATTACCGACCCTCATACTAATACAGCCCCTCAAACTAATACAGGCCCTCAAACTAATACAGCCCCTCAAACTGATAATGATCCTCAAACTAATACAGCTCCTCAAACTAATACAGCCCCTCAAACTAATACAGCATCTCAAACTAATACAGTACCTCAGACTAATAACTCAAATCAAACTAATACAGACCCTCAAACTAATACAGTCCCTCAAACTAATACAGAACCTTAAACTAATACAACACCTAAAACTAATACAAACCCTCAAACGAATACAGCCCCTCCAACTAATACAGCACCTCAAACTAATACAGCCCCTCAAACTAATACATACACTCAAACTAATACAGCTCCTCAAACTATTACAGTACCTCAGACTAATGGAGCCCCTCAAACTAATGCAGCCCCTCAAACTAATACAGCCCCTCAAACTAATACAGACCGTCAAACTAATACAGACCGTCAAACTAATACAGTACCTCAAACTAATACAGACGCTCAAAGTAATACAGACCCTCAAACTAATACAGTACCTCAAACTAATACAGCCTCTCAAACTAATACAGACCCTCAAACTAATACAGACCCTCAAACTAATACAGTACCTCAAACTAATGCAGTACCTCAAATTGATACAGTACCTCAAACTAATCAGCCCCTCAAACTAATACAGATCCTCAAACTAATACCGTACCTGAAACTAATAATGACCCTCAAACTGATACAGCACATCAAACTAATATAGCACCTCAAATTAATACAGACCCTCAAACTAATACAGGCACTGTAACTAATACAGCCCCTCAAACTAATACAGTCCCTCAAACTAATACAGCACCTCAAACTAATACAGCCACTCAAACTATTACAGCCCCTCAAACTAATACAGCCCCTCAAACTAATACAGCTCCTCAAACTAATACAGCTCCTCAAACTAATACAGCTCCTCAAACTAATACATTACCTGAAACTAATACAGACCCTCAAAATAATACAGCCCCTCAAACTAATACAGCACCTCAAACTAAAACAGATCCTCAAACTAATACAGCCCCTCAAACTAATACAGTTCCTCAAACTAATACAGCACCTTGTTGAGGCTGTCGCGAAACACGAATGGAGGCTGAATCCTTATGTGGAAAACAAGAAACTTTTATGCAATGCTTGGCACACAAAAAATGGCTGCGAGAGCTGCTCCCAGAATTCTCTGGAAAAACTCCCAGTATTCTCTGGGTAAAACCTGAGGCCCCGCCCCCTTCTGCCTTAAAGGTAATGTGCCTTAAAGGGGAAGGTGCTGGAAATTTGTCCACAGACGGAAGAGTGGATTATGCCCGGTTTAGGTGGCGATCCTTCACACAGCTCCCGCCAGAATCCGCTTAGGAGTTGTGGACGAGATGGTGCGGCGGTCTGATGGGCCGGCCGAAGCGGCTCTTGTAGGACGCCGGTGGACGTGGAACGGCCGGGCGTGAAGCAGCCGGGTGAACCGACTTGGTGCAGGCTTAGTGGGACGTGTGAGGTGGATTCGCCATGTCGGGCAATGGGCACCGGGGCGAAATGCAGCGCCGGTGAGGTGAAGTCCTGGCGTTGCTGATCGGCTGACCAGGGTGTCGTGGCGGTGGGCAGGAACTCGCCGGGTATACGCAGCGGCTGACCGTACACGAGTTCTGCTGCCAATGCGTGGAGGTCTTCTTTAACCAGCGGTGCACAGGCCGAGGAGGACCCACGGAAGTCGGTCGATCCAGGCGCCATCCTGGAGGCTGGCTTGAAGAGATGCCTTCAAGGATCTGTGGAACCGCTCACACAGTCCGTGGCTTGGGGTGGTATGCTGTGGTGTGGTGAATGGTCACACCGAGATTGCGTGTGACGGCGGTCCAGAGTTCAGAGGTAAATTGCGGACCTCTGTCATACGTCATGTCGGAGGAGACGCCGAACCGTGCGACCCAGGTGCTGACGAAGGCTCTGACGATGTTGGCGGTGGTGATAGATGTCAGTGGAATTGCCTCGGGACAACGCGTGGTGCGGTCAACGATTGTCAGTAGGTGCGTGTGGCCTTGCGACGCCAGCAGGGGCCCGACGATGTCCACGTGTATGTGGTCGAATCTATGCGAGGGGACGGTAAACTCCTCGAGGGGTGCTTTCGTGTGTTGCTGTACTTGGCCCGTTGGCAGGCTAGGCAGGAGTTGGCCCAAGTATGCACATCCTTGCGAAGGACGCGCCAGACAAAGCGGTTACCTACCAATTTGATGGATGCGTGGGCGCCTGGTTGGGAGAGGTTGTGGAGAATGTCGAATACCCGGCGGCGCCAGGAAGCTGGGACGACGGGCCGAGGTTGACATAGGGATATGTCGCACTTGATCGTGACTGCGGTCAGGCCACAGGCGACGTCGGCCAGGCATAGCCCTGGTAGGTTGGTAGGTGTGGAGAGCAGATCAGGGTCGGTGATCTGGTCTGCTGCGAGTTGAGCATAGCCGACTGCCAGGTGTGCGGCATGGACGGCGGGGTGGGAGAGGCAGTCGGCTACCACATTGTCTCGGCCGGAGACGTGTTGGATGTCCGTGGTGAACTCGGACACTGCTGTGAGCTGGCGCTTCTGCCTGGCGGACCAGGGGTCGGTTGTCTTTGCCATTTCAAATGTCAGGGGCTTGTGGTCGACAAACGCAGTGAAGGGCTGGCCCTCAAGCAAAAACCGAAAATGGCGGACCGCCAGGAACAGCGTGAGGAGCTCGCGGTCGAAGGTGCTGTACTTAACATCCGGGGGGCGTAGTTGGCGGCTGAAGAAGGCAAGTGGTTGCCAGGCGCCGTCGACCCACTTCTCATACACGGCGCCGACCGTGCTGTTGGAGGCATCCGTGGTGAGCGCTCCCCTGGCATTGGGCGGTGTGTGCGCGAGCAGGGTGGCGTTGGCGAGCGCGGTCCTGGTGGAGTCGAAGGCGGCGGACGCGTCTGCCGTCCATTCGACCGCCATCTTGCCGCTCCTGCCCCGGAGGGCTTCATACAGGGGCCTCATGAGGGACGCCGCTTTGGGGATGAAGCGGTTATAGACTTTCACCATCCCGAGTAATTCCTGGAGGGCTTTGATGGTGGTGGGGCGGGGTAATTGTTGGACGGCCTGCAACTTGGTGGGCAGGGGAATGGCCCCAGCATGGGTGATGTGGTGGCCGAGGCAGTCGATGTTGTCCAGGCCAAACTGGCATTTAGCTGGGCTGAGGATGAGCCCGTGGTCGCTGAGGCGCCCGAACAGGATGCGAAGGTGTTCGAGGTGTTCCTGCTTGGATGAATTGGCTACCAGGATGTCGTTCAGGTAGACAAACATTAACTTCAGGTCCCGAAGGACCGAATCCATGAGCCGTCGGAATGCCTGGGACGCGTTTTTGTGGCCGAAGGGCATCCGCAGGAACTCGAACAGGCCGAATGGGGTGATTACGGCCGTCTTGGGGACGTTCGTCGGGTGGACGGGGACTTGGTGGTAGCCGCGCACCAGGTCGATCTTGGAAAAGACTGAGCGGCCGGCCTGTCTAGCCGAGAAGTCCTGAATGTGCGGCACGGGGTACCGATCAGGCGTGGTGGCGTCGTTGAGGCGGCGGTAATCCCCGCAGGGGCGCCAACCCCCGCCTGGTTTGGGGGCGATTTGGAGTGGGGAGGCCCAGGGACTGTTGGAGCGGCAGATGATGCCGAGCTGTTCCATGGTGGCAAACTCGGTCTGCGCGATCTCCAGTTTGGCCGGGTCCAGCCAGCGGGCGTGGGCGTACACTGGGGGGCCTGTGGTGGGGATGAATGGTTCCAACCTGTGTTTGGCGGCCTCCGCGGAGAAGGTCGGATTGGTAAGGGCCGGGATTTCGGCCAGGAGTGCCGAGTAGTAATCCGTGTCCCGGGCATGGCACTGTGACGCCATGTCGGTGTGTTGACGGGGGGCCATGGCGCCGAGGATGGGGGACATGGTGTTCATGTCCACGAGGCGGTGACGAGGGATGTCTACCAGTAGGCCGTGGCCGCACAGGAAATCTGCGGCAATGAGAGGGGAGAGCACCTTGGCAGTGATGAACTCCCATCGGTAGCGGCGACCAGCGAGGTCGATGGTGACTGTGCGGGTGCCGTACGTCCGGATTTCCGAGCCGTTAGCATCAGCCAGCGCCGGTCCTCGTTCACCCTTTTGGATGTCGAGGGAGGAGGCCAGGATGATGCTGTGCTGAGCTCCAGTGTCGCACAGGAACCAGCGGCCGGTTTTGTCATCCGTGATGTACGGCAGGGAGTCTGCGTGGCCCACGGCCATTGCGGGGGCTGGTACGGGGGCGCAATTGAAAGAGCAGGGAGGTGTGCGCCGTTGTGCCCTGGCGCCGAATCATGCGTGGTAGTAACAGTGGCCCGTGTTACTGGGGCGCGAAGGCCCCGTGGGCCTGGTGGCTGGTCCTTGTGGCCGCGTGGTGGCCGGTGAAGGGTGCGCCCAGGCATAGGCTGCCAGGTCCGGAGTGACGTCGCGGCTGGAGTGAGCAGACAGCAGCTTGTCGGCCTCATCGGCCAGGGGTTCCTGGTTCGTGAGGCCGGACGCCACGATCGCTGGGCGGATGCTGAGAGGGAGCTGGCGGATGAACAGCGTGTGGAAGAGGGATCCGTGTGGGCTCTCGTCGGTGAGGGAGAGCATGTGGGAGAGGAGGTCTGACGGTGAGGCATCACCGAGGCCTGGAAGATCGAGGAGGTGGCAGTTTTGCTGGGATGCCGAGGCGTTAATTTTTTATGGAGCGCTGCCTTAAGATGTGTGTACTTGCCTTCCTCTGGTGTTTTCGACAGCGCTGTCCAAACCTTCGAAACTGTGGCGCTACCGAGTGATGTGACGAGTTGTCATACTGCGTCCCATCTGTGGTGATGTTTCACAGCCGTAAGCGGGATTCAGCTTGGAGAAACCAGGCTTCGGGCTGGTTTTCCCAAAACTCCGGCAGTTTCACGGAAACTGCATTCGTGTCCGCCATTGGAGTGCTCGGAATATGTTCTGAGCGTCAGGGTCACTAATGTTGAGGCTGAGGCGAAACACGAATTAAGACTGAATCCATGTGTGGAAAACAAAGGCTTTTTAATACAACTGCATGGTCCAAAATGGCTGATACAAAAAGCTCCCAGAATTCTCTGGAAAAATCCTGAGGCTCCGCCCACTCCTTTTCTGCTGCCTTGAAGGCAAGGTGCCCGATATTTTGTCCACGGTCGGAAAATTGGATAATGCCCGTTTAGGTGGCGATCCGCCACAACCATTGTTCAAAAAAGGGTATAAAGATAAAGTTAGCAACTACAGGCCAGTCAGGTTAACCTCGGTATATGGAAGCTTTTAGAAACAGCAATCAGGTTCAAAATTTACAGTCACTTGGATAGGTGCGGATTAATTAAAGAAAGCCAGCACGGGTTTGTGAAAGGCTAATCGTGCTTAACCATCGTGTTTTTCGCTGCCGAACGGCCTACACCTGCTCCTGTTTCTCATGTAGTGATGTTAAGACTGGGTCTCACTTGAGAAATAACCAAACTTGGCACAATAACAGCAAGTGGGTCAGGTTACACATCTCAGCCCGATGGAACACCTGTGAGATACAAAGTTGTATTTGGTTCTTACAGCATATTTGCTTTAATTATTTCCTTCTAAATCTAGTTTAAAACCGTAACAACCAAAATAAAGTAATCTCCTACACAAAGCCATGGGAAAATTCCAAATTGATTTGGTAACTTTCCTTGTATTACATAGGAGTAAATAGGATTACAAAGGACATACAGCACATAAACAGGCCATTCGGCCCAACCAGTCCATGCCGGCGTTTATGCTCCACTAGAGCCTCCTCCCGTCTTTCCACATCTAACACTATCAGCAGAACCCACTATTCCCTTCTCCCTCATATGAATATCAACCAGCTCTCCCGCAACCGGTGCGGTCTCCCTTCGAGCCTTTCGGTGCCTTGTCTGTGAGGAAGTATTCTGATTGTCCCGAAGCCGGTATTAGGTTTATATTCCTGATCTGCAGTAACGAGAATCTTTCACTTGGCTCCGATCAGTTAAATTCACCGGTAACATCAGAGTAAATGTCTCATTGTCTTAAACCAGGGAAAGGTGCCTTGATCGCCTCTGGTCAGTCGGGCAGCTCAGCTCTTCATTCTCCCCTCATTCCGTTTCCAAAAGCGTTTCTAAACATTCACAAAACTGTTCACTGTATTTTCTTGTTTTGTTCTTGTCGGTTTTTCCCGCTCCCAACTGGCAATATTTCCAAATCTGGTCGCAATCCTCCGCCTTACATCATGTCCAGGGATGAGGGACTTCAGTGATGTGGAGAGGCTGGAGAAGCTGGGATTGTTCTCCTTATGGCAGAGAAGGTAAACGGGAGATTTAATAAAGGTTTTCACCATTATGGGGCAGGTGGGGGCGTTGATGGAGCAGACAGGGAGAAACTGATTCCACTGGCAGGAGGGTCGGTTACCAGAGGACACAGATTTAAGATACTCGGTAAAACAAAAAGCCAGGGGGGAGGCGAGGCGATTTTTTTTTACGCAGCGAGTTGTTATGATCTGGAATGCACTCCTTGAAAGGTCGGTGGAAGCTGATTCAATGGTATCTTTCAAAAGGGAATGTAAAAAGAAAAGCATTGCAGGGCTAAGGGGGACGAGCAGGAGGGTGGGAATAATTGGAAAGCTCTTTCAAAGAGCCGGCACAGCCACGATGGGCCGAATGGCCTCCTTTAGTGCTGTATGATTCTATGATTCTATGTCCCATCCTTGACAGCAGCCCCTACCCGCGGGAAGCGTTTCCCCACCTCTCCCGTGTGTGAGCTGTAAAATGTAGTGGAGGAGAAGGATTGTGAGCTTTTAGTGTGGGACACAAGTGATGTTGTTTAAGGTGAACCAACACATTCCCGATCAGCACGGAGGGAGTTCACTGGTTAGTTCCGCTCTGATGTCGCTGTACCGCCAGCGGTTTCCGTGGTGTGGTGGTTATCACGTTCGCTTTACACGTGAAGGGTCTCCGGTTCGATCCCAGGTGGATTCATTTTGTTTTAACTTGTTGTGGATGAACATCTCGAGGCGAGTTTATTCTCCTGTCAAAAGGGCTACAGTGGCTGCTCCCTTATCCTTTTATTGCTCTTTATTTCACTTCACTATATAGATAACTTTGAGTGAGAGAATACTGATCAACAGAGACGCCCATATCATCTTTTGATCGCTTTGGGAATCTCCGAATCCCTCCCCGGTAAAGGTCAGAAATGTAATTCATTAATCTGCACGGTGGCCGTCAGTAAGAAGCCTTTTCTGTCTGGATCCGGGAGCGGAGCTGGTTTGAGGCTGAAGATTGCCGCTACTGTCGATAGATTTTTGTTGGTTAAGGGTATTATGGGTTACGGAACCTAAGCGGGTAGATGGAGTTCAGATACAGATCAGCCAACGATCTAAATGAATGGCGGAACAGGCTCGAGGGGCTGAATGGCCTCCTCCTGTTCCTATTGAATCGCTGCAATGCAATGCACCCGAGTGCTGAGGGTTTCCGGTGTGTTGTGGTTATCGCAGTCCGCGAACTCACGACAACTCAGCGGTTCGAAAGTGGGTAGAGGCAACCTGATGGCTTTTCTCCATTCAAGTTTAGTAATTATGAAAACTGGCACAATTTACATGTTTGGTTAAGTATGAATAAAATACGCTTTGAAAGGCGAATTATGCCACTCAAATGGCATAGTTACAGTGAGCGAAGTAATTCTCAATGATATTTCCCATATAGGACACAGTTTTGGTTGCGTACTATAAGGTTTTTTGGGGAAAGTTGGCGCTGATTTAGGAAATCTCATCCTCGCGTGTCGTTACTGAAGATGTGGACTTATTTTATTTAAAAATTGAGGCTCGGAACCATCTCATTGAGAATGTGGGAGCAGAACAACACAGATTAATAGGACAACACAGGGTCAGCGATAGGATTAAAATTGCAGTTTCAATCGGTCTGTATGGCTATCTTTTTAATAAGTTGGTCTCGGGGTGTGATTCTCGCTTCGGGGTTGTTGGTTAAATTTTGCAAGAGGTCCCGGATTCAAAGTCCGCGTTTTGACCTTGCAGTTGAACCTTGACTTGTCTTTCTACAGCGCCTTTCACCCACTCAGGACATCACACCTGGTTCGCGTCGAAATTGATCCCAACGAGAGTGATGTGATTCGGCGAGGGAAAGCACGGAGCTTTTCAGGAGGTTACTCACTTTGGAATGAAATATGATCTCATATATTCGATTGGGGAAATGTTAGTGAAAGAGAGTCAGCGGAGAGAGAGAGAGAATTAGCAGTTCAATTTCTCCTTTGACACGTTCTTTCCTGCTTGTGCCTGGCGATGTAACTGAAGGCAGTGCGGGTCCCATGGTGTAATGGTGAGCACTCTGGACTCTTAATCCAGCGATCTGAGTTCAAATCTCAGTGGGGCATGTTTTGTATCAATCTCGATAATTCCCAGGTAAATGGCGACACTTTTTAAAATCTGCAGACAGATCGATTCTAGTAGATAACATTCCACAAGCCTCCAATCCTGAGCTGCTGCTGCAATCCATGTTACTGGAGCTCTGAGTCCAGCTCCTGCCACAATGACAGAATGCTGTTCTTGGCGGAGATTGTTGAAACGATGCGTCTCTTTGCGTCAGACCACAAGTCCCACTGAACAGGAGTTAAGAAAGATTCCAGTGACTGTGAATGGGAGGAGAGCTGGAGAAAACAGAGTTGGCTCAAGCAGCGGGTGTGTGTTCCATGGTGTAATGGTGAGCACTCTGGACTTTGAATCCAGTGATCTGATTTTAAATCTCGGTGGAACCTGATTTCTTCTTGTCCCAGCTGTTGGAAAATTTCGAACAAAGAAGTAAAAGGCAGCTGAGCCAATCGCTGCTCTGGCCAGTTTGCTGCCTGAATCAATGAGGATTGATCTCGTTACAAATCATTGGAAGAGAAAGTTTGTTGTCCAATGCAGGGCTTGACTGCTCAACTGAATGCTGTTTGATGAAATGTTCATTTCCATCTGCATTCAGCTGGTAGACATGAAGAACTTCAAAGCAGTGCTTCCTGAAATGCAAGCATTACATGTATTGTGTTCGCGCCCTCGAGCAAATTTTGCATTGTCTTTTCAAGCTTTGTGCATCAGTTCATTGCAATGCTTATACACTTCTATCTGGTAAGACTGTAATATAAGCTGTGTTGTGCAGTGTGATTGCTCAGCATCGACACTTAGCGAGGGGAAAGTCTTGTATCTGTAGCTATGGATGAGAAAAGGCCGAGTCAAAGTGGAATAGTGGAGATAACCTTGTCCACTATTTGCAATTTTGCTGGGCGGATAGGTTTGCAAGTAGCCTTGAGGGGGCAGCGATGTATCGCCATTGAGAGCTGGTCCCCGCCACAAACTCCGTTCCCTGGCCACCGACTCCATCCCTATCCCTGGCCACTGTCTGAGGCTGAACCAGTCTGTTCGCGACCTTGGTGTCGTATTTCACCCACCTGGCGCAGTGGGATTTAAACTCACGGCCCCGGATCATTAGTCCAGGTCTCTGGATTATTGGTCGAGTAACAGAACCACTGTATCGCCATACCACGTCATTAATCGTTAAACACAGAAAACATAGTAAAATAGGAGCAGGAGTAGGCCATTCGGCCCTTCGAGCCTGCTCCGCCATTCAATATGATCATGGCTGATCCTCTAACTCAATACCATATTCGCGCTCTCTCCCCATTCCCCGTGATACCTTTTGTGTCTAGAAATGTATGTCATTCTTAAATATATTCTTGTGAACCTTCGCTGCACTCCCTCTATGGAAAGTATATCCTATCTTATGTAAGGAGAACAAAACTGCACACTGTACTCCAGGTGTGGTCTCACCAAGGCCCTGTATAACTGTAGTAAGGCATCCTTGCTCCTGTATTCAAATCCTTTTGCATGAAGGCCAACATACCATTTTCCTTCCTAACTGCTTGCTGCATGTTTGCTTTCAGTGACTGGTGAACAAGGACACCCAAGTCCCTCTGTGCATCAACATTTCCCAATCTATCACAATTTATATAAAACTCTGCCTTTCTGTTTTTCCTACCGATTTGGATAACTCACAGTTATCCACGTTATACTGCATCTGCCATGTATTTGCCCATTCACTCAACTTGTCTAAATCGCCTTGAAGCCTCGTTGCATCCTCCTCACAACTCACAATCCCACCTAGTTTCGTGTCGTCAGCAAATTGGAAATATTACATTTGGTTCCCTCATCCAAATCATTGATATATATTGTGAATAGCTGGGGCCCAAGCACTGATCCCTGCGGTACCCCACCAGTCACCGCCTGCCACCTCCAAAAATACCCATTTATCCCTTTTCTCTGTTTCCTGTCTGTTAACCAATTTTCAATCCATGCCAGAATATTACCCCAATCCCATGTGCTTTAATTTTGCACACTAACCTCTTATGTGGGACTTTATCAAAGGCCTTCTGAAAATCCAAATACACCACATCCACTGGTTCTCCCTTATCTATTCTACCAGTTATATCCTCAAAAAACTCCAGCCGGTTTGTCAAATACGATTTCCCTTTCATAAATCCGTGTTGACTTTGTCTAATCCCGTTGATATTTTCTAAGTGTCCTGCTATCACATCCTTTATAGTAGACTCTAGCATGTTCCCTACTGCTGATCTTAGGTTATCCGGTCTGTAGTTCCCTGTTTTCTCTCTCCCTCCTTTTTTAAATAGTGGGGTTGCATTTGCCACCATCCAATCTTCAGGATCTTTTCCATAATCTATAGAATTTTGGAAGATGACAACCAAGGCATCCACTAGTCCCATGGCTACCTCTTTTAGTACTCTGGGATGCAGAGTATCAGTCCCTGGGGATTAATCGGCTTTCAGTCCCATTCATTTCTCCAGCACTATTGTTTTACTAATTCTGATTTCCTTTAATTCCTCCTTCTCACTAGACCCTTGGTTCCCTAGCATTTCTGAAAAGTTATTTGTGTTGTTGGTGAAAAATGAATTCACTCGAGTCTGTCTCAAAGCAGAAGATCACAATTTATTTAACAGCGCGCACTGGGAGAAGAGCCATAGAACCCGCGGTCTAGTGAATTCACGTCTCGACCTTACAGTGATACCGGAACTTCTTTTATACATTATAGGGCCGGTTACGCAGTTCATTACATACAAATGTCTTCACCCAATCATGTTCCCTCAGCAACAGACTTCTAATTATAAACTGGACTTTAAGCTAAAAAATGTTACTTCCCTATCGAAACTATAAACATCGAAATGTCGTGTCAGCTTTGTCTAGTCGGACTGGCTGGTCATGCGGTGATTGGTTCTCAAGTGTAACCTTTGTACCTTGCACGTACGCATGTTGACCACAGACATTACTCATCGCACTATGTCAGCGAAACCATTCTGTATTTAGAAATTTACTTTTTATATTACATTCTTTATGCCCTATAATTTTTACTCCAACAGTCCCTCCTGTTGGTCCCTGATCAAAACTCTTTTTGTGACAGGGAACCAGCATCATACGGATTTCTGGTAATGTAAGTAGATATGTTTACATTCCAGGGGCTCACAGTCCGTTAGTCAGACTGTGGCATCCTTGTATAGGGGCTCATATCCACACATCTCTCTCTCCGGGTGTCATTTGATTAACCATCATGATACTTACAGCAGGCCGTGATATTTGAAGGCAACAACATTTTAACAATAGGGCCAGACCATACATCACTAATATTATAACAAAGAACAAAATCAATCATTGTACTACTGATGTCCCGAGTGAAGTCAACCATCCAGTTACCCAGCACCAAAGGGTGGATGCCGGAGGTTGTTTTAATTGTTTTACGACGAACAATCGTTCGCCATAATCACTACTGCTGCCCACTTTCCGCTGTTTTATCATCATTATACGTCCCCAATTTGGTGAGGATCCTCCAAAGGCCGCCTGGACCGCTGTTTTAAAGGGGTTGTAGGCCGCGAGTTGGGCCGCCTTGTCCGCAATTAAGGCGATACGGCCGGTCCAGCCACCATCTTGGTGGCCGTTTTGTTTATCCACCTCCCTCCATTTATCAGCCGGGCATTTAGCCCATACTAACTGGTGGATGTCCCGAGGATGGAGGTCGTGTATTTCCCACATCTCCTCGAGATTTCTCCAAAATTCCCCATTTGTGCTACGGGGCTTCAGTGTTCCCAAATCTTTCAATAATGTTTGTTTTTCTAAGGGGCTAAAAGCTTGGTACTTGGCTGTGGGATTTTGTACCGTTCGCCTCTTTTTAAAGGGGCTGCCTTGATTACGTTTGGGACTTTTTCTCTTTCTCTAAGTTTTCATCATCACTGTCTTCCATGGAAGGGGCTGATGCCTCTGGGGTGTAAGGAGGTGGCATCTCGTCCTCATTTTCTGAGCCCTGGACTTTTACCGAGGCGCACAAATGTGCCCGCCTTTCATTCCATAGTTCCGTTTTGTCCAGCCGGTACCCATCAAGGACCGTCTGGCCTACTTTGTATAATACTGACACTTGTTCTAATTCCAGAATTCTTTCACGTTTACTTGCAAGTCTAGTGTGGAGTCGCGGCACCTTGTTAGTTAAAGCGACTAATTGGTTTCCTAGTATCACCCCCACCTTTTTTGTCTTTTTCTGTTTTTGACCCTCTACCACTCTCTTTGTACTTTCGGATTCTGGAGCGGGTCCCACCCTTCCTTCGTCATCTTATCAACTAAACCCTTCCGGTCGTCTGCATAGAACCTAGTAAGGGACCCCATTGGTCCCCATTCTATTTATTTCCCCGACGCCATTTGTAGTCCAACTTACAGTCTTACCAAATGCTGAGTTCCTCTACTCGGGCTTGTTCTTGATAATTTAAAGACCTTCAAGCGGTTAATCGGTCACAACACACATATATATTTGCTGACTTCACGATCCCAGGGTGTTTTGGAGCCTCTACCCTTACTTGATCCTGGCCATCACGTGGGACTATGTCCTCTTAAGTCAGACTCAGGCTAGGTGTTAGAGACCGGCACCCTCCTTGTCCAAGTCGTTCCGTCACTCACTCATTCCTTCGCGACATTTATCGCTACACAGTGTTCCCTTTACTACTTGCGATCCGCGCTCTCACAACTGTGTTCTCCTACCTCTCGCAGACTTTACTTGATTAGTGATGCTACGGCACTGTCACTCCGCCTTTCCAGGTGACTCAATTTCTGGATGGTCAAAATTGACTTCTCGTCCGGGTTCACCGGTGCGGGTGGTCTTTCAGTTCCAGAGCATCCTGCCGACTACGCCAATTGTTGGTGAAAAATTAATTCACTCGAGTCTGTCTCAAAGCAGAAGATCACAGTTTATTTAACAGAGGCACTGGGAGAAGAGCCATAGACCCCGCGGTCTAGTGAATTCACTTCTCGACCTTACAGTGATATCGGAACTTCTTTTATACATTATAGGGTCGGCAACGCAATGCATTACATACAAATGTCTTCACCCAATCACGTTCCCCCAGCAACAGACTTCTAATTATAAACTGCACTTTAAGCTAAAAAATGTTACTTTCCTATCGAAACTATAAACATCGAAATGTTGTGTCAGCTTTGTCTAGTCGGACTAGCTGGTCATGCGGTGATTGGTTCTCAAGTGTAACCGTTGTACCTTGCACAAACGTTTGTTGACCACAGACATTACTCATCGCACTGTGTCAGCGAAACCATTCTGTATTTACGAATTTACTTTTTATATTACATTCTTTAAGCCCTATAATTTTTACTCCAACAGTGTCCTCTTCCTTGAAGACAGAACCAAAGTCTTTGTTTAATTGCTCAGCCATTTCCTTGTTCTGCATTATAAATTCTCCCGTTTCTGACTGTAAGGGCCCTACATTTGTCTTCACTAATCTTTTTCTTTTTAGATGCTTGTAGAAGCTTTTGCATTCCACTCTTATATTGCTTCTTAATCAATCTCTTGGTTCTTTTTTCTGAACTCTAAACTGCTCCCAATCCTCAGGCTTGCTATTTTTTCTGTCAACTTGATATGATTCCTCTTTGGATCTAATACTATCCTTAATTTTTTTGTTTGCTATGGTTATACTGCATTTCCTTTTGCGTTTTTGCGCCAGAAAGAAATGTATACCAGCTGCAATTCATGCATTCGTTCCTTAAATGGTAGCCATTGCCTATCCACCATCATGCATTTTAATGAAGCTCCCCAATCTATCACAGCCAACTCACTCCTCATAACTTCGTCGTTTCCTTTGTTTAGAGTTAGGACCCGAGTTACGGATTGGAATTCTTCACTTTCCATCTTAATGAAGAATTCTATTATGCTATGGTCACTCTTCCCTAAAGGAATCTGCACAACAAGATTATTAATTAATCGCTTCGCATTGCACAATACCCAATCAAGGATAGCCTGTTCCCTAGTTGGCTCCTCAACGTACTGGTCTAAAAAACCCATCTCGGACACACTCCAGGAATTCATCCTCCACAGTATTATTGCTAATTTGGTTTGGCCAGTCAATATGTAGATTAAACTCACCCATGATTACTGTAGTACCCTTGTTACATGCATCTCCAATTTCCTGTTTGATGCCATCCCCTTAATTACCACTACTGTTTGGAGGCCTACAAACAACTCCCACCGATGTTCTCTGCCCCTTGGTGCTTCTTAGTTCAACCTCGACAAGTTCTACATCTTGATTTTCTGGGCTAATATCCTTTCTCAATATTGCTCTCATTTCATCCTTTACTAACAACGCTTCCCACCACCTTTTCCTTTTTGCCTGTCCTTCCTACATATCGAATATCCTTGGATATTCAGTTCCCAGCCTTGGTCACCCTGCAGCCATGTCTCCGTAATCTCAATTATATCATATCCGTTTACATCGATTTGCGCTGTTAATTCGTTTACCTTATTATGAATGTTTCATGCATTCAGATACAGTCAAAGAGCAGCGGAGAATCTGAAGCTGGAAATGTAAGTTAGAACAGTGAATTCAATACCAAATCAGGCACAGAAAGCGAAATAAAGAGAGGAAAAGAAAGATTAGATCAAGAGAGAGAAAAGAAACAGAATACAGTAAAATTATTTTTATTATTGAAAAATCTAAAACAAATGAATTCTGAATGAATGAGTCTCCACACGTTTAAAAGTTAATTTTCGGTGCCAGAGAGGTTCTTTGGCTGTAATTAAGACTCACCAAGACCGTTGAAAATGGGACTTAGACTAAACTGGACGGGGTTGTTGCGGTGTGAGAAATATTGTTACGATCTATGGTTAATAATCGAGGCGATGCTATGGGATCCTTCAAGATCGGTGGCAATTCAAACAGCCCCAAAACGCACTGTTATCTGATCGGGAATCGAACCCGGGCCGGGAGGGGTGGGGGGGTGACAACGCCGAATCCTAACCACTAGACCACCAGGGAAGCTGCAGCAAGCTGGTTGCCAGAAAGCTCAGCAACGCAGTCTTTCCTGCGTGCGCCTTTGACATTCAGATACTTTCGCGCCAGGCAAACTGTTCGTACAAAATGAATTTTTTTAGTTGAGAACACAAAAGACGTGTTCGCGAAACCAAGGCACCAAGTGCGGGCAGGCATCCACTTGAAATCGATTTCCTTCTGTGCTTTTCTCTGGATGTTGCCTCTCTCGGGGCCGGGCGAACATTTCATTGATTCATTTGTCCTGAACTGAAGCTTTTTGCCCATTTCGCGGGGTCAGAGCCGCTCTGTCTGTCTCTTCCTGCTTGTAACCATTAACGGGAACAGGCCGCCAGTTCAAAGTTCATCAGCAAACCCAGAAACACAAATAAACAGAAAGAAGAGTCTCTCCGCCTCGGTGGCAAAGGTGGCCGTCATTTTACAGAAGGCAAGGAAGTGTATTTTGGATTGCTGCCCCGAATGATGCGCTGCTGACTGTTGCGGCAGTAGCAGCGGTGCAGCAAGTTGAAAGCTTGATCAGGCTGCTTTGATTGGTGGCAGTTCAAACAGCCCCAAAACGCAATGTTTCCTTACCGAGAATCGAATCCGGATCGTAGCTTTTCTCAGAGACAGAAAGAAACACAGAGACACACAGACAGAGAGAAGCCGTCGGGAAATTGAATACTGATCACTATACTATAAATGACCTGGTAGAGGAAGTAGTTATGCAGTGCTTGAGGCAAAGATTCAAACACACAGACAGACATGTGTGCGTGCTCTCTTTGTGTATGTATGTCTCAGATATCAGCCCTGCAAATTTTTTTCCTATTCAATAATTTATCCAATTCCCTTTTGAAAGTTGCTATTGAATCTGCTTCCATCGCCCTTTCAGGCAGCGCAATCCGGAACACACTCCCTGAGTCACTGGGCTTATCCACTTGTTTGCTGCCGCTGTTTTTTCTCGGTGCAATATTTAGTTTTGAGCTTCTGGCAATAATTGGCCACTAATCGATCAAAGGGGAAAGTGACTGAGAAATAAACTGTGTCTGTGGCTGCATGAAACAGACATACTTTTTCCACTGATATGTCAATATATTTATCAGCATCAAATCAGAAATTGAGCAGCTAAAATGATATTACAGTTCAATACAGAGCAGAGTGAATGAATTAATATACCTCAGGACGGGAATGGAGCCTCGGCCCTTCCCACAGAAGATCTAAATTATATGATTGATTATTGATGCTGGCCTATTTATTTCTACACCTTGGAATTCTGGAGAACCTACTTAATTATTTGTAGAACAAGCTGAGCCGACAGCTCCCTCCCTGTAACAACAGATAAGGGTGAGCCAGCAATAGGTCTGGCTGGTTTACCCGGTACACTCTGAGACTCTTAACTTACAGGGAGGGTCGGTCGAGCTCCACATTGGGGTGATTGCCTGGTATCCTGGCAGCAGTCATGATGCCTTCATCCTGCACCAGTCTAGTTTACCAGCAATCTTCCAGCCACCATGTCAAACCAAAGGGTGGCTGCTCGGAGACAAGGGCCTTCCGCTATGCACCTGGCTGATGACACCTCACCAATACCCCAACCACTCGGGGCCAGCACTCATATAATGAGAGCCATGCTGCCACGAGGTACCTCATCGCGCAGACTATCGGGGTGTTAAAGCAACGCTCCCTCAGCCTTGACCGCTCATGAGGAGCTCTCCAGTAAACACTGGAGTCCTATTTAGTGGTGAACTGCTGCATGCGCCACAACTTGGCCATCTTGAGGGCGAAGTGATTGCCACCACGGGTTCTGGGACCACCTCAGAAGGAGGAGGAAGTGGAGGAAGAGGAGGAGGAAGAAGAGCGAGAGGCGGAATATGTAGAAATGGAAGAGCAGGAGAACGAAGAAGAGGAGGATGGAGAAGGGAGGAGGCAGGCTGTAGATCCTTGTTCTGGACAGGCTGTCCGTGAGCGCCGCATCAGATTCCAGTTCCAATAAATGAAACTCCACATGCCTGTTGTTCACCAGTTCCCCATCTTACCATCCCTCTGTCACAGAACATCACAGCGTCCTCCTGGTCACAAAGCTGAAATGAGAGCCACCACAAAACAAACATTCCAAACATAATGTATAAGTTTAGCAAATCACAATCAGAATAACAAAGTCAACTTTAATCACCCTTGTGCTTTCCCTCAGTGTCTGTCTTTCTTTCGTGTTGCTTCTCCTACCATCGTGCTCCTACGAAGTGCTCCCCCAGTGGCTACGGAATGGATGATGGAAGGCTGCTGACTTTCAATGGGGAGACTGCAGATGGCCTTGCAGGAGGACCTCGAGCAGCTCTGGGCCTAGAATGCCCGGCTGTAGACTGCACCACCTCGGCATGGACGGCAGCAGCCTGAGTTGGCTGGATGACAGGCAGCAGCAAGGGCACTGCCAGAGTTGCAGTGGTGGGAGTATGAATGCTGTCATCTTGAGAGAGGAATGCAGGTTCTTGCTCTGTGGAGGCACTGCCACTTCCCAGGGCGGCGCCTCTACAATTCTAGCCTTCTGTTTGGTGAAAGATTTCCGGAGTGCTGTGAGAGCCCGCACTTCATACTCGTAAATACAGCCACGATGGCAGCAATGTGAGCTTCCACTGCAGTACTGAGATGTTCGGTCGCTTCCGCCTGTGCTGCAATGGAATCTGTGACATCACCCATCACACACAGCATCATGGCTGGGTCGACAAGGTCTCTCATGGAGTTTCCCATCATTTCCATCCTGGAAATCACGGGCTCCAAGCTCCGTGCAAATTCCTGTGCAATGTTGGAGCTGGACATCTCCATGCTCCTTGGCACTGACAAGAGGCCCTCTGGCAGGCTTGCCATTGCACCTCGCATTTCAGTGTGCATACCCATCACCCTTCTTCTGATTGCCGTCCCATTGAGGTCATGATCTGATTCCTGTGCATCAGAACTCGTGCATGAACTCACCCACTGGGGAGCTGACACCCATCTATCCTTTCCCCCTGACCTGGCTGCAGCCCACTGGTGTCCAGTAACTCACCACCTGCAGAGCCTGCCTCTATACTACACTCTAAAGTCCTCGCAGTGCCATTTTCTGAGCTGGTGCCTGTGAATATCAGATGCATTGACGGTGCTCCTGCATTGCTCTCCTCCAAAGATTTGGGGACAGGTTGGCGTAGTTGGAATTCGTGCGTATCTGAAAGGAGAAAGGCACAAGGGTCGAGATGTGGTGAGGGAAGGGGGATAGCTCGATATCCATGCCTACACCATCAGTGTGTTGCATTGAGCAATGTGTGAGGCTTGTGGTGCAGATGGTGCGATATGGCATTTGATGATGCATTCTCCCACCTTGACCACTCGTCTGAGGTCATTAAACTTTTAGCGGGATTGCATCCAGGTCTTGGGGCTAACACTTGTCACACTGACGGCTTCAGCGATCACCTCCCGCAGCCTTCTGTGGTCCTTCCCTGAAAGCCTCTTGCCACTCTTAGATAGACGGCCTGACAGCGTCTTTGAAACTCGAGGACCAAGGCCTCCATTGCTGCATCTGAAAATCACCTCGTCCTTTCTCTTAGCTGTTGGAACATGGTTTTCTCCACAATGACAATGAGGTGCTTCTGCAACAAGGCACTTCCTCTTTAATAGTGCAGCGAACCTAGGCCAACATTTATTGGCCAGTAGACTGCACAGGATATTGTCCCCCCTGCTCAGCACTAAGCCAATCAGCAGCGGATTTAGCGCTGAGATCAGTATTGCAATCATTACAATAAGCAGGAAGCACGAATTGTGTGTGCTGCCTGCAACACTTAGAAAGGACTGGGGCAGATCGAGCTTTGCGCTGCCTGCGCCTGTTTTCAGGACTTGTACAATTTCTAGAGCTATATTCCAGATCAGAACAAATTGCCGCATTACAACAATGCTCCTGATATTCCTCCTGGATTTTTTCTTGCAAATTATCCTAAATCTGTGTCCTTTGGTTACCGACCCCCCTGCCAGTGGAAACAGTTTCTCCCTATATACTCTATCAAAACACTTCATGATTTTGATCTCCTCATTTAAATCTCCATTTAACCCTCTCTGCTCTAAGAAGAACAATCCCAGATTCTCTAGTCTCTTCACATAACTGAAGTCTCCGGTAACAATTTAGGGATCAGCTCTTTGTCTGATGGCGATCCCTGGAAATGTGATTTATTTGCACTCTGCAACTGGAAGTGAGACAATAAGTGTAAGGACTCCTGACAGTGAGTTCTTTGCAGGGGTTCTGTGGAATAGTTAGTATTTGCGAATGGGTTCCCAGGAATTGTGCCATAACTCCAGTAAGTTCCATGCAATTGTAAATGTTTATTCAGGTACCAATGATTACATCACCATCTACAGGGATGGGGCTCTTGGGATCTTGTTATACCGGTTCCTGGAGGTGTATCAATATTAGTGCGGAGTCCTCAGGAATGTTTCAATGTTTAGAGCAGGTACATGGCCATAGCTGACTATGTACAGCGTCAATGGTTGTGTATTTCTGGGAAAGATTCACGGTCATGAGCACACATTCTTTGCGGTCGCCAGGAGTGTGTCTGCATTTTAAGGGCTACGGAAATAGGACAATGTTTGCCATGGATCTTCAGAAATGAGCAAAGGATATTCCCGGGTGCTCAACCAGATGGTTTGCTTTCACTGACTGAGGTTAAAGTCCACACTGAGAATTGGATAGAAATTCACTGAAATTACAGAACCTCATTATCACAGAGATAATCAGAAACCTGTAACTAAACCTGTTCCCGCTTCACCCAATGCGGTCATACTAACGATTCCACATAGTCTGATTAACCCTGAGCTTTGGGGAGATTCACTTTACATCTGTGCAATATCGGGCAAAATATAGTTTATGATATTGCAACACGTTGTGTAAAAGAGATTAACTGAATCTGTTTGTTCAGTCACTGTAATTAATGTCAGTCTCCTTGCGCCCTAATTATGTCAGTGGAGATTTATCCCGCCTTACATAAGGGCCTTCGCTCAGTGTGTGAACCCAGAGTGTCTCTCGGAGCTTGGCCTGCAGAACAACCCGGGATCAGCGTTCAGCAGAAGTTGGAAAAACGGATCGGAGTCCTCCATGAGAAAATATGGCATTGTCTGCAATTTATAGTGCACAGAAGATTTATTGTCCCACCCTCGCTGTTTTTGGTGTCCCTGGTAAGTCTCTATCTCCAGCAGTTAATCCTGTAACCATTTAATTGTATTCCTGCCTGTAACTGTCAAATCCCAGTTGCTGTCGGTGTTCCTTGTAAGTGACCATATTACTATTTCATACTGGAAACGATATTTAACTGTAAACACTGTGTTCATTATGCAAGTCTGCATATCCAAAAATTCATTGTATTCAGTTTATTCATCTTGCTTTGTGTCTGAAAGTAACTTGTTCCCCGACAGAGTCACTGGGTGATTTATTGAATGAATATCTTACAATCTGCAGTCCGGTCTGAGTCTGGGAGTAGATTTTACACTTTACCCTCTGGGCGTTAAACAACGACTGAGGAGGCCGGTGGAACAAGAAGTGAGCGAGAAGGATTCACAAAACCAGCCACAGTCGTTCCATTGATTTTAAAGGAAGGTGAATCAGGCGGGTTCTATTATTGGTAAGGGGTCTGTTCCCCGCCCCGATTATCTGTGTGTGCTCCGGACAGGCGGTGATTGATTGTTAAACAGTAAAGATCGAATCAAATCCAATCAGGAATATGTTCATGGCTTCAAGGTTATTTTTTATATCTGTTGGGTAACATTAATGATACAGAGTTGCAATTGGCGATAAATCATTCCAACTGATTTTAATTCCAATTGATTGTAAATGGGGTAAGGTGCATTGTAGATTCTTTTATCATTTTACCGTTTTGTATTCCCTCTATCAATTTGAAATATATTCAGTTCTCACTCACATGTGGACAGCGCCAGATTAGTATTGTTTCACTTCCATTCAGATTCTTTCTCAATCACAAGGTGGCAGATCGAATCGTTAGTTACATCATCAGCCCCTTTATAGTGGCTGCCCATCCGAATAGCTTTGAAATACGAGTGGAAATTCTCCCATTACAAAATCATTAGATATATTGATAGATAGATAGACAGATAGATAGATAGATAGATAGATAGATAGATAGATAGATAGATAGATAGATTGATAGATAGAGAGATAGATAGTCAGACAGACAGATAGACAGTCAGATAGATAGATAGATAGATCGATAAACAGACAGACAGATAGATAGATAGATAGATAGATAGATAGATAGATAGATAGATAGAGAGATAGATAGATAGATAGATAGAGAGATAGATAGACAGACAGACAGATAGACAGTCAGATAGATAGATAGATAGATCGATAAACAGACAGACAGATAGATAGATAGATAGATAGATAGATAGATAGATAGATAGATAGATAGATAGATAGATAGATAGATGGATAGATAGATAGATAGATAGATAGATAGATAGATAGATAGATAGATAGATAGATAGATAGATAGATAGATAGATAGATAGATAGATAGATAGATAGATAGATAGATAGATAGATAGATAGATAGATAGATAGATAGATAGATAGATAGATAGATAGATAGAGAGAGAGAGACAGTAGATAGACATACTGACAGATAGACAGACAGGTAGTACATTTTGTATTGGTAATAGTGTAAGATCGGTTATGTAACACTGGCCTCCCATTATACACCTCTCGCGAATTTCCTTTACATTGATTTTACTGGATAGCGAAACCGAGTGGGGTTTTAGAAACATTGGCCATTCGATATTGTCTGGTTTACTTCTTTGCTGAAAGTTAAAAGTTGCGGCAGTAATCAATGATTGAAATCGGGCAGTGTGTACAATACTCAGCCAATCCGCTATTGATCATTTTTATCCGGGAGCAAAAGAGAATATTCCGTTATTATTGCCAATACTGATTTTTTAAAGTTTCTCTCTCTTCGTCTCCAGAAGGTATTGTGTCCTTGATGAGTTTTCACAAGACAGCTATCTCATGTTCCACACATGATTACAGATGATTCTCATTTGGTACATTTTTCCACTGCCGTTTCACACCCCAGATGTTTCCTGCCCAGAAGGAGACGATTCAGCCTTCTCTCAATCTCAGCTGGTTGCTGCAGTATTTCAAAAACGACTCCCCAGACCCACTCTCTCCTCATGTCCCGGTGTCTTCCTCTGCTCCTTGTACTGTTCTCCTCTTTAGTTAGAAGTATATCCTCTAAGAGTGACTTACGCTGTCTCGAGTTCCGACCCATCTCACGGCTGATGTTAATTTTGAAATATCTCATTGATGATTTTAATTCACTCTTGTTCTCTGCCTCAGTATCTAATTTCAGCTATCATTTGAAGCTAACCAGCCCGGCGGGAACCAGGCGATTTCGGGCCGGGCACACGTTTTACGGCCCGCCCGATTTCGCTTTGCATTGACTTCAAAGTTGCGGACCATTGGACCTTGAGTAAAACAGGTGTCCGACTTGAACACACCCCATTCCCGCTGGTCGGTTTTGTATAACCTTCGGGTTTATGCAAGTCCTTGCCAGGTTTCGGCACCAGGGACCACTCTGAAATTACCGTTCATTAAGTTTGAGGCGAGGCAGCAGGTGTAAAATATCATTCTGCCATGGCACATAACGTGGCTGAACAATCCTTTTACTCGTCAAATATTCAAACAGACACTTTCCAGCAGAAGTCATTACACAGTGTACAGGAGCAGGACCATAGCGTATACCCCACCGTATCCCAGGGTCACTGATCAGGAGCAGGACCAAGGCGTATACCCCACCATATCCCAGAGTCACTGATCAGGAGCTGGACCAAGGCGTATACCCCACCATATCCCAGGGTCACTGATCAGGAGCAGGACCAAGGCGTATACTCCACCATATCCCGGGGTCACTGATCAGGAGCAGGACCAAGGCGTATACCCCACCATATCCCAGGGTCACTGATCAGGAGCAGGACCGAGGCGTATACCATACCATATCGCAGGGTCACTGATCAGGAGCAGGACCAAGGCGTATACCCCACCATATCCCAGAGTCACTGATCAGGAGCTGGACCAAGGCGTATACCCCACCATATCACAGGGTCACAGATCAGGATCAGGACCAAGGCGTATACCCCACCGTATCCCAGAGTCACTGATCAGGAGCTGGACCAAGGCATATACCCCACCATATCACAGGGTCACTGATCAGGATCAGGACCAAGGCGTATACCCCACCATATCCCATGGTCACTGATGAGGAGAAGGACCGAGGCGTATACCGCACCATATCCCAGATTCACTGATCAAGAGCAGGACCAAGGCGTATACCCCACCATATCCCAGATTCACTGATCAAGAGCAGGACCAAGGCGTATATCCCACCATATCCCAGGGTCACTGATCAGGAGCAGGACCAAGGCGTATAACCCACCATATCACAGGGTCACTGATCAGGAGCAGGACCAAGGCGTATACCCCACCGTATCCCAGAGTCACTGATCAGGAGCTGGACCAAGGCGTATACCCCACCATATCCCATGGTCACTGATGAGGAGAAGGACCGAGGCGTATACCGCACCATATCCCAGATTCACTGATCAAGAGCAGGACCAAGGCGTATACCCCACCATATCCCAGATTCACTGATCAAGAGCAGGACCAAGGCGTATATCCCACCATATCCCAGGGTCACTGATCAGGAGCAGGACCAAGGCGTATAACCCACCATATCACAGGGTCACTGATCAGGAGCAGGACCAAGGCGTATACCCCACCGTATCCCAGAGTCACTGATCAGGAGCTGGACCAAGGCGTATACCCCACCATATCCCATGGTCACTGATGAGGAGAAGGACGGAGGCGTATACCCCACCATATCACAGGGTCACTGATCAGGAGCAGGACTTATGTGAACAATGGCCAACAGAAGAGGTGAGCGATAACATAAAGCTAATGGAAAGAACATACAAAAGTGAAAATAATAGTGTAGATCGAGGGGCCTGTCAGAGATCTAAGGAGCAGCAAAGGAAGACAACACAGATATTAACAGCTGGAAAGACGGAATACGAAAAGAAAATTGCGATGGATTTCAAGAGCAACACCAAAGGTTTTTAGAATTATATAAGAGAAAAAGTAGTCGGGGTAACGTAAGCAAGAATACAGTATCAGCAAATATAATGGCACTGAAGACTGATAATCCCGAGAACCAGGTGGTTTCCACCCCAGGGTTATAAAGAAAGTAGTGAGGAAATTGCAGATGGTTTAGCCGTAATCTTCCGAAGCTCTCTCGAGTCATTAATATTTCCCATTAGGTTGCAAAATTACAAATCCAATTGTTATTTAGGAAAGGTGAGAGAGAGATACCAGGAAATTAAAGACCAGATAGTCTAACATCTGTTTTGGGAAGTGATTCAGCTAAATTGAGCATTTTTTGGGTATTAAGTTATACAGACACGAGGCGATGAATGGAGTTTGGATACAGATAGCCCAGATCTCATTAAATGGCGGAACAGGCTCGATGGGCTGAATGGCACACTCCTGCTCCTAAGTTCATATGTGACATCCCAACAATACCCAGGGTCTCTGATCAGCATCAGGAGTCAGGGGATTACATACTCAGCATATCTCAGGGTCAGTGATCAGGAGCAGGACCAATGGGAGTTTCACCCACAGCACATCTCAGAGTCACTGATCAGGAGCAGGGCCAAGGGGATTACACACTCAGCACATCCCAGAGTCACTGATCAGGAGCAGGACCAATGGGAGTTTCACCCTCAGCACATCTCAGAGTCACTGATCAGGAGCAGGACCAATGGGAGTTTCACCCTCAGCACATCTCAGTATCACTGATCAGGAGCAGGGCCAAGGGGGTTACACCCTCAGCACATTCCAGAGTCACTGCTTAGGAATTGGAACCAGGGGGATCAACCCCACCATATCACCGGGTCACTGATTCCAATTGTAACTGACTAGGCCCAGATTTGACCGTGGGACCTTCTGTCAGCACCATCAGGTTTTGTTGGCACCAGTCAGTGTGTTTACTCTTTGTTCATTAGGGCAAACCACATTCTATTGTTGGACATTTCTGAATAAACATAACCGTGTTAATTTTAATGTTTATTTATCCAATTTCATCAGACCATGACTTCACAAATCATTACTGACTGTTGACTTGAAGTCTTAGCTCTAACATGAAGTTCTGTGACATCGGATTCCATCACGGGATGTTGTGAGCTCTCAGTAAATGACATCCATTGATCCACGACACTGATATTTCTGCTCCAATCCTGATGTGTAATTTCTCTTTCCCCCCCTTCCTTACAGTTAACTTAGTGACGATTGTGACCCTGTCTCGGGGAAAGTGTGGTCTCTCCAAATGTGTTACTCGGTACCTGTTGGCCATGGCAGCGGCGGATCTATTGGTCGTTATCCTCGATCTGATACTGAGGCGCATCCCCATTGTTTATTATACGAGGTTTCACTTTCTGTTCGACATTCCCGTGTGTAACATTCACGCTGTCCTAATGTATGCAGCCACAGACTGTTCTGTCTGGTTCACCGTCTCTTTCACCTTTGATCGATTTGTGGCCATTTGTTGCCAGAAGCTAAAAAACAAATATTGCACCGAGAAATCGGCGGCGGTGGTTATTGGAACAATGACTGTGTTGTTCTGTGTGAAGAACATTTTCTGGTACTTTATGGTGAAAAGCACCTATATGCTGATAAGAGCTCCCTGGTTCTGCGCTATGAAACTCAGTGTTATGCTTTCACCAGTATGGACAGCAATTGAATTTCTACATTATATTTTCACCCCGTGTGTACCATTTATTCTGATTCTGATGCTCAATGTTTTAACTGTCAGACATATTTTAGTGACCATCAGAATTCGGAAGAGACTTCGGGACCGGGTCAGTGGGGAGAGTCCCAGCGATCCAGAGACAAAAAACAGAAGAAAATCAATTACTGTACTTTTTGTGATCTCGGGGAATGTTATCCTTCTATGGGCTGTGCACCTGGTGGCCACGATGTATTCTAGAATGACTTTACTGTACTGGTTTGATGGTGATCCAATGTTAAACATTGTACGAGAACTTGGGTTTATGCTCCAGCTCCTGAGTTGCTGCACAAACACTTTTATTTATGCCGTGACCCAGAGTAAGTTCAGAGAGGAGCTGAAGAATGGGGTGAAATATCCCTTCACTGTACTTTCTAAGATTATAAAATAACGAGGAAAACGGAAGATGTTCACACGTAGGTTACAAAGTTGTTTCACACGTTATCCCAGCCGCTCACCATCCAGTCTCTGTAATCCTGTTGTTTTGAAGGCAAACCGAGCTGATTTGATTGAGATTGAATTTGATGCAAGGTGTGTTTTGTAAACTTGGAGCAGCTGCCGTGTGTGGAAAATCCTTTACTGTAATCACACATTTAAATAAAATTAAACTGACATGGAACAACTACCGTGACAACTGTTTATTGGGTTTTATTGCTGTTTGTGTTCATGGGTTTCGGCCGGACTGACTGTGATTCTATGTAATGGACTGTAACTGGGAAAAGATACAACACCAGTCGGCAATACCGCGAGTTCCCCTTTACAGAGACCATCTCCGGGTAGTTTACTGATTCCTGCAGTCCTACTGCTGAAATACAAGTTATTCTGAGTGTAACCTTCTTCAAAGGTGTATATGAGGAGTAATTTACCACTCGGCTGATGAATACTTCGCGCATTACAATGGTTACCTTTATAAAGCCTGGAATTTGCGGTGGTTAATGACGACGAACAAACAACATTCGCTGTTATTACCGCTCTGAAGCTGACCGCAACTTCAGGATGCAGCGCATGGGCATCGAAACACGGAAATCCTGAAGTTGCGGTCAGTCATTCACTGCTCCGACACTGGCTGCGCTGTGCCCCCGCCCCCACCCCCATAGCCGGCAATCAGTGGAATCAGGGAAATCAGTGAAACTGACCAAACTCGGGCTTTTCCCGGCAATATCGCTGTTAAATACCCCGTTAAATGGATTCGGTGTAACTGGGGTTTTAACAGCGAATTGACTGCTAAACAAGCGTTATGGCCCTGAATAAATATTTTTAATTTTGTGGAGTGTCAAATTTCTCCGTTGTGATAAAATGAAGTTTATTATAAACTTTAAACAAAATTATATTATTTTAAAGTTTGTTGATATTTATTCAGGTTTATCTTTTCCCCATGTGAGACGCCCAATCTTTGATTTTCTCTCTATAACATTTTTAAAAAGTCTGATTAAACGCAATTTCTTCGCGTCCTGCTTCCTGTGAGAATTCTTCATTGTGCTGCACAGGCTATAAATTAATAAATCATCGTCATTAACAAATATAATTAGTTGATGCTAAAGCCAAAAGTCAGTAGATAGAATAAACAGGTAAGGATGAAATTGGTCCTGGGCGGGACAGTAAAACGGGCGATAGTGAATCGACAGCCTTTTTCTCGAGCCCAGGATTTTCTTTTCAATTCAACAGGGTGCTCCATACGGGGTCTGACCAAGGCTCTGTATAACTGAAGCCTTATTTCCTCCTGTTCATATTTGAGCTCCCTTCAGATGTTATGTTTAATCCCCTCAGGACACCTTGGGATTGGGAAAAAATGGTGCCTTGCCAGAGCTGCCCACAAACCAAGGAGCAACAATTGAAAAAACTGAATTAATAATTAAAAAAGTGAACATGACGTGGTGCAGATTAAATAAAAGAAGTTAAGATTTTTTTATTTAATTATTGCAAAATACATCACATTATCGGGACAATAGTAGAGGCAGTTCAAACACCAGCGACAACTAATATACATGGATGAGCGATTTGATTTCAATCTTACACCACGTATGTCTCGTAATCTTCTGCTGTGCCTTTTCTAATTTCAGTTTTACTACAACACTTGGACAACTGTCATCGTGGCTTCTTTAACATGAGACCCTCCGTAAAGCAAATGCATAGGGTTTATGCAACCTGTCATCATAACTTAACCCTATAAGCCCTTGTCTCATTCTGGTGAATCTGGACTGTTCCTCCTCCAGGGCCATATATACATTTCCTGAGGGTCGATGCCCAAAATTAAATGCAGTTCCCCAAATGGGGTCTGGCCAAGGCTTTGTAAAACTCAAGCATCGCTTCCTTTCATTTGTATTCCAGCCGCCATTAGCTTTGAATATTAAAGCCCTCGAGGCACCAAGGGAGTGGCAATAAATTGAACCTTGTCAGCATCGCCCCCAACCCAGGAACCAAAAATTAAATAAAAGGTATGTATAATTGAAAAAGTTAAAACCAGAAGTGGTGCAGATGCAACAGAAAATGCAAAGGTATTTTTATTTCAAAATTACAGAAGAGGAAATAATCTGTGGCCACTAGTGGAGGCCATTCATACACCAAGAACAAATATCTACACATCGATAGCCATTTTGATTCGAATATTACACTGGTGAATCTCGAGATTTTCTGTGGTGCCTTTTCTGTTCACTGCATTAAGAGAAACCATGGCAAACCATCAAAGTGTACTTTCAATATGAGAACTTCTGTACAGCAAATGCACAAAGCATGGATGATTGAGTGAAAGGGCCACCTTATCTGATGAATTGCTGCTGCCAAGAGTTTGGGCCTTTGATTAATTAATTTAAAAAACCTTCCAGAAATCAGAGATAAGATGTGGTTTAACGAATATAAGAACATAAGAAATAGGAGCAGGAGTAGACCATTTGGCCCCTCGAGCCTGCTCCGCCATTTAATGAGATCATGGCTGATCTGATCTTGGGTTCAGCTCCATTTCCCAGCCCGCTCCCCATAACCCATCACTCCCTTATTGTTCAAAAATCTGTCTATCTCCACCTTAAATATATTCAATGACCCAGCCTCCACAGCTCTCTGGGGCAGAGAATTCCACTGATTTACGACCCTCAGAGAAGAAATTCCTCCTCATCTCAGTTTTAAATGGGCGACCCCTTATTCTGAAACTGTGGCCCCTAGTTTTAGATTCCCACGTGAGGGGAAACATCTTCTCTGCATCTACCTTGTCGAGCCCCCTCAGTATCTAATATGTTTCAATATGATCACCTCTCATTCTTCAAAACTCCAATGAGTATAGGCCCAACCTGCTCAACCTTTCTTCATAAGTCAACCCCTTCATCTCAGGAATCAAACTCGTGAACCTTCTCTGAACTGCCTCCAATGCAGGAATACCCCTCCTTAAATATGGAGACCAAAATTGTACACAGTACTCCAGGTGTGGTCTCACCAATATCCTGTACTGTTGTAGCAGGGCTTCCCTGCTTTTATACTCCAACCCCCTTTCAATAAAGGACAACATTCCACTTGCGTTCCTGATTACTTGCTATACCTGCATGCTAACTTTTTGTGTTTCATGCACAAGGTCCTCCACGTCCCTCTGTACTGCAGCATTTTGTAATCTCTCTCCATTTGAATAATAATTGTTTTTGAATGTTTCTTATCAAAGTGGATAAGCTCACACTTACCCACCTTATACTCCATCTGCCAAATGTTTGCCCACTCACTTAGCCTGTCTATATCCCTTTGCAGATTCTTTGTGTCCTCTTCACAACTTGCTTTCCCACCTATCTTTGTATCATCAGCAAATTAGTCTACATTACACTCGGTCCCTTCATCCAAGTCATTAATATAGATTGTAAATAGTTCAGGCCCCAGCACTGATCCCTGTGGCATCCCACTAGTTAACGTTTGCCACCCGGAAAATGAATTATTTATGCCGACTCTCTGTTTTCTGTTAGTTAGCCAATCCTCTATCCATGCTAATATATTAGCCCCAACCCCGTGAGCTCTTATCTTGTGCAGTAACCTTTTACGTGGCACCTTATCGAATGCCTTCTAGAAATCCAAATGCACCACATCCGCTGGTTCCCCTTTATCCACCCTGCTTGTTACATCCTCAAAGAACTCCAGCAAATTTGTCAAACATTCATAAAACCATGCTGACTCTGCTTGACTGTATTATGATTTTCTAAATGTCCTGCTACTGCTTCCTTAATAATGGACTCCAGCATTTTCCCAATGACAGATGTTAGACTAACTGATCTATATTTTCCTGCTTTCTGTCTCCCTCCCTTCTTAAATAGGGGCGTTACATTTGCGGTTTTCCAATCCACTGCGACCTCTCAAGAATCCAAGGAATTTTGGTAGATTGCAACCAGTGCATCCACTATCTCTGCTGCCACTACTTTTAAGACCCTAGGATGCAGACCATCAGTTCCATGGGACTTGTCTACATTTAAACCCATTATTATACCAAGTGCTTTTTCTTTAGTGATTGAGATTGTTTTAAGTTCCCCCTCCCTATAGCCACTGATTATATATTATTGGGATGGTGTTAGTGTCTTCTGCTATGAAGACTGATACAAAGGGGGGAGGGAGAGATAGAGGGGGAGGGAGAGAGAGAGGATGGAGAGATAGAGAGGATGGAGAGATAGAGAGCGCGGAGAGAGAGAGAGCGTCGGAAGAGAGAGAATGAGGAGATAGAGAGAATGAGGAGAGAGAGAGAATGAGAGCGAGGGGAGAGAGAGAGAGAAATGGGAGAGGGGGAGAGGGTAGAGAGAGGGGAGAGAGAAGAGGGGAAGAGCGAGAGAGACGGGAGAGAGGAGAGAGGGGGATTGGTGTTTGTAAACGCATCAGCCTTGTCTTTTCCACTCATGTGATGGGCTCTGCCAACATTGAGGATGGGGATATTCATGGAGCCTCCTCCTCTAGTTAGTTGTTTAATTGTCCACCACAATTCACGACTGGATGTGGCAGGACTGCAGAGCTTTGATCTGATCCGTTGATTGTGGGGTCGCTTAGCCCTATCTATAGTATGCTGCTCCTGCTTTTTAGCATGAATGTAGTCCTGTGTTGCAGCTTCGCCAGGTTGGTACCTTATTTTTAGGTACGCCTGGTGCAGCTCCTGGCATGCCCTTCTACACTCCTTATTGAACCAAGGTTGGTCCCCTGGCTTGATGGTAATGGTAGACTGAGGGATATGCCGGGTCATGAGGTTACAGATTGTGTTTGAATACAATTCTGCTGCTGCTGATGGCACACAGCGCCTCATGGATGCCCAGTTTTGAGTTGCTAGATTTGTTCTGAATCTGTCCCATTTAGCACGGTGGTAGTGCCACACAACATGATGAAGGGTGTCCTCAGTATGAAGACGGGACTTCGTCTCCCCAATGACTGTGGGTTGGTCACTGATACCAATGCTATCATGGAAAGTTGCATCTGCGACAGGTAGATAGGTGAGGACGAGATCGTGTATGTTTTTCCCTTGTGTTGGTTCTCTCACCACCTGCCGCAGGCCCAGTCTGGCAGATATGTCTTTCAGGCCTCGGCCAGTTCGGTCAGTAGTGGTGTTGCCGAGCCACTCTTGGTGATGGACATTGAAGTCACCACCCAGAGTACAGTCTGTGCCCTTGCTACTCTCAGTGCTTCTTCCAAGTGGTGTTCAACATGGAGGATTACTGATTCATCAGCTGAGGGAGGGCGGTAGGTGGTAAACAGCAGGAGGTTTCCTTGACCATGCTTGACCTGAAGCAACGAGACTTTTATGGGGTCCGGAGTCAATGTTGAGGACTCCCAGGGTCATTCCCTCCCGACTGTATACCACAGTGCCGCCATCCCTGGTGGGTCTGTCCTGCTGGTGGGACAGGACATACAGAGGGATGGTGATGAAGGAGTTTGAGACATTGGCTGAAAGGTATGATACTGTGAGTATGATTATGTCAGGCTGTTGCTTAACCAGTCTGTGGGACCGCTCTCCCAATTATGGCACAATTCCCCAGATGTTGGTGAGGAAGACTTTGCAGGGTCGTCGGGGCTGGGTGTGTCATTGCAGTGTCCGTAGCTGGTGCCGAGGTAGATGCCGGGTGGTCCATCCAGATTGAGCAAGTTTAAAGCGAATGTAACACCCTTATTTAAAAAGGGTAGTAGGCAGAAGGCTGGAAATTATAGACCAGTTAGCCTAACATCTGTGGTGGGTAAAAATTTGGAGTCTATTATTAAGGAGACAGTAACGGAACATTTAGATAAACATAATTTAATAGGACAAAGTCAGCATGGCTTTATGAAGGGGAAGTCATGTCTGACAAATTTGCTTGAGTTCTTTGAGGACATAACGTACAGGCTGGATAAAGGGGAACCAGTGGACGTAGTACATTTAGACTTCCAGAAGGCATTCGACAAGGTGCCACATAAAAGATTATTGCTCAAGATAAAAAAAATCACTGGATTGGGGGTCATATTCTGGCATGGGTGGAGGATTGGTTATGTAACAGGAAGCAGAGAGTTGGGATAAATGGTTCATTCTCGGACTGGCAACCAGTTTCCAGTGGTGTTCCACAGGGGTCGGTGCTGGGTCCCCAACTCTTTACAATTATATATATATTAACGATTTGGAGGAGGGGACCAAGAGTAACATATCAAAGTTTGCAGATGATACAAAGATGGGAGGGAAAGTAGAAAGTGAGGAGGACATAAAAAACATACAAGGGGATATAGACAGGCTGGGTGAGTGGGCGGAGATTTGGCAGATGCAATACAATATTGGAAAATGTGAGGTTATGCACTTTGGCAGGAAAAATCAGAGAGCAACTTATTGGCCCAGAAATTAAAGACTGAGTGTTGACGCGGGGGTAAGGCTTCCCCGCGATCTCTCACTCCGCGTTGGCTTTTTCAGTTCCAGCTCGCACGAACTTGATGTTCTAGACATCAGCTGGGCAGTGCTTGCGTATCCCACCGGCGTAGTGAATTCGTGCGAGCTGTGGGATCACGTGACTCAGTTAGAGCCAATGGCAGCACACCATCTTCCATTCATAAGTTTCACATAAGTGCTGTGAAAGCTATGAATCTTACACACCCCCAAAATAACAGCTAAACCTCAATTAAATTAAAAAAAAAACCATCACATTAATAAAATAAGTATAGTTAAATAAATTAACCATTTTAAATAAAAAATTACATTTTTGAAAAAATTTAAAATCTTTTAAAAAGTTATAAAAATAAACTTACCTGTCTTTAAAGTCTCTAAAAAAGATATACCTGTTAAAAAAAATTCAAAATAATACTTAATTCACTACTTACCTTGTTAAAAGTGGGTCTTACTCCTCCTTTTTTCATTTCTAAAATCTTCCGTACTTACCTGCGCGTCCAAAGCACAAAGTGCACAGCGTGCGCGCAGCCTGTAGCGCGCACGCGGTGCACCGAGGAAACGCCCCCTTTTCCAAAAACCAAGTGCCGGTTTTCAGCGCATGCGCAGTGCATGCAGAAAACCGGCAATTGGAGACAGAATACGCGAGAGTACACAGTGCGTACTCTCGCGTCGCGGGACTAATTTTTGGGCCAATATCTTAATGGCGAGAAACTGGAAAGTACTGCAGTACAAAGGGATCTGGGGGTCCTAGTGCAAGCAAATCAAAAAGTTAGTATGTAGGTGCAGCAGGTGATCAAGAAGGCCAACGGAATGTTGGCTTTTATTGCTAGGGGGATAGATTATAAAAACAGGGAGGTATTGCTGCAGTTATATAAGGTATTGGTGAGACCGCACCTGGAATACTGCATACAGTTTTGATGTCCATACTGAAGAAAAGACTTACTTGCTCTCGAGGCAGTACAAAGAAGGTTCACTCGGTTAATCCCGGGGATGAGGGGGTGGACATATGAGGAGAGGTTGAGTAGATTGGGACTCTACTCATTGGAGTTCAGAAGAATGAGAGGCATTCTTATTGAAACATGTAAGATTGTGAAGGGGCTTGATCGGGTGGATGTGGTAAGGATGTTCCCAAGGATGGGTGAAACTAGAACTAGGGGGCATAATCTTAGAATAAGGGGCTGCTCTTTCAAAACTGAGATGAGGAGAAACTTCTTCACTCAGAGGGTAGTAGGTCTGTGGAATTTGCTGCCCCAGGAACCTACATCATTAAATACATTTAAAAAAGAAATAGATAGTTTCCTAGAGGTGAAGGGAATTAGGGGGTACGGTGAGCGGGCAGGAAATTGGACATGAGGCTGAGTTCGGATCGGTCAAGGCCCTGTGGGTGGCGGAGCGGGCCCAGGGGCTGAGTGGCCGGATCCTGCTCCTACTTCTTGTGTTCTTCAGATTTGAGGTTAGGATCAGATCAGCCATGATCTTATTGAATGTCGGAGCAGGCTCGAGGGGGCGATTGGCCTACTCCTGCTACTATTTCTTATGTCCTGATGTAAAACAGACGAGAGAAAGACACACACACTGAAAGAGACAAGCTTTTATCACAGCAGGGGGGAGTGGGAAGCAGGAATCTCGACTGCTCGTGTGGATAAGAGAAAAATGTTGCCTTTGCAGAAAAGATTGGAAGCGATAAAACATCAAAGGCTTCCCGAAGAAATGAGAACCACTGTATCAACAGGATACACTCAGGGAGGGAGTGATGGTTCATGATTAAATCTGTTTCGTTCTCCACGGATGCTGCCTGGCCTGCTGAGTGTTTCCAGCATTTTCTGTTGTTATTTCAGATTTCCAGCATCCGCAGTATTTTGCTATTGTGTTAGATTTAAGTATCTGATTGACTTTATTCAATAAAATTATGATCAAAAGTTTTTTCAGTGTTTCCCTACGACTCGAACTTGTATTAGAGATAAAGGATGTATGACAATATCCTAGAATACATCCACAAGGGCAATAGGAATATATGACTACATCCTGCAGCTGAGCACAAAGTGACTGAACACTGAGAGAAATTTGAGTTGATTAGAGAGAGGCAATATGGATTTGTAAAGGGCAGGTCATGTCTAACGAACCTCATTGAAGCTGAGGAATTAGCTGAAGTAATAGACAGGGGAATGTCTACGGATGCGTTGTATACGGACTTCCAGAAGGCATTCAATGAGGTTCTGTACAAGAGACTGTCAGCGAAAATTAAAGGTCATGGAATTGAAGGCAAATGATTGACCTGGTTAGGAGATTGGTTAGGCGGTAGAAGACAGAGATTAGGGATAATGGGAATGTACTCAAATTGGACGGAAGTGACTTGTGGTGTCCCACAAGAATCTGTGCTGGGGCCACAACTATTCATTATATTTGTTAATGACAGGGATAACATAATAGAGAGCCATATATCAAGGTTTACCGATGACACAAAGCTAGATGGCACAGTAAATAGTTTAGGTGGGAGCATAAAATTACAAAGAGACATTGATAGATTAACTGAGTGGGCAAAACTGTGGCAGCTGGATTTCAACACAGTGAAGTGTGAGGTCATCCATTCTGGACCAAAGAAAGACAGATGTGAGTATTTTATAAATGGTGGAAAGCTGGGAACAGTGAAGCTCCAAAGACATTTAGGGGTTTGTGTAAAGAGATCACTAAAATATAGTGATCAGGTGCAAAAAATAATCAACAAAGCTAAAGGAATGTTAGCCTTTATATCTAGAGGGCCAGAATACAAGGGGGATTGCTAGAGCTATACAAAGCCCTGGTTAGATCACATCTGGAGCACTGTGTACAGTTCTGGGCACCGCACCTTGTAAAGGATATATTGGCCTTGGAGAATGTTACCAGGGCCCAAGGGTTAAATTATGAGGCAGATTACATAAACCTGGCTTCTATTCCTGGAATATAGAAGGTTAAGGGGTGAGATGATTGAGGTTACCGGGATTTTGAACGGAATTGATAGGATTGGGAGAGAAAACCTTTTTCCACTGGTGGAGGAGTCTCGGACAAGGGGTCATAACCTTAAAATCAGAGCCAGGCCATTCAGGAGAGAATTTAGGAAACACTTCTTCACACAAAGGGTGGTAGAAGTGTGGAACCCTCTCCTGCAAAAAGCAGTAGATGTCTCAAATAATAATCTTATATCTGAGGTCGATAGATTTTTCATCACCAAGAGTATTAAGGGATATGGAGCTAAGTCAGGTGGATGGAGTTAGGACACAGATTAGCCACGATCTCATTGAATGGAGGGACAGGCTCGATGGGCTCAAGGGCCGACTCCTGTTTCTATGTCCTGTGTTTCTAATACCTCCACCTCAGGGCAACAGGGATATATGACAATATCCTCCAATACCTCAATAATGTCAATAGGGATATATGACAATATCCTCCAATACCTCAATAAGGTCAATAGGGATATATGACAATATCCTCCAATACCTCAATAAGGTCAATAGGGATATATGACAATATCCTCCAATACCTCAATAATGTCAATAGGGATATACGACAATATCCTCCAATACCTCAATAAGGGCAATAGGGATATATGACAATATCCTCCAATACCTCAATAAGGGCAATAGGGATATATGACAATATCCTCCAATACCACAATAAGGGCAATAGGGATATATGAAAATATCCTAAAAAGCTTCGACATGAGGGCAATACAAAAACTTGTATTTATATAGCTTCTGTAACGTAGTAAGATGGTAAAAAGTCCCAAGACGATTCACACGAGCATTTCAGACAACATTTGACACCGAGCCACATTACGGCAGATGACCAAAATGTTGTTCAAAGGTTTTCAGGAGGTTTAAAGGAGGAAACAGAGGTAGAGAGGTTTAGAGAGGAAATTCAGAGCGGAAACCAGAGCTTAGGGCCGAGTCAGCTGAAGGCACGGCCACTAATGGAGGAGTGATTAAAATCAGGGATGCTCAAGAGGCCAGAATTAGAGGAGCGCAGATACCTCGGAGGGATTTTTGTGGGGCTGGAGGAGATTACAAAGATAGGGAGGGGCGAGGCCCTGGAGGGATTTGAAAACAAGGATGAGAATTTTAAATTGAGACGTTGCCTAACCGGGAGTCAATGTAGGTCAGCGAGCACAGGGGTTTTGGGTGAACGGGACTTGGTGCGAGTTGGACACGGGCAGCAGAGTTTTGGATGACCTCAAGTTTACGGAGGGGAGAAGGTGGGACGCTGGCCAGGAGAGCGTTGGAATAGTCAAGTCTAGAGGTGGTAAAGGCAATGGATGATTGAGGTATATCCCATATCCTACAATACCCCCACAGAACAGGAAAAGCGATATGACAATATCTATGATACCCCCACATACGGCCAATAAGGATGTATGACAATATCCTGCAATGTCCCCACAGTAGAAAAACATGTGGAAACAGAAAACGTGATAAAGAATAGTCAGGACGGATTTCAAAAGGGAAGGTCATGCGTGACCAACCTTATTCAATTCTGTGAAGTAGTAACAAAGAGAAGACAAGGACAATACAGTAGATGTAATAGATTTGGATTTTCAAAAGGCCTTCGATAAGGTACCGCATCGTAGACTCATGACTATGGTCAGAGCATGTGGAGTCAGGGGACCGGTAGCAGAATCGATAGCGCGCTGGCTGCACAACAGAAAACAGAGAGTCGAGGTTAAGGGAAGCTACCCAGACTGGCAAATGTTGGGAAGTGGTTTTCCACAAGGATCGGTGCTGGGACCACTGTTCACAATTTACATCAATGATTTGGACTCGGGAATCAGAAATACAATTTCAAAATTTGTGGATGACACCAAATTGGGGGAGTCTAGTTAATACTGAGAAAGACTGCGACAAAATACACGAGAACATTGATAAACTCACAGAATGGGCGTGTAATTGGCAAATTAATTTCAATATCGATAAGTGAGAGATTTCACATTTTTATAGGAAGAATAAGGAGGCCACATACTGCTTGGAAATTAATAGTCTAACTGGGGCAGATGAGCAAAGGGATCTGGGGGTACAGATACTCAAATCACTAAAAGTAGCGACGCAGGTTAATAAGGCCATAAGAAACCAAACCAAGCCCTTGAGTTCGTTTCTAAAGGGATGGAATTGAAAAGCAGACAAGGTATGTTAAACTTGTACTGAACCTTGGTTGGACCACATTTAACTTTAATTTTCACAGTTCTGGTCTCCATATTATAAAAAGGATGGAGAGACACTGAAGAAGGTGCAAAAAAGATTTACAAAGATGATACCAAAACTGTGAGGTTATAATTATCAGGAAAGGCAGAACAGGCCTCTAGAAAAGAGAAGGCTGAGGGGTGAGCTCAGAGTTCTGTAAGATTATGAAAGGGTTTGATAGGGTCGACGTGGAGAGATTCTTCCACTTGTGGGGGGAGACCAAAACTAGGCTCCAGAAATACAAGCTGGCCATTAATAAATCCCACAGGGAATTCAGGAGAAACTTCTTTGCCCAGAGATTGGTTAGAATGTGGAACTCGCTACCACAAGCAGTAGTTGAGGCGAACAGCACAGGCGCGTTTGAGGGGAAGCTTGATAAGCACCTGAGGGTGAAAGGAATAGAAGGAGATGCTGAAAGGTCAGGTGAAGAGGGCTGGGAGGAGGCTAGTGTCAATCACAAACACCGCTATAGACCAGAGGGACCCAATGGCCTGTTTCTGTGCTGTAAATTCAATGTAATTCAGTGCAAAAGTGCGATAGGAATATATGACAATAGCTATAATAAAAAGACTTGCATTTCTATAGCGCCTTTCACGACCACCAGACGTCTCAAAGCGCTTTACAGCAAATGAAGTACTTTTGAAGTGGAGTCACTGTTGTAATGTGGGAAACACGGCAGCCAATTTGCGCACAGCAAGCTCCCACAAACAGCAATGTGATAAGGACCAGATAATCTGTTTTTGATATGCTGGTTAAGGGATAAATATTGGCCAGGACACCAGGGATAACTCCCCTGCTCTTCTTCGAAATAGTGCCTTGGGAGCTTTTACATCCACCTGAGAGAGCAGACAGGATCTCGGTTTAACATCTCATCTGAAAGACGGCACCTCCAAAAGTGCGGCACTCCCTCAGCACTGCACTGGAGTGTCAGCCTAGCTTTATGTGCTCAAGTCCCTGGAGTGGGACTTGAACCCACAACCTTCTGACTCAGAGGCAACTGTGCTACCCACTGAGACACAGCTGACACCTCAACTTAAGGACAATAGGGATATATGAAATATCCTCAATAAATCCAACGTTAATTGACGACTGCGGCAATACTTCAGACATGTAATTGTTTGAATGTAACAAGAGTCTGTGTGTACAACAGAAAAGGCAGAGAGTTTGTGTGAGAGAGAAATGGGAAGACAATATTTGGCAGGTGAGGAGGGGACAAGAAGGGACAGAGAGCCTGTGTGTCAGAGCAAAGGGAAAACAAGTCAGGATGTCTGAGAGGGGAGGTGAAAAATCAGTGATTGTACAAGAGATGGGAGAGAGAATCTGTGTCTAAAAGAGGGGATGGAGGGCCTGATAGTGAGAGATACAGAGGTAGTCTGAGTGAGAGAGAGTGTGTGAGAGAGAGTGAGTGTGTGTGAGAGAGAGAGTCTGAGAGGGACAGTGCATGAGAGAGTGCGTGTGTGTGAGAGAGTCTGAGAGAGACAGTGTGTGAGAAAGTGAGACTGAGAGAGACAGTGTATGAGAGAGAGTCTGAGAGACAGTGTGTGAGAAAGTGAGTCTGAGAGACAGTGCATTAGAGAGTGAGTCTGAGAGAGACAGTGTGTGAGAGAGTGAGGCTGAGAGACAGTGCATTAGAGAGTGAGTCTGAGAGAGACAGTGTGTGAGAGTGCGATTCTAAGAGAGACAGTGCGGGAGAGAGTGAGTCTGAGAGAGACAGACAGTGTGTGAGAGAGTGAGTCTGAGAGAGAGAGTGTGTGAGAGTGAGTGAGTCTGAGAGAGACAGTGTGTGAGAGAGTGAGTCTGAGAGAGACAGTGTGTGTGAGAGAGTGAGTCTGAGAGTGAGAGTCTGTGAGAGAGTGAGTCTGAGAGAGACAGTGTGTGAGAGTGAATCTGAGAGACAGTGTGTGATGAGTGAGTCTGAGAGAGACAGTGTGTGAGAGAGTGAGTCTGAGAGAGACAGTGTGTGAGAGAGTGAGTCTGAGAGAGACAGTGTGTGAGAGAGTGAGTCTGAGAGAGACAGTGTTTGAGACAGTGAGTCTGAGAGAGACAGTGTGTGAGAGAGTGAGTCTGAGAGAGACAGTGTGTGAGAGTGAGTCTGAGAGAGACAGTGTGCGAGAGTGAGTGTGAGAGACAGTGTGTGAGAGTGAATCTGAGAGACAGTGTGTGAGAGTGAGTCTGAGAGACAGTGTGTGAGAGTGAGTCTGAGAGAGACAGTGTGAGAGGGTGAGTCTGAGAGAGACAGTGTGTGAGAGAGAGTGAGTCTGAGAGAGACAGTGTGTGAGAGAGTGAGTCTGAGAGATACAGTGTGTGAGAGAGAGTCTGAGAGAGACAGTGTGTGAGAGAGTGAGTCTGAGAGAGAGTTTGTGAGAGAGTGAGTCTGAGAAAGATAGTGTGAGAGAGTGAGTCTGAGAAAGAGTTAGTGAGAGAGAGCGTCTGAGAGACAGTGTGAGAGAGTCTGAGAGAGACAGTCTGTGAGAAAGTGAGTCTGAGAGACAGTGTGTGAGAAAGTGAGTCTGAGAGACAGTGCCTGAGACAGTGAGTCTGAGAGAGACAGTGTGAGAGAGAGGGAGTGTGTGAGAGATAGTGTGTGAGAGAGAGTCTGAGAGAGACAGTGCCTGAGAGAGTGAGTCTGAGAGAGAGTGTGAGAGAGTCTGAGAGAGACAGGGTGTGAGAGAGTGAGTCTGAGAGAGACAGTGTGTGAGAGTGAGTCTGAGAGAGTGTGAGAGAGTGAGTGTGAGAGAGAGTGCGTGAGAGAGTGAGTCTGAGAGACAGTGTGTGAGAGAGTGAGTCTGAGAGAGACAGTGTGAGAGAGTGAGTGTGTGAGAGAGTGTGTGAGAGAGTGAGTCTGAGAGACAGTGTGTGAGAGAGTGAGTCTGAGAGAGACAGTGTGTGAGAGAGTGAGTCTGAGAGAGACAGTGTGTGAGAGAGTGAGTCTGAGAGAGACAGAGTGAGAGAGTGAGTCTGAGAGAGTGTGTGAGAGAGTGTGTGAGAGAGTGAGTCTGAGAGACAGTGTGTGAGAGAGTGAGTGTGTGAGAGAGTGATCTGAGAGACAGTGTGTGAGAGAGTGAGTGTGTGAGAGAGTGAGTGTGTGAGAGAGTGAGTCTGAGAGACAGTGTGTGAGAGAGTGAGTGTGTGAGAGAGTGTGTGAGAGAGTGAGTCTGAGAGACAGTGTGTGAGAGAGTGAGTCTGAGAGAGACAGTGTGTGATAGTGAGTCTGACAGAGACAGTGTGTGAGAGAGTGAGTCTGAGAGAGACAGTGTGTGAGAGAGTGAGTCTGAGAGAGACAGTGTGTGATAGTGAGTCTGACAGAGACAGTGTGTGAGAGAGTGAGTCTGAGAGAGACAGTGTGTGAGAGTGAGTCTGAGAGAGAGTGTGTGAGAGAGTGAGTCTGAGAGAGTGTGTGAGAGAGTGAGTGTGAGAGAGTGTGTGAGAGAGTGAGTCTGAGAGACAGTGTGTGAGAGAGTCTGAGAGAGACAGTGTGTGAGAGAGTGTGTGAGAGAGTGAGACTGAGAGAGAGAGTGTTTCAGAGAGTGTCTGAGAGAGACAGTGTGAGAGAGAGAGAGAGTCTGAGAGAGACATTGTGTGAGAGAGAGTCTGAGAGTGAGTGTGTGAGAGAGTGAGTCTGAGAGACAGTGCATGAGAGAGTTAGTCTGAGCGAGACAGTGTGTGAGAGAGGAAGTGTGTGAGAGAGTGATTCTGCGAGAGACAGTGCCTGAGAGAGTGAGTCTGAGCGAGACAGGGTGTGAGAGAGGGAGTCTGAGAGAGACAGTGTGTGAGAGTGAGTCTGAGAGAGAGTGTGAGAGAGTGAGTGAGAGAGAGTGTGTGAGAGACTGAGTCTGAGAGACAGTGTGTGAGAGAGTGAGTCTGAGAGAGACAGTGTGCGAGAGAGAGAGTGAGTCTGAGAGAGACAGTGTGAGAGAGTGAGTCTGAGAGAGTGTGTGAGAGAGTGAGTCTGAGAGAGACAGTGTGTGAGAGAGTGAGTCTGAGAGAGACAGTGTGTGAGAGAGTGAGTCTGAGAGAGAGTGTGTGAGAGAGTCTGAGAGAGACAGTGTGTGAGAGAGAGAGTGTGTGGGAGAGTGAGACTGAGAGAGAGAGCGTTTCAGAGAGTGTCTGAGAGAGACAGTGTGAGAGAGAGAGTCTGAGAGAGACATTGTGTGAGACAGAGTCTGAGAGAGACTGTGTGTGAGAGAGTGAGTCTAAGAGAGACAGTGTGTGAGAGAGTAAGTCTGAGAGAGACAGTGTGTGAGAGAGTGAGTCTGAGAGAGACAGTGTGTGAGAGAGTGAGTCTTAGAGAGAAAGTGTGTGAGAGAGTGAGTCTGAGAGAGACAATGTGTGAGAGAGTGAGTCTGAGAGAGACAGTGTGTGAGAGAGTGAGTCTGAGAGACAGTGTGTGAGAGAGTGAGTCTGAGAGAGACGGTGTCAGAGAGAGAGACAGTGTGTGAGAGAGTGAGTCTGAGAGAGACAGTGAGTGAGAGAGTGAGTGTGAGATAGTGAGTCTGAGAGAGAGTGAGTCTGGGAGAGATGGTGTCTGAGAGAGAAAGTGTGTGACAGTGTGATTCTGAGAGAGTGTGTGAGAGAGTGAGTCTGAGAAACAGTGTGTGAGACAGTGAGTGTGAGAGTGTGAGAGAGAGAGTCTGAGAGAGACAGAGATTGAGAGTGTGAGTCTGAGAGAGACGGTGTGTGAGAGAGTGAGTCTGAGAGAGACAGTGTGCGAGAGTGAGTGTGAGAGACAGTGTGTGAGAGGGAGTCTGAGAGACAGTGTGTGAGAGTGAGTCTGAGAGAGACAGTGTGAGAGGGTGAGTCTGAGAGACAGTGTGTGAGAGAGTGAGTCTGAGAGAGACAGTGTGTGAGAGAGAGTGAGTCTGAGAGAGACAGTGTGTGAGAGAGTGAGTCGGAGAGATACAGTGTGTGAGAGAGTGTCTGAGAGACAGTGTGTGAGAGTGAGTCTGAGAGACAGTGTGTGAGAGTGAGTCTGAGAGAGACAGTGTGAGAGGGTGAGTCTGAGAGACAGTGTGTGAGAGAGTGAGACTGAGAGAGACAGTGTGTGAGAGAGAGTGAGTCTGAGAGAGACAGTGTGTGAGAGTGAGTCTGAGAGATACAGTGTGTGAGAGAGTGTCTGAGAGAGACAGTGTGTGAGATAGTGAGTCTGAGAGAGAGTTTGTGAGAGAGTGAGTCTGAGAGAGACAGTGTGTGAGAGAGTGAGTCTGAGAGAGACAGTGTGAGAGAGTGAGTGAGACAGTGTGTGAGAGAGTGAGTCTGAGAAAGACAGTGTGTGAGAGAGTGTCTGAGAGAGACAGTGTGTGAGATAGTGAGTCTGAGAGAGAGTTAGTGAGAGAGAGCGTCTGAGAGACAGTGTGAGAGAGTCTGAGAGAGACAGTCTGTGAGAAAATGAGTCTGAGAGACAGTGTGTGAGAAAGTGAGTCCGAGAGACAGTGCATGAGGGAGTGAGTCTGAGAGAGACAGAGTGTGAGCGATTGAGTCTGAGAGACAGTGTGTGAGAGAGTGAGTCTGAGGGAGACAGTCTGAGAGAAAGTGAGTCTGAGAGACCGTGTGTGAGAGAGTGAGTCTGAGAGAGACGGTGTCAGAGAGAGAGACAGTGTGTGAGAGAGTGAGTCTGAGAGAGACAGTGAGTGAGAGAGTGAGTGTGAGATAGTGAGTCTGAGAGAGAGTGAGTCTGGGAGAGACGGTGTCTGAGAGAGAAAGTGTGTGACAGTGTGATTCTGAGAGAGTGGGTGAGAGAGTGAGTCTGAGAAACAGTGTGTGAGACAGTGAGCGTGAGAGTGTGAGAGAGAGAGTCTGAGAGAGACAGAGATTGAGAGTGTGAGTCTGAGAGAGACGGTGTGTGAGACAGTGAGTGTGAGAGAGACAGTGTGTGAGAGAGTGAGTCTGAGAGAGACATTATGCGAGAGTGATTGTGAGAGACAGTGTGTGAGAGGGAGTCTGAGAGACAGTGTGTGAGAGTGAGTCTGAGAGAGACAGTGTGAGAGGGTGAGTCTGAGAGACAGTGTGTGAGAGAGTGAGTCTGAGAGAGACAGTGTGTGAGAGAGAGTGAGTCTGAGAGAGACAGTGTGTGAGAGAGTGAGTCGGAGAGATACAGTGTGTGAGAGAGAGTCTGAGAGACAGTGTGTGAGAGTGAGTCTGAGAGACAGTGTGTTAGAGTGAGTCTGAGAGAGACAGTGTGAGAGGGTGAGTCTGAGAGACAGTGTGTGAGAGAGTGAGACTGAGAGAGACAGTGTGTGAGAGAGAGTGAGTCTGAGAGAGACAGTTTGTGAGAGTGAGTCTGAGAGATACAGTGTGTGAGAGAGTGTCTGAGAGAGACAGTGTGTGAGATAGTGAGTGTGAGAGAGAGTTTGTGAGAGAGTGAGTCTGAGAGAGACAGTGTGAGAGAGTGAGTGAGACAGTGTGTGAGAGAGTGAGTCTGAGAAAGACAGTGTGAGAGAGTGAGTCTGAGAGAGAGTTAGTGAGAGAGAGCGTCTGAGAGACAGTGTGAGAGAGTCTGAGAGAGACAGTCTGTGACAAAGTGAGTCTGAGAGACAGTGTGTGAGAAAGTGAGTCCGAGAGACAGTGCATGAGGGAGTGAGTCTGAGAGAGACAGAGTGTGAGCGATTGAGTCTGAGAGACAGTGTGTGAGAGAGTGAGTCTGAGAGAGACAGTCTGAGAGTAAGTGAGTCTGAGACACAGTGTGTGAGAAAGTGAGTCTGAGAGACAGTGCATGAGAGAGTGAGTCTGAGAGAGACAGTGTGTGAGAGAGTGAGTCTGAGAGACAGTGTGTGAGAGAGTGATTCTGAGAGAGACAGTGTGAGAGAGTGAGTCTGAGAGACAGTGTGTGAAAGAGTCTGAGAGAGACAGTGTGTGAGAGAGAGAGTGTGTGAGAGAGTGAGACTGAGAGAGAGAGTGTTTCAGAGAGTGTCTGAGAGAGACAGTGTGAGAGAGAGATAGAGTCTGAGAGAGACAGTGTGTGAGAGAGTGAGTCTGAGAGAGAGTGTGTGAGAGAGTGAGTCTGAGAGAGACAGTGCGTGAGAGAGTGAGTCTGAGAGAGACAGAGTGTGAGAGAGTGAGTCTGAGAGAGACAGTGCGTGAGAGAGTGGGTGTGAGAGAGTGAGTGTGAGAGAGTGAGTCAGAGAGAGTGTGAGTCTGAGAGAGACGGTGTCTGAGAGAGAAAGTGTGTGAGAGTGTGATTCTGAGAGAGTGTGTGAGAGAGTGAGTCTGAGAGAGACAGTGTGTGAGAGCATGAGTCTGAGAGAGACAGTGTGAGAGAGAGTCTGAGTGACACAGTGTGTGAGAGTGAGTAAGAGAGTGTGTTAGAGAGTGAGTGTGTTAGAGAGTGAGTGTGAGAGAGACAGTGTGTGAGAGAGTGAGTCTGAGAGAGAGTGTGTGAGAGAGTGAGTCTGAAAGAGACAGTGTATGAGAGAGTGAGTCTGAGAGACACAGTCTGTGAAAGAGAGTGAGTCAGAGAGTGGGTGAGAGAGTGAGTCTGAGAGAGAAAGTGTGTGAGAGACTGAGTCTGAGAGAGAAAGTGTGTGAGAGAGTGAGTCTGAGAGAGACAATGTGTGAGAGAGTGAGTCTGAGAGAGACAGTGTGTGAGAGAGTGAGTCTGAGAGACAGTGTGTGAGAGAGTGAGTCTGAGAGAGACGGTGTCAGAGAGAGAGACAGTGTGTGAGAGAGTGAGTCTGAGAGAGACAGTGAGTGAGAGAGTGAGTGTGAGATAGTGAGTCTGAGAGAGAGTGAGTCTGGGAGAGATGGTGTCTGAGAGAGAAAGTGTGTGACAGTGTGATTCTGAGAGAGTGTGTGAGAGAGTGAGTCTGAGAAACAGTGTGTGAGACAGTGAGTGTGAGAGTGTGAGAGAGAGAGTCTGAGAGAGACAGAGATTGAGAGTGTGAGTCTGAGAGAGACGGTGTGTGAGAGAGTGAGTCTGAGAGAGACAGTGTGCGAGAGTGAGTGTGAGAGACAGTGTGTGAGAGGGAGTCTGAGAGACAGTGTGTGAGAGTGAGTCTGAGAGAGACAGTGTGAGAGGGTGAGTCTGAGAGACAGTGTGTGAGAGAGTGAGTCTGAGAGAGACAGTGTGTGAGAGAGAGTGAGTCTGAGAGAGACAGTGTGTGAGAGAGTGAGTCGGAGAGATACAGTGTGTGAGAGAGTGTCTGAGAGACAGTGTGTGAGAGTGAGTCTGAGAGACAGTGTGTGAGAGTGAGTCTGAGAGAGACAGTGTGAGAGGGTGAGTCTGAGAGACAGTGTGTGAGAGAGTGAGACTGAGAGAGACAGTGTGTGAGAGAGAGTGAGTCTGAGAGAGACAGTGTGTGAGAGTGAGTCTGAGAGATACAGTGTGTGAGAGAGTGTCTGAGAGAGACAGTGTGTGAGATAGTGAGTCTGAGAGAGAGTTTGTGAGAGAGTGAGTCTGAGAGAGACAGTGTGTGAGAGAGTGAGTCTGAGAGAGACAGTGTGAGAGAGTGAGTGAGACAGTGTGTGAGAGAGTGAGTCTGAGAAAGACAGTGTGTGAGAGAGTGTCTGAGAGAGACAGTGTGTGAGATAGTGAGTCTGAGAGAGAGTTAGTGAGAGAGAGCGTCTGAGAGACAGTGTGAGAGAGTCTGAGAGAGACAGTCTGTGAGAAAATGAGTCTGAGAGACAGTGTGTGAGAAAGTGAGTCCGAGAGACAGTGCATGAGGGAGTGAGTCTGAGAGAGACAGAGTGTGAGCGATTGAGTCTGAGAGACAGTGTGTGAGAGAGTGAGTCTGAGGGAGACAGTCTGAGAGAAAGTGAGTCTGAGAGACCGTGTGTGAGAGAGTGAGTCTGAGAGAGACGGTGTCAGAGAGAGAGACAGTGTGTGAGAGAGTGAGTCTGAGAGAGACAGTGAGTGAGAGAGTGAGTGTGAGATAGTGAGTCTGAGAGAGAGTGAGTCTGGGAGAGACGGTGTCTGAGAGAGAAAGTGTGTGACAGTGTGATTCTGAGAGAGTGGGTGAGAGAGTGAGTCTGAGAAACAGTGTGTGAGACAGTGAGCGTGAGAGTGTGAGAGAGAGAGTCTGAGAGAGACAGAGATTGAGAGTGTGAGTCTGAGAGAGACGGTGTGTGAGACAGTGAGTGTGAGAGAGACAGTGTGTGAGAGAGTGAGTCTGAGAGAGACATTATGCGAGAGTGATTGTGAGAGACAGTGTGTGAGAGGGAGTCTGAGAGACAGTGTGTGAGAGTGAGTCTGAGAGAGACAGTGTGAGAGGGTGAGTCTGAGAGACAGTGTGTGAGAGAGTGAGTCTGAGAGAGACAGTGTGTGAGAGAGAGTGAGTCTGAGAGAGACAGTGTGTGAGAGAGTGAGTCGGAGAGATACAGTGTGTGAGAGAGAGTCTGAGAGACAGTGTGTGAGAGTGAGTCTGAGAGACAGTGTGTGAGAGTGAGTCTGAGAGAGACAGTGTGAGAGGGTGAGTCTGAGAGACAGTGTGTGAGAGAGTGAGACTGAGAGAGACAGTGTGTGAGAGAGAGTGAGTCTGAGAGAGACAGTTTGTGAGAGTGAGTCTGAGAGATACAGTGTGTGAGAGAGTGAGTCTGAGAGAGACAGTGTGTGAGAGAGTGAGTCTGAGAGAGAGTGTGTGAGAGAGTGAGTCTGAGAGAGACAGTGTGAGAGAGTGAGTGAGACAGTGTGTGAGAGAGTGAGTCTGAGAAGACAGTGTGAGAGAGTGAGTCTGAGAGAGACAGTTGTGAGAGAGAGCGTCTGAGAGACAGTGTGTGAGAGAGTCTGAGAGAGACAGTCTGTGAGAGAGTGAGTCTGAGAGAGACAGTGTGTGAGAGAGTGAGTCTGAGAGACAGTGTGAGGAGAGTGAGTCTGAGAGAGACAGAGTGTGAGAGATTGAGTCTGAGAGACAGTGTGTGAGAGAGTGAGTCTGAGAGAGACAGTCTGAGAGAAGTGAGTCTGAGAGACAGTGTGTGAGAAGTGAGTCTGAGAGACAGTGCATGAGAGAGTGAGTCTGAGAGAGACAGTGTGTGAGAGAGTGAGTCTGAGAGACAGTGTGTGAGAGAGTGAGTCTGAGAGAGACAGTGTGAGAGAGTGAGTCTGAGAGACAGTGTGTGAGAGAGTCTGAGAGAGACAGTGTGTGAGAGAGAGAGTGTGTGAGAGAGTGAGACTGAGAGAGAGAGTGTTTCAGAGAGTGTCTGAGAGAGACAGTGTGAGAGAGAGATAGAGTCTGAGAGAGACAGTGTGTGAGAGAGTGAGTCTGAGAGAGAGTGTGTGAGAGAGTGAGTCTGAGAGAGACAGTGCGTGAGAGAGTGAGTCTGAGAGAGACAGAGTGTGAGAGAGTGAGTCTGAGAGAGACAGTGCGTGAGAGAGTGGGTGTGAGAGAGTGAGTGTGAGAGAGTGAGTCAGAGAGAGTGTGAGTCTGAGAGAGACGGTGTCTGAGAGAGAAAGTGTGTGAGAGTGTGATTCTGAGAGAGTGTGTGAGAGAGTGAGTCTGAGAGAGACAGTGTGTGAGAGCATGAGTCTGAGAGAGACAGTGTGAGAGAGAGTCTGAGTGACACAGTGTGTGAGAGTGAGTAAGAGAGTGTGTTAGAGAGTGAGTGTGTTAGAGAGTGAGTGTGAGAGAGACAGTGTGTGAGAGAGTGAGTCTGAGAGAGAGTGTGTGAGAGAGTGAGTCTGAAAGAGACAGTGTATGAGAGAGTGAGTCTGAGAGACACAGTCTGTGAAAGAGAGTGAGTCAGAGAGTGGGTGAGAGAGTGAGTCTGAGAGAGAAAGTGTGTGAGAGACTGAGTCTGAGAGAGAAAGTGTGTGAGAGAGTGAGTCTGAGAGAGACAATGTGTGAGAGAGTGAGTCTGAGAGAGACAGTGTGTGAGAGAGTGAGTCTGAGAGACAGTGTGTGAGAGAGTGAGTCTGAGAGAGACGGTGTCAGAGAGAGAGACAGTGTGTGAGAGAGTGAGTCTGAGAGAGACAGTGAGTGAGAGAGTGAGTGTGAGATAGTGAGTCTGAGAGAGAGTTAGTGAGAGAGAGCGTCTGAGAGACAGTGTGAGAGAGTCTGAGAGAGACAGTCTGTGACAAAGTGAGTCTGAGAGACAGTGTGTGAGAAAGTGAGTCCGAGAGACAGTGCATGAGGGAGTGAGTCTGAGAGAGACAGAGTGTGAGCGATTGAGTCTGAGAGACAGTGTGTGAGAGAGTGAGTCTGAGAGAGACAGTCTGAGAGTAAGTGAGTCTGAGACACAGTGTGTGAGAAAGTGAGTCTGAGAGACAGTGCATGAGAGAGTGAGTCTGAGAGAGACAGTGTGTGAGAGAGTGAGTCTGAGAGACAGTGTGTGAGAGAGTGATTCTGAGAGAGACAGTGTGAGAGAGTGAGTCTGAGAGACAGTGTGTGAAAGAGTCTGAGAGAGACAGTGTGTGAGAGAGAGAGTGTGTGAGAGAGTGAGACTGAGAGAGAGAGTGTTTCAGAGAGTGTCTGAGAGAGACAGTGTGAGAGAGAGATAGAGTCTGAGAGAGACAGTGTGTGAGAGAGTGAGTCTGAGAGAGAGTGTGTGAGAGAGTGAGTCTGAGAGAGACAGTGCGTGAGAGAGTGAGTCTGAGAGAGACAGAGTGTGAGAGAGTGAGTCTGAGAGAGACAGTGCGTGAGAGAGTGGGTGTGAGAGAGTGAGTGTGAGAGAGTGAGTCAGAGAGAGTGTGAGTCTGAGAGAGACGGTGTCTGAGAGAGAAAGTGTGTGAGAGTGTGATTCTGAGAGAGTGTGTGAGAGAGTGAGTCTGAGAGAGACAGTGTGTGAGAGCATGAGTCTGAGAGAGACAGTGTGAGAGAGAGTCTGAGTGACACAGTGTGTGAGAGTGAGTAAGAGAGTGTGTTAGAGAGTGAGTGTGTTAGAGAGTGAGTGTGAGAGAGACAGTGTGTGAGAGAGTGAGTCTGAGAGAGAGTGTGTGAGAGAGTGAGTCTGAAAGAGACAGTGTATGAGAGAGTGAGTCTGAGAGACACAGTCTGTGAAAGAGAGTGAGTCAGAGAGTGGGTGAGAGAGTGAGTCTGAGAGAGAAAGTGTGTGAGAGACTGAGTCTGAGAGAGAGACTGTGTGTGAGAGAGTAAGTCTGAGAGAGACAGTGTGTGAGAGAGTAAGTCTGAGAGAGACAGTGTGTGAGAGAGTGAGTCTGAGAGAGACAGTGTGTGAGAGAGTGAGTCTGAGAGACACGGTGTCAGAGAGAGAGACAGTGTGTGAGAGAGTGAGTCTGAGAGAGACAGTGCGTGAGAGAGTGGGTGTGAGAGAGTGAGTGTGAGAGAGTGAGTCTGAGAGAGAGTGGGTCTGAGAGAGACGGTGTCTGAGAGAGAAAGTGTGTGACAGTGTGATTCTGAGAGAGTGTATGAGAGAGTGAGTCTGAGAAACAGTGTGTGAGACAGTGAGTGTGAGAGTGTGAGAGAGAGAGTCTGAGAGAGACAGAGATTGAGAGAGTGAGTCTGAGAGAGACGGTGTGTGAGACAGTGAGTGTGAGAGTGAGTCTGAGAGACATTGTGTGAGAGAGATTCTGAGACAGTGTGTGAGAGAGAGGGAGTCTGAGAGAGACAGAGTGTGACAGTGTGATTCTGAGACAGTGTGTGAGAGAGTGAGTCTGAGAGAGACAGTGTGAGAGGGTGAGTCTGAGAGACAGTGTGTGAGAGAGTGAGACTGAGAGAGACAGTGTGTGAGAGAGAGTGAGTCTGAGAGAGACAGTTTGTGAGAGTGAGTCTGAGAGATACAGTGTGTGAGAGAGTGTCTGAGAGAGACAGTGTGTGAGATAGTGAGTGTGAGAGAGAGTTTGTGAGAGAGTGAGTCTGAGAGAGACAGTGTGAGAGAGTGAGTGAGACAGTGTGTGAGAGAGTGAGTCTGAGAAAGACAGTGTGAGAGAGTGAGTCTGAGAGAGAGTTAGTGAGAGAGAGCGTCTGAGAGACAGTGTGAGAGAGTCTGAGAGAGACAGTCTGTGACAAAGTGAGTCTGAGAGACAGTGTGTGAGAAAGTGAGTCCGAGAGACAGTGCATGAGGGAGTGAGTCTGAGAGAGACAGAGTGTGAGCGATTGAGTCTGAGAGACAGTGTGTGAGAGAGTGAGTCTGAGAGAGACAGTCTGAGAGTAAGTGAGTCTGAGACACAGTGTGTGAGAAAGTGAGTCTGAGAGACAGTGCATGAGAGAGTGAGTCTGAGAGAGACAGTGTGTGAGAGAGTGAGTCTGAGAGACAGTGTGTGAGAGAGTGATTCTGAGAGAGACAGTGTGAGAGAGTGAGTCTGAGAGACAGTGTGTGAAAGAGTCTGAGAGAGACAGTGTGTGAGAGAGAGAGTGTGTGAGAGAGTGAGACTGAGAGAGAGAGTGTTTCAGAGAGTGTCTGAGAGAGACAGTGTGAGAGAGAGATAGAGTCTGAGAGAGACAGTGTGTGAGAGAGTGAGTCTGAGAGAGAGTGTGTGAGAGAGTGAGTCTGAGAGAGACAGTGCTTGAGAGAGTGAGTCTGAGAGAGACAGAGTGTGAGAGAGTGAGTCTGAGAGAGACAGTGCGTGAGAGAGTGGGTGTGAGAGAGTGAGTGTGAGAGAGTGAGTCAGAGAGAGTGTGAGTCTGAGAGAGACGGTGTCTGAGAGAGACAGTGTGTGAGAGTGTGAGTCTGAGAGAGAAGTGTGTGAGAGAGTGAGTCTGAGAGAGACAGTGTGTGAGAGAGTGAGTCTGAGAGAGACAGTGTGAGAGAGTGAGTCTGAGAGAGACAGTGTGTGAGAGAGTGAGTCTGAGAGAGACAGTGTGTGAGAGAGTGAGTCTGAGAGAGACAGTGTGTGAGAGAGTGAGTCTGAGAGAGACAGTGTGTGAGAGAGTGAGTCTGAGAGAGACAGTGTTGAGAGAGTGAGTCTGAGAGAGACAGTCTGTGAGAGAGATGAGTCGAGAGCAGTGTGTGAGAGAGTGAGTCTGAGAGAGACAGTGTGTGAGAGAGTGAGTCTGAGAGAGACAGTGTGTGAGAGAGTGAGTCTGAGAGAGACAGTGTGTGAGAGAGTGAGTCTGAGAGAGACAGTGTGTGAGAGAGTGAGTCTGAGAGAGACAGTGTGTGAGAGAGTGAGTCTGAGAGACACGGTGTGAGAGTGAGTCGAGAGAGACAGTGTGTGAGAGAGTGAGTCTGAGAGAGACAGTGTGTGAGAGTGAGTCTGAGAGAGACAGTGTGTGAGAGGTGAGTCTGAGAGAGACAGTGTGAGAGAGTGAGTCTGAGAGAGACAGTGTGTGAGAGAGTGAGTCTGAGAGAGACAGTGTGTGAGAGTGAGTCTGAGAGAGACAGTGTGTGAGAGAGTGAGTCTGAGAGAGAAGTGTGTGAGAGAGTGAGTCTGAGAGAGACAGTGTGTGAGAGTGAGTCTGAGAGAGACAGTGTGTGAGAGAGTGAGTCTGAGAGAGACAGTGTGTGAGAGAGTGAGTCTGAGGAGACAGTGTGTGAGAGAGTGAGTCTGAGAGAGACAGTGTGTGAGAGAGTGAGTCTGAGAGAGACAGTGTGTGAGAGTGAGTCTGAGAGAGACAGTGTGAGAGAGAGTGAGTCTGAGAGAGACAGTGTGTGAGAGAGTGAGTCTGAGAGAGACAGTGTGTGAGAGAGAGTGAGTCTGAGAGAGACAGTGTGTGAGAGTGAGTCTGAGAGAGACAGTGTGTGAGAGAGTGAGTCTGAGAGAGACAGTGTGTGAGAGAGTGAGTCTGAGAGAGACAGTGTGTGAGAGAGTGAGTCTGAGAGAGACAGTGTGTGAGAGAGAGTCTGAGAGAGACAGTGTGTGAGAGAGTGAGTCTGAGAGAGACAGTGTGAGAGAGTGAGTCTGAGAGAGACAGTGTGTGAGAGAGTGAGTCTGAGAGACAGTGTGAGAGAGAGTCTGAGAGAGACAGTGTGTGAGAGAGTGAGTCTGAGAGACAGTGTGTGAGAGAGTGAGTCTGAGAGACAGTGTGAGAGAGTGAGTCTGAGAGAGACAGTGTGTGAGAGAGTGAGTCTGAGAGAGACAGTGTGTGAGAGAGTGAGTCTGAGAGAGACAGTGTGAGAGAGTGAGTCTGAGAGAGACAGTGTGTGAGAGAGTGAGTCTGAGAGAGACAGTGTGAGAGAGTGAGTCTGAGAGAGACAGTGTGTGAGAGAGTGAGTCTGAGAGAGACAGTGTGTGAGAGAGTGAGTCTGAGAGAGACAGTGTGAGAGAGTGAGTCTGAGAGACAGTGTGTGAAGAGTCTGAGAGAGACAGTGTGAGAGAGAGAGTGTGTGAGAGAGTGAGTCTGAGAGAGACAGTGTGTGAGAGAGTGAGTCTGAGAGAGACAGTGTGAGAGAGAGTGAGTCTGAGAGAGACAGTGTGTGAGAGAGTGAGTCTGAGAGAGAGTGTGTGAGAGAGTGAGTCTGAGAGAGACAGTGTTGAGAGAGTGAGTCTGAGAGAGACAGTGTGTGAGAGAGTGAGTCTGAGAGAGACAGTGTGTGAGAGAGTGAGTCTGAGAGAGACGTGTGTGAGAGAGTGAGTCTGAGAGAGAGTGTGTGAGAGAGTGAGTCTGAGAGAGACAGTGTGTGAGAGAGTGAGTCTGAGAGACAGTGTGTGAGAGAGTGAGTCTGAGAGAGACAGTGTGTGAGAGAGTGAGTCTGAGAGAGACAGTGTGTGAGAGAGAGTCTGAGAGAGACAGTGTGTGAGAGAGTGAGTCTGAGAGAGACAGTGTGTGAGAGAGTGAGTCTGAGAGAGACAGTGTGTGAGAGAGTGAGTCTGAGAGAGACAGTGTGTGAGAGAGTGAGTCTGAGAGAGACAGTGTGTGAGAGAGTGAGTCTGAGAGAGACAGTGTGTGAGAGAGTGAGTCTGAGAGACAGTGTGTGAGAGAGTGAGTCTGAGAGAGACAGTGTGTGAGAGAGTGAGTCTGAGAGAGACAGTGTGTGAGAGAGTGAGTCTGAGAGAGACAGTGTGTGAGAGAGTGAGTCTGAGAGAGACAGTGTGTGAGAGAGTGAGTCTGAGAGAGACAGTGTGTGAGAGAGTGAGTCTGAGAGAGACAGTGTGTGAGAGTAGAGAGACAGTGTGTGAGAGTGTCTGAGAGAGACAGTGTGTGAGAGAGTGAGTCTGAGAGAGACAGTGTGAGAGAGAGTCTGAGAGAGACAGTGTGTGAGAGAGTGTGTCTGAGAGAGAAAGTGTGTGACAGTGTGATTCTGAGAGAGTGTATGAGAGAGTGAGTCTGAGAAACAGTGTGTGAGACAGTGAGTGTGAGAGTGTGAGAGAGAGAGTCTGAGAGAGACAGAGATTGAGAGAGTGAGTCTGAGAGAGACGGTGTGTGAGACAGTGAGTGTGAGAGTGAGTCTGAGAGACATTGTGTGAGAGAGATTCTGAGACAGTGTGTGAGAGAGAGGGAGTCTGAGAGAGACAGAGTGTGACAGTGTGATTCTGAGACAGTGTGTGAGAGAGTGAGTCTGAGAGAGACAGTGCGTGAGAGAGTGGGTGTGAGAGAGTGAGTGTGAGAGAGTGAGTCAGAGAGAGTGTGAGTCTGAGAGAGACGGTGTCTGAGAGAGAAAGTGTGTGACAGTGTGATTCTGAGAGAGTGTGTGAGAGAGTGAGTCTGAGAGAGACAGTGTGTGAGAGCATGAGTCTGAGAGAGACAGTGTGAGAGAGAGTCTGAGTGAGACAGTGTGTGAGAGAGTGAGTCTGAGAGAGACAGTGTGTGAGAGAGTGAGTCTGAGAGAGACAGTGTGTGAGAGAGTGAGTCTGAGAGAGACAGTGTGTGAGAGAGTGAGTCTGAGAGAGACAGTGTGTGAGAGAGTGAGTCTGAGAGAGACAGTGTGTGAGAGAGTGAGTCTGAGAGAGACAGTGTGTGAGAGAGTGAGTCTGAGAGAGACAGTGTGTGAGAGAGTGAGTCTGAGAGAGACAGTGTGTGAGAGAGTGAGTCTGAGAGAGACAGTGTGTGAGAGAGTGAGTCTGAGAGAGACAGTGTGTGAGAGAGTGAGTCTGAGAGAGACAGTGTGTGAGAGAGTGAGTCTGAGAGAGACAGTGTGTGAGAGAGTGAGTCTGAGAGAGACAGTGTGTGAGAGAGTGAGTCTGAGAGAGACAGTGTGTGAGAGAGTGAGTCTGAGAGAGACAGTGTGTGAGAGAGTGAGTCTGAGAGAGACAGTGTGTGAGAGAGTGAGTCTGAGAGAGAAAGTGTGTGACAGTGTGAGTCTGAGAGAGTGTATGAGAGAGTGAGTCTGAGAGAACAGTGTGTGAGACAGTGAGCTGTGAGACAGTGTGAGAGAGAGAGTCTGAGAGAGACAGAGATTGAGAGAGTGAGTCTGAGAGAGACGGTGTGTGAGACAGTGAGTGAGAGTGAGTCTGAGAGACATTGTGTGAGAGAGATTCTGAGACAGTGTGTGAGAGAGAGGGAGTCTGAGAGAGACAGTGTGTGACAGAGTGATTCTGAGACAGTGTGTGAGAGAGTGAGTCTGAGAGAGACAGTGTGTGAGAGTGAGTCTGAGAGAGACAGTGTGTGAGAGTGAGTCTGAGAGAGACAGTGTGAGAGGGTGAGTCTCAGAGACAGTGTCTGAGAGAGTGAGTCTGAGAGAGACAGTGTGTGAGAGAGTGAGTCTGAGAGAGACAGTGTGTGAGAGAGTGAGTCTGAGAGATACAGTGTGTGAGAGAGAGTCTGAGAGAGACAGTGTGTGAGAGAGTGAGTCTGAGAGAGAGTTTGTGAGAGAGTGAGTCTGAGAGAGACAGTGTGAGAGAGTGAGTGAGACAGTGTGTGAGAGAGTGAGTCTGAGAAAGACAGTGTGATAGAGTGAGTCTGAGAGAGAGTTAGTGAGAGAGAGCGTCTGAGAGACAGTGTGAGAGAGTCTGAGAGAGACAGTCTGTGAGAAAGTGAGTCTGAGAGACAGTGTGTGAGAAAGTGAGTCTGAGAGACAGTGCGTGAGAGAGTGACTCTGAGAGAGACAGTGTGTGAGAGAGTGAGTCTGAGAGACAGTGTGTGAGAGAGTGATTCAGAGAGAGACAGTGCCTGAGAGAGTGAGTCTGAGAGAGAGTGTGAGAGAGTCTGAGAGAGACAGGGTGTGAGAGAGTGATCTGAGAGAGAGTGTGAGAGAGTGAGTGTGAGAGAGAGTGTGTGAGAGAGTGAGTCTGAGAGGCAGTGTGTGAGAGAGTGAGTCTGAGAGAGAGAGTGTGAGAGAGTGAGTCTGAGAGAGAGTGTGTGAGAGAGTGAGTCTGAGAGAGACAGTGTGTGAGAGAGTGAGTCTGAGAGAGACAGTGTGTTAGAGTTAGTCTGAGAGAGAGTGTGTGAGAGTGAGTCTGAGAGAGTGTGTGAGAGAGTGAGTCTGAGAGACAGTGTGTGAGAGATTCTGAGAGAGACAGTGTGTGAGAGAGAGAGTGTGTGAGAGAGTGAGACTGAGAGAGAGAGAGTTTCAGAGAGTGTCTGAGAGAGACAGTGTGAGAGAGTGAGTCTTAGAGGGATGGTGTGTGTGAGAGTGAGTCTGAGAGAGAAAGTGTGTGAGAGAGAGTCTGAGAGAGACAATGTGTGAGAGAGTAAGTCTGAGAGAGACAGTGTGTGAGAGAGTGAGTCTGAGAGAGACAGTGCGTGAGAGAGTGGGCGTGAGAGAGTGAGTGTGAGAGAGTGTGTCTGAGAGAGAGTGAGTCTGAGACAGACAGTGTGTGAGAGAGTAAGTCTGAGAGATACAGTGTGTGAGAGAGTGAGTCTGAGAGAGACAGTGTGTGAGAGAGTGAGTCTGAGAGAGACAGTGCGTGAGAGAGTGGGCGTGAGAGAGTGAGTGTGAGAGAGTGTGTCTGAGAGAGAGTGAGTCTGAGAGAGACGGTGTCTGAGAAAGTGTGTGACAGTGTGATTCTGAGAGAGTGTATGAGAGAGTGAGTCTCAGAAACAGTGTGTGAGACAGTGAGTGTGAGAGAGTCTGAGAGAGACAGAGATTCAGAGAGTGAGTCTGAGAGAGACGGTGTGTGAGACAGTGAGTGTGAGAGTGAGTCTGAGAGACATGGTGTGAGAGAGATTCTGAGACAGTGTGTGAGAGAGTGAGTCTGAGAGAGACAGTGTGCGAGAGTGAGTGTGAGAGACAGTGTGTGAGAGTGAGTCTGAGAGACAGTGTGTGAGAGTGAGTCTGAGAGAGACAGTGTGAGAGGGTGAGTCTGAGAGACAGTGTGTGAGAGAGTGAGTCTGAGAGAGACAGTGTGTGAGAGAGTGAGTCTGAGAGAGACAGTGTGTGAGAGAGTGAGTCTGAGAGAGACAGTGTGTGAGAGAGAGTCTGAGAGACAGTGTGTGAGAGTGAGTCTGAGAGACAGTGTGTGAGAGTGAGTCTGAGAGAGACAGTGTGAGAGAGTGAGTCTGAGAGACAGTGTGTGAGAGAGTGAGTCTGAGAGAGACAGTGTGTGAGAGAGAGTGAGTCTGAGAGAGACAGTGTGTGAGAGTGAGTCTGAGAGAGACAGTGTGTGAGAGAGTGAGTCTGAGAGAGACAGTGTGTGAGAGAGTGAGTCTGAGAGAGAGTGTGTGAGAGAGTGAGTCTGAGAGAGACAGTGTGTGAGAGAGTGAGTCTGAGAGAGACAGTGTGAGAGAGTGAGTCTGAGAGAGACAGTGTGTGAGAGAGTGAGTCTGAGAGAGACAGTGTGAGAGAGTGAGTCTGAGAGAGACAGTGTGAGAGAGAGAGTCTGAGAGACAGTGTGAGAGAGTCTGAGAGAGACAGTGTGTGAGAGAGTGAGTCTGAGAGATAGTGTGTGAGAGAGTGAGTCTGAGAGACAGTGTTGAGAGAGTGAGTCTGAGAGAGACAGTGTGTGAGAGAGTGAGTCTGAGAGAGACAGTGTGTGAGAGAGTGAGTCTGAGAGAGACAGTGTGTGAGAGAGTGAGTCTGAGAGACAGTGTGTGAGAGAGAGTCTGAGAGAGACAGTGTGTGAGAGAGAGAGTGTGTGAGAGAGTGAGTCTGAGAGAGAGAGTGTGAGAGAGTGAGTCTGAGAGAGACAGTGTGAGAGAGAGTGAGTCTGAGAGAGACAGTGTGTGAGAGAGTGAGTCTGAGAGAGACAGTGTGTGAGAGAGTGAGTCTGAGAGAGACTGTGTGTGAGAGAGTGAGTCTGAGAGAGACAGTGTGTGAGAGAGTGAGTCTGAGAGAGACAGTGTGTGAGAGAGTGAGTCTGAGAGAGACAGTGTGTGAGAGAGTGAGTCTGAGAGAGACAGTGTGTGAGAGTGAGTCTGAGAGAGACAGTGTGTGAGAGTGAGTCTGAGAGAGACAGTGTGAGAGGTGAGTCTGAGAGACAGTGTCTGAGAGAGTGAGTCTGAGAGAGACAGTGTATGAGAGAGAGTGAGTCTGAGAGAGACAGTGTGTGAGAGAGTGAGTCTGAGAGAGACAGTGTGTGAGAGAGAGTCTGAGAGAGACAGTGTGTGAGAGAGTGAGTCTGAGAGAGAGTTTGTGAGAGAGTGAGTCTGAGAGAGACAGTGTGAGAGAGTGAGTGAGACAGTGTGTGAGAGAGTGAGTCTGAGAGAGACAGTGTGAGAGAGTGAGTCTGAGAGAGAGTGTGTGAGAGAGAGCGTCTGAGAGACAGTGTGAGAGAGTCTGAGAGAGACAGTCTGTGAGAGAGTGAGTCTGAGAGACAGTGTGTGAGAGAGTGAGTCTGAGAGACAGTGCATGAGGGAGTGAGTCTGAGAGAGACAGTGTGTGAGAGAGTGAGTCTGAGAGAGACAGTGTGTGAGAGAGTGAGTCTGAGAGAGACAGTGTGTGAGAGAGTGAGTCTGAGAGAGACAGTGTGTGAGAGAGTGAGTCTGAGAGACAGTGTGTGAGAGAGTGAGTCTGAGAGAGACAGTGCCTGAGAGAGTGAGTCTGAGAGAGAGTGTGTGAGAGAGTCTGAGAGAGACAGGGTGTGAGAGAGTGAGTCTGAGAGAGAGTGTGAGAGAGTGAGTCTGAGAGAGAGTGTGTGAGAGAGTGAGTCTGAGAGGACAGTGTGTGAGAGAGTGAGTCTGAGAGAGAGAGTGTGAGAGAGTGAGTCTGAGAGAGAGTGTGTGAGAGAGTGAGTCTGAGAGAGACAGTGTGTGAGAGAGTGAGTCTGAGAGAGACAGTGTGTGAGAGTGAGTCTGAGAGAGACAGTGTGTGAGAGAGTGAGTATGAGAGAGTGTGTGAGAGAGTGAGTCTGAGAGACAGTGTGTGAGAGAGTCTGAGAGAGACAGTGTGTGAGAGAGAGAGTGTGTGAGAGAGAGATTCTGAGAGAGAGACAGTGAGAGAGTGAGTCTGAGAAAGACAGAGTGAGAGAGTGAGTCTCAGAGAGAGTGTGTGAGAGAGTGAGTCTGAGAGACAGTGTGTGAGAGAGTGAGTCTGAGAGAGACAGTGTGTGAGAGAGTGAGTCTGAGAGAGTGTGTGAGAGAGTGAGTCTGAGAGAGACAGTGTGTGAGAGAGTGAGTCTGAGAGTGAGTTTGTGAGAGAGTGAGTCTGAGAGAGACGGTGTGTGAGAGAGTGAGTGTGAGAGAGTGAGTGTGAGAGAGTGAGTGTGAGAGAGTGAGTGTGAGAGAGAGTGAGTCTGAGAGAGACGGTGTCAGAGAGAGAGACATTGTGTGAGAGAGTGAGTCTGAGAGAGACAGTGCGTGAGAGAGAGTGTGAGAGAGTGAGTGTGAGAGAGTGAGTGTGAGAGAGAGTGAGTCTGAGAGAGACGGTGTCTGAGAGAGAAAGTGTGTGACAGTGTGATTCTGAGAGAGTGTGTGAGAGAGTGAGTCTGAGAGAGACAGTGTGTGAGAGAGTGAGCTGAGAGAGACAGTGTGTGAGAGAGTGAGTCTGAGAGAAGACAGTGTGTGAGAGAGAGAGGTCTGAGAGAGACAGTGTGTGAGAGTGAGTCTGAGAGAGACAGTGTGTGAGAGAGTGAGTCTGAGAGAGACAGTGTGTGAGAGAGTGAGTCTGAGAGAGACAGTGTGTGAGAGAGTGAGTCTGAGAGAGACAGTGTGTGAGAGAGTGGTCTGAGAGAGACAGTGTGTGAGAGAGAGAGTCTGAGAGAGACAGTGTGTGAGAGAGTGAGTCTGAGAGAGACAGTGTGTGAGAGAGTGAGTCTGAGAGAGACGTGTGTGAGAGAGAGTCTGAGAGAGACAGTGTGTGAGAGAGTGAGTCTGAGAGAGACAGTGTGTGAGAGAGTGAGTCTGAGAGAGACAGTGTGTGAGAGAGTGAGTCTGAGAGAGACAGTGTGGAGAGAGTGAGTCTGAGAGAGACAGTGTGTGAGAGAGTGAGTCTGAGAGAGACAGTGTGTGAGAGAGTGAGTCTGAGAGAGACAGTGTGTGAGAGTGAGTCTGAGAGAGACAGTGTGTGAGAGAGTGAGTCTGAGAGAGACAGTGTGTGAGAGAGTGAGTCTGAGAGAGACAGTGTGAGAGAGTGAGTCTGAGAGAGACAGTGTGTGAGAGAGTGAGTCTGAGAGAGACAGTGTGAGAGAGTGAGTCTGAGAGAGACAGTGTGTGAGAGAGTGAGTCTGAGAGAGACAGTGTGTGAGAGAGTGAGTCTGAGAGAGACAGTGTGTGAGAGAGTGAGTCTGAGAGAGACAGTGTGTGAGAGTGAGTCTGAGAGAGACAGTGTGTGAGAGAGTGAGTCTGAGAGACAGTGTGTGAGAGAGTGAGTCTGAGAGACAGTGTGAGAGAGTGAGTCTGAGAGAGACAGTGTGTGAGAGAGTGAGTCTGAGAGAGACAGTGTGTGAGAGAGTGAGTCTGAGAGAGACAGTGTGTGAGAGAGTGAGTCTGAGAGAGACAGTGTGTGAGAGAGTGAGTCTGAGAGACAGTGCTGTGAGAGTGAGTCTGAGAGAGACAGTGTGTGAGAGTGTGAGTCTGAGAGACAGTGTGTGAGAGAGTGAGTCTGAGAGAGACAGTGTGAGAGAGTGAGTCTGAGAGACAGTGTGAAGAGTCTGAGAGAGACAGTTGAGAGAGACAGTGTGTGAGAGAGTGAGTCTGAGAGAGAGAGTGTGTGAGAGAGTGTCTGAGAGAGACAGTGTGAGAGAGAGTGAGTCTGAGAGAGACAGTGTGAGAGAGTGAGTCTGAGAGAGAGTGCGTGAGAGAGTGAGTCTGAGAGGATGTGTGTGAGAGAGTGAGTCTGAGAGAGACAGTCTGAGAGAGAGTGAGTCTGAGAGAGACAGTGTGTGAGAGAGTGAGTCTGAGAGAGACAGTGTGTGAGAGAGTGAGTCTGAGAGAGACAGTGTGTGAGAGAGTGAGTCTGAGAGAGACAGTGTGTGAGAGAGTGGTCTGAGAGAGTGAGTGTGAGAGAGTGAGTCAGAGAGAGTGTGTGAGAGAGTGAGTCTGAGAGAGACAGTGTGTGTGTGAGTCTGAGAGAGTGTGTGAGAGAGTGAGTCTGAGAGAGACAGTGTGTGAGAGAGTGAGTCTGAGAGAGACAGTGTGAGAGAGAGTCTGAGTGAGACAGTGTGTGAGAGTGAGTAAGAGACAGTGTGTGAGAGAGTGAGTCTGAGAGAGACAGTGTGTGAGAGAGTGAGTCTGAGAGAGACAGTGTGTGAGAGAGTGAGTCTGAGAGAGACAGTCTGTGAGAGAGTGAGTCTGAGAGAGACAGTGCTGTGAGAGAGTGAGTCTGAGAGAGTGGGTGAGAGAGTGAGTCTGAGAGAGACAGTGTGTGAGAGAGTGAGTCTGAGAGAGACAGTGTGTGAGAGAGTAAGTCTGAGAGAGACAGTGTGTGAGAGAGTGAAGTCTGAGAGAGACAGTGTGTGAGAGAGTGAGTCTGAGAGAGACAGTGTGAGAGAGTGAGTCTGAGAGACAGTGTGTGAGAGAGTGAGTCTGAGAGACAGTGTGTGAGAGAGTGAGTCTGAGAGAGACAGTGTGTGAGAGAGTGAGTCTGAGAGAGACAGTGTGTGAGAGAGTGAGTCTGAGAGAGACAGTGTGTGAGAGATGAGTCTGAGAGAGACAGTGTGTGAGAGAGTGAGTCTGAGAGAGACAGTGTGTGAGAGAGTGAGTCCTGAGAGAGACAGTGTGAGAGAGAGTCTGAGAGACAGTGTGAGAGAGTGAGTCTGAGAGAGACAGTGTGTGAGAGAGTGAGTCTGAGAGAGACAGTGTGAGAGAGTGAGTCCTGAGAGAGACAGGTGTGAGAGAGTGAGTCTGAGAGAGACAGTGTGAGAGAGTGAGTCTGAGAGAGACAGTGTGTGAGAGAGTGAGTCTGAGAGAGACAGTGTGTGAGAGAGTGAGTCTGAGAGAGACAGTGTGTGAGAGAGTGAGTCTGAGAGAGACAGTGTGTGAGAGTGAGTCTGAGAGAGACAGTGTGTGAGAGTGAGTCTGAGAGAGACAGTGTGAGAGGGTGAGTCTCAGAGACAGTGTGTGAGAGAGTGAGTCTGAGAGAGACAGTGTATGAGAGAGAGTGAGTCTGAGAGAGACAGTGTGTGAGAGAGTGAGTCTGAGAGATACAGTGTGTGAGAGAGAGTCTGAGAGAGACAGTGTGTGAGAGAGTGAGTCTGAGAGAGAGTTTGTGAGAGAGTGAGTATGAGAGAGACAGTGTGAGAGAGTGAGTGAGACAGTGTGTGAGAGAGTGAGTCTGAGAAAGACAGTGTGATAGAGTGAGTCTGAGAGAGAGTTAGTGAGAGAGAGCGTCTGAGAGACAGTGTGAGAGTCTGAGAGAGACAGTCTGTGAGAAAGTGAGTCTGAGAGACAGTGTGTGAGAAAGTGAGTCTGAGAGACAGTGCATGAGGGAGTGAGTCTAAGAGAGACAGTGTGTGAGAGAGTGAGTCTGAGAGAGACAGTGTGTGAGAAAGTGAGTCTGAGAGACAGTGCATGAGAGAGTGAGTCTGAGAGAGACAGTGTGTGAGAAAGTGAGTCTGAGAGACAGTGTGTGAGAAAGTGAGTCTGAGAGACAGTGCATGAGAGAGTGAGTCTGAGAGAGACAGTGTGTGAGAGAGTGAGTCTGAGAGACAGTGTGTGAGAGAGTGATTCAGAGAGAGACAGTGCCTGAGAGAGTGAGTCTGAGAGAGAGTGTGAGAGAGTCTGAGAGAGACAGGGTGTGAGAGAGTGATCTGAGAGAGAGTGTGTGAGAGAGTGAGTCTGAGAGGCAGTGTGTGAGAGAGTGAGTCTGAGAGAGAGAGTGTGAGAGAGTGAGTCTGAGAGAGAGTGTGTGAGAGAGTGAGTCTGAGAGAGACAGTGTGTGAGAGAGTGAGTCTGAGAGAGACAGTGTGTGAGAGTGAGTCTGAGAGAGAGTGTGTGAGAGAGTGAGTCTGAGAGAGTGTGAGAGAGTGAGTCTGAGAGACAGTGTGTGAGAGAGTCTGAGAGAGACAGTGTGTGAGAGAGGAGTGAGTCTGAGAGAGACAGTGTGTAGAGAGTGAGTCTGAGAGAGACAGTGTGAGAGAGTGAGTCTGAGAGAGACAGGTGTGTGAGAGAGTGAGTCTGAGAGAGACAGTGTGTGAGAGAGTGAGTCTGAGAGAGACAGTGTGTGAGAGAGTGAGTCTGAGAGACAGTGTGTGAGAGAGTGAGTCTGAGAGAGACAGGTGTGAGAGAGTGAGTCTGAGAGAGACAGTGTGTGAGAGAGTGAGTCTGAGAGAGACTGTGTGTGAGAGAGTGAGTCTGAGAGAGACAGTGTGAGAGAGAGTGAGTCTGAGAGACAGTGTGTGAGAGAGTGAGTCTGAGAGACAGTGTGTGAGAGAGTGAGTCTGAGAGAGACAGTGTGTGAGAGAGTGAGTCTGAGAGAGACAGTGGTGAGAGAGTGAGTCTGAGAGAGACAGTGTGAGAGGAGAGTGAGTCTGAGAGAGACAGTGTGTGAGAGAGTGAGTGTGAGAGTGAGTCTGAGAGACATTGTGTGAGAGAGATTCTGAGACAGTGTGTGAGAGAGAGGGAGTCTGAGAGAGACAGTGTGTGACAGGTGATTCTGAGACAGTGTGTGAGAGAGTGATGCTGAGAGAGACAGTGTGTGAGAGTGAGTCTGAGAGAGACAGTGTGCGAGAGTGAGTGTGAGAGAGACAGTGTGTGAGAGACTGAGTCTGAGAGAGTGTGTGAGAGAGTGAGACTGAGAGAGACAGTGTGTGAGAGAGCGAGTCTGAGAAAGACAGTGTGAGATTGAGTCTGAGAGACAGTGTGTGAGAGTGAGTCTGAGAGACAGTGTGTGAGAGTAAGTCTGAGAGAGACAGTGTGAGAGAGTGAGCCATAGAGACAGTGTATGAGAGAGTGAGTCTGAGAGAGACAGTGTGTGAGAGAGAGTCTGAGAGACAGTGCGTGAAAGAGAGTCTGAGAGAGACAGTGTGTGTGAAATTGAAGCTGACAGACAGTGTGTGAGAGAGTGAGTCTGAGAGAGACAGTGTGTGAGAGAGTGAGTCTGAGAGAGACAGTGTGTTGAGACAGTGAGTCCTGAGAGACAGTGTGTGAGAGAGTGAGTCTGAGAGAGACAGTGTGTGAGAGAGTGAGTCTGAGAGAGACAGTGTGAGAGAGTGAGTCTGAGAGACAGTGGTGAGAGAGTGAGTCTGAGAGAGACAGTGTGAGAGAGTGAGTCCTGAGAGAGTGTGTGTGAGAGTGAGTCTGAGAGACAGTGGTGAGAGAGTCTGAGTGACAGTGTGGAGAGAGTGAGTCTGAGAGAGACAGTGTGTGAGAGAGTGAGTCTGAGAGAGACAGTGTGTGAGAAGTGAGTCTGAGGAGACAGTGTTGAGAGATGAGTCTGAGAGAGACAGTGTGAGAGAGTGAGTCTGAGAGAGACAGTGTGTGAGAGTGAGTCTGAGAGAGACAGTGTGTGAGAGAGTGAGTGTGAGAGACAGTGTGTGAGAGAGAGTCTGAGAGAGACAGTGTGTGAGAGAGTGAGTCTGAGAGAGACAGTGTGTGAGAGAGTGAGTCTGAGAGAGACAGTGTGTGAGAGAGTGAGTCTGAGAGAGACAGTGTGTGAGAGTGAGTCTGAGAGAGACAGTGTGTGAGAGTGAGTCTGAGAGAGACAGTGTGTGAGAGAGTGAGTCTGAGAGACAGTGTGTGAGAGAGTGAGTCTGAGAGAGACAGTGTGTGAGAGAGTGAGTCTGAGAGAGACAGTGTGTGAGAGTGAGTCTGAGAGAGACAGTGTGTAGAGAGTGAGTCTGAGAGAGACAGTGTGAGAGAGTGAGTCTGAGAGAGACAGGTGTGAGAGAGTGAGTCTGAGAGAGACAGTGTGTGAGAGAGTGAGTCTGAGAGAGACAGTGTGTGAGAGAGTCTGAGAGAGACAGTGTGTGAGAGAGTGAGTCTGAGAGAGACAGTGTGAGAGAGTGAGTCTGAGAGAGACAGTGTGAGAGAGTGAGTCTGAGAGAGTGAGTGTGAGAGAGAGAGTCTAAGAGAGAAAGTGTGTGACAGTGTGATTCTGAGAGAGTGTGTGAGAGAGTGAGTCTGAGAGAGACAGTGTGTGAGACAGTGAGTGTGAGAGTGAGTCTGAGAGACATTGTGTGAGAGAGATTCTGAGACAGTGTGTGAGAGAGAGGGAGTCTGAGAGAGACATTGTGTGAGAGAGTGAGTCTGAGAGAGAGTGTGTGAGAGAGTGAGTCTGAGAGGGATGGTGTGTGAGAGACTGAGTCTGAGAGAGACAGTGTGTGAGAGAGTGAGTCTGAGAGAGACAGTGTGTGAGAGAGTGAGTCTGAGAGATACAGTGTGTGAGAGAGAGTCTGAGAGAGACAGTGTGTGAGAGAGTGAGTCTGAGAGAGAGTGTGAGAGAGTCTGAGAGAGACAGGGTGTGAGAGAGTGAGTCTGAGAGAGACAGTGTGTGAGAGTGAGTCTGAGAGAGAGTATGAGAGAGTGAGTGTGAGAGAGAGTGCGTGAGAGAGTGAGTCTGAGAGACAGTGTGTGAGAGAGTGAGTCTGAGAGAGACAGTGTGTGAGAGAGTGAGTCTGAGAGAGACAGTGTGTGAGAGAGTGAGTCTGAGAGACAGTGTGTGAGAGAGTGAGTCTGAGAGAGACAGTGTGTGAGAGAGTGAGTCTGAGAGAGACAGTGTGTGAGAGAGTGAGTCTGAGAGAGACAGTGTGTGAGAGAGTGAGTCTGAGAGAGACAGTGTGTGAGAGAGTGAGTCTGAGAGAGACAGTGTGTGAGAGAGTGAGTCTGAGAGAGACAGTGTGTGAGAGAGTGAGTCTGAGAGAGACAGTGTGAGAGAGTGAGTCTGAGAGAGACAGTGTGTGAGAGAGTGAGTCTGAGAGAGACAGTGTGTGAGAGAGAGTCTGAGAGAGACAGTGTGTGAGAGAGAGTGAGTCTGAGAGAGACAGTGTGTGAGAGAGTGAGTCTGAGAGAGACAGTGTGAGAGAGTGAGTCTGAGAGAGACAGTGTGTGAGAGAGTGAGTCTGAGAGAGACAGTGGTGAGAGAGTGAGTCTGAGAGAGACAGTGTGTGAGAGAGTGAGTCTGAGAGAGACAGTGTGTGAGAGAGAGTCTGAGAGAGACAGTGTGAGAGAGTGAGTCTGAGAGAGACAGTGTGTGAGAGAGTGAGTCTGAGAGAGACAGTGTGTGAGAGAGTGAGTCTGAGAGAGACAGGTGTGAGAGAGTGAGTCTGAGAGAGACAGTGTGTGAGAGAGAGTCTGAGAGAGACAGTGTGTGAGAGAGTGAGTCTGAGAGAGACAGTGTGTGAGAGAGTGAGTCTGAGAGAGACAGTGTGGAGAGAGTGAGTCTGAGAGACAGTGTGAGAGAGTGAGTCTGAGAGAGACAGTGTGTGAGAGAGTGAGTCTGAGAGAGACAGTGTGTGAGAGAGTGAGTCTGAGAGAGACAGTGTGTGAGAGAGTGAGTCTGAGAGAGACAGTGTGAGAGAGTGAGTCTGAGAGAGACTGTGTGAGAGAGTGAGTCTGAGAGACAGTGTGAGAGAGTGAGTCTGAGAGAGACAGTGTGTGAGAGAGTGAGTCTGAGAGAGACAGTGTGTGAGAGAGTGAGTCTGAGAGAGACAGTGTGTGAGAGAGTGAGTCTGAGAGAGACAGTGTGAGAGAGAGTGAGTCTGAGAGAGACAGTGTGTGAGAGAGTGAGTCTGAGAGAGACAGTGTGTGAGAGAGTGAGTCTGAGAGAGAGTGTGAGAGAGTGAGTCTGAGAGAGACAGTGTGTGAGAGAGTGAGTCTGAGAGAGACAGTGTGTGAGAGAGTGAGTCTGAGAGAGACAGTGTGAGAGAGTGAGTCTGAGAGAGACAGTGTGTGAGAGAGTGAGTCTGAGAGACAGTGTGTGAGAGAGTGAGTCTGAGAGAGACAGTGTGTGAGAGAGTGAGTCTGAGAGAGACAGTGTGTGAGAGAGTGAGTCTGAGAGACAGTGTGTGAGAGAGTGAGTCTGAGAGAGACAGTGTGTGAGAGAGTGAGTCTGAGAGAGACAGTGTGTGAGAGAGTGAGTCTGAGAGAGACAGTGTGTGAGAGAGTGAGTCTGAGAGAGACAGTGTGTGAGAGAGTGAGTCTGAGAGAGACAGTGTGTGAGAGTGAGTCTGAGAGAGACAGTGTGTGAGAGAGTGAGTCTGAGAGAGACAGTGTGTGAGAGAGTGAGTCTGAGAGAGACAGTGTGTGAGAGAGTGAGTCTGAGAGAGACAGTGTGTGAGAGAGTGAGTCTGAGAGACAGTGTGTGAGAGAGTGAGTCTGAGAGAGACAGTGTGTGAGAGAGTGAGTCTGAGAGAGACAGTGTGTGAGAGAGTGAGTCTGAGAGAGACAGTGTGTGAGAGAGTGAGTCTGAGAGAGACAGTGTGTGAGAGAGTGAGTCTGAGAGAGACAGTGTGTGAGAGAGTGAGTCTGAGAGAGACAGTGTGTGAGAGAGTGAGTCTGAGAGAGACAGTGTGAGAGAGTGAGTCTGAGAGAGACAGTGTGTGAGAGAGTGAGTCTGAGAGAGACAGTGTGAGAGAGTGAGTCTGAGAGAGACAGTGTGTGAGAGTGAGTCTGAGAGAGACAGTGTGTGAGAGTGAGTCTGAGAGAGACAGTGTGTGAGAGAGTGAGTCTGAGAGACAGTGTGTGAGAGTGAGTCTGAGAGAGAGTCTGAGAGAGACAGTGTGTGAGAGAGTGAGTCTGAGAGAGACAGTGTGAGAGAGTGAGTCTGAGAGAGACAGTGTGTGAGAGTGAGTCTGAGAGAGACAGTGTGTGAGAGTGAGTCTGAGAGACAGTGTGTGAGAGAGTGAGTCTGAGAGAGACAGTGTGTGAGAGAGTGAGTCTGAGAGAGACAGTGTGTGAGAGTGAGTCTGAGAGAGACAGTGTGTGAGAGAGTGAGTCTGAGAGAGACAGTGTGTGAGAGAGTGAGTCTGAGAGAGACAGTGTGTGAGAGAGTGAGTCTGAGAGAGACAGTGTGTGAGAGAGTGAGTCTGAGAGAGACAGTGTGTGAGAGAGTGAGTCTGAGAGAGACAGTGTGAGAGAGTGAGTCTGAGAGACAGTGTGTGAGAGAGTGAGTCTGAGAGAGACAGTGTGTGAGAGAGTGAGTCTGAGAGAGACAGTGTGTGAGAGAGTGAGTCTGAGAGAGACAGTGTGTGAGAGAGTGAGTCTGAGAGAGACAGTGTGTGAGAGAGTGAGTCTGAGAGAGACAGTGTGTGAGAGAGTGAGTCTGAGAGAGACAGTGTGAGAGAGTGAGTCTGAGAGAGACAGTGTGTGAGAGAGTGAGTCTGAGAGAGACAGTGTGTGAGAGAGTGAGTCTGAGAGAGACAGTGTGTGAGAGAGTGAGTCTGAGAGAGACAGTGTGTGAGAGAGTGAGTCTGAGAGAGACAGTGTGTGAGAGAGTGAGTCTGAGAGAGACAGTGTGTGAGAGAGTGAGTCTGAGAGAGACAGTGTGTGAGAGAGTGAGTCTGAGAGAGACAGTGTGTGAGAGAGTGAGTCTGAGAGAGACAGTGTGTGAGAGAGTGAGTCTGAGAGAGACAGTGTGTGAGAGAGTGAGTCTGAGAGAGAGTGTGTGAGAGAGTGAGTCTGAGAGAGACAGTGTGTGAGAGAGTGAGTCTGAGAGAGACAGTGTGTGAGAGAGTGAGTCTGAGAGAGACAGTGTGTGAGAGAGTGAGTCTGAGAGAGACAGTGTGTGAGAGTGAGTCTGAGAGAGACAGTGTGTGAGAGAGTGAGTCTGAGAGAGACAGTGTGTGAGAGAGTGAGTCTGAGAGAGACAGTGTGTGAGAGAGTGAGTCTGAGAGAGACAGTGTGTGAGAGAGTGAGTCTGAGAGAGACAGTGTGTGAGAGTGAGTCTGAGAGAGACAGTGTGTGAGAGAGTGAGTCTGAGAGAGACAGTGTGTGAGAGAGTGAGTCTGAGAGAGTGTGTGAGAGAGTGAGTCTGAGAGAGACAGTGTGTGAGAGAGTGAGTCTGAGAGAGACAGTGTGTGAGAGTGAGTCTGAGAGAGACAGTGTGTGAGAGAGTGAGTCTGAGAGAGACAGTGTGTGAGAGTGAGTCTGAGAGAGACAGTGTGTGAGAGTGAGTCTGAGAGACAGTGTGTGAGAGAGTGAGTCTGAGAGAGACAGTGTGTGAGAGAGTGAGTCTGAGAGAGACAGTGTGTGAGAGAGTGAGTCTGAGAGAGACAGTGTGTGAGAGAGTGAGTCTGAGAGAGACAGTGTGTGAGAGAGTGAGTCTGAGAGAGACAGTGTGAGAGAGTGAGTCTGAGAGAGACAGTGTGAGAGAGAGTGAGTCTGAGAGAGACAGTGTGAGAGAGTGAGCTGAGAGACAGTGTGTGAGAGAGTGAGTCTGAGAGAGACAGTGTGTGAGAGAGTGAGTCTGAGAGAGACAGTGTGTGAGAGAGAGTGAGTCTGAGAGACAGTGTGTGAGAGAGTGAGTCTGAGAGAGACAGTGTGTGAGAGAGTGAGTCTGAGAGAGACAGTGTGTGAGAGAGTGAGTCTGAGAGAGACAGTGTGTGAGAGAGTGAGTCTGAGAGACAGTGTGAGAGAGTGAGTCTGAGAGAGACAGTGTGTGAGAGAGTGAGTCTGAGAGAGTGTGTGAGAGAGTGAGTCTGAGAGAGACAGTGTGAGAGAGTGAGTCTGAGAGAGACAGTGTGTGAGAGAGTGAGTCTGAGAGAGACAGTGTGTGAGAGAGTGAGTCTGAGAGAGACAGTGTGAGAGAGTGAGTCTGAGAGAGACAGTGTGTGAGAGAGTGAGTCTGAGAGAGACAGTGTGTGAGAGAGTGAGTCTGAGAGAGACAGTGTGAGAGAGTGAGTCTGAGAGAGACAGTGTGAGAAGAGTGAGTCTGGAGAGACAGTGTGTGAGAGAGTGAGTCTGAGAGAGACAGTGTGAGAGAGTGAGTCTGAGAGAGACAGTGTGAGAGAGAGTGAGTCTGAGAGAGACAGTGTGTGAGAGTGAGTCTGAGAGAGACAGTGTGTGAGAGAGTGAGTCTGAGAGAGACAGTGTGAGAGAGTGAGTCTGAGAGAGACAGTGTGTGAGAGAGTGAGTCTGAGAGAGACAGTGTGAGAGAGTGAGTCTGAGAGAGACAGTGTGTGAGAGAGTGAGTCTGAGAGAGACAATGTGTGAGAGAGTGAGTCTGAGAGAGACAGTGTGTGAGAGAGTGAGTCTGAGAGACAGTGTGTGAGAGAGTGAGTCTGAGAGAGACGGTGTCAGAGAGAGAGACAGTGTGTGAGAGAGTGAGTCTGAGAGAGACAGTGAGTGAGAGAGTGAGTGTGAGATAGTGAGTCTGAGAGAGAGTGAGTCTGGGAGAGACGGTGTCTGAGAGAGAAAGTGTGTGACAGTGTGATTCTGAGAGAATGTGTGAGAGAGTGAGTCTGAGAAACAGTGTGTGAGACAGTGAGTGTGAGAGTGTGAGAGAGAGTCTGAGAGAGACAGAGATTGAGAGTGTGAGTCTGAGAGAGACGATGTGTGAGACAGTGAGTGTGAGAGAGACAGTGTGTGAGAGAGTGAGTCTGAGATAGACAGTGTGCGAGAGTGAGTGTGAGAGACAGTGTGTGAGAGGGAGTCTGAGAGACAGTGTGTGAGAGTGAGTCTGAGAGAGACAGTGTGAGAGGGTGAGTCTGAGAGACAGTGTGTGAGAGAGTGAGTCTGAGAGAGACAGTGTGTGAGAGAGAGTGAGTCTGAGAGAGACAGTGTGTGAGAGAGTGAGTCTGAGAGACAGTGTGTGAGAGAGTGAGACTGAGAGAGACGGTATCAGAGAGAGAGACAGTGTGTGAGAGAGTGAGTCTGAGAGAGAGAGTGCGTGAGAGAGTGGGTGTGAGAGAGTGAGTGTGAGAGAGTGAGTCTGAGAGAGACGGTGTCTGAGAGAGAAAGTGTGTGACAGTGTGATTCTGAGAGAGTGTGTGAGAGAGTGAGTCTGAGAGAGACAGTGTGTGAGACAGTGAGTGTGAGAGTGAGTCTGAGAGACATTGTGTGAGAGAGATTCTGAGACAGTGTGTGAGAGAGAGGGAGTCTGAGAGAGACATTGTGTGAGAGAGTGAGTCTGAGAGAGAGTGTGTGAGAGAGTGAGTCTGAGAGGGATGGTGTGTGAGAGACTGAGTCTGAGAGAGACAGTGTGAGAGAGTGAGTCTGAGAGAGACAGTGTGTGAGAGAGTGAGTCTGAGAGAGACAGTGTGTGAGAGAGTGAGTCTGAGAGAGACAGTGTGTGAGAGAGTGAGTCTGAGAGAGACAGTGTGAGAGAGTGAGTCTGAGAGACAGTGTGTGAGAGAGTGAGTCTGAGAGAGACAGTGTGTGAGAGAGTGAGTCTGAGAGAGACAGTGTGTGAGAGAGTGAGTCTGAGAGAGACAGTGTGTGAGAGAGTGAGTCTGAGAGAGACAGTGTGTGAGAGAGTGAGTCTGAGAGAGACAGTGTGTGAGAGAGTGAGTCTGAGAGAGACAGTGTGTGAGAGAGTGAGTCTGAGAGAGACAGTGTGTGAGAGTGAGTCTGAGAGAGACAGTGTGTGAGAGAGTGAGTCTGAGAGAGACAGTGTGTGAGAGAGTGAGTCTGAGAGAGACAGTGTGTGAGAGAGTGAGTCTGAGAGAGACAGTGTGTGAGAGAGTGAGTCTGAGAGAGACAGTGTGTGAGAGAGTGAGTCTGAGAGACAGTGTGTGAGAAGTGAGTCTGAGAGGACAGTGCATGAGAGAGTGAGTCTGAGAGAGACAGTGTGTGAGAGAGTGAGTCTGAGAGACCAGTGTGTGAGAGGGTGATTCTGAGAGAGGACAGTGCCTGAGAGAGTGAGTCTAAGAGAGAGTGTGAGAGAGTCTGGAGAGAGACAGGGTGTGAGAGGAGTGAGTCTGAGAGCGACAGTGTGTGAGAGTGGCCTGAGAGAGAGTGAGAGAGTGAGTGTGAGAGACGAGTGTGTGAGAGAGTAAGTCTGAGAGGACAGTGTGTGAGAGAGTGAGTCTGAGAGACAGTGTGAGAGAGTGAGTCTGAGAGACAGTGGTGAGAGAGGCTGATGTGAGACAGTGTGTGTAGAAGAGAGTGTGTGAGAGAGTGAGTCAGAGAGAGAGAGTGTTTCAGAGAGTGACTGAGAGACAGTGTGAGAGAGAGATAGAGTCTGAGAGAGAAGTGTGTGAGAGAGTGAGTCTGAGAGAGAAGTGTGTGAGAGAGTGAGTCTGAGAGAGACAGTGTGTGAGAGAGTGAGTCTGAGAGAGACAGTGTGTGAGAGAGTGAGTCTGAGAGAGACAGTGTGAGAGAGTGAGTCTGAGAGAGACAGTGTGAGAGAGAGTGAGTCTGAGAGAGACAGTGTGAGAGAGAGTGAGTCTGAGAGAGACAGTGTGAGAGAGTGAGTCTGAGAGAGACAGTGTGTGAGAGAGTGAGTCTGAGAGAGACAGTGTGTGAGAGAGTGAGTCTGAGAGAGACAGTGTGAGAGAGTGAGTCTGAGAGAGACAGTGTGTGAGAGAGTGAGTCTGAGAGAGACAGTGTGTGAGAGAGTGAGTCTGAGAGAGACAGTGTGAGAGAGTGAGTCTGAGAGAGACAGTGTGAGAGAGTGAGTCTGAGAGAGACAGTGTGTGAGAGAGTGAGTCTGAGAGAGACAGTGTGTGAGAGAGGAGTCTGAGAGAGACAGTGTGTGAGAGAGTGAGTCTGAGAGAGACAGTGTGTGAGAGAGTGAGTCTGAGAGAGACAGTGTGTGAGAGAGTGAGTCTGAGAGAGACAGTGTGTGAGAGAGTGAGTCTGAGAGAGACAGTGTGTGAGAGAGTGAGTCTGAGAGAGACAGTGTGTGAGAGAGAGTCTGAGAGAGACAGTGTGTGAGAGAGTGAGTCTGAGAGAGACAGTGTGTGAGAGAGTGAGTCTGAGAGAGACAGTGTGTGAGAGAGTGAGTCTGAGAGAGACAGTGTGTGAGAGAGTGAGTCTGAGAGAGACAGTGTGAGAGAGTGAGTCTGAGAGAGACAGTGTGTGAGAGAGTGAGTCTGAGAGAGACAGTGTGTGAGAGAGTGAGTCTGAGAGAGACAGTGTGTGAGAGAGTGAGTCTGAGAGAGACAGTGTGTGAGAGAGTGAGTCTGAGAGAGACAGTGTGTGAGAGAGTGAGTCTGAGAGAGACAGTGTGTGAGAGAGTGAGTCTGAGAGAGACAGTGTGAGAGAGTGAGTCTGAGAGAGACAGTGTGTGAGAGAGTGAGTCTGAGAGACAGTGTGTGAGAGAGTGAGTCTGAGAGAGACAGTGTGTGAGAGAGTGAGTCTGAGAGAGACAGTGTGTGAGAGAGTGAGTCTGAGAGACAGTGTGTGAGAGAGTGAGTCTGAGAGAGACAGTGTGAGAGAGTGAGTCTGAGAGAGACAGTGTGAGAGTGAGTCTGAGAGACAGTGTGTGAGAGAGAGTCTGAGAGAGACAGTGTGTGAGAGAGTGAGTCTGAGAGAGACAGTGTGAGAGAGTGAGTCTGAGAGAGAGTGTGTGAGAGAGTGAGTCTGAGAGAGACAGTGTGTGAGAGAGTGAGTCTGAGAGAGACAGTGTGAGAGAGTGAGTCTGAGAGAGACAGTGTGTGAGAGAGTGAGTCTGAGAGAGACAGTGTGAGAGAGTGAGTCTGAGAGAGACAGTGTGTGAGAGAGTGAGTCTGAGAGAGACAGTGTGTGAGAGAGTGAGTCTGAGAGAGACAGTGTGTGAGAGTGAGTCTGAGAGAGCTGTGTGTGAGAGAGCAGTGTGTGAGAGAGTGAGTCTGAGAGAGACAGTGTGTGAGAGAGTGAGTCTGAGAGACAGTGTGTGAGAGAGTGAGTCTGAGAGAGACAGTGTGTGAGAGAGTGAGTCTGAGAGAGACAGTGTGAGAGAGTGAGTCTGAGAGAGACAGTGTGAGAGAGTGAGTCTGAGAGAGACAGTGTGTGAGAGAGTGAGTCTGAGAGAGACAGTGTGTGAGAGAGTGAGTCTGAGAGAGACAGTGTGTGAGAGTGAGTCTGAGAGAGACAGTGTGTGAGAGAGTGAGTCTGAGAGAGACAGTGTGTGAGAGAGTGAGTCTGAGAGAGACAGTGTGTGAGAGAGTGAGTCTGAGAGAGACAGTGTGTGAGAGAGTGAGTCTGAGAGAGCAGTGTGTGAGAGAGTGAGTCTGAGAGAGACAGTGTGTGAGAGAGTGAGTCTGAGAGAGAGTGTGTGAGAGAGTGAGTCTGAGAGAGACAGTGTGTGAGAGAGTGAGTCTGAGAAAGACAGTGTGTGAGAGAGTGAGTCTGAGAGAGACAGTGCGTGAGAGAGTGGGTGTGAGTGAGTGAGTGTGAGAGAGTGATCATGAGAGAGAGTGAGTCTGAGAGAGACGGTGTCTGAGAAAGTGTGTGACAGTGTGATTCTGAGAGAGTGTATGAGAGAGTGAGTCTGAGAAACAGTGTGTGAGACAGTGAGTGTGAGAGTGTGAGAGAGATAGTCTGAGAGAGACAGAGATTCAGAGAGTGAGTCTGAGAGAGACGGTGTGTGAGACAGTGAGTGTGAGAGTGAGTCTGAGAGACATTGTGTGAGAGAGATTCTGAGACAGTGTGTGAGAGAGAGGGAGTCTGAGAGAGACAGTGTGTGAGAGTGAGTCTGAGAGAGACAGTGTGCAAGAGTGAGTGTGAGAGAGACAGTGTGTGAGAGACTGAGTCTGAGAGAGCGTGTGTGAGAGAGTGAGACTGAGAGAGACAGTGTGTGAGAGAGCGAGTCTGAGAAAGACAGTGTGAGAGTGAGTCTGAGAGACAGTGTGTGAGAGAGTGAGTCTGAGAGAGACAGTGTGTGAGAGTGAGTCTGAGAGAGACAGTGTGAGAGAGTGAGTCTGAGAGAGACAGTGTGTGAGAGAGTGAGTCTGAGAGAGACAGTGTGTGAGAGAGTGAGTCTGAGAGACAGTGTGTGAGAGAGAGAGTCTGAGAGAGACAGTGTGTGAGAGTGAGTCTGAGAGAGACAGTGTGTGAGAGAGTGAGTCTGAGAGAGACAGTGTGTGAGAGTGAGTCTGAGAGAGACAGTGTGAGAGAGTGAGTCTGAGAGACAGTGGTGAGAGAGTGAGTCTGAGAGAGACAGTGTGTGAGAGAGTGAGTCTGAGAGACAGTGTGTGAGAGAGTGAGTCTGAGAGAGACAGTGTGAGAGTGAGTCTGAGAGAGACAGTGTGAGAGAGTGAGTCTGAGAGAGACAGTGTGTGAGAGAGTGAGTCTGAGAGAGACAGTGTGTGAGAGTGAGTCTGAGAGAGACAGTGTGTGAGAGAGTGAGTCTGAGAGAGACAGTGTGTGAGAGAGTGAGTCTGAGAGAGACAGTGTGTGAGAGAGTGAGTCTGAGAGAGACAGTGTGAGAGAGTGAGTCTGAGAGAGACAGTGTGTGAGAGAGTGAGTCTGAGAGAGACAGTGTGTGAGAGAGTGAGTCTGAGAGAGACAGTGTGTGAGAGAGTGAGTCTGAGAGAGACAGTGTGTGAGAGAGTGAGTCTGAGAGAGACAGTGTGTGAGAGAGTGAGTCTGAGAGAGACAGTGTGTGAGAGAGTGAGTCTGAGAGAGACAGTGTGTGAGAGAGTGAGTCTGAGAGAGACAGTGTGAGAGAGTGAGTCTGAGAGAGACAGTGTGTGAGAGAGTGAGTCTGAGAGAGACAGTGTGAGAGAGTGAGTCTGAGAGAGACAGTGTGAGAGAGAGTGAGTCTGAGAGAGACAGTGTGTGAGAGAGTGAGTCTGAGAGAGACAGTGTGTGAGAGAGTGAGTCTGAGAGAGACAGTGTGAGAGAGTGAGTCTGAGAGAGACAGTGTGTGAGAGAGAGTCTGAGAGAGACAGTGTGTGAGAGAGTGAGTCTGAGAGAGACAGTGTGTGAGAGAGTGAGTCTGAGAGAGACAGTGTGTGAGAGAGTGAGTCTGAGAGAGACAGTGTGTGAGAGAGTGAGTCTGAGAGAGACAGTGTGAGAGAGTGAGTCTGAGAGAGACAGTGTGTGAGAGAGTGAGTCTGAGAGAGACAGTGTGTGAGAGAGTGAGTCTGAGAGAGACAGTGTGTGAGAGAGTGAGTCTGAGAGACAGTGTGTGAGAGAGTGAGTCTGAGAGAGACAGTGTGTGAGAGAGTGAGTCTGAGAGAGACAGTGTGTGAGAGAGTGAGTCTGAGAGACAGTGTGTGAGAGAGTGAGTCTGAGAGAGACAGTGTGTGAGAGAGTGAGTCTGAGAGAGACAGTGTGTGAGAGAGTGAGTCTGAGAGAGACAGTGTGTGAGAGAGTGAGTCTGAGAGAGACAGTGTGTGAGAGAGTGAGTCTGAGAGAGACAGTGTGAGAGAGTGAGTCTGAGAGAGACATTGTGTGAGAGAGTGAGTCTGAGAGAGAGTGTGTGAGAGAGTGAGTCTGAGAGGGATGTTGTGTGAGAGACTGAGTCTGAGAGAGACAGTCTGAGAGAGAGTGAGTCTGAGAGAGACAGTGTGTGAGAGAGTAAGTCTGAGAGAGACAGTGTGTGAGAGAGTGAGTCTGAGAGAGACAGAGTGTGAGAGTGTGAGAGAGTGAGTCTGAGAGAGACAGTGTGTGAGAGAGTGAGTCTGAGAGACAGTGTGTGAGAGAGTGAGACTGAGAGAGACGGTATCAGAGAGAGAGACAGTGTGTGAGAGAGTGAGTCTGAGAGAGACAGTGCATGAGAGAGTGGGTGTGAGAGAGTGAGTGTGAGAGAGTGAGTCTGAGAGAGACGGTGTCTGAGAGAGAAAGTGTGTGACAGTGTGATTCTGAGAGAGTGTGTGAGAGAGTGAGTCTGAGAGAGACAGTGTGTGAGAGCGTGAGTCTGAGTGAGACAGTGTATAAGTGAGAGAGTGTGAGAGAGTGAGTCCGAGAGAGTGTATGAGTGCGTCTGAGAGAGACAGTGTGAGAGGGAGAGTCTGAGAGAGACAAGTAAAGAAATTAAGGATAGTATTCGACTAAAAACAAGGGCATATAAGGTAGCGAAATCTAGTGGGAGGACAGAGGATTGGGAAAACTTTAAAAGGCAGCAAAAAATAACAAAAAGATTGATTAAGAAAGGGAAGATAGATTATGAAAGTAAATTAGCAAAAAATATAAAAACAGACAGTAAGAGTTTTTATAGTTATATAAAAAGAAAAAGGGTGGCTAAAGTAAATGTTGGTCCCTTAGAGGATGAGACCGGGAAATTAATGGTGGGAAATATGGAGATGGCAAAAACACTGAATGAATATTTTGTATCAGTCTTTACAGTAGAGGACACTAAGAATATCCCAACACTGGACAAACAGGGGGCTATAAGGGGAGAGGAGCTAAACACGATCAAAATCACTAAGGAAGTGGTACTCGGTAAAATAATGGGACTCAAGGCGGATAAATCACCTGGACCTGATGGCTTACATCCTAGAGTCTTGAAGGAAGTGGCGGTAGGGATTGTAGATGCATTGGTAATAATTTTTCAAAACTCCCTGGATTCCGCTAAGGTCCCGGCAGACTGGAAAACTGCTAATGTCACACCCTTATTTAAAAAGGGCAGTAGACAGAAGGCTGGTAACTATAGACCGGTTAGCCTAACATCTGTGGTAGGTAAAATTTTGGAGTCCATTATTAAGGAAACAGTAACAGGACATTTGGATAATCATAATTTAATAGGACAAAGTCAGCATGGTTTTACGAAGGGGAAGTCATGTTTGACAAATTTGCTGGAGTTCTTTGAGGAAGTAACATATAGAGTGGATAAAGGGGAACCAGTGGACGTAGTGTATTTAGACTTCCAAAAGGCATTTGACAAGGTGCCACACAAAAGATTATTGCTTAAGGTAAAAAATCACGGAATTGGGGGTAATATTCTGGCATGGATAGAGGATTGGCTATCTAACAGAAAGCAAAGAGTTGGGATAAATGGTTCATTCTCAGACTGGCAATCAGTAACTAGTGGTGTTCCACAGGGGTCAGTGCTGGGTCCCCAACTCTTCACAATCTATATTAACGATTTGGAGGAAGGGACCAAGTGTAACATATCAAAATTTGCAGATGATACAAAGATGGGAGGGAAAGTAGTGAATGAGGAGGACATAAAAAACCTGCAAGGGGACATAGACAGGCTAAGTAAGTGGGCAGAGATTTGGCAGATGGAATACAACACTGGAAAGTGTGAAGTGATGCACTTTGGCAGGAAAAATCCTAGAGCAATTTATTATCTTAATGGCAAGAAACTGGAGAGTACTGAAGTGCAAAGGGATCTGGGGGTCCTGGTGCACGAAACTCAAAAGGTTAGTATGCAGGTGCAGCAAGTGATTAAGAAGGCAAATGGAATGTTGGCTTTCATTGCTAGGGGGATAGAATATAAAAATAGGGAGGTATTGCTTCAGTTGTACAAGGTATTGGTGAGACCGCACCTGGAATACTGCATACAGTTTTGGTGTCCTTACTTAAGGAAAGACATCCTTGCTCTCGAGGCAGTGCAAAAAAGGTTCATTCGGTTAATCCCGGGGATGAGGGGGTGGTCATATGAGGAGAGGTTGGGTAGATTGGGACTCTACTCATTGGAGTTCAGAAGAATGAGAGGCGATCTTATTGAAACATATAAGATTGTGAAGGGGTTGGATCGGGTGGATGCGGGGAGGATGTTCCCGATGACGGGTGAGACGAGAACTAGGGGACATAGTCTTAGAATAAGGGGCTGCTCTTTCAAAACTGAGATGAGGAGGAACTACTTCACTCAGAGGGTGGTAGGTCCATGGAATATGCTGCCACAAAAAGCTGTAGAAGCTACAACATTAATTAAATTTAAAACAGAAATAGACAGTTTCCTAGAAGTAAAGGGCATTAAGGGTTACGGGGAGCGGGCAGGAATTTGGACATGAGTCTAGGTTCGGATCGGTCATGGCCCTGTGGGTAGTGGAGCGGGCCCAGGGACTGTGTAGCCTGATTCTGCTCCTATTTCGTGTGTGCAATTCTGTTAGATGCAGGAGATGGTTCTGTGATAGATAGTAGATTGGCGGTTAGGATCAGATCAGCCATGATTTTATTGAATGGCGGAGCAGGCTCGAGGGGCCGATTGGCCTACTCCTGCTCCTATTTCTTATGTTCTTATGTTCTTAATGTGTGAGAGTGAGTCTGAGTGACACAGTGTGTGAGAGTGAGTCAGAGAGAGACAGTGTGTGAGGGAGTGAGTCTGAAAAAGACAGTGTATGAGAGAGTGAGTCTGAGAGACACATGTGTGTGAAAGAGAGTGAGTCAGAGAGTGTGTGAGAGAGTGAGTCTGAGAGAGAAAGTGTGTGAGAGAGTGAGTCTGAGAGAGACAGTGTGTGAGAGAGTGAGTCTGAGAGAGAGTTTGTGAGAGAGTGAGTCTGAGAGAGACAGTGTGAGAGAGTGAGTGAGACAATGTGTGAGAGAGTGAGTCTGAGAAAGACAGTGTGAGAGAGTGAGTCTGAAAGAGAGTTAGTGAGAGAGAGCATCTGAGAGACAGTGTGAGAGTGTCTGAGAGAGACAGTCTGTGAGAAAGTGAGTCTGAGAGAGACAGTGTCTGAGAGAGTGAGTCTCAGAGACAGTGTGTGAGTAAGTGAGTCTGAGAGACAGTGCATGAGAGAGTGAGTCTGAGCGAGACAGTGTGTGAGAGAGTGAGTCTGAGAGAGACAGTGTGTGAGAGTGAGTCTGAGAGAGAGTGTGAGAGAGTGAGTGTGAGAGAGAGTGTGTGAGAGAGTGAGTCTGAGAGACAGTGTGTGAGATACTGATTCTGAGAGAGACAGTGCCTGAGAGAGTGAGTCTGAGCGAGACAGGGTGTGAGAGAGTGAGTCTGAGAGAGACAGTGTGTGAGAGTGAGTCTGAGAGAGAGTGTGAGAGAGTAAGTGTGAGAGAGAGTGTGTGAGAGAGTGAGTCTGAGAGACAGTGTGTGAGAGAGTGAGTCTGAGAGAGACAGTGTGAGAGTGAGTCTGAGAGACAGTGTGAGAGAGTGAGTGTGAGAGAGAGTGTGTGAGAGAGTGAGTCTGAGAGACAGTGTGTGAGAGAGTGAGTCTGAGAGAGACAGTGTGTGAGAGAGTGAGTCTGAGAGAGTGTGTGAGAGAGTGAGTCTGAGAGAGTGTGTGAGAGAGTGAGTCTGATAGAGAGTGTTTGAGAGAGTGAGTCTGAGAGACAGTGTGTGAGAGAGTCTGAGAGAGACAGTGTGTGAGAGAGTGTGTAAGAGAGTGTGTGAGAGAGAGAGTGTGTGAGAGAGTGTTTCAGAGAGTGTCGGAGAGCGACAGTGTGAGAGAGAGAGTCTGAGAGAGACATTATGTGAGAGATAGTCTGAGAGAGACAGTGTGTAAGAGAGTTAGTCTGAGAGAGACAGTGTGTGAGAGAGTGAGTCTGAGAGAGTGTGTGAGAGAGTGAGTCTGAGAGGGATGGTGTGTGAGAGAGTGAGTCTGAGAGAGACAGTCTGAGAGAGAGTGAGTCTAAGAGAGACAGTGTGTGAGAGAGAGTCTGAGAGAGACAATGTGTGAGAGAGTGAGTCTGAGAGAGACAGTGTGTGAGAGAGTCAGTCTGAGAGACAGTGTGTGAGAGAGTGAGTCTGAGAGAGACAGTGCGTGAGAGAGTGGGTGTGAGAGAGTGAGTTTGAGAGAATGAGTCTGAGAGAGAGTGAGTCTGAGAGAGACGGTGTCTGAGAGAGAAAGTGTGTGACAGTGTGATTCTGAGAGAGTGTGTGAGAGAGTGAGTCTGAGAAACAGTGTGTGAGACACTGAGTGAGAGATTGTGAGAGAGAGAGTCTGAGAGAGACAGAGATTGAGAGAGTGAGTCTGAGAGAGACGGTGTGTGAGACAGTGAGTGTGAGAGTGAGTCTGAGAGACATTGTGTGAGAGAGATTCTGAGACAGTGTGTGAGAGAGAGGGAGTCTGAGAGAGACAGTGTGTGAGACAGTGAGTCTGAGAGAGACAGTGTGTGAGAGTGAGTCTGAGAGAGAGTGTGAGAGAGTGAGTGTGAGACAGAGTGTGTGAGAGAGTGAGTCCGAGAGAGTGTATGAGTGAGTCTGAGAGAGACAGTGTGAGAGGGAGAGTGTGAGAGAGACAGTGTGTGAGAGAGTGGGTCTGAGAGAGACAGTGTGTGAGAGAGTGAGTCTGAAAGAGACAGTGTGTGAGAGAGTGAGTATGAGAGACACAGTGTGTGAAAGAGAGTGAGTCAGAGAGTGTGTGAGAGAGTGAGTCTGAGAGAGAATGTGTGAGAGAGACTGAGTCTGAGAGAGAGTGTGACAGAGTGAGTCTGAGAGAGAGACTGTGTGTGAGAGAGTGAGTCTGAGAGAGAGTGTGTGAGAGAGTGAGTCTGAGAGCGACGGTGTGTGAGACAGTGAGTCTGAGAGAGACAGTGTGTGAGAGAGAGAGTCTGAGAAAGACAGTGTGTGAGAGAGTGAGTCTGAGAGAGACAGTGTGTGAGAGAGTTAGTCAGAGAAAGACAGTGTGAGATTGAGTGTGAGAGGGACAGTGTGTGAGAGTGAATCTGAGAGAGAGACAGTGTGTGAGAGTGAGTCTGAGAGAGAGACAGTGTGTGAGAGTGAGTCTGAGAGAGAGACAGTGTGTGAGAGAGTGAGTCTGAGAGAGACAGTGTGTGAGAGAGTTAGTCAGAGAAAGACAGTGTGAGATTGAGTCTGAGAGGGACAGTGTGTGAGAGTGAATCTGAGAGAGAGACAGTGTGTGAGAGTGAGTCTGAGAGAGAGACAGTGTGTGAGAGTGAGTCTGAGAGAGAGACAGTGTGTGAGAGAGTTAGTCTGAGAAAGACAGTGTGAGATTGAGTCTGAGTGAGACAGTGTGTGAGAGTGAGTCTGAGGGAGACAGTGTGAGAGAGACTGAGTCTGAGAGAGAGAGACTGTGTGAGATTGAGTCTGAGAGAGACAGTGTGTGAGAGTCAGTCTGAGAGAGACAGAGTGTGAGAGTGTGAGAGAGTGAGTCTGAGAGAGACAGTGTGTGAGAGAGTGAGTCTGAGAGACAGTGTGTGAGAGAGTGAGACTGAGAGAGACGGTATCAGAGAGAGAGACAGTGTGTGAGAGAGTGAGTCTGAGAGAGACAGTGCATGAGAGAGTGGGTGTGAGAGAGTGAGTGTGAGAGAGTGAGTCTGAGAGAGACGGTGTCTGAGAGAGAAAGTGTGTGACGGTGTGATTCTGAGAGAGTGTGTGAGAGAGTGAGTCTGAGAGAGACAGTGTGTGAGAGCGTGAGTCTGAGTGAGACAGTGTATAAGTGAGAGAGTGTGAGAGAGTGAGTCCGAGAGAGTGTATGAGTGCGTCTGAGAGAGACAGTGTGAGAGGGAGAGTCTGAGAGAGACAAGTAAAGAAATTAAGGATAGTATTCGACTAAAAACAAGGGCATATAAGGTAGCGAAATCTAGTGGGAGGACAGAGGATTGGGAAAACTTTAAAAGGCAGCAAAAAATAACAAAAAGATTGATTAAGAAAGGGAAGATAGATTATGAAAGTAAATTAGCAAAAAATATAAAAACAGACAGTAAGAGTTTTTATAGTTATATAAAAAGAAAAAGGGTGGCTAAAGTAAATGTTGGTCCCTTAGAGGATGAGACCGGGAAATTAATGGTGGGAAATATGGAGATGGCAAAAACACTGAATGAATATTTTGTATCAGTCTTTACAGTAGAGGACACTAAGAATATCCCAACACTGGACAAACAGGGGGCTATAAGGGGAGAGGAGCTAAACACGATCAAAATCACTAAGGAAGTGGTACTCGGTAAAATAATGGGACTCAAGGCGGATAAATCACCTGGACCTGATGGCTTACATCCTAGAGTCTTGAAGGAAGTGGCGGTAGGGATTGTAGATGCATTGGTAATAATTTTTCAAAACTCCCTGGATTCCGCTAAGGTCCCGGCAGACTGGAAAACTGCTAATGTCACACCCTTATTTAAAAAGGGCAGTAGACAGAAGGCTGGTAACTATAGACCGGTTAGCCTAACATCTGTGGTAGGTAAAATTTTGGAGTCCATTATTAAGGAAACAGTAACAGGACATTTGGATAATCATAATTTAATAGGACAAAGTCAGCATGGTTTTACGAAGGGGAAGTCATGTTTGACAAATTTGCTGGAGTTCTTTGAGGAAGTAACATATAGAGTGGATAAAGGGGAACCAGTGGACGTAGTGTATTTAGACTTCCAAAAGGCATTTGACAAGGTGCCACACAAAAGATTATTGCTTAAGGTAAAAAATCACGGAATTGGGGGTAATATTCTGGCATGGATAGAGGATTGGCTATCTAACAGAAAGCAAAGAGTTGGGATAAATGGTTCATTCTCAGACTGGCAATCAGTAACTAGTGGTGTTCCACAGGGGTCAGTGCTGGGTCCCCAACTCTTCACAATCTATATTAACGATTTGGAGGAAGGGACCAAGTGTAACATATCAAAATTTGCAGATGATACAAAGATGGGAGGGAAAGTAGTGAATGAGGAGGACATAAAAAACCTGCAAGGGGACATAGACAGGCTAAGTAAGTGGGCAGAGATTTGGCAGATGGAATACAACACTGGAAAGTGTGAAGTGATGCACTTTGGCAGGAAAAATCCTAGAGCAATTTATTATCTTAATGGCAAGAAACTGGAGAGTACTGAAGTGCAAAGGGATCTGGGGGTCCTGGTGCACGAAACTCAAAAGGTTAGTATGCAGGTGCAGCAAGTGATTAAGAAGGCAAATGGAATGTTGGCTTTCATTGCTAGGGGGATAGAATATAAAAATAGGGAGGTATTGCTTCAGTTGTACAAGGTATTGGTGAGACCGCACCTGGAATACTGCATACAGTTTTGGTGTCCTTACTTAAGGAAAGACATCCTTGCTCTCGAGGCAGTGCAAAAAAGGTTCATTCGGTTAATCCCGGGGATGAGGGGGTGGTCATATGAGGAGAGGTTGGGTAGATTGGGACTCTACTCATTGGAGTTCAGAAGAATGAGAGGCGATCTTATTGAAACATATAAGATTGTGAAGGGGTTGGATCGGGTGGATGCGGGGAGGATGTTCCCGATGACGGGTGAGACGAGAACTAGGGGACATAGTCTTAGAATAAGGGGCTGCTCTTTCAAAACTGAGATGAGGAGGAACTACTTCACTCAGAGGGTGGTAGGTCCATGGAATATGCTGCCACAAAAAGCTGTAGAAGCTACAACATTAATTAAATTTAAAACAGAAATAGACAGTTTCCTAGAAGTAAAGGGCATTAAGGGTTACGGGGAGCGGGCAGGAATTTGGACATGAGTCTAGGTTCGGATCGGTCATGGCCCTGTGGGTAGTGGAGCGGGCCCAGGGACTGTGTAGCCTGATTCTGCTCCTATTTCGTGTGTGCAATTCTGTTAGATGCAGGAGATGGTTCTGTGATAGATAGTAGATTGGCGGTTAGGATCAGATCAGCCATGATTTTATTGAATGGCGGAGCAGGCTCGAGGGGCCGATTGGCCTACTCCTGCTCCTATTTCTTATGTTCTTATGTTCTTAATGTGTGAGAGTGAGTCTGAGTGACACAGTGTGTGAGAGTGAGTCAGAGAGAGACAGTGTGTGAGGGAGTGAGTCTGAAAAAGACAGTGTATGAGAGAGTGAGTCTGAGAGACACATGTGTGTGAAAGAGAGTGAGTCAGAGAGTGTGTGAGAGAGTGAGTCTGAGAGAGAAAGTGTGTGAGAGAGTGAGTCTGAGAGAGACAGTGTGTGAGAGAGTGAGTCTGAGAGAGAGTTTGTGAGAGAGTGAGTCTGAGAGAGACAGTGTGAGAGAGTGAGTGAGACAATGTGTGAGAGAGTGAGTCTGAGAAAGACAGTGTGAGAGAGTGAGTCTGAAAGAGAGTTAGTGAGAGAGAGCATCTGAGAGACAGTGTGAGAGTGTCTGAGAGAGACAGTCTGTGAGAGAGTGAGTCTGAGAGAGACAGTGTCTGAGAGAGTGAGTCTCAGAGACAGTGTGTGAGTAGAGTGAGTCTGAGAGACAGTGCATGAGAGAGTGAGTCTGAGCGAGACAGTGTGTGAGAGAGTGAGTCTGAGAGAGACAGTGTGTGAGAGTGAGTCTGAGAGAGAGTGTGAGAGAGTGAGTCTGAGAGAGAGTGTGTGAGAGAGTGAGTCTGAGAGAGACAGTGTGTGAGAGACTGAGTCTGAGAGAGACAGTGCTGAGAGAGTGAGTCTGAGAGAGACAGGGTGTGAGAGAGTGAGTCTGAGAGAGACAGTGTGTGAGAGTGAGTCTGAGAGAGAGTGTGAGAGAGTGAGTCTGAGAGAGAGTGTGTGAGAGAGTGAGTCTGAGAGACAGTGTGTGAGAGAGTGAGTCTGAGAGAGACAGTGTGAGAGTGAGTCTGAGAGACAGTGTGAGAGAGTGAGTCTGAGAGAGAGTGTGTGAGAGAGTGAGTCTGAGAGACAGTGTGTGAGAGAGTGAGTCTGAGAGAGACAGTGTGTGAGAGAGTGAGTCTGAGAGAGACAGTGTGTGAGAGAGTGAGTCTGAGAGAGACAGTGTGTGAGAGAGTGAGTCTGAGAGAGACAGTGTGTGAGAGAGTGAGTCTGAGAGAGACAGTGTGTGAGAGAGTGAGTCTGAGAGAGACAGTGTGTGAGAGAGTGAGTCTGAGAGAGACAGTGTGTGAGAGAGTGAGTCTGAGAGAGACAGTGTGTGAGAGAGTGAGTCTGAGAGAGACAGTGTGTGAGAGAGTGAGTCTGAGAGAGACAGTGTGTGAGAGTGAGTCTGAGAGAGACAGTGTGTGAGAGAGTGAGTCTGAGAGACAGTGTGTGAGAGAGAGTCTGAGAGAGACAGTGTGTGAGAGAGTGAGTCTGAGAGAGACAGTGTGTGAGAGAGTGAGTCTGAGAGAGACAGTGTGAGAGAGTGAGTCTGAGAGAGACAGTGTGTGAGAGAGTGAGTCTGAGAGAGACAGTGTGTGAGAGAGTCAGTCTGAGAGACAGTGTGTGAGAGAGTGAGTCTGAGAGAGACAGTGCGTGAGAGAGTGGGTGTGAGAGAGTGAGTTTGAGAGAATGAGTCTGAGAGAGAGTGAGTCTGAGAGAGACGGTGTCTGAGAGAGAAAGTGTGTGACAGTGTGATTCTGAGAGAGTGTGTGAGAGAGTGAGTCTGAGAAACAGTGTGTGAGACACTGAGTGAGAGATTGTGAGAGAGAGAGTCTGAGAGAGACAGAGATTGAGAGAGTGAGTCTGAGAGAGACGGTGTGTGAGACAGTGAGTGTGAGAGTGAGTCTGAGAGACATTGTGTGAGAGAGATTCTGAGACAGTGTGTGAGAGAGAGGGAGTCTGAGAGAGACAGTGTGTGAGACAGTGAGTCTGAGAGAGACAGTGTGTGAGAGTGAGTCTGAGAGAGAGTGTGAGAGAGTGAGTGTGAGACAGAGTGTGTGAGAGAGTGAGTCCGAGAGAGTGTATGAGTGAGTCTGAGAGAGACAGTGTGAGAGGGAGAGTGTGAGAGAGACAGTGTGTGAGAGAGTGAGTCTGAGAGAGACAGTGTGTGAGAGAGTGAGTCTGAAAGAGACAGTGTGTGAGAGAGTGAGTATGAGAGACACAGTGTGTGAAAGAGAGTGAGTCAGAGAGTGTGTGAGAGAGTGAGTCTGAGAGAGAATGTGTGAGAGAGACTGAGTCTGAGAGAGAGTGTGACAGAGTGAGTCTGAGAGAGAGACTGTGTGTGAGAGAGTGAGTCTGAGAGAGAGTGTGTGAGAGAGTGAGTCTGAGAGCGACGGTGTGTGAGACAGTGAGTCTGAGAGAGACAGTGTGTGAGAGAGAGAGTCTGAGAAAGACAGTGTGTGAGAGAGTGAGTCTGAGAGAGACAGTGTGTGAGAGAGTTAGTCAGAGAAAGACAGTGTGAGATTGAGTGTGAGAGGGACAGTGTGTGAGAGTGAATCTGAGAGAGAGACAGTGTGTGAGAGTGAGTCTGAGAGAGAGACAGTGTGTGAGAGTGAGTCTGAGAGAGAGACAGTGTGTGAGAGAGTGAGTCTGAGAGAGACAGTGTGTGAGAGAGTTAGTCAGAGAAAGACAGTGTGAGATTGAGTCTGAGAGGGACAGTGTGTGAGAGTGAATCTGAGAGAGAGACAGTGTGTGAGAGTGAGTCTGAGAGAGAGACAGTGTGTGAGAGTGAGTCTGAGAGAGAGACAGTGTGTGAGAGAGTTAGTCTGAGAAAGACAGTGTGAGATTGAGTCTGAGTGAGACAGTGTGTGAGAGTGAGTCTGAGGGAGACAGTGTGAGAGAGACTGAGTCTGAGAGAGAGAGACTGTGTGAGATTGAGTCTGAGAGAGACAGTGTGTGAGAGTCAGTCTGAGAGAGACAGTGTGGGAGAGAGTGAGTCTGAGAGAGACAGTGTGTGAGAGAGTGAGTCTGAGAGAGACAGTGTGAGAGCGTGTGTCTGAGGGAGACAGTGTGTGAGAGACTGAGTATGAGAGAGAGTGTGACAGAGTGAGTTTGAAAGACACAGTGTGTGAGAGAGTGAGTCTCAGGGAGATAGTGTGTGAGAGAGTCAGTCTGAGGGAGACAGTGTGTGAGAGAGTCTGAGAGAGACAGTGTGTGAGAGAGTGAGTCTGAGAGAGAGAGAGTGTGAGAGAGTCTGAGAGAGACAGTGTGTGAGAGAGAGTCTGAGAAAGACAGTGTGTGAGAGAGTGAGTCTGAGAGAGACAGTGTTTGAGAGAGTTAGTCTGAGAAAGACAGTGTGAGATTGAGTCTGAGAGAGACAGTGTGTGAGAGTGAGTCTGAGAGAGACAGTGTGAGAGAGTGAGTCTGAGGGAGACAGTGTGTGAGAGAGTGAGTCTGAGAGAGAGTGTGACAGGATGAGTCTGAAAGACACAGTGTGTGAGAGAGTCAGTCTGAGGGAGACAGTGTGTGAGAGAGTGAGTCTGAGAGAGACAATGTGTGAGAGAGAGTCTCAGAGAGACAGTGTGTGTGAGAGAGAGAGTGAGTGAGAGAGAGTGAGCGTGTGAGAGAGAGTGTGAGAGAGAGAGAGTGAGAGAGAGCGAGAGAGTGAGTCAGAGAGAGTGTGTGTGAGAGAGTCAGTGTGAGAGAGAGTGATTCTGAGAGGGACAGTGTGTGAGAGAGTGAGTCTGAGAGAGGGGGGGAGGGGAGAGAGGGGGGAGGGGAGAGAGGGGGGGGGAGGGGAGAGATGGGGGGAGGGGAGAGAGGGGGGGGAGGGGAGAGAGGGGGGGGAGGGGAGAGAGGGGGGGAGGGGAGAGAGGGGGGGACGCGGGGAGGGAGGTGGGGAGGACGGTGGGGGTGGGAGGGGAAGGGGGGGAGGCAAGGGGGTGGTGGAGGGAGCGGGGGAGAGAAGGTGTGCATACAAGAGTGAGAAGAAGAGATACTACGGGCGACAAAGGGGAGAAACAGTTTTTAACGATAAGGAGCGAGAAAAGGGGTCAAGAGTCTGTTTGTGTCCGAGAACTAAGGGATAAAGAAGAAGAGAGGTTGGAAAGGAGATAGAGAGAGAGTGAGAGAGAGAGAGAGAGAGAGAGAGAGAGAGAGCCAGACTGGATGGGTAAACAACAAAAAACTGAGAGTTGTGGTTAACAGCTGTTTTTTGCACTGGAAGGATTTAAACAGTGGTGATCCCCAGGGGTCAGTGTAGGCACCATTGCTTTTCTCAATGTATGTGGTTATGATTGACCTGAATTTGGGTGTTGAGGTCACTGTAACAAACATTTCAGCTTCCACAAAGATAAGGAGTGAGGTTAACCATGAAGAGGACTGTAGAGAACTTCAGGAGGAGAGAGACAGATGAGCAGATTGGACAGGTAGATGTCAGATGGAAATTAATGCAGAGAGATATGAGGTGAGAAGAATAAGGAGAGGAAATAGACACTATATGATAAAACTGTAAAAGGAGTGGAGGAGCAGAGAGATTCAGGGAATCAGATAGACAAATCTTTAAAAGTGGGAGGCAAGTTGACAAAGCTGTGTTACAAAATTCCACATGGGATCCGAGGAATTATAAATAAGGACACAGAGTATAAAAGCAGAGTTAAAGCTACACCTGGACAAATCATTGTTTCGGCCACAGTCAGAATATTGTCTCCAGTTTTTGGTGCATTATTTTAGTAAGAATGTCAAGTCCATGGAGAGCTGCAGAAGAGATTCACTAAGATTATCCCAAGGACGGGAGTATTAACATAACTTTTCTTAATAGTAGAGAAGTTGAAAAGTGGATCAGAAAGAGGGGTTCAACATTTTGAGGTTTTTTTTAATGAAGTAACAGAAATAAACTATCCCCACTGGTTAGTGAGTCGGTAACTAGAGGATATCAATTTAAGACCAAAATAATTGAGTGACAGGTTGATTTTTCCTTTTCTGCACAATGTCTTCCTGAACACTTTTACAGTCTCATTACTGTTTGTCAAACCTCCTACTTTTGTGCCATCAGCAAATGTTCAGATTGTGCTCCTGATTCCTAAATCCGAACAGTCTCTGTAAACGGAGAAGAAAAGTGGGCCCAGCACTGACCCCTAGGATAACCACTTCCAACCCTTCACCAATCTGAGCAACTCCCATTAACACTGACCCTCTGTTTCCTGTCCTCCGCCAACTTTCTCCCAGCACTGTTCCACTTCCTTTTAAACTGCCCTCCTGAACAGAGTGGCCATTAGCCCGGGGATCCCCCAGTTACCGTCAGACCGTTGCTCGCCATGTTCCTGATTTCAGTGGACGTCCTTCACAGTCTCATCGAATTGTCTCGATGTCTCCCGGCCATGTGATCATCCAAAGCAGTTTCCAGTCGGAATGAAGTATTCTCCGGAACATTTCATCTCCGGTCAAAATTCCTTCTCAAAATTCCTGGAAGTTCTGGCACGACTTCTCCTGTGGAAGAAAGACACATCGGGTTAGGGGACGGAAGAATTAAGGACCATTCTGATGTACTCGGTGTCGGCCTTGGCTCATTGGTAACTCTCGCTTCTAGAATCAGAAAGGTTGTGTGTTCAAGCCCCCCTCCAGAGAGTTAAGCACAAAATCCAGGCTGTCACTGCAGTGCAGTGCTGAGGGAGTGCCGCTCTGTCGCAGGTGCCGTCTTTTGGATGTGACGTTAACCCGAGGCCCTGTCTGCACTCTCAGGTGGACGTAAAAGATCCCACGGCACTATTTCGAAGAAGAGTGGCCGAGTTCCCCCCGGGGTCCGGGGCCAATATTTCTCCCTTGACCAACATCACTGAAGCGATTATTTGGCCATTGGCCACAGTGCTGTGTGTGGGATCTTGCTGTGTCCACAGTGCTGTGTGTGGGATCTTGCTGTGTCCACAGTGCTGTTTGTGGGATATTGCTGTGTCCACAGTGCTGTTTGTGGGATATTGCTGTGCCCAAAGTGCTGTGTGTGGGATCTTGCTGTGCCCACAGTGCTGTGTGTGGGATCTTGCTGTGCCCACAGTGCTGTGTGTGGGATCTTGCTGTGTCCACAGTGCTGTGTGTGGGATCTTGCTGTGCCCACAGTGCTGTGTGTGTGGGATCTTGCTGTGCCCACAGTGCTGTGTGTGTGGGATCTTGCTGTGCCCACAGTGCTTGCCGCTTTTCCTGGAGTGAGCTCCCTTCACAAGCCCCCCATTGTGTGTGAGGCTCTGGGCCGGGCTGAGGCTGTGAAAGGCGCTGGGAAATGCAGGTTGCTCCGGTCTCGCTCGAATCACAGCGCCCGCTCGTTCTCTCTGGCCGGAGGCTGGAGCCGCCCCCTGACGCCTGACCCTTGTCCCGGGTCAAACATCTTACGTCATCGAGCATTCTGGCGTTACCCGCGGCCCGACCGCCATCTTGGTGTGACCGAGCTCACTGCGCATGCGCGCTGTTGACGGCCATTAAACCGCGCGATTAAAAGGAAAAGTGACGTCACTTTCCAGCAAAATCACCGCTCGCTCTGAACCGAGAGACTGAAAGTTTGTCCCGCGCCGCACCGAGAAAGCGGCGGCTCATCGTGTGGGTGAGGTGCGCATGTGTGAACTCTGCTCCCAGAGTGCAGCGCGGCCTGTGTCACAGAGATAGGGGCCTTTCCCTGGCGCTCTGCATTGTGGGAGCTGCAGCCCGCCATGGCAGCCCGGCTACAAATCAAATGGAGAGCCTTTGACTGAAGATCTAAAGGTCCCTGGTTCAATCCCGGGTACTGCCAATTTTGTTCAATTTGTATCTCCTTCACTATAATTGGAAAGAATCAGGAGAGACTTTTCGCTCTTGAACCCACGCCTCCCAGACCAATAGCAGTGAACTTGGTCTCCTCATCTATGATTTGTGTGAGGGGACCAAATGTAATATATCCAAGTTTGCTGACGATAGAAAGCTGGGTGAGAATGTAAGTTGTGAGGAGGATGCAAGGAGGCTTCAAGGGGATATAGACGGGCTAAGTGAGTGGGCAAGAACATGGCAAATGGAATATAATGTAGACAAATGTGAAGTTATCCACTTTGGTAGGAAAAACAGAAAAGCAGAGTATTTTTGAAATAGTGAGAGATTGGGAAATGTTGTTATTCAGAGGGACCTGGCTGTCCTTGTACACGAATCATTGAAAGTTAACATGCAGGTACAGCAAGCAATTAGGAAAGCAAATGCTATGTTGGCCTTTATTACAAGAGGATTTGAGTATAAGAGTAAAGCCTTCTTACTGCAATTATATGGGGCCCTGGTGAGACCACACCTGGAGAATTGTGCACAGTTTTGGTCTCCTTATCTAAGGAAGGATATACTTGCCATAGATGGAGTGCAACGAAGGTTTACCAGACTGGTTCATGGGCTGGGTTGATTGTCCCATGAGGAGAGATTGAGTAGACTAGTACTATATTCTCTAGAATTTATAAGAATGAGAGGTGATCTCATTGAAACATACAACATTCTTACAGGGCTTGACAGGTTGGATGCAGGGATAATGTTTTCCCTGGCTGGGGAGTCTAGAACCAGGGGTAAAAGTCTCAGAATAAGGGGTTGGCCATTTAGTACTGAGATGAGAAGAAATGTATTCACTCAAAGGGTGTTGAATCTTTGGAATTCTCTACTCCGGAGGGCTGTGGAAGCTCAGTCCTTGAGTATATTCAAGGCAGAGATCGATAGATGTTTCAATATTAAATGAATCAATTATGTTCTTATGATATGGGGATAGTGCAGGAAAGTGGAGATGAGGTAGAAGATCAGCCATGATTGTATTGAATGGAGGAGCAGGTTTGGAGGCCAAATGGACTACTCCTGCTTATGTTCTTATGTGTAAACCACATCTGACCCTCTGGATCCAGCTCCAGCCGCCCGCTGCCGGTTCGAGTCCGGTTGTGGTGACAGCGGCTCAGGATCGCACCAACTGGTTTTATATCGGGACAGTGTTTGAGGGAGGGGCTGTTCAGCGGTGGTGTGAGAATAATTTTTAGAATGAGGTTTGTTAGATTAAAGAGCTATTTTTCTGTTACTTTCGCTTTACGTTCTGCCCAGTTGTATATACGGACAGTTGACAATGTTTAAGCGATGTGGTGTGTTCAATGTTTGTGCAGTAATTCTGTCACCCAGTGTGAGCCTGAAAGACAATCCCCCAGCCTGTGTCCGAACCTATCCAATGGGTGCTTTATGGCCGATTACCTCAGTTGGTGAGAGCCTGGTGCGAATAACGCCAAGGTCACGGGTTTGATCCCAGTACGGGCCATCCGAATATTTTCGTAATTTTAAGGCTATCGTAACATTTAAAAAACAAACTTTATTAGGAAACAATTCCACACCGAATCTCAGGGGGGAATTATTTGGATTAACATCCATTGCACCTTTGACACCGGGGCGGAGAGACACATAGACCATAGAATCATAGATTGATACGGCACAGAAGGAGGCCATTCGGACCATCAAGTCAGCGCTGGCACTTTGAAAGAGCTCTCCCATTAGTCCCACTCCCCTGCTCTTTCCCCACAGCCCTGCAAATTTCTCCTATTCAATTATTTATCCAATTCTCTTTTGAAAGTTACTATTGAATCTGCTTCCACCGCCCTTTCAGGCAGCGCATTCCCAATCACAACAACTCGCAGCGTAAAACATGTTTCCTCATCTCCCATCTCGTTCTTTTGCCGGTTATCTTCAATCGGTGTCCTCTGGTTACCGAACCTCCTGCCACTGGAAAAAGTTTCTGCTTATAAACTCTATCAAAACCTCTTGTAATTTTGAAAAACTCTATTAAATTTCCTCTTAACCTTCTGAGGAAAACAATCCCAGATTCTGCAGTCTCTCCACATAACTGAAGTCCCTCATCCCTGGGACCACTCTGTGATACGTCAAACTTAGGCTCTCCCTCTGTGTGTCTGTCTCTCTTTCTGTGTCGCTATCTGTCTCTCTCTTTGTCTCTGTCTCTCTCTTTGTCTCTGTCTCTCTCTTTGTCTCTGTCTCTCTCTATGTGCTTCTCTACTCTCTCTTTCTCACTCTGTTCACAGCTCGACTGTTCCTCTGACAGATTCTACATCTGTTCGTTCCTCGTTAGTATAGTATCCCCGCCTGGTCACGCGGGTGACCGGGGTTCAATTCCCCGACGGGGAAGACGCTTTTTAACATCCCCAATTTTAAACCTTTGGGCAGCTCCTTAAAATGCTTCTTGGAAAAGGTGAACAGAAAAAAAGTAACTAAAATAATTTTAAAAGATGTACTGGCATATGAAGATATGTAAAACAACTTCCTGCACCAATTCCTCGTTACTATAGTGCCCCCTCTCTGTTTCCCTCTTCCCTTTTGTGTGGGGCACGGAGGAGGGAGAGAGTGACAGAGAAAATGAGATTAACAGGGTTACGCACAAAAAGCTGGGGTTTGGGACTAAGCACGACTGCTCTTTCAAAGAGACAGCACAGGTATGACGGGCCGAATGGCCTCCCTCTGTGCTGCATGAATCCATGAAACTCAGATGGATATCTGAGACATACACACACAAAGAGAGCACACACACATGTCTGTCTCTTTGTGTGTTTGAGCATTTGTCTCAAGCACTGCATAACTACTTCCTGAACCAGGTCCTTGATAGTATAGTGGTGAGTATTCAATTCCCCGACGGCTACTCTCTGTCTGTCTCGCTCTGTCTCTGAGAAAAGCACAGAAGGAAACAGATTTCAAGTGGATGCCTACCCGCACTTGTTGCTGTGGTTTCGCAAACATGTCTTTTGTGTTCTCACCTAAAAAATGTCATTTTGTACGAAAAGTTTGCCTGGCGTGAAAATTATCTTAATTTCACAAATGCTCATCCTTGCCTTCTGTAAAATTCCTGCTGTTTCAAAGTTAGCAGGAAATGACTCAACCTTTCTGTCAACATTTGGAACTAGACACTTTAGATGTTGCCCACATTTAACTGTAGCTCACAGTGTCAGAACAGTCACAGTTATCAATAGTCTTTCATGTATCTTCTTGCCCACTGGATCTCCCTAAAAAACTTAGCTTATCACAGCACGGCTATCAATCAATTCTTTGCCAGTGTGAAAAATGCAACATTTGAAACTTAGCAACGTGTGCAAGACTGGAATCAGAGAGTCCGTGGGCAGTGATAACTTATCCTGAGCATTAAGATATTCATTAGGCTTGAGCCCTTCCTGTATTGCTCAGTAGCCCAATAAGTGAGGAACTAAGAGACCACAGGCCGGGGGTGGAGGCTGGCCATTTTCATTTCTGTGTTGGGCTCAGCACCATACCTGCTGCTGAAGAATGAACTTAACATAATTTCAGCTTGGCTCGAGATCATAGAGTCATAACGGTACAGAAGGAGCCGTGCCAGCTCTCTGCAGAGCAATCTAGTCAGTCCCATTCCCCCGCTCTATCCCCGTAGTCCTGCAAGTTTACTTCCCTCAAGTGACTATCCAGTCTCCCCTTGAGAACATTGAGTGTCTCCGCTTCCACCAATTCTGTCGGTAGCGACTTCCAGTTCCTCACCACTCGCTGCGTAAAATAGTTTTTTCTCACATCCCCCCTGTATCTCTTGCCCAAATTCTTAAATCTGTGTCCCCTAGTCCTTGTACCAAAACTAGTGGGAACAGCCTTTCCCCGTCTAGCCTATCCAAACCCGTCATAATCTTGTACACATCTATCAAATCACCCCTCAACTTCCTTTCCTCTTATGAAAACAAATCCAGCTTCTCCAACCTGTCCTGTTAGCTAAGATCCCCGGAACCATTCTGGTAAATCTCCTCTACACCCTCTCAAGGGCCTTCACATCCTTCCTAAAGTGTGGTGATCAGAGGTGGACGCAATACACCAGTTGTGGCCTAACCAGCACTCTTTAAAGGTTCAGCATAACTTCTCTAATTTTGTACTCAATACCTCTATTTATGAAGCCCAAGGTCCCATATGCATTGTTAACCACTCTCTCAATATGTCCTGCCACCTTCAGGGACCTATGCACATTAACTCCCAGGTCCCTCTGTCCCTGCACACTCTTTAAAACTGTGCCATTAAGTGTGTATTGCCTCTCCTTGTTCCTTCTGCCAAAACGCATCACCTCACACTTCTCTGCATTAAATTCCGTCTGCCCATTCTGCTAGCTTTTCTATGTCCTGTTGCAGTCGATTGGTATATTCCTCACTGTTTGACACACCCCCAGGTTTGGTGTCATTGGCAAATTTAGAAATTCTACTCTGTATTCCTCAAACCTTGAATCTGTGTCCCCTATTCCTTGTACCATCAACAATTACAAATGTAGAAAAGTTAGGCTGAACCTTTATAACGTGCTTGTTAGTCCACAAATGGAGTATTGCGTCCAGTTCTGCTCATCACACTTAAGGAAGGATGTGAAGGCCCTTGAGAGGATGCAGAGGAGAACTCCCAGAATGGTTCCGATTTTAGGGGACCTTAGCTACAAGGGCAGGTTGGAGAAGCTGGATTTGTTTTCATTGGAGCAAAGGACGTTGAGGGGTGATTTGATGGTGGTGTAAAATATTATGAAAGGTTTGGTTAGGCTAGACGGGGAAAGGCTGTTGCCAATCATTGATGGTACAAGGACTAGGGGACACAGATTTAAGGTTTTGGGCAAAGGGTCCAGGGGGGAACGAGAGGAAAAACTTTTTTACGCAGCGAGTGGTGATGACCTGGAACTCGCTGCCAACAGAAGTGGTGGAAGCGGAGACACTCAATGTTTTCAAGGGGAGACTGGATAGGCACTTGATGGAAATAAACTTGCAGGGCTACGGGGATTGAGCGGGGGAATGGGATTGACTAGATTGCTCTACAGAGAGCCGGCAAGGACACGAAGGGCCGAATGGCCTCTGTCTGTGCCGTTATGACTGTATGACCTGCATTTGTAGACCGCGGTTCTCCTCTGTGATGTTCTTACTACAGCTCAGACAGCAGAGTTTCCGTAGTGTAGTGGTTATCACGTTCGCCTAATGGTCCTCTGTTAGAAGCCGAGCGGAAACATTTTGTAAAATATTTCCCATTAAAATTGAATTAATATGAAAAAGTTGAATTAATTTTGTGGTTAAATATGAATAAAATATCTCATAATACACGTGTATTTTCTCTGTGCAATTCTGGGCCATCAGCAGCAGCAGAATTGTATTCAACCACAATCTGTAGCCTCCTAGCCCGGCATATCTCTCACTCTACCATTACCATCAAGCCAGGGGACCAAACCTGGTTCAATGAGATGTGTAGAAGAGCAGGCCAGGAGCGGCACCAGGCACACCTAAAAATGAGACCATTCCAAAATGGTGAAGCTAGATATGGAACCAAAGCGGGCCAATGCAGTTGAGATACAGATTATCCCGGATCTAATTGAATGACGGAACAGGGCTGAGGGGCCTCCTCCTGTTCCTATTAGTCTGTCACCATTAAGAAAATGTTATGAAATGGCTTTCTCGGATCCCAGTGGATGATCTCATACTTACCGACATTGTACCCGGTGCCACAGTTCATCCCATGATCTTGCAGCCAAAATACACATTTTGAAAACCTGGAAAAGTTAAAGCACCGTCCCTGGGTGGGTTCTGAATCACCAACCTTTCAGTTAACAGCCGAACGCGCTAACCGATTGTGCCACAGAGACCTTTTGAAAGCCAGTTGACAACATATGCTAAAGCGGGAAGTTACCAAGATAAAACCTCAGGTCACAGAGAGCAAGACAGCAACTGTCCAGTCTCTGTTCACTTGTCGAAATTAAAGAATGTAACATTCATTGTCGGAATAGGAAATAGTCGCTGAAAGAAAATCCGTTCAACAAATTGATTTGAAAACACGCTTTGAGCCATTAGATCGATTCATCAACCAATGGTGACGGTGAGATATTAACATGGTATCTGGGTTTCTCACAATTGTTGGAATCTTCCCACGAGTTCTTTTGCTGTTGTATTTGTTCATCAATGTGGAGATCAGATATACACGTGGTCGCTTCACTGGGAGGCCTGGGAACCAGATACACCAGAGCACAGGCCAATGATGGGACTCTGCCCTCTCTGCTCTATATGGGGGTCAGTAGCAACCGAATGAGAACAACGAACCTACCACAGGCCTGGAATGGAGCCTTGGCCCATCCATCTGTGTGGGGCTCAGTTACATGCTGGATGAGATCAGCAAATTGAGCGCTGTCCGGGAACGGATCCTGATCACACCCTGCTCTGAGTGGCTCCACTGGGTGAGAACATCAGCACTGGTCAGATATGGAGCCTGGGCCCTTCCTACTCTGTGGGGCTCAGTAACACATTGCTTGAGATGGAGTAACACACCACAGGCCGGGGATGCAGCCTGGGCCCTTCCTAATCTGTGGGGCTCAGTAATACACTGCTTGAGATGGAGTAACACACCACAGGCCGGGGATGGAGCCTGGGCCCTTCCTACTCTGTGGGGCTCAGTAACACACAGCTTGAGATGGAGTAACACACCACAGGCCGGGGATGGAGCCTGGGCTTTCCCTGTTCTTTGTGGGGCTCAGTAACACACTGCTTGAGATGGAGTAACACACCACAGGCCGGGGATGGAGCCTGGGCTCTTCCTACTCTGTGGGGCTCAGTAACTCATTGCGTGAGATGGAGTAACACACCACAGGCCGGGGATGGAGCCTGGGCTCTTCCTACTCTGTGGGGCTCAGTAACTCATTGCGTGAGATGGAGTAACACACCACAGGCCGGGGATGGAGCCTGGGCTCTTCCTACTCTGTGGGGCTCAGTAACTCATTGCGTGAGATGGAGTAACACACCACAGGCCGGGGATGGAGCCTGGGCTCTTCCTACTCTGTGGGGCTCAGTAACACACTGCTTAAGATGGGGTAACACACCAAACGCCGGGGATGGAGCCTGGGCTTTCCCTGTTCTTTGTGGTGCTCAGTACCACACCGCCTGCAATAAACTAACAGGCCTAAGGCCGAGTATGGAACCTGATTACATTCTGTTGTGAGGGGCTCAGTACCACACCGGGTGAGGTCTGCCGTATCTGCAGTCAAGCGGAGCCCCTGGGGCGGAGCCATCAGCTGCCTCCCTGCAAGAACAGACATGGTGAATGGACAGAGGCTGTTGTATCAATGTTTTTAAACTGATTTCACAGGCGATCCCCAGCTCTGAATCCCCCAGCAGAGAATTCAAGGAGAGTTTGATGTAAATGAGATTCAACATCAGTATCAGAACATTACTCTTTGATTCGGGACTCTGATCTCTCTCCAGCATCTCGCTGCTGCAGATTGAACTTGACATAATTGCAGCTTGGCTCGGGATCAGTGCGGCTCAGCGGGACTTCGGCCCGTCTCTCCCTTCACAACCCATCAGTGCCGAGAAAAGAACGGGGAATTTTACACATGTGTTTTGTTCTGTAACTTTATTTAAACATTTCAGTGCATTTCACGCTGTGTTCAACACGGTGAGGTCCCCCCTGGTGTATCAGCTTTGTATCTGCATCAACACTCCAGCTTTACATTAACACAACCTGAGCTCCGAGATCTGGTCCGGTCTCATTGCCCCGAAAGTGAGGATTGAGCGGGAGGGGCAATGCCACCCGGGGTTAGATTTTCCTCCAAGCGGGTGATACAACATTTAATTTACTGTGAAGCCCAAATAGCTCAGTTGGGCGAGCGTTAAACTGAAGATCTAAAGATCCCAGCTTTCGGCATTTGTTGGTTGGTTAGTTTGTGTCTCCTTCACTATAAGAGGATAGAATCAGAAGCGGTTTTCTCCTCGTGAACCCGCGTCCACCAAATGAATGGGAGTGAAATCACATCTGACCCGCGGGATCCGGCTCCAGCCGCCCGCTGCGGGTTCGAATCCAGTCGGGGTCCCGCCGCCTGGTTTTATACCGGGACAGTGTTTGAGGGAGGGGCTGTTCAGCGGTGGTGCGATGATAATTTTTATAATGAGGTTTGTGAGATTAAAGAGCTCTTTTCCTGTTACTTTCGATTGACACTCTGCCCAGTTGTATACACGAACAGTTGACAATGTTTAAGCGATGTGGTGTGTTCAATGTTTGTGCAGTAACTCGGTAACCCAGTGTGAGCCTGAAAGACAATCCCCCAGCCTGGGCTCGAATCTTTCAACATGGCACTTTGTGGCCGGTTAGCTCAGCTGGTGCGAGCGTGATGCTCATAAAGTCAAAGCCGCGGGTTCGATCCCCGTAAGGGCCATCAGAATTTGTTCATGCTTTTTCGCAATACTTAAAATACAAATCCACACAGAATCTCACGAGGGAATTCTTTGGATTAACATCCATTGCATCTTTGTCAGCGGGGCGGAGAGACACATCTTTCTGTTTATTTGTGTTTCTGGGTTTGCTGATGAACGTTGAACTGCGGCCTGTTCCAGTTAATGGTCACAAGCGGGTAAGAGACAGAGCGGCTCTGACCCTGCGAGATGGGCAAAAGGCTTCATTTCAGGACAAATACATCAATGAAATGTTCGCCCGGCCCCGAGAGAGACAACATCCAGAGAAAAGCACAGAAGGAAATAGATCAATCTAAAACGTAATAAATATTTCCCATTCTTGATGTCTCTTTATTCAATCGCCAACCCTTCAGTGCCGGAGAAATAATTCCAGTTTAAGGCGTTCAGTTCGAGAATGGCAGCGGAAAGAAACTCAAATGAATTGAAAAATGCCGAATCCCGGGATTGAATCAGGGACCATTATTAAATCTGTAGCGAGAAAAACAGAGTTAACGTTTCAGGTCGATGACCGTTCGTCTGACGTTAACTGTTTCTCTCTCTACAGATGCTGCCTGATCTGCTGAGTATTTCCAGCATTTTCTGTTTTTATTGCAAATTTCCAGCATCCGCCAGTATTTTGCTTTTGTACCTTTATAAATCTTCAAGTCGCTCATCCCAACTGAGCTATTACGGCTACCGTGCAACCTACAGTGCGTCATCCTCTCGGAGGGAAAGGGAAGGGTTTGTGTCATGAATCCGCTGGGTTTGCATCAAGCATCTAATTCACCTGCAGGCTGGAGGAGCAGAGGAGGCTGGAGGGAAAGAAGTGATCGGAGCAGAAGGAGAAGCCATTTGAAACTGGCAGAATCGTGTGTCTGACTGTTGTTTCAAGTGATGCAGGACAGCCCTGCCTGGATTGGCAGATTTCCCAGGAGCTGCATTGTTCGGTGCCTGCATTTTAGACATGGAAACATGTACATCAGGAGCTTGTTGTAATATTTCACCTCACTGTACATTTCAAGTGGATGCCGACCCGCACTTGGTGCTGTGGTTGCGCGAACATGTCTTTTGTGTTCTCACCTAAAATGTCATTTTGTACAAACAGTTTGCCAGGGGCGAAAGAGTTAAAAAGGGGACTTAGACTGAAATGGACGGGGTTGCTGCGGTGTGTGAAACATGGTGGCGATCTAGGGTTATTATCCGAGGCGACGCTGCAGGATCCTTTAAAGATCTCCCGCGGATCCACTGAAACCAGTCGAATGTGGAGCTTTGAGAGGAGCTTTCTGCACCGTCAGGGCAGGAAACGGGAGTGAGGGAGGGACACTGTCGGTATCTGTGCTGAGTTTGAGTCTGTGAATAATTGTACAAAGAAAATATACGGGTTCTTTGAGATTTTTTACTTTATTGATATTTAACCACAAAATGAATTCTTCCATTTTTTTATATTAATTCAATTTTAATGGGGAAGCTTTTCAAAATGTTTCTGTCCTGTTTTGAACCGGGGACTTTTCACGTGTTAGACGAACCTGATAACCACTACACTACGGAAACTCTGCCGGGCTCAGCTGCCGGAAGAACAGCACAGAAGAGAACTGCGATTTGCAAATGCAGGTCTGGGATTAAATCGGCCAACAAAAGCCCGAGAGAACCTTATTACTGATACTTTTACCAATCACTTTAACATGTGTTTTCTGGTGAGCAACAATTCTGCCACTGGAAAATGTTCTCCTTATTTACTTTATTAAAACTCTTCATGATATTGAACACGTCTACAAAATCTCCCCTTATCTTCTCTGCTCTGAGGAGATCAACCTCTTCTTCTCGACTACTCCACGTCACTGAAGTCTCGCATCCGTCCAAAAGCGGAGTGCCCGAATTGCACACAATACTCCAAAGGTTTGGCATAACTTCCTTCCTTTTGCCCTCATTGCCTCTGTTTATAAAGCCAAGGATCCCGTTAGCTTTTCTAACACAAGACAAAATGCTGCGGATGCTGGAAGTTTGAAATAAAAACAGAATTTACTGGAAATACTCAGCAGCTGTGAATGGTAGGTGAGTTGGAGAAATAAATTTGGCCACAAATTAGAGCATGCGGGTTCCATGGTGTAATGATGAGCACTCGAGACTTTGAATCCCGCGATCTGAGTTCAAATCTCGTTGAACCTGGTTCCTTCTTGTCCCAGCTGTTGTAAAATTTGGGGAAAACAAACAAACGTCATTTTGTTGGCAGCTGTGTGATTGGCTGCTCAGCAGCGGGAAAGTGTTGACGCTGAAGGTTTGAATGAGAAAAGGCGGGGCCAAAATGTAATGGTGGAGTTAAAATTGCCCAGTTCTTCTAATATTGCTGCTGGGCGAGGTTTGCAAGTAGCCTTGCGGGGGCAGCGATCTATCGCCATTGCAGTGCTGGTCCCCGCCACAAACTCCGCTCCCGAGCCACCGAATTCATCCCTATCTCTGGCCACTGAGGCTGAACAGGGAGCTTGCAACCTTGGTGCCGTATTTGACCCCGAAATGAGCTTCCGACCAAGACGGTCTCATTCCACCTCCGTAACATCGCCCGACTCCGCCTCTGCCTCAGCTGATCTGCTGCTGAAACCCTCATCCTTGCCTTTGTCACCTCTAGACTTGACGATTCTAATGTACTCCTGGAAGGCCTCCCATCTTCCTCTCTACATAAACTTGAGCTCATCCAATCCTCTGCTTCCCGGATCCTAACTCGCACCATGTCCCGTTCAACCATCACCCCGGTTCTCACTCACCTACATTGGCTCCCCATCAGGCGACAACCCAATTTTCAAATTATCTTCCTTGTTTTCAAATCCCTCCATGGACTCGCCCCTCCCTATCTCTGTAACCGTCTCTAGCCCTACACCCTCTGACATCTCTTCACTCCTCCAATTCTGGGCTCTTACACATCGCCGATTTTAATCCTTCCACCATCTGCCGTGGTGGGATTGTGAACTCAGGTCTCCAGATCATCATGAAGTCGGTGATTGTGGAACAGAGTTTCTCCCCACCATTCCAATATTCCTCTGGAAAAAAGCCGTGTAACATAATCACTGTGCTGCCATACCCCATAATTAATTGTTTGAAGAATCATTAATGAGCAGCGCAGAGTCTGAGCCAGGAAGAGTCAGAACAGTGAATTCAATGTCAAATCAGGCACAGAAAGCGAAATAAAGACACGAAAATAAAGATTGGATTAAGAGTGAGAAAAAAGAAAGAGATAAAAGTAAAAATATTTTTCAATTTAAAATATCTTCAACAACAATTTATATCTGAAGGAATAGGATTCCACACATATAAAAGTTAATTTTCAGTGCCAGAGAGGTAATTTTCAGTAATTAAGACTTATTAATACAGTTAAACAGGGTAATTAGACTGAAATGGACAGGGTTGCTGCGGTGTGTGAAATATGGTGACGATCTAGGGTTATTATCCGAGGCGACGCTGCAGGATCCTTTAAAGATCTCCCGCGGATCCACTGAAACCAGTCGAATGTGCAGCTTTGAGAGGGGCTTTCTGCACCGTCAGGGCAGGAAACGGGAGTGAGTGAGGGACACTGTCGGTATCTGTGTTGGGTTTGATTCTGTGAAGAATGATCCGGGCTCAGATAATATACGGGCTCTATGAGATATTTAATTTTATTCATATTTAATTATAATATGAATACTTCCATAGTTCATATTTATTGGGGAAGGTTTCTTTCCAGTTTCGAACCGAGGACCTATTTCTCAAACATAATTTTTCCGCCCGGGCTCGAATCAGTCATTGTTCACGTGTGAAGTGACCGTGATAACCTCTACACTACGGAAACCTCTGCTTTGCTGAGCACCCAGAAATAACTGTTCAGTGAGAAGATGAAATGCTGAATCCCAGATTCTGGATTAATTTCCTTTCAGTAACATTTCTCTGACCGAAACTGCACAAGTCAAAAATGTTCCTTTCAAAGTCATTAAGCACTCGAATTTCCGCGTGGCCCCCGAATCTTCTGAATCAGATGCCTCCAGTTTTGCCACTCAATCAATGACCCTTTGCAATTTTCTGCCCCCATCTACACTAATTACTGTGCCACTGTCAAACTTGGTTTACGGTTATCGATGGTAGGATCTGGAATGCCCTGCCTGAAAGGGTGCTGGAGGCAGATTCAATCGTGGTTTTCAAAAGTGTAGAATTCGCAAAATTAGCGCGATTTTATAAAATAAGAAGGAGACATAAAGTTTCGTACAAACAGCTTTATTTCAGCAGAATGCTGTCAGGTTTCAAAACGGACACTAACAGCCTGTAAAATGGCCGCCACGCCTCGTGGCAGAAAGTTCTAGACTTTCAATGGGCAGACAAGATGGCGTTCCAATAAACATTTGTGCAAGATCGTACAGGACTCAGCACATTTGAGATAATTGACAAGACATGATGGGTTTGCATTTTATACATAAATACTGGAATCGGTCTCCCGGGTGCGAATAAGGGCTATTGTACCGAGTGATCAAGGACCCATCCAAAGACATTAATATGCAAAATCCCCACGACTCTACGATGAGAGAGCCGTTTGCGGGTAGTTACAGAAAGCATTTGGAAGCCCCAAAACCCCTCCAGGGAGACTACTAGCCGGTTCCACAATGGGAGAAGTATTAACGGGTACTCAGACAGTTACAAGTATCACCGAAACCCATTAAAGACGGAGATCACCCTATACAAGAAGTTTGAGTGCCAAAACCCTGACAAAAGATAGACATTAAGATTGGGCGGGAAAAGAGGAATTACAGCACTATAACTGTGAGGTACAACCGTCCATCGCTCTGCTGCCTCTGTTTCTTCTTGCGCTTGCTGCTTTGACTCGCTGGAAGGCTGTTGAACTTTTATTCTCTTGCCTGACGGCTCTGGACTCTGATCCGCTAGGATCAACCTCGTGGCTTGCCGCGAAGATCTGTGGAGAACTGGGCTGTGAGGCCTTGAAACGGGCGCACCATCCCGAGAAGTCGGTAAACGGTGTTGGAACCGAAGGCCCGAGAGGAGATGAGATGAGATGAGATGAGATGAGAAGCGAAGAAGACGACAATACGTATCGCCACGGTCAGTAAGCCCCGACCGCGCCTGTAAGTCGAATAAACACTTCCTTGCCTAGGAAGACCCTTCTTCGAGTTTTATCGAACCGGTGTGAGGGCACAGGAAGACTCTTCTTTGAGTAGTATCGGAACTCCGAGGACAACACAGATCTTCATGACAGCAGACGGTCCAGCCTGCTAGCCGGAGCAGAGACGAGTAAACAAGTGGGGTACAGAGACCCCTGATCAACACGTGGATAGTCAGGTGCTGCGGTCAAAACATCCGAGCAGAGTTTCGGAATTCTCCGAGTTATCACGAGTGGTGAGCATGAGTCTCGATCCTACAAATCTAGATTAGGACAGGTATTGATAGGGGAGGGTTTAAGTTTTAAGGATAAGTATAATGTGTGTCCCCTTTTACGATGTGTCATGCGCTCCTCGTTTCCCTAAAAGTAGTTTCATAACTGTGTGTGTAATTGTACTCTCATTAATCTGTGCTTATGACATGTATCTCGTAATCTTGAATAATATGCAATAAAGATTTTCCATTTCGCACTATTCAACCGGGTCTACTTGAGTTTTTCTCTGCATTATTGCTCTCGCACCTAAGTCCAGTGTCAGAACCGTAAGGGCGAGTGGGTCGAACCACTCACAGGTGTCTAGTGTTATCAGGCTGGCTGGAGACCAGAACAGGCAACAAGGCCTAACCCCGCACTAGCACCCAGGCTAAGCACAGAGCCGCAGGTCACCCCTTACAGATAATGGCGACCACGAAGGGACACTGGCAGCGAGAAATTAATGTGTTAGACCCTGGTATGAATGGGCGAAATGTTATGGAAGAGAGAATAGCAGATTATGTATTTGGAAAGGTGAATTTGACTAAGAAATGGATAAGTGACCTGCTGGTGGATAAGCGTCCACTAGAGGCAGCCGTGAGGTGGACAGGTAGCAAGGAACATAAAAGAACAGTAGAGAATGCGGGCTGGCTGATGTGCTATAAAAGACAAGTCCAGCTTTCGGACCAGGTCATCTTAGCGCAGGCAGCGCAGATCAAGGGTTCAGAGGTGGAAATGGACGAGAAGGTCGCGGGGGGGCAGCAGCTCATCGCGTCTTTAAATGCGTTACATCAAGAACGTCAATTAGTCGCCAACCACCATGAGGCGAAGATAGATTACCTCGAGTGCCAGGTCACTGAGGCAAAGTTAAATGAGGGCAGAATAAAGGAACGATGTGCCCGCCTAGCTGCCCAAATAAAAGCCCAGGAAGAGAGCTTAACGGGGGTTAGGGCGGCATATAAAATGGCCCTCGAGGATAAACATCAGGATCGCCGTGCGCTTTATTCAGGGCCTTTTTAAGGTTCCCTATCTCTCTTTGGCAGACGCTGTGATCAGCCCGTCAGCACACCAGCCGCTGGTGGGTGAGGAATTTCAGAAATCCCCACCGAACAAAGCAGAGGAGGTATTTGCCACTGTGCCCTCCGCGCCACCCAGCTATTCGGCAACTTGGGTGAGGAAGGAAGTGGTAGAAGTAGAGGAAGAGCCCCCTGAGGTAGAAGTGAAGCCGGGACCGTTGTGTCCGGTCACGGGTATCAAGAGGGGCCCGAACAGAGACGGTGGGGATGAGGGGGATCTCCTCAACCAGCTTGTGTTGCGTCACAGCTCACACCAGCTGAGGGTTATGATCAGTCACGTACGGAAGCTGGCCGAGTCAGACGACCCTTCCGTACATTTCAGGGAGGTAGAGCAAACCGCAGCCATTAACGGCTGCGACGATGGGGGAAAAAGCAAAAATGCTGTTGTTCTCATTAGACAGCTCGATCCTTCAGTGGTTCTCAGACGAGAGCAAGAGGGGAAATAATACCTATGGGGAATTGAGGGACGAGGTCCTGGAAGTGTTGGGAGCGGACGATGAAGGTCCGTTCGTTAGATTGGGACAAACAGTGCAGATGGAGGGAGAACCCCCGAAGGTTTTCGCCGACAGGCTGTGGCTAGTATACCAGCGTAGCTGCCCAGGTGCACCAGCGCGTCACCGCCTCGACGGTGCCGGTTTAACTCATTGGCTCAGGTGTGTGGTAGCCAACAGTTTGCCAGCCGTCAGGGAGCAGGCCAAAGCGTGGTTTGATCCCACTAACCCCGCCACTACAGAGGAGTCGGTCCTAAATCGACTCACGGTAGGGTACCGTAATACCAAGAGTACGGGTGCACGTCCACTTAAGGGAAAGGTGCATGAGGCGCGGCCTACAGCCCCGGCTGAAAAGGAGTGGCATCAGGAGGGAAATAGCGCCCCGCAGGCCAGTAATGCTTGTTACGGGTGTGGGAAGACAGGGCATTGGCGCAAGAACTGCAGGAACCCTTGGAAGGAGTCCAGGGATAAAAATCCCGCAGTCCGAGCCCAGGCGCCTGTCTCCGATAGGGGAGCTAGTGCACCTATCCATCCCGATGCGATCGAATCAATGTTGGGAGCCATGCGCACCCTCATGATTTCGCAAGGAAGGGTGGCAGTCGCTACCGGCCCCGCAGATGCCGAAGCCCCATCCAACAGTACCCAATGACTAGAGCCCGCACAGCCCGTCTACCTGTGTCCGCTCAGCTATGATGCGTGGAAGCGACCCCTGGTGGAGATGGAGGTAGAGAAGCAGAAGGGTAGTTATTTGTTGGACACGGGAGCTTCATGCACCGTGATTCATAAGGATAGCCCTTTTGACTCACCGCTATCTACCAAGGTCCCATACACATTAGCGGGGTTTACGGGAAAAGAGCAGGCTGGCGCGTTCTCCATTCCGCTATCCATTCATTTAGGAGCACTCCACACCACGTGGAAGTGCATACTGATGAAATGGCAAGAGGGGGGTGGGAGAGGCATCCTCGGATCAGACCTCCTATCGGGGCACGGGATCCTCGTGGACCTCAGGAATCACTGTCTCTGGGGAGCTAAGGGTGGAAAAGGCGAGGTAGTGATAATCCTAGGGGAGGAAGGTAAAGGGGCCCTGTGTACCATGAAGCCATCCGGAGGCTACGACCTCGGGCTAATCGTCGCAGATGTTCCAACGGACATGCAAACATACGTGTCAGTTAATATGCACGCGTTTGCAACCCACAAGCACGATTGTGGGAGGGTTACCGGGTTTGAGGTCAGCGTAGATGGGGACCCCATTACCCGGCCCCAAAAGCAGTATAACTTCCCCCAAGAAGCAGAACCCGATATGGAGACAGCAATGTCATCCTTGGTGCAGCAGGGCGTGTTGAGGCCGATAGCCACACACGTGAACTCCCCATTATGGCCGGTTAGGAAGCCGGATAATTCATGGAGGGCCACGGTGGACTACAGAGTCCTTAACAGTAACATTCCCGCCTGCGCGCCCACGGTAGCAGCAGTTGCTGACCTAATAGGGAGTATCCCAGCGTCCACGACCATGTTCACGGTGCTGGATATCTCGAACGGTTTTTGGTCCATCCCGCTGCGGCGAGAGGACCAGTACAAGTTTGCCTTTACTTTCAAAGGACAACAGTACACATGGAACTGTCTGCCACAGGGTTTCCACAACAGCCCCAGTATTTTCCATCAGTGTATGGCAGGAAGTTTAAAGGAGTTTAGTCAGCCCAATCAGATAGTGCAGTACGTGGATGATTTGCTCCTATTTACGGACTCAAGGGAGGAGCATGGACCACAGCTGGCCGAGTTATTGGAGCTGCTAGCGAGAAAGGGTTTTAAAGTGAACCCTAAGAAAGCACGTATCGGTCAGCAGGAAGTAAAATTCCTGGGGCTGACCATTCGCGCTGGGGAAAGAGCCATAGATAAGGCTAGGAGGGAGTCGGTGCAAGAGTTACCGATTCCCAACACCATAAGGGGTGTGAGTTCCTTTTTGGGACTGACCGGTTACTGCAGGGATTTTATCGAAGACTATGCGGCCACAGCGGCGCCGCTGCTCCGACTCCTCCATAAGGGAGTGGAGTGGTCTTGGGACGAGGGATGCCAGGCAGCCTTCGAGAAGTTAAAAAGGGATTTGCAGACCGCGCCAGCTTTAGGGGCCATAGATGGGGGGAAGGAGTTTTTCCTGGAGGTAGCTGCCAGCGGAGACAGCTTGAGCGCTGTGCTGCTCCAAGAGCGTCACGGCAAGCTGAGGCCGGTTGTCTATTCGTCCAGGGTGTTAACGGATGTGGAGAGAAGTTTCTCCAATTGCGAAAGGCACCTTTTAGCCACGCATTGGGCTGTGAAAAGATCAGCGATCTTCACAGGGCTCTCTCCCATCACTCTCCTCACCCATCACACACCAACTAAGATGCTTCTAGATGGGAGGATTAAGGATGGGACCGTAAGCAGCATGCGAATTGCGCGCTGGACCCTTCTCCTTTCCCAGATGGATCTTAGAATTAAAGATCTTTGCGAGCCCAGGCTTGCGGCCAATTTGGTATACCCCGGTACAGCCCACCAGTGTTCGGTAGAAGGGGTGTGGGAAGTCAACATAGGTTTGCGGGCCGGGATACATCCCACTGGGCGCGAAATTTATGTTGATGGTTCCAGCACAGTGTCCGCTGGCGAACGACTCACAGGGTGCGGAGTTTATGACCCTGCGGCAAACCTTGCCCTGGCGATTAAGCTCCCCAGCACCATGAGCGCGCAGCAGGCTGAGCTGTCTGCAGTGGTGTACGTCGTTACCCACCCAGAAACTTTCCCAACCCCATACACGATTTGCTCGGACAGTATGTTCACATGCAATTCGTGTACGGAATACCTGGCCATTTGGTCCCGCCGTGGATACACCTCCGCAGACGGACGACCTTTAACGGTGAAGCCCTTGCTGGAAAAGTTGCTAGCAGCAGTAAGGGAGGAAGGGGAGATTTTCATCCATAAGGTGAAGGCTCACTCCACTACAGAGCCCCGTGGGGAAGGCAACCAGCAGGCGGATGCGCTAGCCAGGGAGGGTGCTCGTAACGGCACTTTCTGGGACCCCTATGAGCCCAGACCCGTGGCAGCGATCCAAGGCAGGGACGGGAATTCCGGGAACACCAGGGTAGCATTTCCCCTAGACCTTAAGACCGTCCAGAAACAGGATCCCGCCCTAAAAGCAGTTCTCAGAACCCTTGCTGAGGGGAAGCAGGTAGAGGGTCCGTACAGTACAGCAACCCTCTCCGTTAAGGAAGGCATGCTGTTCCGCGAGGAGCAGTGGGTGGTGCCGCAGCAGCACAGGAGAGAATTCCTCCAGTTGGCTCATGAGGGACCGGGGGCAGGGCACCCCGGGCCCGAGGTTACCTGGCAACGGGTAGAGCAAGCGGGATGGTGGCCGGGGCTCAGGAAGCAGGTCCGCGAGTTCTGTGCAAGCTGTCTCGTGTGCGCTGCAAACAACCCAGACCCCCAGAAAAGGAAAGTGCCCATGGGGCACATCAGGAGGGTGGAGGGACCATGGCAGTCGATACATATCGACTATATAGGGCCCCTGCCCACCACCCAGGGAGGCTATAAATACTGCCTCGTCTTGGTGGATGTGTTTTCCAAATGGGTGGAAGCCTTCCCCTGTAGAACAGCTACGGCACTGGGTACTGCAAAAATCTTGGTCCGGGAAGTGTTCTCGCGGTGGGGACTTTCCCGTTTTGTGGAGTCAGACCAAGGGAGTCATTTCACCAGCCAGGTGATGCAGAACACCCTCATGCTTTTGGGCATTGAAGGGAAATGGCACGTAGTGCACAATCCCCAGTCATCCGGGATTGTTGAACGCATGAACCGGACCCTGAAGGAGAAATTGAGGAAAGAGACTATGAACTCGCCCCAAAAATGGGCGGAGGTTCTGCCTTTAGTCCTCATGGGGGTCCGGGCCAGTCAGTCGAAAAGTACGGGGTATTCCGCGCACGAGGTGATGACTGGGAGGATCATGCGAACCCCCACCCATGTGTTAGCGCCAGTGCTCACTGAGGGTCAGCTCCAAGAGGTAAGCAGGGACAAGTTCATCCAGACCCTCTTGGAGCGCCTGAAGCAGGTTTATGAGCAGGCGGCTGGGAACATGGGAAGGCAGCATCAGGGCAATCGCCTGTTGCTGGAACTCCGCAAAAAGCGGGAGTGGGAAGTAGAAGACCAGGTCATGGTCAGAAACTACGCCAGAGTAGGGAGTCTGGAACCACTGTATATGGGACCCTACAGCATTGTAGATAAGACAAGGCCCATGGTATACGCCGTAAAAGTACCTCGGCGCACTAAGTGGTTCCACGTAAATCAGTGCAAACTGTATAAGCCGGGTGCACAAGGGCCTACCACAGGGGCCAAACCTGCGAGTGGGGACTCGCAGCCCCAGGTAGGGCCACAGGGCACACAGGCAGGCAAAGCAGCATGCATCAGGGGAGAGGATATCCTAGGAAAATGTAGGATCCTTTATTTGGGTTGGGAGTCAGATGAGGAAGAGCTCGAGGAGCTCAACGAAGAAAGTGACACAAGCGAAGAGGAGCTGGAATCGGAGGACGAAAGGGTCGCCCCCGATTCAGGTATAGGGGAGACAGGGGCTGCAGATAGAGATCCACACAAGGTGGAGGCTGAAGCTGCAGGTCCCGAACGCAGGGGGACGGAGCTAGAGGAGGCGGAGCCAGCCGCTGTGGTGGGACCACAGGGCGTGACGATGGAAGCCTCAGAGCCCGAGCCGCCCGCCTTGAACGTCTTGCCCTCGAGGGAGGTAGGGACTGCGAGTGAAGGGCCGCCTACTGGGCCAAGTAGGGCGGTGCCACAAGCTGCAGATCCCGAGTTCAGGGAGGCGGAGTCAGGGGAGGCGGAGCCAGCGACTGTGGTGGGACCACGGGTTGCCACGCTGGAAGTCTCGATACCCGGTCCGTCAGTCCTGGAGTTCCTGCCCCCGTTAGTTCTCCGTAGGTCAGGTCGGACATCCCAGCCCAGAAGGATATGGGTAAATCCCCCGTATGTCCCCAGACATAAGTTCAAGGTCAAGGCAGCTCAGGGAGATCCCAGTCCCAGCACAGCGGCGACAGGCTGCGGCAGATCAAAGGGAGGGGTCAATGCCCTCCCACCGTTGGGAGAAACCTGCGGCGGCAACCGCAGAATTTGAGTAGGCAGCCCTGGGAACGGGCGGCAATGTACAGTTATTAAGATGAGTGATATGTTTAGGATGAGTTTTTAAGTTTGAGTTTATAGTTTTTAAATCAGGGTAAGTCGGTAGTTTAATTTTGTTAACAGAAAAAGGTAAAATGATGGGAGTTTTAGAGATAGGAATAGTTAAAGTCTATCCAGCGCACATGTCTTCTTACGTGAGGCGAGGTCAGGGGACCCGCTCACCCTTCACAAATGCCAAAGACTCTTGGGAGGCTGGCTACCTCATTCTATCTGATCACAGGAACCAAGGAAGGATGGAACGAATTCTAGTGGTGCTCACGGCAATCGGATGTGGATTGGCCTATCGAGGCCGCACCAAGGATGTCGTGGTGTTTGGATGCTCCGGGGACACGGCCCCCATCGCGGTGGATGGGACCGGGAGGCGAGAGGCTGAGGAGACCACCACCTATTTCCACAAGGGAAGGTGGCCAGGATGGCTGGGAACGAATTCCACTGAGTATTCCAGTACATCGGGTTTTGCCTACAAAGAGACTTCTTTAATGTGCCCCAAAGTGAGGATCATCGCACCCAGAGTCAGCGTCACCGTCGGCAAACGGATTTGTTTGACTTGTAATGGGAATGTCCCATTGAGCCGATGGTGGTGGCTGCGAAAGCTGAGCAAAAACATGAGGAACTCTTCGGTCGAGTGGGAGCGACTGGGTAATAATACCCATCGGACAATTACGGGGACAAACGGACAAGTGAGAGTCTGTTGGGACAAATGGTGGGAACCGGATGAGGGAATTTATGTATGTATGTGGGGGTCAAAGCACGTTTGCCCCAAAGGCATCTCCATATTTTTCATCAATCAATGGCAGGATAACGGACAGGGGATGAGGTGGGATGCGAGCACCAGGGGGTGCAGAGCTACATACTCTCCGATCCCGGTAAATGCCACTGAACTCATTACGTGCCCACGCAAAGCCCCGCCCACGATTCCGGTGGTTCTAGCCAAGGAAGAAGGGTGCCCTAAAACCAGTAAGGGACCCGGGAATGGTTTGGTACTGGTCCCCACAGACCAGATACTATTTCAGGGGGTACATTATGCGGTGGCCTCGGTGATTTTAAATCTCACCGAGGTGCGGTTACCAGAGTGGTGCCCCAAAAAGACGGAACAGTTATATCAGGTCCTGTTGACCAAGATGTTTAGGCAATTTTATGAGTTCGATTTCGCGGAAATTGATAAAACAAGTTTGTACACCGCACCACATGAAGTTTTGGGTCAGGTGGGGAGGCAAAGATGGGGCGTTGTGAACGACATGTTCACTGCTTTCAATACAGGTACATCTGTGGTCAACGCTCTAGACAGCGCTGAGCTGCAGACCCAGATTAATGGCTTAAAAACACAATTGAAGAACATCCTCACAGATGAAAATAAGGTGGTTGGGTCTGGGTTACATGAGGACCAGGCCATGACTCTCCATTTAAAAGAAATAATAGCTGAACTAGAGAAACATGCGCGTACGGTAAATGCCCTGATTAGGGAAGATCGGAATGCGTCCGATCAGGCTGTGCAGAATGAGGTGTGCGTGCTTTACGGGGCGTGGTTACTGGGCGAGGGCCGCAGTAATTTGGAGGATTTAAAACAAGGTTTGGTCCCGTCCTGGATAAGTAACAAACACCTGCAGGCGCTCCACCCTTTTCAGAACGCATTAAACCCGTGCCAGCTCAGACTAGCTTCAGAAGCATACCCAGTCCCTGTGGACTGCGGACGATCAAACCATACCATTATGGGTATAGTATTATGTATGCCGGTTTTGGGCGACACAGCAAAGCCCGCCCCGGTATATCGGGTAGAGAACATTGGTGTCATTCAGGGGGGAGCCCACATTCGCTATGCAGCGGTTCCACCGTACGTCATCCGCTGGGAGCAAACGATGACAGGTACAGATCTCTCTGGTTGTCGTGGCCGGGGAGCACACATAATACTGTGTCCCCAGCACTTGAATGCCTTTTTAACACCACAGTGCGGGTTCAGAACGGCTGGCGCCAAGCCCATGAATTGCACCATGGAGGCAATGGCACAAGATCATGTGCCTCCGCAGGTAGCATACATCGGGGGTGGAACATATTGTGTTACCACTGCAGCGCAACACTACCAACATGGAAACCATAGCTGGTGTCTGGTGAGTGACTGCAGTTTCTGTTTTAAACCCAGGGCGGAAGTTCAAGTAGCACAACAGCGAATTGTCCCGATCTCTGAACCATCCACGGTTCATCTCACAGTAAAAGAGAACTTCACCGACCTGCAGCGATTCATCGCGCATTTCAGATACCTCATTCCCCCTCTCCCTGAACACCTCACCAAGCTTTTGAAAGCCGTCGCGGTATCGCAAAAACATTTTTACACCCTAGAACAAAAGACTGTCGAGATAGGGACAGAAATTCTGGACATAGTAATTCCACCGTGGTGGGATCTGTTCACCAACATTGAAGTGCCTTCCTGGATTAGAATAGCCTCTCACATTTTAGTTGTATGCCAAGTGTTTATTGTGATATACTTATTGGTCGTGCATTGTAAGAGAGGCAAACGCCTCACCAAGAACGAAAACACGGGAGAGTGGCGAGAACGTTACGTGCGCGTGCACGATGAAAGCACCGTGCAAACAGACAAAATGGCGTCACTCCAGTTTTCCACGTGCGTCTCGGAAGTGTTGTAATCGATCGTGATTTTTCTCAGAAACTGTAATTAAGTTTGGAACTCTACATGTTTAAGAGTTGGTTTTGATTATTTTGATTTGGTGTTGTTGAATATATGATTGTTTGGTTGGTTTTTGTTTTCTTTTTTCCTTGAATAAAAAAATATGCATATGCAGGTGGTGCGAGAGGCATCGGCCTGGTTACACCTGGAAGGAAATACACGCGGTGTAAGTTAAAGGCAAATGCTGCCTACGGTGTTATAAGAATGTAGTTTTCCTGGGAAATAAGGACGACACGGAGACCCTAGATAGTTTTAAGTTATGGGAATTTTTAGATGTGGAGAATCGAGATAATATTGCTCACCACAATGTTTTTGATACGATAAGCGGAGTTATTCGCATCAACAGGAGGGACTGTAGAATTCGCAAAATTATCGCGATTTTATAAAATAAGAAGGAGACATAAAGTTTCGTACAAACAGCTTTATTTCAGCAGAATGCTGTCAGGTTTCAAAACGGACACTAACAGCCTGTAAAATGGCCGCCACGCCTCGTGGCAGAAAGTTCTAGACTTTCAATGGGCAGACAAGATGGCGTTCCAATAAACATTTGTGCAAGATCGAACAGGACTCAGCACATTTGAGATAATTGACAAGACATGATGGGTTTGCATTTTATACATAAATACTGGAATCGGTCTCCCAGGTGCGAATAAGGGCTATTGTACCGAGCGAACAAGGACCCATCCAAAGACATTAATATGCAAAATCCCCACGACTCTACGATGAGAGAGCCGTTTGCAGGTAGTTACAGAAAGCATTTGGAAGCCCCAAAACCCCTCCAGGGAGACTACTAGCCGGTTCCACAATGGGAGAAGTATTAACGGGTACTCAGACAGTTACAAGTATCACCGAAACCCATTAAAGACGGAGATCACCCTATACAAGAAGTTTGAGTGCCAAAACCCTGACAAAAGATAGACATTAAGATTGGGCGGGAAAAGAGGAATTACAGCACTATAACTGTGAGGTACAACCGTCCATCGCTCTGCTGCCTCTGTTTCTTCTTGCGCTTGCTGCTTTGACTCGCTGGAAGGCTGTTGAACTTTTATTCTCTTGCCTGACGGCTCTGGACTCTGATCCGCTAGGATCAACCTCGTGGCTTGCCGCGAAGATCTGTGGAGAACTGGGCTGTGAGGCCTTGAAACGGGCGCACCATCCCGAGAAGTCGGTAAACGGTGTTGGAACCGAAGGCCCGAGAGGAGATGAGATGAGATGAGATGAGATGAGAAGCGAAGAAGACGACAATACGTATCGCCACGGTCAGTAAGCCCCGACCGCGCCTGTAAGTCGAATAAACACTTCCTTGCCTAGGAAGACCCTTCTTCGAGTTTTATCGAACCGGTGTGAGGGCACAGGAAGACTCTTCTTTGAGTAGTATCGGAACTCCGAGGACAACACAGATCTTCATGACAGCAGACGGTCCAGCCTGCTAGCCGGAGCAGAGACGAGTAAACAAGTGGGGTACAGAGACCCCTGATCAACACGTGGATAGTCAAGTGCTGCGGTCAAAACATCCGAGCAGAGTTTCGGAATTCTCCGAGTTATCACGAGTGGTGAGCATGAGTCTCGATCCTACAAATGTAGATTAGGACAGGTATTGATAGGGGAGGGTTTAAGTTTTAAGGATAAGTATAATGTGTGTCCCCTTTTACGATGTGTCATGCGCTCCTCGTTTCCCTAAAAGTAGTTTCATAACTGTGTGTGTGATTGTACTGTCATTAATCTGTGCTTATGACATGTATCTCGTAATCTTGAATAATATGCAATAAAGATTTTCCATTTCGCATTATTCAACCGGGTCTACTTGAGTTTTTCTCTGCATTATTGCTCTCGCACCTAAGTCCAGTGTCAGAACCGTAAGGGCGAGTGGATCGAACCACTCACAGGTGTCTAGTGTTATCAGGCTGGCTGGAGACCAGAACAGGCAACAAGGCCTAACCCCGCACTAGCACCCAGGCTAAGCACAGAGCCGCAGGTCACCCCTTACAAAAGGGAGTTGCATAAGTAGCTGTATGATTGTATGTTTCAATGAGATCACCTCTCGTTCTTCTAAACTCCAGAGAGTATAGGCCCAATCTACTCAATCGCCCCTCATAGGACAGCCCCCTCATTGCAGGAGCAGTCTAGTGAACCTTCATCGCCTCCCATCTAAGGCAAGTATATCCTTCAACAGGTAGGGTGACCAAAACTCAAATACGGTTTTGCTCTGCTTGTAGTAAGCGAGCAAGGAACTGCGAGATATTGCAATTTGTACAAGTGTTCCCTGGTGGTCTAGTGGTTAGGATTCGGCGCTCTCACCGCCGTGGTTCTTATAAAACTGTTAAATAAAATAATTCAAGTCTGTGATACACTTAACAATCCTCTTAATCCACTCACTGCTTTTTGTTGCACACTGAAGGAAATGCTAACATGTTTGCCAGGTGACAGTCAACCTTTAATAACATTATTGTAGAATCAGACAGCACAGAAGGAGCCCATTAAGGCCCATGGTTCCTGTGCCGGCTTTTTGAAGGAACTATTGAATGAGTCCCACTGCCCTGCTCTTTCCCCAGAGCCCTGCAATTGCTGCTTTTTCAACTCCATTTCCCTTTTGAAAGTTGAGTCTATGATTCTGTGACACAATTTATATTTGTACACGGCCTTGTTAGCAGTTCTGAATATTGTTTCCCGCCGCTAGTTTAATTGTTTTTCAGAAGCTGCTCGACCTGTTGTGTATTTTGAGCAGTTTCTCAGTTTATTTCCCTGTGATGTGATGATTGTGGGGGCTCGGTGCGTGTCATTGGATTTGCTGCAGTCCGCCGGCAGCAGGTGGTGAAAGCGGGCGTGAGACGGTGACTGACAAGTGAGCGCTGCTTCTGATGCTGTCTGACACCCGGTGGTAGTGGGCGGGGATTTTAAAGCCCTGTAATTAGTCCAAGGCAGGTGAAATGAAACAGTGTTTGAGGAAGGTGCATATATACAAACATCCCCATTTTCCCTGTTGACCTCGTGGCGCAACGGTACCGCGTCTGACTCCAGATCAGAAGGCTGGGTCTCTGTTCTATAGGATAATCCCGGAATTAATGTTTTCTTTGCTGTTTCACAATAACCAGACCCTTTCTCCAAACTCTCTCTCACTGTTTCCTCAGTGTTAGGGAGAGAATCGCCAGAATTCCTCATTTATTTAATGTGACACAAGCACAGCTATCAGTTCAAAATCAATTTGCAGGTGGCCACACAAAGATTAAACAGAGCCAGAGAGACAGACAGAATCTGGAAACACCGGGAAATAGACAAGAGATATTGACAAGGACTTAAAGCGCTTTGCGTTAATGAAAGGGATTTTGATTCTTGATTTCCTTATACACCTTGGAATTCAGCAGAACCTGGTTCGTGGTTTGCAGAACAAGTTAAACCCCTGTGGCGGAGGCAACAGGCGCCTGGCTGCAATCAGCGACAAGGATGTGCTAGTTTATCAAGCCCGGCTAGCCCAGTTGGTAGAACATGAGATTCTTAATCTCAGGGTCGTGGGTTCAAGCCCCATGTTGGGCGAGTGAATTTTCTTCAACTTGTATGTTGCTTTCACGGGAAAGCATCATTAATTAACCGATAATCTTCTTTTGCACAATGAAAGAAATGCTAACTGAGGAAGAGTCGATAGTTCAATAATTTGTTTTGCACTTTGCATGTTAACTGTTGCCCATATCTCATTTTACACACTGGACTTTAGGAGTCTGACTTAAAAATGTGCATTGCTGATGACACCAGGAATTTGGGGCAACTATTGACAAATTTAACAGGACCGGTTATTTCTACTGTGTACAGAAAATAGAATCAGTAGTGAACATAAAACCCCATTATGCTGAATTTCTGATTCAACGCAGTCACCTTTGAAATAAACAGAAATTATTTCACAGTGAAAAGATTTGGAAGTAAGTGTTACTCGTATTTGTGCCTTTAATTAAAGATATTGGCATCTGACTCCCGTTCATGTTTCTTCTTCCTCTGTTGAATAAGAAAGTGGAGATGACGTTGACCAGACTGCACTGCGCCTGATGTGTGTGAGCTCATCCTTTAAACTGAGCGGTTTCTCACACTTTGATCGACGTCAGCTTTAGCTCAGCGGTTACTTCGTTAATGCCACACTTGATTCGAAGTTCGAACCCTGTCTCACCGCGGGCGCTGCCTGGCGTTTTATTGTCATTTTCAACCCCCTTTTACACCGAAACAAATTGTTACCGTGATTTTTGTTTAGCAATGTGAGATTTTTAGAGGACAACTTTAAACGATTCGCAACCGATTCCTGTCAGCACTGAGATCCGGGCTCGATTCCCAGTTAGGGAATTAATTTTGAGATCACTGTTTTTAATTAATTAATGCGAAGTAATTTTATTAAATTAATAGCATGCAACTAATGCGAAAAAATAAGAATTGTTTTAAGAACCATTATTGAACCAATAACTTTCTTTTGCAGATGGAAATACATTATAATATGGTTACTGAGGGACAGTCAAAACTTCAGTCATTTAATTTGCTCTTTGCCACTGCTGAACTGTTAACCTATATCTCATTTTACACATTGTATTTTAGGAGAATGTTTTAAAATGTTCATTGCTTATGAGAGCAGGGCTCTGGGGCAACTTTTGTCATTTTTACAGGACCGGCTATTTCACAGAAAAATAAATTCTCTGAATTCTCTGGCATAATGTTTTCAGACCATACACTGCCCGAGTTTCTTAGGCCCAAAGTGGATGATATGACACTTGCCCACGTTGAAATCCATTAATCGCTGTTCAGGGGAGATTTAATAGAACTGTTCAAAGTTATGGGGGAAACTGTTTCCACTGGCAGGAGGGTCAGTAGGGCTGTGGGGGAAGAGCAACGGAGTGGGAATAATGGATAGCTCTTTCAAAGATGCTGCATCAATTGTTCATTTTAAACTGCAATTGACAGATTTTTATTAACCACAGGTATTAAGGGATAATTCAAGTCTGTGAGACACTTTATAATTGTTTCCATCATCATTAATCAACACACAACATTGTGTTGCACACTGCATGAATGGCTAACAAGTTTACTGGGTGACAGCCGAAGTGTAATAACCTATTATAGAATCATAGAATCATACAGCACAGAAGGAGGCCATTTTGCCAATAGTGCCTGTGCCGGCTCTTTGAAAGAGGAATTCAATTATTCCCACTCCCCAGCTCTTTTTCCAAAGCACTGCAAGTGTTTCTTTTTCAATTTATTTCCCTTTTGAAAGTTAATATTGAATCTGCTTCCACCACCCTGTCAGGCAGAATATATATTTACATCAATGTTATCAAAGTCCCATTTCACACAGTAATTTCCATGCTCTGCATGTCATGAACTTTTATCCCTTCTCATTTTGCACACTGCATTTTAGGAGTTTGCTTAAAAATGCTCGGTGCTTGTGACATCAGCCATTGTTAGATTGAAAAGGATTGTAGCCGCTTTCCTTGGTAATCTCTGCCACAAAGTGCTGTTGATGCTCATTCGTTGAGTATATTCAAGGCTGAGATCAATAGATTTTTGGACTGTAGTAGAATCAGGGATATGGGGATAGGCAGGAAAGTGGAGTTGAGGTCGAAGATCAGCCATTATCTGATTGAATGGCGGTGCAGTCTCGGGGGGCCATATGGCCGTCTCCTGCTCCTAATTCTTTCGTTCTTATGTTCTTTCACAGGAGAGCAAACTCGCCCCTGGACATGTATAAGGAGCAAGATCCAACAAAATGTTTCCGCGAACGTGATAGCTTCTACACTGCGGAACCGTCTCCACTTTCAGTACCAGGTCAAATGGAAATGTTCAGCGAGCAGGTGAATCGTTGAATCCCACTTTTGAGTGATGTCCCAAAGCGCATCACAAGAAATGAGTTGCACTTAATAATTAAACATACGCAATGTCAGGAAGTGGGATTCAGGCGCAGGCCTCCAGAGAGGACTGCGACTTGAACACAGCGCCTTAGACCACTCGGCCATCCTGACTACTGGAAAACTTAATTGCAACTTATCACTTCCGCATTTAGAAAGTTTCAGTCCGGATGCTTGTTCAATGCTGCTCGAAGGCTCAGTGACCGGGATATCATCTCCCCCGGGGTGTTCCTGAGACTGTGCTCGGTATATGGGGAGGTTTGGCCCGGGTCCCTGGTATCTTGCAGCCCAGGGATGGACAATAACCCTCTGAGCTCTGGAGCTGGGGAAGAGCGAGTAATTAATGTGTTTGTTTCCGCGTCTGAAATGTGGCTTAGATCTGCTGGTAATAACTGAGGCCGGGGCTTCGAGATGTTGCGTTTTGTTCAAGTTTATTCAGAGGAATATCCTTGTCAGGAGCTGAAAAGGACCAAGAGCTGAAAAAACACAAGACAAAAGATTAGAAATGTAAGGAATTGTGATAAAATCTTTGAAGTGTTTTCTGGTAGTTTAGTGTTTTAATTGTTTTCATCACCATTCATTAACCGATAGCGTTGTTTTTGTAGAATGAAGGAAATGCTCACACTGAGGGACAGTCGAAACTTCAATAACTTAACTTTAATGATTTGCACAACTTTATTCATTGATGACGTTTTATCCCCTATCTCAATTTACACGCTGTGTATTAATTTATTTCACAGAATAAATGCTCTCAAATATTGGGCCGGCTGTTCTGATCCCTTCGGGTTAGTACGTGCTGTGTACACATCCGTAGGAACATCAAAAAATGCCTGTTTCAGGCATGCTCTCGACAGGACGGACGCCTGCCCTGGAGAAGGGCCTCTGCTGGCGGATAGTTCCGCTTTCTGGAGCAGCTCGGCCCGCACAAAACCCGAAAAAATCTTACGCCTGGTAAAAGAGTATGGCCTGCTTTAACCAGCATAAGATTTGAAAAAAATGTAAAAAAAAAAATGTCACTCATTTATCTTTTAAAATACTTTAAAAAAGGTAAGTTTATTTTTAGCCGCGTAATAAACTTTAATTATTTTATTTAATAAATAAAATTTTTGTTTAAAATATTTTATTTATGGTAATTTCAAATAATTTTTAAAATGTGATTTTTAAAAAACAATTTTTTAACGTTTTACAGTGTTTTTGTGCTGATCTCCATAGATATATTTGACAGGTCTATCTGTCAAGTGTATGAAGGGAGATTCCCTTTGTTGATTGGTTCCCCATGATCCACGTGATCCCAGGAAGGCTTGCACGTGGCATGCACCTCTGGGATACGTGGATCCTGCACATTTCCTGTTAGCAGCGGCCCAGAAGCGGAAGTGTCCGGACCTCGGGAGCCCTCAGGTAAGTCTGTAGCTTTTTTCCAGATCGGAGTTCTCCGCACGCAGGAACTCTCCGATCGGAAAATACGGCCCAATGTTTCCGCCCGGCATTGAACCGTGGACTTTTTGCGTGCAAGGTGAAAGTGATTACCGCTACATTACGTAAACCTCTGATTAAAATAGCATCCAGAAAGATCTGTTCAGCCAGAAGGTGAAATGCTAAATCCCAGATTCTGGATTAATTTCCTATCACTAACATGTCTCTGACCTGAACTGCGCAAGACAACAATGTTGCTTTCAAACTCATTAAACTCCCGAAATTCCTTCTCCCGAATCTTCTGAATCAGTTGCCTCTACTTTTCCCACACCATCTATGTCCCTTTGCAATTTTCTGCTCCCATCCACGCTACTTACTGTGCCAATAACTTAATGTGGATAAACTTCGTATTATACGCCTATAGAAGACTTTTGGATTACCTTTTATGTTAGCTGTCATTCTATTCTCACACACTCTCTTTCCCCTCTTATTTTCCTTTTCACTTCTCCCAGGAACTTTCTATATTCAGCCTGATTCTCAGATATATTGGAATAGTTGAAGTTTCCCTTTATCACTGCTCTATAGTTCATAGTCATAGAGTCATAACTGCACATACGAGGCCATCCGGCCAATCGAGTCCGTGCTGGCGTTCTGTCGAGCAATCCAGTCAGTCCCATTACCCCCGCTCTGTCCCCGTAGCCCTGCAGGTTTATTTCCCTCAAGTGCCTATCCAATCTCCACTTGAAAACAAGGGGTGTCTCCGTTTCCACCACTTCCGTCGGCAGCGAGTTCCAGATCCTCACCACTCGCTGCGTAAAATAGTTTTTCTCACATTCCCCCTGTATCTCTTGCCCAAAACCTTAAATCTGTGTCCCCTAGTCCTTGTACCATCAACTAGTGGCAGCAGCCTTTCCCTTTCTAGCCTATCCAAACTCATCATAATCTTTTACACCTCTATCAAATCACCCGTCAAACCCGTTTTCCTTAAACTACTATGCAGCGCCTTGGGACGTTTTACTATGTTAAAGGCGCTATAAAAATACAAGTTGTTGTTGTTGTTTTTGTTGTAATGAAAACAAATCCAGCTTCTACAACCTGTCCTTGTAGCTAAGATCCCCCATCCCTGGAAACGTTCTGGTAAATCTCCACTGCACCCTCTCCAGGGACTTCACATCCTTCCTGAAGTATGGCGACCAGAACTGGAAGCAGGTGGTGAAAGCGGCCGTGAGACGGTGACTGACAGGTGAGCGCTGCTTCTGATGCTGTCTGACGCCCGGTGGGAGTGGGCGGGGATTTTTAATCCCTTTATGTATTCCAAGTCATTGAACTGAAACAGTGTTTGAGGAAGGTGCATATATACAATCATCCCCTTTTAAATGTGGACATCGTGGCGCAACGGTAGCGCGTCTAACTCCCGATCAGGAGGCTGCGTGTTCAAATCACGTCAGGGTCACTGTTGTTTTCGATAATCCCAGAATTAATATTTTATTTGCTGTTTCACCAGACCCTTGCTCAAAGACTGTCTTACTGTTTCCCCAGTGTTAGGGAAAGAATCGCCAGAATTCCTCATTTATTTAATATGACAAGACACAAGCACAGGCATTAGTTCAAAATCAACCTGCAGGTGGCCACACACAGAGTAAACAGAGCCAGAGAGACAGACAAAATCGGGAAACACCGGGAAATAGACAAGAGATATTGACAAGAACTGAAAGCGCTTTGAGATCAGAAAATTGCCTGAAACCCTGTGGTTAATGAAAGGTCTTTTGATGCTTGATTTCCTTACACACCTTGAATTCAGAAGAACCTGGCTCGTGGTTTGTAGAACAATGTGCACAGTGTCCGTAATAAAACAGGGGTACTGGAGGCAATCATACGTTGCGAGGAACATAAAACAAAATAGTAAAATAGTTTATAGGCACATCAATAAAAAAGGAATGTTGGGATGGAAATAGGGCCATTAAGGGATAGACAGGATAATACCACAGGTAACGATAGAGAGTTGGCAGAAATATTAAATAATTATTTTGCTTCAGTATTTACCAGGAAGCGAGAGCAGGTGGACATGACATTGAATGATGAGATTAGTAATAAGAAGTGCATTTAAAATAAAAAGAGGGTATATATTAAATAAATTAATCAAAGTCGGGATAAAACCCCTGGACTGGATGGATTGCATCCAAGCATTTTAAAAGTATCCAGGGAAGAGATAGCAGAGGCATTACTACACATGTTTAATAATTCATTAGAAAAAGGTGTGGTGCCAGAGGACTGGCGGATAGCTAACATGATACCTATATTTAAGAAGGGAGATAGAACATGTCCAGAGAATTATAGACCAGTCAGCTTAACATCGGTGGTAGAAAAAATAATGGAATCCCGACTGAAGGAGAAAATAGAAGAACATCTGTAAACCAAAAATATAATAATGAATAGTCAGCATGGATTTCAATAGGGAAAGTCTTGCTTGACCAACCTTATTGACATTTTTGAAGAGGTAACAGAGAGAGTATACAATGGTAATGCAGTAGATGTAATTTATCTGGATTTTCAAAAGGTCTTCGATAAGGTACCCCATAATACTGATGAACAAGGTCAGAGAATGCGGAGTCAGGGGACAAGTAACAGAATGGATTGCTGGCTGGTTCAGGACAGAAAGTAAAGAGTGGGAGTAAAGAGTAGCCATTCACAGTGGCAGAAGGTGGGTAGTGGTGTTCCACAAGGATCAGTGCTGGGACCACTGCTGTTCACAATTTATATTAACCATTTAGACTTTGGAATCAAAAACACAATTTCTAAATTTGCGGATGACACCAAATTGGGGGGAATATTCAATACTGAGGAGGACTGCAACAAGTTACAGGAGGACATTAATAAACTCGCAGAATGGGCATATAATTGGCAAATGAAGTTCAACACAGATATATGTGAGGTATTACATTTTGGTAGGAAGAATAGGGAGGTCACTTATCACCTTGGAGGGTGCGAGTCTAGGTGAGGCAGAGGAACAAAGTGATCTAGGAGTACAAATACACAAATCACTGAAAGTTGCGACACACGTTAGCAAGGCCATTAAAAATGCAAACCAAGCACTAGTGTTCATTTCTAGAGGTATCGAATTGAAAAGTAGGGAAGTTATGCTAAACCTGTATCGAACCTTGGTTAGACCACACTTGGAGTACTGCGTCTAGTTCTGGTCGCCATATTATAAAAAGGATATAGAGGCACTGCAGAGGGTGCAGAGAAGATTTACAAGGATGATACCAGAAATGCGAGGGTATACATATCAGGAAAGGATGAACAGACTGGGATTCTTCTCTTGAAAAGAGAAGGCCTAGGGGTGACCTAGTAGAGGTCTTTAAAATTGTGAAAGGTTTTGATAGAGTGGATACAGAGAGATTGTTTCCACTTGTGGGGAAGAGCATAACTAGAGGCCATCAATATAAGATAGTCACCAAGAAATCCAATAGGGATTTCAGAAGAAACTTCTTTACCCAAAGAGTGGTGAGAATGTGGAACTCACTATCACAGGGAGTGGTTGAAGCGAATAGTTTAGATGCATTTAAGGGGAGGCTGGACAAGCACATGAGGGTAAACGGAATAGAGGGTTATGCTGATAGATTTAGATGAGGAAAGGCGGGAGGAGGCTCGTGTGGAGCATAAATGCCGGCATGGACTGGTTGGGCCGAATGGCCTGTTTCTCTGCCATATATCCTATGTAAAAAAACAAGTTAAACCCCTGGAACGGAGCCAACAGGTGCCTGGCTGCAATCAGCGACAAGGACGTCTGAATTTGTCAGGCCCGGCTAGCTCAGTCGGTAGAGCATGAGATTCTTAATCTCAGGGTCGTGGTTCGAGCCCACGTTGGGCGAGTGCTGTTCGTTAAAAATGTGTGTTGCTTTTCGGGAAAGCGTCATTAACTAACCGATAACATTCTTTTGCCCAATGAAAGAAATGCTAACTGAGGGAGAGTCGATATACTATAATTTAATTTGTGCTTTGCATGTTAACTGTTACTCATATCTCATTTTGTCAAATTGAACAGGACCGGTTATTTCTACCGTGCACAGAAAATAGAATCAGCAGTAAACATCAAAAGCACAGAAGGAGGCCATCCGGCCCATCGAGCCCATGCCTGCTCGCTGCAAAACACTTCAGCCAGTCCCACTCCCCCGCCCTTAGCCCTGCAATATTTTTTCCTTCGGGTACTTATCCAATTCCCTTCTGAGAGCCACGATTGAATCGGTCTCTACCACGCTTTCAGGCAGTGCATTCCAGATCCTTATCACTCGCTACGTAACGTTTTTTTTCCTCATGTCGCCTTTGGTTCTGCTGACAATTACCTTAAATCTTGTTCCTCTGGTTTTCGACCCTTCCACCAATGGGAACAGTTTCTCTCTATCGACCCTGTCCGGACCCCTCGTGATTTTGCACACCTCTATCAAATCATCTCGCAATCTTCTCTGCTCTAAGGAGAACAACGACAGTTTCTCCAGTCTATCCACGTAACTGAAGTCCTTCATCCCCCCGAAACATGCTTGTGAGACTTTTCTGCCTTCACATCCTTCCTAAAATGTTGTGCGCAGAATCCTCCACCTGAGGCCCAAACAATGATGTATAAAGCTCAGCATTACTTCCTTGCTTTTGTACTCTATGACTCTATTAATAAAGCCAAGGATTCCGTACGCTTTTTAACAGCCTTCTCAACCTGTCCCGCCACCTTCAAAGATAGATAAATACACCCCAGGCCTCTTTGTTCCTGCACCTGATTTAAAATTGTACCATTTAGTTTGTGTTGAATCTCCTCAATCTTCCTACCAAAATGGATCACTTCACACTTCTCTGTGTTAAATTCCATCTGCTATGTCTCTGCCCATTTCACCACTCTGTAGATGTCCTCATGAAGTCTGTTACTTTCCGTATCATTGTTTACTACATTTCTGAGTCTCCTGTCATCTGCAAACTTTGAAATTCAGCCCAGTATACCCAAGTCCAGGTCATTAATATATAGCAAAAAGAGCAGTGGTTCTAATACAGACCCCTGGGAAACACCACTGCATCCTCCTCTCCCCTCTTCCCTTGCCTCTGTACTTGCTTAAAACCTGTTACATCTCTAACTTTTTTCAGTTCTGACAAGAGGTCAGCGACCTGAAACGTTAACTGTGTTTCTCTCTCCACAGATGCTGCCTGACCTGCTGAGTATTTCCAGCATTTCCTGTTATTAATTAAGACACAAACACATTCGTTCGAAATCAAAATCAACCTGCAGGTGGCTCACACAGATTAAACAGAGCCAGAGAGACAAACAGAATCAGGAACCATCGGGAAATAGACAAGAGATATTGACAAGGACTAAAAGCGCTTTGCTTTCTGAAAATTGCCTGAACGCCTGTAGTTAATTTGATGGTTGATTTCCTTACACACCTTGGAATTCAGGAGAGCCTGGTTCCAGGGGATAGATGGCCTCCTCCTGTTGCTATGTTCCCAAGTGTAAAGTCTGGATCAATTTCTGCCAATCTCACAGCCTTCCTAAATACAGTACGGTAATTCTATTCTTATAAAACAAGACCCTGAAGTATACGCCAGCTGTGCAGGTTAAAACTCTAGTTATGCTCCAAATCTAACAAGCAACTCAGAGTTTCCGTGGAGTAGCGGTTATCACGTTTGCCTTACGCGAAAAGTTCCTGGCTCGAAACTGGGCGGGAGTATATTTAAAACTTGTTCAAAAAAATATTAGAATAATTCACATTTGTGGTTCAATATTAACAACTATTACATTTGCTGTTCCTCTGTACAGTTCTGATCACACTCACGGGGGAAAAGAGATGGTATGAGAATGGAATGGCAGCCAGCATAAAAGGTAATCCAAAAGCCTTCTACAGGCATTTAAATAGAAAAAGGGTAGTAAGAGGAGGGGTGGGGCCGAATGGGACCAAAATGGAGAGCTACGCATGGAGGCAGAGGGCATGGCTGAGCTACTGAATGAGTACTTTGCATCTGCCTGCACCAAGGAAGAGGATGCTGCCACAGACATAGTGAAGGAGGAGGTAGTGGAGACACTTGATAGTATAATAATTGATAAAGAAGAGGAATTAGTAAGGCTGGCTGTGCTTAAAGTAGATAAATCACAAGGAGTGGATGGAATGCATCCTAGGAAACTGAGGGAAGTAAATGTGGAAATCGCGGAGGTACTGGCCATAATATTCCAATGCTCCATAGATACGGGGATGGTGCCAGAGGACTGGAGAATTGCACATGTTACACCATTGTTCAAAAAAGGGTTTAAAGATAAACTCAGCAACTACAGGCCAGTCAGGTTAACCTCAGTATATGGAAGCTTTTAAAATAGCAATCAGGGTCAAAATTTACAGTCACTTGGATAGGTGCGGATTAATTAAAGAAAGCCAGCACGGGTTTCTGAAAGGCTATTCATGCTTAACCATCGTGTTTTTCGCTGCCGAACGGCCTACACCTGCTCCTGTTTTTTATGTGGTGATGTTAAGATTGGGTCCCACTTGAGAAATCTTAAAAGAAGTGGCTTGTGAGATAGTTGATGCGTTAGTTTTAATTTTCCAAAATTCCCTAGATTCGGGGAAGGTTCCATTAGATTGGAAAATAGCGAACGTAACTCCTTTATTCAAAAAGGGAGGGAGACAGAAAGCAGGAAACTACAGGCCAGTTAGCTTAACATCTGTCATAGGGAAGATTTTAGAAGCTATTATTAAAGACGTTATAGCAGGGCACTTAGAAAAGTTCAAAGTAATCAGGCAGACTCAACATGGTTTTGTGCAAGGTAAATCATGTTTTACCAATTTATTGGAGTTCTTTGAGGAAGTAACATATGCTGTGCATAAATGGGAATCGGTAATGTACTGTTCTTCGATTTCCAGAAGGCATTTGATAAGGTGCCACATCAAAGTTTATTGCGGAAAATAAAAGTTCATGTTGTAGGGGGTAACATATTGGCATGGATAGAAGATTGGCTAGCAAACAGGAAACAGAGTGTAGGCATACATGGGTCATTTTCTGATTGGCAAAATCTAACAAGTGGTGTGCCACAGGAATTACTGCTGGGGTCTCAACTTTTTACAATTTATATAAATGACTTGGATGAAGTGACCGAAGGTTGGGTTGCTAAATTTGCTGATGACACAAATATTGGTAGGAAAGTAAATTGTGAAGAGGACATAAGGAGGCTGCAAAGGGATACAGATAGGTTAAGTGAGTGGGCAATGAACTGGCAAATGGGGTATAATATGGGAAAATGTGAAGTTGTCCATTTTGGCAGGAAGAATAAAAAAGAAGCATATTATCTAAATGGTAAGAGATTGCAGAGCTCTGAGATGCAGAGGGATCTGGGTATCCTAGTGCATGAATCGTAAAAGGTTACTATGCAGGTACAGCAAGTAATTAGGAAATCTAATAAAATGTTCTCGTTTATTGAGAGGGGAATTGAATACAGAAGTAGGGAGGTTATGTTTCAGTTATACAGGGCATTGGTGAAACCACATTTGGAGTACTGTGTACAGTATTGGTCTCCTTATTTAAGGAAGGATATGAATGCTTTGGAAGCAGTTCAGAGAAGGTTTACTAGACTAATACCTGGAATGGGCGGGTTGTCTTATGAGGAAAGGTTGTACAGGCTAGGCTTGTATCTGCTTGAGTTTAGAAGAGAAAGAGGTGACTTGATTGAAACATATAAGAACCTAAGGGGTCTTGACAGGGTGGATGTGGAGAGGATGATTCCTCTTGTGGGAGAATCTAGAACTAGGGGTCACAGATTAAAAATAATGTGTCGCCCAGTTAAGACAGAGATGAGGAGAATTTTTTTCTCACAGAGGGTCGTGAGTCTTTGGAACTCTCTTCCTCAGAGGGCGGTGGAAGCAGAGTTTTTAATATTTTTAAGGCAGAGGTAGATAGATTCTTGGTAAGCAAGAGGGTGAAAAGTTATCGGGGGTAGGCGGTAATGTGGAGTAATCGGATCAGCCATGACCTTATTGAATGGCGGAGCAGGCTCGAGGAGCCGAGTGGCCGACCCCTGCTCCTAATTCGTATGTTCGTAATAACCATACTTGGCACAATAACAACAACTGGGTCACGGTTATACATATCAGTCAGATGGAACACCTGTGAGGTAAAAAGTTGTGTTTGATTCTTACGTTATATTTGTTTCAATTATTACCTTTTTAATCTAGTTTAAAACCGGGAACAACCATAGAGTCATAGAGTCATAGAGGTATACAGCACAGAAAGAGGCCCTTCGGCCCATCGTGTCTGCGCCGGCCATCAAGCCCTGTCTATTCTAATCCCATGTTCCAGCACTTGGTCCGTAGCCTTGTATGCTATGGCGTTTCAAGTGCTCATCGAAATGCTTCTTGAATGTTGTGAGGGTTCCTGCCTCTACCACCCTTTTAGGCAGTGAGTTCCAGATTCCAACCACCCTCTGGGTGAAAAATGTTTTCCTCAAATCCCCTCGAAACGTCCTGCCCCTTACCTTGAAACTATGCCCCCTGGTTATAGACCCCTCTAATAAGGGGAAAAGTTCCTCTCTATCTACCCTATCTATGCCCCTCATAATTTATATACCTCAATCAGGACCCCCTCAGCCTTCGCTGCGCCAAGGAAAACAACCCCAGCCTGTCCAGTCTCTCTTCGTAGCTGAAACGCTCCAGCCCACGTAACATCCTGGTGAATCTCCTCTGCACCCTCTCCAACGCAATCCCATCCTTCCTATAGTGTAGCGACCAGAACTGCACACAGTATTCCAGCTGTGGCCTAACTAGCGTTTTGTACAGCTCCATCATAACCTCCCTGCTCCTATATTCTATGCCTTGGCTAATGAAGGCAAGTATCACATATGCCTTCTTAACCACCTTATCTACCTGTCCTGCTGCCTTCAGGGATCTATGTACATGCACACCAAGGTCCCTCTGATCCCCTGTCCTTCCTAGGGTCCTACCATTCATTGTGTATTCCCTTGCCTTGTTAGTCCTCCCAAAATGCTCTCACACTTTTCAGGGTTAAATTCCATTTGCCACTGTTCTGCCTATCTGACCAACCCGTCTATATCGTCCTGTAGACTGAGGCTTTCCTCCTCACTATTAACCACTCTACCAATGTTCGTGTCGTCTGCGAACTTACTGATCATACCTCCTACATTCATATCTAAATTATTAATGTACACTACAAACAGCAACGGACCCAACACCGATCCCTGCGGTACACCACTGGACACAGGCTTCCAGTCACAAAAACAACCTTTGACCATCACCTTCTGCCTCCTGCCACTAAGCCAATTTTGGATCCAATGTGCCAAATTGCCCTGGATCCCATGGGCTCTTACCTTCTTGAACAGTCTCCCATGCGGGACTTAGTCAAAAGCCTTACTGAAGTCCATGTAGACTACATCAACTGCACTACTCTCATCCACACACCTAGTCACCCCCTCGAATAATTCAATCAAATTGGTTAGACATGATCTCCCCCTGACAAAGCCATGCTTACTATTCTTGATTAATCCTTGCCTCTCCAAGTGGAGACTAATTCGGTCCCTCAGATTTTTTTCCAAATATTTCCCTACCACTGACGTTGGGCTCACTAGCCTGTAATTCCCTGGTTTATCCCTACTACTCTTCTTGAATAATAGTACGACATTAGCTGTCCGCCAGTCCTCTGGCACCTCCCCTGTGGCCAGAGAGGTTCTGAAAATGTGTGTCAGAGCCCCTGCAATCTTCTCCCTTGCCAGAATAACGTCATCTCCTACACAAAGCCATGGGAAAATTACAAATTGATTTGGTAACTTTTCTTGCATTGCATAGGAGTACATAGGATCACATAGGATATGCAGCACAAAACAGGCCATTCGGCCCAATCAGTCCATGCCGGCGTTCATGCTCCACTAGAGCCTCCTCACGTCTTTCCACATCTAACTCTGTCAGCAGAACCCACTATTCCCTTCTCCCTCATATGACTATCAACCAGCACTCCCGCAACCGGTGCGGTCTCTCTTCGAGCCTTTCGGTGCCTTGTCTGTGAGGAAGTATTCTGATTGTCCCAAAGCCGGTATTAGGTTTATATTCCTGATCTGCAGTAACGAGAATCTTTTACTTGGCTCCGATCAGTTAAATTCACTGGTAACATCAGAGTAAATGTTTCAGTGTCTTAAACCAGGGAAAGGTGCCTTGACCGCCTCTGGTCAGTCGGGCAGTTTAGCTCTTCATTCTCCTCTCATTCCGTTTCCAAAAGCGTTTCTAAAGATTCACAGAACTGTTCACTGTATTTTCTTTTTGGGCTCTTTTCGATTTTTCCCGCTCCCAAATGGCAATATTTTCCAAATGTCGTCGCAATCCTCCGCCTTACATCATGTCCAGGGATGAGGGACTTCAGTGATGTGGAGAGGCTGGAGAAGCTGGGATTTTTCTCCTTATGGCAGAGAAGGTTAACGGGAGATTTAATAGAGGTGTTCACCATTATGGGCCGGGTGGGGCGTTGATGGAGCAGACAGGGATAAACTGATTCCACTGGCAGGAGGATCGGTTCCCAGAGGATACAGATTTAATATAATCGGTAAAACAAAAAGCCAGGGAGGAGGCGAGGCGATTTTTTTTTACGCAGCGAGTTGTTATGATCTGGAATGCACTCCTTGAAAGGTCGGTGGAAGCTGATTCAATATTATCTTTCAAAAGGGAATGTAAAAATTAAAACATTGCAGGGCTGTAGGAAGAGCAGGAGAGTAGGACTAATTGCAAAGCTCTTTCAAAGAGCCGGCACAGGCACGATGGGCCGAATGGCCTCCTTTAGTGCTGTGTGATTCTATGATTCTATGACCCATCCTTGACAGCAGCCCCTACCCGCGGGAAGAGTTTCCCCACCTCTCCCGTGTGTGAGCTGTAAAATATAGTGGAGGAGAAGGATTGTGAGCTTTTAGTGTGGGACAAAAATGATGTTGTTTAAGGTGAACCAACACATTCCCGATCAGCACAGAGCGAGTTCACTGGTCAGTTCCGCTCTGATGTAGCTGTACTGCCAGCGGTTTCTGGGGTGTGGTTTTTATCACGTTCGCTTTACACACGAAAGGTCTCCGGTTCGATCCTAGGTGAATTCATTTTGTTTTAACTTGTTGTGGATGAACATCTCGAGGCGAGTTTATACTCCTGTCAAAAGGGCTTCAGTGTCTGCTCCCTTATCATTTTATTGCTCTTTATTTCACTTCACTATATAGATAACTTTGAGTGAGAGAATACTGATCAACAGTGACGCCCATTTCATCTTTTGATGGATTTGGGAATCTCCGAATCCCTCCCCGGTACAGTTCAGAAATGTAATTCATTAATCTGCACGGTGGCCGTCAGTAAGAAGCTTTTTCTGTCTGGCTCCGGGAGCGGAGCTGGTTTGAGGCTGAAGATTGCCGCTACTGTCGATAGATTTTTGTTGGTTAAGGGTATTATGGGTTACGGAACCTAAGCAGGTAGATGGAGTTAACCCACAGATCAGCCCGTGATCTAATTGAATGGCGGAACAGGCTCGAGGGGCTGAATGGCCTACTCCTCTTCCTATTGAGTCGCTGCAATGCAATGCACCCGAGTGCTGAGGGTTTCCGGTGTGTTGTGGTTATCGCAGTCCGCTAACACACGACAACTCAACGGTTCGAAAGTGTGTAGAGGCAATCTGATCCCTTTTCGCCATTCAAGTTCAGTAAATATGAAAACTGGAATCAATTACATGTTTCGTTAAGTATGAATAAAATACGAATTGAAAGGCGAATGATGCCACTCAAATTGCCTAGTTACATTGAGCGAAGTAATTCTCAATGATATTTCCCATATAGGACACAGTTTTGGTTGCGTACTATAAGGTTTTTTGGGGAAAGTTGGCGCTGATTTAGGGAATCTCATCCTCGCGTGTCGTTACTGAAGATGTGGACTTATTTTGTTTAAAAATTGAGGCTCGGAACCTTGTCATTGAGAATGTGGGAGCAGAACAACACAGATTAATAGGATAACACAGGGTCAGCGATAGGATTCAAATTGCAGTTTCAATCGGTCTGTATGGCTATCTTTTTAATAAGTTGGTCTCGGGTTGTGATTCTCGCTTCGGGGTTGTTGGTTACATTTTGCCAGAAGTTCCCGGATTCAAATCCCGGACGAGCCCGCGTTTTGAAATTGCAGTTGAAACTTTTGCAAGACAGACTTGTCTTTCGACAGCGCCTTTCACCCACTCAGGACATCACAGCTTGTTCTCGTCGAAATTGATCTCAACAAGAGTGATGTGATTCGGCGAGGGAAATCACGGAGCTTTTCAGAAGGTTACTCACTTTGGAATGAAATATGTTCCCATATATTCGATTGGGGAAATGTTAGTGAAAGAGAGTCAGTGGAGAGAGAGAGAATCAACAATTCAACCTCGCCTTTGACACACTCTTTCCTGTTTGTGGTGTAAAAGTGAGCGCTCTGGACTCTGAATCCAGCGATCTGAGTTCAAATGTCGGTGGAACTTGTTTTGTGTCAATCTCTATGATTCCCATGGAAATGGCGACACTTTTTAAAATTTGCAGACAGATCGATTCTAGTAAATAACATTCCACAAGCCTCCAATCCTGAGCTGCTGCTGCAATCCATGTTACTGGAGCTCTGAGTCCAGCTCCTGCCACAATGACAGAATGCTGTTCTTGGCGGAGATTGTTGAAACGATGCGTCTCTCTGTGTCAGACAACAAGTCTCACTGAACAGGAGTCAGGAGAGATTCCAGTGACTGTGAATGGTCGGAGAGCTGGAGAAAACAGAGTTGGCTCAGAGGAGCGCCCGTGGAATGATGTAATGGTGAGCACTCTGGACTTTGAATCCAGAGATCTGAGTTTAAATCTCGGTGGATCTTGAATTCTTGTCCCGGCTGTTGGAAAATTTGGAAAAAACAAGGAAAAGTCTCCTGGAAACCAATCGCTGCTCTGGGCCGTTTGCTGCCTTCATCAATGAGGATTTATCTCCTTGTCTAGATGTCAAATCACAAGCTCAGCCTGTCTTTCCCTGTTCCAAATCAGCGGAAGTGAAAGTTGTTTGTTGTCCAATGCAGCGTCTGTCTGCACAACATCATGGTGTTTGCTGAACTTCTCTTTGTAATCTGCATTCAGAAGTCAGACTTGTAGAGTTTCAAAGCATTGCTTCTTGAAATGCAGACATTGCATGTACTGTGTTCTCGCACTAGTGCAAATCCCTCCATGGCCTCGCCCCTTTCTATCTCTGTAATCTCCTCCAGCCCTACAACTCCCCGCGAAATCTGCGCTCCTCCAATTCAGGGCTCTTAACAGGCCTGACTTTAATCGCTCCACCATGGGTGGCCGTGCCTTCAGCTGCCGAGGACCCCAGCTCTGGAATTTCCTCCCTGAAGCTCTCCGCCTCTCTATCTCTCTTTCCTCTTTTAACACGCTCCTTAAAACCTACCTCTGTGACCAACTTTCGATCAACTGTGCTAGTAATTCCTGTCGTGACTCGGTGTCACAATTTGTTTCAGAACCCTCCTGCGAAGCGCCTTGGGACGGTCTATGCCGGTAAATGCGCTATATAGATTCAAGTTGTTGTTTATGACAAAAGAGGCAAGTTTCTTTCAAATATTTGCTCTCAATAAGATGTCAGTGTCGGTTCCATGGTGTAACGGTGAACACTGTGGACTTTGAATCCAGCGACCTGATTTAAATCTCAGTAGGACCTGATTTGTGTCAATCTCTGTGTTTTACATGTAAATGCAGACACTTGTTCAAATCTGCGGACAGATCGATTCTAGACTACAACATTCCACAAATCCCCAGTCGCCTGAACTGCTGCTTCAATCAATGTTACTGGAGCTCTCAGTCCAGCTCCTGGCACAATGACAGATTTTGCTCTTGACTGAGATAGTTCACTTTTCAGTTGAAACGATTCTTCTCTTTGCGTCAGACAACAAGTGCCACTGAACTGGAGCCAGAAAAGATTCCAAATGCAAAATACTGCGAATGCTGGAAATCTAAAAACCCTCCAGAAAATACTGGAAACTCTCAGCAGGTCAGGCAGCATCTGTGGAGAGAGAAACAGAGTTAACGTTTCAGGTGAATGACCCTTTGTCACAACTCTGTTGGTCTCTCCACAGATGCTGCCTGACCTGTTGAGTATTTCCAGCATTGGCACAAACGATTCCATTGGCTGTGAATGGTAGCAGAGATTGAGAAAACAGAGTTGGCTCAAGCAGTGGGTGTGTGTTCCATGGTGTAATGGTGATCACTCTGGACTTTGAATCCAGTGATCTGAGTTTAAATCTCGGTGGAACCTGATTTCTTCTTGTCCCCGCTGTTGGAAAGTTTAAAACAAAGAAGTAAAAGGCACCTGAAACAATCGCTGCTCTGGGCAGTTTGCTGCCTGAATCAATGAGGATTGAGCGCCTTATCTAGATGTCAAATCATAATTTTCCTTTTCCAAATCAGCGGAAGAGAAAGTTTGTTGTCCAATGCAGCGTTTGACTGCTCAACAGAATGCTGTTTGATGAAATGTTCATTTCCATCTGCATTCAGCTGGTAGACATGAAGAACCTCAAAGCAGTGCTTCCTGAAATGCAGGCATTGCATGTATTGTGTTCTCGCCCTCGAGCAAATTTCACATTGTCTTTTCAAGCTTTGTGCATCAGTCCCTTGCAATGCTTATACACTTTCTATCTGATAAGACTTTAATACAAGCTGTGCTGTGCAGTGTGAAACAGAAGCAGTGACTTGAGAACCGATAGCCTTGACGGCAGCTGTGTGATTAGCTCAGCATCGACACTTGGCATAGGGGAAAGTGTTGAATCTGTAGCTATGGATGAGGAAAGGCCGAGCCCAAGTGGAATAATGGAGATAACCTTGCCCACTATTTGCAATTTTGCTGGGCGGAAAGGTTTGCAAGTATCCTTGCGGGGGCAGCAATGTATCGCCAGTGAGTGCTGGTCACCGTCACAAACTCCGTTCCCTGGCCACCGACTCCATCCCTATCCCTGGCCACTGTCTGAGGCTGAACCAGTCTGTTCGCGGCCTTGGTATCGTATTTCACCCAGCTGGCGCAGTGGGATTTAAACTCACGGCCCCGGATCCTTAGTCCAGGTCTCTGGATTACTGGCCGAGTAACAGAACCACTGTGATGCCATAGCACGTCATTAATCGTTAAACATAGAAACATAGAAAACATAGTAAAATAGGAGCAGAAGTAGGTCATTCGGACATTCGAGCCTGCTCCGCCATTCAATATAATCATGGCTGATCCTCTATCTCAATACCATATTCCTGCTCTCTCACCATACCCCGTGATACCTTTTGTGTCTAGAAATTTATCTCCTTCTTAAATATATTCTGGTGAAACTTCGCTGCACTCCCTCTATGGCAAGTATGTCATTTCTTAGGTAAGGTGACCAAAACTGCACACTGTACTCCAGGTGTGGTCTCACCAAGGCCCTGTATAACTGTAGTAAGACATCCTTGGTCCTTTACTCAAATTATTTTGCAATGAAGGCCAACATATCATTTGCCTTCCTAACTGCTTGCTGCATGTTTGCTTTCAGTGAATGGTGTACAAGGACACCCATGTCCCTGTGTGCATCAACATTTCCCAATCTATCACCATTTAAATAATACTCTACCTTTCTGGTTTTCCTACCCAAGTGGATAACTTCGCAGTTATCCACGATATACTGCATCTGCCATGTATTTGCCCACTCACTCAACTTGACTAAATCGCCATGAAGCCTCTTTGCATCCTCCTCACACATCACAATCCCACCTAGTTTCGTGTCATCTGGAAACTTGGAAATATTACATTTGGTTCCCTTATCCAATCATTGATATATATTGTGAAAAGCTGGGGCCCAAGCACTGATACCTGCGGTACCCCACTAGTCACCGCCTGCCACCCCGAAAAAAATACCCATTTATTCCTACTCTCTGTTTCCTGTCTGTTAACCAATTTTCAATCCATGCCAGTATATTACTCCCAATCCCATGTGCTTTAATTTTACACACTAACCTCTTATGTGGGACTTTATTAAAGGCCTTCTGAAAATCCAAAAACACATATCCACTGGTTGTTCCTTATCTATTCTAACAGTTACATCCTCAAAAAATTCCATTAGGTTTGTCAAACACAATTTCCCTTTCATAAATCCATGTTGACTTTGTCTAATCCCGTTGATATTTTCTAAGTGTCCTGTTATCACATCCTTTATAATAGACTCTAGCATGTTCCCTACTACTGATGTTAGGCTAACCGGTCTGTAGTTCCCTGTTTTCTCTCTCCCCCCTTTTTTAAATAGTGGGGTTACATTTTCCGCCCTCCAATCTTCAGGATCTGTTCCATAATCTATAGAATTTTGGAAGATGAAAACCAAGGCATCCACTATTCCCGTGACTACCTCTTTTGGTACTCTGGGATGCAGATTATCAGGCCCTGCCGATTTATCGGCTTTCAGTTACATTAATTTCTCCAAAACTATTGTTTTACTAATACTAATTTCCTTTCATTCCTCCTTCTACCTAGACCTTTGGTTCCCTAGCATTTCTGAAAAGTTATGTGTGACCTCTTTCTTGAAGACAGAACCAAAGTATTTGTTTAATTGCTCAGCCATTTCCTGATCACTAAACACAAAACCCAGTCTGTTAATCACTTTCAGCTACTGGATTTAGCGTGTGTCCCACAGCATCTCTCTCACCTTCGATGTGTGAATAGAGCATCACGCCTGCAAACCTGCTTTCAATTTAAATTTGAATCCACTCAGCAAGTGTATTTAAAAAAATATGTACAAGTAAACAGATCACATCAAATAATTGGCAAAGATTTAGAGTCAACAAGATGAACAAGTGAACACATCACGGCACAATACTCCAGCTCTATATTCACAGGAGAATGTCTGTTATCTAACTCCTCGAGTGGACAGAATAGAGAAAGATCCCAACTCTAAGAACATCTAGAATCTGTTGTAAATATCTTTCTAATCCTGACTGGTCCAATCTGTCGGTTTCCTTTCAATTGAAGTGAATGGAAGATGAGAGGGGTGTTGGCATATGGACCTCGGTTAATTCAGCTTCTGAAAGGTGTTCATGTTTAGTTCATTCGATATCGGGGAGAATGTGGTTGGTATCATTAGAGAGAGAGATTTCACTGAGCAACACCTGGTGTTTGCAACCAACTGGCCTTGGATATTTTCATCATAGAATGTTTCGATCAGAAATATGATGTTGGGATAAGAAAAGTCTGGAGACTAGTGGTTTGTGCTGCCCCAGGAAGGCCACCGTGTTTTTACCTGCTTGTAACGTTGTTGATGTGTGTTGAAGAAAATGCAGACTTGTGTCTCTGGACTGTGCAGCAGCCAGAGACTACCATATTAGGCAATACCAGCTCCAGTTTGATAAGAGGTTGATGGCAGAGCAAGAGATCCAGCAGTTTTAAGAATTTATCTCCCGTTATCTGCAGACATCGAATGTCACAGCGTGCTGACAAAATTGGACTTCAGACTTTAACCTATTGGGTTAAATTATTGGGATCGATTGTTATAGAATTGAATTGTTATAGAATGGAAAAGTAGTGAAGTTATGCTAAACTTGTATCGAACCTTGGTTAGACCACACTTGGAGCACTGCGTACAATTCTGGTCGCCATATTATAAAAAGGATATAGAGGCACTGGAGAGGGTGCAGAGAAGATTTACAAGGATGATAACAGAAATGAGAGGGTCTACCTGTCAGGAAAGGATGGACAGGCTGGGTCTCTTTTATCTTGAATAAAGATGGCTGAGGGGTGACCTAATAGAGGTCTTTAAAATTATGAAAGGTTTAGACAGAGTAGATACAGAGAGAGAGTGTTTCCACTTGTGGGGAAGAGCAAAACTAGAGGCCATCAATATAAGATAGTCACCAAGAAATCCAATAGGGAATTCAGGAGAAACTTCTTTACCCAGAGAGTGTTGAGAATGTGGAATGCGCTACCACAGGGAGTGGTTGAAGCGAATCGTATAGATGCATTTAAGGGGAGGTTGGACAAGCATATGAGGGAGAAGGGATTAGAGGGTTATGCTGATAGTTAGATGGGGAAAGACGGGAGGAGGCTCGAGTGGAGGATAAACGCCGGCATGGACTGGTTGGGCCGAATGGCCTGTTTTTGTGCCGTATATCCTGTGTAATCCTGTGCAGTCACATCAAACAGACAGTTTAACAGACTGACCATGGTCCACTCTAACCCCCACCTTCTCTCTCTCTCATTATTCATGGACACTGCTGCAGTAATTGCTCCTCTGACCTTTCCTCTCTTGTCCATCCTACACCCCTAATACACGGCCCAACACAATCTCCCTCCCCCTACATCTACACTGTGCTGGAATCCACACCAGTCTCCCCATCTGCTCCTTGTTCTCTCCCTGGATCCGAAAACTACTGAACTCAGTCTTCCCTCCTGAAGTCTACAGGCTCGAAAACTGAAGCTTGGTGTCCCTCAGTCCCTGCTCCTCCCCTTCTCTCCTCCTCTTTTCCCCCGGGGTGTGTCCACACTCTGGGCCTTGGGCCTTGCCCGGAGATTCTCAGTGTGAACAGGTGGGGGGTGTGTTCAGACAGCGACAGAGCCTAGTGTACTGTAAACTGAGACAGGGTCTAGTGTAATACAAACAGAGACAGGGTCTAGTGTAATATAAACAGAGACAGGGTCCAGTGTAATATAAACAGAGACAAGGTCTAGTGTAATATAAAGAGAGACAGGGTCTAGTGCAATATGAACAGAGACAAGGTCTAGTGTAATATAAACAGAGACAGGGTCTAGTGTAATATAAACAGAGACAGGGTCTAGTGTAATACAAACAGAGACGGTCTAGTGTAATATAAAGTGAGACAGGGTCTAGTGTAATATAAACAGAGACAGAGCCAAGTGTAACAAAACAGAGACAGGGTCTAGTGTAATATAAACAGAGAGTGATTGTTGAATGTGGCGTACATAAGTTCAGTGAAGATAAAATTAAGGCCATAGGTCAAATCCGATTCCCTGTTAAAATCGCCACCTGGGCCAATGTTAATGGTGAGGCAGATCAGCTAGCCCAGGAGTTTGAGAGTGCCCCAAAACTGTGAGATCCACCACGTAAGATTTTCAGGGCCAGGTAAATAAAGTTTGAAGTGAAACATTTCCCTTTAGCCTTGCAAGGGTGCAGGGTGAGGTCCCTCTGGTTAAAAATTCCAGGCAGTCATTTAAGATGAGGGCTCATGGCCCAAAGATGACTTGAACAGAAAGGACAATTTTACAGCACAGGATAACTTGTAATTTAATCAGGGAAAAAGGGTAGTCCCGCAGTCACCCCGTAATAAGCTCATCCATTGGGCCCACATCTCTATTGGGCACCACAAGGTGACAGCTGGTTCAAAGGCTATGGCAGCAGATGTGGTGGCCTTGTATGGAGCAAACGCTGAATGCCATTACTAATGACTGCTTTGTGTGTAGAAGCGTTTCCTAATTACACTCCTGAAAAGCCTGTTTGTAATTTTTAGATTATGCTCCCAAGTCCTAGAATTCCCAACCTGCGGAAATAGCTTTTCTCTATCTACCTTATCTGTTCCTATTCATATCTTGAAAACGTCAATCAAATCACTCCTCAACCTTCTAAATTCTAGGCAATACAATCCTAATTTGGGTAATAATTCATCATAATTGAACCCTTGGTATCTGGGTATCATTTTGGTAAACCTACGCTGCACTCCCTGCAAGGCCAACATATCCTTCTTTAGGTGTGGTACCCAGAACTGCTCACAGTACTCCAGTTGTGGTCTAAACAGGGCTTCGTATAGCTGCAGAACACCTTCTATCCCCTTGTATTCTAGACCTCTAGATATAAATGCCAGTATGCTATTGGCCTTTTGGATTATTTTCTTTACATGTGCATGATATTTGAATGATCTATCTGAGAGTATGATGATGCAGGGCAACCAGTGAAGGTCCTATAGTGACGCTGGCTTTACAGGACCCCGGATAGCTCAATTGGTAGAGTATCAGACCTTTAATCTGACAGTCCAGAGTACAAGTCCTCATCCCCCACGTTCATGCAGTAACGTAAAACTCTGATTATTTAATAATGGCAACAGGAGTACAACATTTAGGCCTTCGATTCTGTTCTGCCATTCAATGAGATCTGTGAGCAAACTCCCTTTGCAACAGATTCCTCAATACCTGTGGTTAACATCAATCAAAGTTTAACAATTGACCCAACATTAGCTGCTGTTTGTGAAAGTGAGATACAAATTTCTACCACCCATTCCATGGAGAAGTCTTCCCTAATTTCACTCCTGCAAAGGCTTGGACCTAATCTTTAGGCTGTGTCCCCTAGCTCTAGACTCGCCAATCATCGGAAATAGCTTATCTCTATCTAACCTATCAGTTCCCCTTAATATCGTGAATACTTCAATCATATCATTACTTAAGCTTCTAAATTCCAATGATTGCAACCCTAGTTTTTTGTAATCTCCCCTTGTAATTGAACCCTTGGACTATATGTATCATTCTGTTAAATCTACGCTTCACTTTTTTATCCTAATACTACCTTCCGAAGGTGTAATGCCCATAAGTGAACACAGTATTCCAGGTGTGGTCTAACCAGGGCTTTGTATAGCTGTAGCTAAATTTCTCCCCCTTATATTGTAATCCTATAGATATAAATACCACCATTCAATTAGCCTTTTTGATTATTTTCTCTACCTGTCCATGACAATTTAATGATAAATGTGCAAGGCTATTTACGTGGGCGTGTGGCCAAACGGTAAGTCTTGTAAACCGAGGAGCGGGGGTTCGATCCCCGTCTGTGTCTCGGCTAGTTTTGCATATTTCAGGCAATGTTTTCCGAATGAAACGTCCATTGTCTAGCCGCTTGATGTCGACAGGACATAGAAAGGCTAACAGACAAGTGGCAGATGGAATTTAATACAGAGAAGTGTGAGATGATACATTTTGGCAGATGGAACAGGGAGAGGCAATATCCACTTAATAGCACATTTTTAAAGAGTGTGAAGGAAAAGAGGGACCTGGGAGTTAATGTGCATAGGTCCCTGAAGGTGGCAGGACAAATTGAGAGAGTGGTAAACAAAGCATATGGGATCTTGGGCTTCATAAATAGAGGTATTGAGTACAAATGTAGAGAAGTTATGCTGAACCTTGATAAAGCGCTGGTGAGGACACAACTGGAGTATTGCGTCCAGTTCTGGTTACCACACCTTAGAAAGGATGTGAAGGCCCTTGAGAGGGTGCAGAGGAGATTTACCAGAATGGTTCCGGGGATGGGGGATCTTAGCTACAAGGACAGGTTGGAGAAGCTGGATTTGTTTTCATTAGAGCAAAGGAGGTTGAGGGGTGATTTGATAGAGGTGTACAAGATTATGACGGGTATGGATAGGATAGACGGGGAAAGGCTGTTCCCACTAGTTCATGGTTCAAGGATTAGGGGACATTGAGTTCTGGATTGAGGCAAGAGATACAGAGGGAATGTGAAGGGAAAGAAAAGTACGCAGCGAGTGGTGAAGACCTGGAATTCGCTGCCGACGGAAGAGGTGGAAGCGGAGACACTCAATATTTTCAAAGGGAGACTGGATAGGCAATTGAGCGAAATAAACTTGCAGCGCAACGGGGATCGAGCGGGGGAATGGGACTGACTGGATTGCTCTACAAAGAGCAGGCACAGACCCGATGGGCCGAATCTCCTCCTTCTGTGCCGTTATGTCACTATGACTACGATTAAGTCATAAACTGGACTACTGAACAAGAAAAATGAATTTGTAGAGGGTGCAATGATGCACCACAGCCAATGAAAGACCTTTTGTGAGCTTTTGACAACTTGAGCCCGGATAGCTCAGTCGGTAGAGCATCAGACTTTTAATTTGAGAGTCTGGGATTCAAGTCACTGCACAGTTGCTGCTTTCAAATCGCGGTTCTCTTCCCCATATTCGGGCTCTGATCCTTTAACAATGAGAGTAGTAACAGGAGGAGGCCGTTTAACCCCTCGACCTTTTCTGTCATTCAGTGAGATCTTGTGATCTAACTCGTTTTCATCACTTTGCTCCAGAATCCTTAATACATTTGGTTAACAAAAATGCATCAATCTCAGGTTTATAATTAACAATTGATACAACATTAACTGATGTTTGTGGAAGTGAGTTACAAATTTCTACCATCCATTCCATGGAGAAGTGTTTCCTAAATTCACTCCTGCAAAGGCTTGGGTCTAATGTTCAGGCTGTATCCCCTAGTCCTAGACTCGCCAATTATCGGAAATAGCTTCTCTCTATCTACCCTATCAGTTCCTCTTAACATCGTGAATACTTCAATCATTTCATACCTTAAGCTTCTAAATTCCAGTGAAGATAACCCTAGGTTTTTGTAATCTCCCATTGTAATTGAACCCTTGGACTCTATGTATCATTCTGGTAAATCTACGCTTCACTCTTTAATCCTAATACTACCTTCCGAAGGTGTAATGCCCAGAAGTGAACACAGTACTCCAGGTGTGGTCTAACCAGTGCTTTGTATAGCTGCTGCATTATTTTTCCCCCTTATATTGTAATTCTATAGATACAAATACCACCATTTAATTAGCATTTTTGATTATTTTCTGTACCATCCATGAAAATTTAATGATATATGTAGAGCACCACGTAAGTTGGCGTGGTGGCCAAGCGGCAAGGCGTCGGTCTTGTAAACCGAAGAGCGTGGGTTCGAGCCCCGTCCGTGCCTCGGCTATTTTTGAATAATTCAGGCAATGCTTTCCAAACGACACGTCCCTTGTCCAGCCGCTCCATTTCTGCAGAACATCGAAGGCTACAGATAAATGGCTGATGGAATTTAATACAGAGAAGTGTGAGGTGATGCATTTTGGCAGAAGGAACAGGGAGAGGCAATATACACTTAATGGCACAGTTCGAAAGAGTTTGCAGGGACAGAGAGACCTGCGAGTTAATGTGCATAGGTCCCTGAAGGTGGCAGGACATAGAGAGAGTGGTTAGCAACGCATATGGGATCTTGGGCTTCATAAATAGAGGTATTGAGCACAAAAGTAGAGAAGTTATGCTGAAACTTTATAAAATGCTGGTGAGGCCACAACTGGATTATTGCCTCCAGTTCTGGTCACCACTCTTTAGGAAGGATGTGAATGCCATTGAGAGGGTGCAGATGAAATTTACTGGAATGTTTCCAGGGATGGGGGATCTTAGCTACAAGTACAGGTTGGAGAAGCTGGTTTGGTTTTCATTAGAGCACAGGAGGTTGAGATGTGATTTGATAGAGGTGTAGAAGATTATGACGGGTTTGGATAAGCTAGACGGGGAAAGGCTGTTCTCACTAGTTGATGGTACAAGGGCTAGTGACCCAGATTTAAGGTTTTGGGCAAGAAATACAGGGGGGACGTGAGGAAAAAAATGTACGCAGCGAGTGGTGAAGACCTGGAATTCGCTGCTGACGGAAGTGGTGGAAGCGGAGACACTCAATGTTTTCAAGGGGAGACTGGATAGGCACTTGAGGGAAATAAACCTGCAAAGCTACGGGGATAGAGCGGGGAATGGGACTGACTGGATCGCTGTACAGAGAGCTGGCACGGACTCGATGGGCCGAATGGCCTCCTTCTGAGCTGTTATGGCTCTGGCATAGCATAGTTTCTCCCCCTTATATTGCAATCCAATAGATATAAAGACCAGCATTCAATTAGCCTTTCTGTACCTGTTCATGCCAATTTAATGATAAATGTACATGGACCCTTAAGTCTCTTTAGACATCCACTGGTTCCAGGTTTCCTTCGTTTAGAATGTATTCTGATCTCTCTTTATCTACGCTTCACTCTTAAAGGCTAATACTTCCTTCCTAATGTGTGGTGCCCGGAACTGAACACAGTCTAACCAGCATTTTGAATACCTGTAGCATAACTTCTCACATGATACTGTAGTTCTCTAGATATAAATATCAGCATTGCATTAACCTTTTTTGATTATTTTATGTACCTGTCCATGCTATTTAATGATATTTGTACATGGAACCTTAAGTCTCTTTGGACCTCAACTGTTTCTAGCCTCTCACTGTTTATCACTCTGAACTATCTTATTTAGATCCAAAGTCGATAATCTCATACTTGCCTAGATTAAAAATCATTTGCCAAAGCTTTGTCCAGTCAGTTAATCTATTAATATCTCTTTATAATTTCATGCTTCCATCTACATCTACATATATATCTATATCGGCAAACTTGGATATCTGGTTTGGAAATGCGGCTTGTTAAGAAGATGGAAACCCATAGCATGAAGTGGAAAGTGGCGGATGGCTACAAAATATGCTCAGTGATAGGAAGCCAATGGTGGTCGTGGATGGATGTTTATTCAGACTGGGAGGTAGTTTGCGTGGTGTTCCCCAAGGGTCATTTTGGGTCCATTACACTTTTCATTTTTTATAAACAACATAGGCAGCAACGTTACACACTTAGCAGATGATACGAATCTTGGAAAAGAAGTGGATAGTGATGAGGGTACTTACAGGCTTCAGGCTGACAGAGCAAGCATGGTGAAATGGGAAGAAGAGCAGATGCAGCTCAATGCGGAGAAGTTTGAAGTGATGCACTTTGGAAGGACTAAAATGGAAAGACAGTGTGCTATAAATGGCACAATATTGAAAAGTTTAAATGATCAGCGGAACCTTGGTGTCCAGATACACAAATCCTTAAATGTGGCACGGCAAGTTGAAAAGTTGGTTAAAAATTAAATGATTTAATTGGGTTTATAAATAATGGAATACAATATAAAAACAAAGCGATCATGCGGGATCCTTTATAAATCACTGGTAAATCCTCACCTGGAGTATTGTTGACAATTCTGAGCACCGCACTTCAGCAAAGATGTACAGGCCTTAGAAAGGGAACTGAGGAAGTTTACCAGGACGTTAACAGGGATGAGGAACTTCAGTTATGAGGAGAGGTTGGAAAAGTTAGGATTGTTCTCCTTGGAACAGAGAATTTTAAGAGGAGCAAAGGCTATGGGCACCGACAATATCCCGGCGGTTGTGCTGATGACTTGTGCTCCAGAACTAGCCGCGCCTCCAACCAAGGTGTTCCAGTACAGTTACAACCCTGCATCTATCCGACAATGTGGACAATTGCCCAGGTATGTCCTGTCCAAAAACATCAAGACAAATGAAGCAGTCCATAGCCGCATGCAACAAGATCTGGACGACATTCAGCGTTGGGCTAATGAATGGCAGGTAACATTTGCGCCACACAAGTGCCAGGTAATAACTATCTCCAACAAGCGAGAGACTAACTACCGCCCCTTTACATTCAATGGCATTACCATCGCCGAATCCCCCACCATCAACATCCTGGGGATCACCATTGACCAGAAACTTAACTGGACCACCACATAAATACTGTGGCAGCAAGAGCAGGTTAGATGCTAGGTATTCTGCGGCGAGTGTCTCACCTCCAGACTCTCCAAAGCCTTTTCGGCATCTACAAGGCACAAGTAAGGAGCAGGATGGAATATTCTCCACTTGCCTGGATGAGTGCATCTCCAACAACACTCAAGAAGCTCGACACCATCCAGGACAAAGCAGCCCGCTTGATTGGCATCCCATCCAACACATTAAACATTCATTCCCTCCACCACCAGCGTATCATCTACATGATGCACTGCAACAACTCGCCAAGGCTTCTTCGACAGCAACTCCCAAACCCGTGACCTCTACGACCTAGAAGGACAAGGGCAGCAGGCGCGTGGGAATAACACCACCTCCTTGTTCCCCTCCAAGTCACACACCATCCCGACTTGGAAGTTTATCGCCGTTCCTTCATCGTCGCAGGTCAAAATCCTGGAACTACCTACCTAACAGGGCCTTCACTACACGGATTGCAGCGGTTCAAGAATGCGGCTCACCACCACTTTCTCAAGGGCAATTAGGGTTGGCAATAAATGCTGGATTTGTCAGCGACGCCCAGATGTCGTGAACGAATAAAAAAAACTAAAGAGTTTTACAAGATGATGTGAGGTTTCATAGAGAAAAACGATTCCCTTGGGCGGGTGGGTAAAGAACTAACGATATTGGCGATCTTTGCATATCAGTGAATCCGCAGGCAATTTGTCACATCAAAGACTGAGTTTTACGTCAAAAGCTTAACTTCTCCCGATAGCTTGTTCGACTCTCACCTCAGCAAAAGCATCGACTGAAGAGATTCTCAGTAAAATTCCTCATATTTGGCATCAGATCAATTACAACGGAAGCTTCCCGATGCCGGTCTTCAATCCGGGGTTTTGATCCCACTAGATGTCCTCTCTGAACATAGCGACCTTTCTCCAGTCCCAGTTAATGCAGCGATTATTCGAATTCTCTCTCTCCACCTTCCTGCGATACTGCTCAATCATAGAAACTTTTAATATAAACATGATTCACCTTAATAAGATAATCTGTTACAGCAAACAATGGGAACATTTTTGTGAGTGTAAATATATTTAATTTGAACACATTAACAAATTGTTTGAGTTACTTACTTTAATAATGAATAGCTCTTTTGATTGAACCTATTTATAGCGGCTGTACTCCCTCACAATATCTGCTGCCAACTCCAGCTCCGCCCACAGTAATACACCACTGTTGGGGCGTAACCAGGGGCGGAAAGCTGTCTCCAGGTGACATCACAAAGGAGACAGGAGCCAATCACATATCAGCCAGTAACAATGTCACAAAGCAGGCGAAGCACCTCCCCCTCGATGTGTTCCAGTGTCACATGACCATGCTCTGCTCCTGGTGCGCAGTCTCACTGGGAAATGAACACATGTTGTGCTATCAGTCCTGTCTCCGACCCCGCCCCTCGAGGTAGGGAGCACAGCCTGCAGAATTACCCCTTACGCACTCTCCATCCCATCATCCAAATGCGAAGTCCCACTATTTAATGGACCCCATGTCCAACACTTGTTTATAAATTTTAACGTCCCCCTTCTCTATATCAGGCAGCGTGTCTCCCTCCTGCTTTGGCAGTGAGAGGCAGTTTGTGGTACTATTGCTGAGATGAGGCAGCGATATTACAAACACCTCTGTCTTCTTAAAGTAGTCTACTCGCTTTAACAATGAGGAGCATCAGAGACAACATTTGGGGGGATCATCAGTAGTATCAAGTGGTTTAATCATCGAGTTAGGAACAGCACGGGTAAGATATAGGGTAAAGTTCCCTTAACACTGTACCATCAGACACTCGCAGGGCAGGTATGGCATGGGTTAGACACAGAGTAAAGCTCTATCTACACCGTGCAATCAAACCATCCGTGGGCAGGTGCAGCACTTGTTTACTCCAGAGTAAAGCTCCATCTACAGTCTCCCCTCAAACACTCTCACTGCAGCTAAATTACGGGTCAGATTCAGAGTAAAGCTCCCTCTACACTGTCCCATCATATACTCCAATGGCAGGTAGAGGACGGGTTAGATACAGAGTAAAGCTCCCAATACACTCTCCCATCAAATACTTCCAAGACAGGTACAGCAATTGTTAGATACCGAGAAAAGCTCCCGCTACACACTTCCATCAAATACTCCCAGGGCAGATACAGCACGGGTTAGATACAGTATTAAGCTTCCTTTCGACTGTCCCGTCAAATATTTCCAGGGCAGGTACGACAGGGGTTAAATACAGTGTAAATCTCGCTGTATTTTGGTTCATCAAGCACATTCAACTCAGTTACAGCATATGCTCAATGCAGCGTAAAGCTCCCCAGACACGATTCAATGAAGCAAATCAACTCAGGTACAGCACGGTACGCTTACAGGATAAAATTCCGTGTACATGTAACTTTGAGGCGCTCCCAGGTGAGGTATGGGCAAGATTCACACACGAGTGAATCCCCAGTCAAATTGCTGCCAAAAGGCCGAGCCGTATAGCAAATGTTGAATAACTGCCGATATCGCGTTCGACTCTCACCTCGGCAAAATCCGGGACTGATTGGATTCTCAGGAAAGTTCCCCATTCATGAAATCATTGCTGATGCTTTCTGTTTTATCCCGTCTTTGATTCTGGTGGCCATGGTACCACCAGATATGTTGTGTGAAACCAATGACATTTCTCCGATCCCAGTTAGTGTGGTGATCATTCGCCTTCTCTCTCTCTCTCCACCGTCCTGAGGTACTGCTGACTCCGAGGAATCAGCAATATATAAAAAATGATTCATGTTAATTCCATAAACTGTGATCGGAATACAATGGGACTAACTTTGCGACTATGAATATTTTAATTTGAATATATTTACAATTAATTACATTTGTTTGAATAATTACTTTAATATTAACATGTCATTTTCTGTCCTTGCCCCTATTTATAGGGGCTATACTCACTAACAATATCTACTGCCAACTCCAGCTCCGCCAAAATAACTCACCACTGATGGGGTATAACCAGGGGAGGAAACCTGTTTCCAGGTGATATCACAAAGGAGCCAGGAGCCAATCATACAGCAACCAGTAACAATGTCACAAAGCAGCCGGATCTCCGCCCAGTCGAGGTGTCGCAGGGTAACATGACCATGCTCTGCACCTGGTGTGCAGTCTCACTGGGGATGAACACATGTTGTTCATTCAGTCCCGTCTCCGACCCGTTCCATCTACTGAAATCCCAGGCAAGGAGCACAACCACGCAAAATTGCCCCTTACTCATTCTCCGTCCTATCCTCCAAATATGAGGTCCCACTATTGAATGGCCCAATTGACTACCTTTTGATTTATACACCCCAAACACTCCCTCACATAATATCAAGTAGTGCGTCTTCCTCCTTTCTCAACAGTGAAATGCAATTTGAGGTACTGGTGCGTTGATGGAGATATAACAATCACCTCATCTGTGTTCTAAAACTAGTCTATTCCTCGGAATTTGGTGGGGTGAAAGATGAGGAAATCCTTGATTATGGAAAAAGGAAGATATATCGGAAGCACTCGTATGGAAGGTGTCTTCTTCAGAGCAGATGCGGCGGAGATGGAGAAACTGGGAGAATGGAATAGAATCCTTACAGGAATCGGGGTGGGAGGAAGTGTAGTCCAGGTCACTCTGGGAGTCAGTGGGCTTGTAGTGAATGTTTGTCAATAGCATATCCCCAGAGATGGAGTCAAAGAAGTCGAGGAAGGGAAGGGAAGAGTCGGAGATGGAACATGTGAAGGTGAGGGAAGGGTGGAAATTTTAAGCAAAGTGAATGACATTTTGTAGTTCAGGGCGACAGCAGGAAACAGCACCGATACAGTCATCAATGTACCTGAAAAAGAGGTAATGGAGGGGACCTGAGTAGGACTGGAACAAAGAATGTTCCACCTATCCCACGAAAAGGCAGGCATAGCTGGGACCCATGCAGGTTCCCACAGCGACAACTTTGATTTGGAGGAAGTGAGTGGAGTCAAAGGAGAAGTTGTTCAATGTGAGAACAAGCTCAGACAGGTGGGGGAAGGTGGTGGTGGATGGGGACTATAGGAGCCTCTGTGCAAGGAAGAAGCGGAGCGCCCTCAGGCTATCCTGGTGGGGGATGGAGTTTTAGAGGGATTGGATGGCCATAGTGAAAAAGTGACGGTTGGGGCCTGGAAACTGAAAACTGTTAAAGTGGCGGAGGGCGTCGGAAGAGTCGTAGATGTAAGTAAGAAGAGACTGGACACGGGGAGAAAAAATAGAGTCGAGATAGGAAGAGATATGTTCCGTGGGGCAAGAACAGGCTGAAACGATGGGTCTACCAGTGCAGTCCTGTTTGTGGATCATGGGAAGAAGGTAGAAGCGGGCTGTGCGAGGTTGGGGCACTATGAAGTTGGCGGCCGTGGAGGGAAGTTTTCCAGAGGAGATGAGGTCAGTGACGGTCTTGGAAACGGTGGCTTGATGTTCGGTAGTGGGGTCATGATCCAAGCGGTGGTAGGAGGATCTGTCGGCGAGTTGGCGCTCAGCCTCCGCTAGGTACAGGTCGGTGCACCAAACAACAACAGCACCACCCTTGTCAGCATGTTTAATGACATTTTGGGGTTAGATCTGTGAGAATGGCGTGCTGCAAGTTCAGAGGGAGGTAGGTTGGAGTGAGTGAGAGGAGCAGAGAAATTGAGACGGCCAATGTCACGCCGGCAGTTAGCAATGAAAAGATCTAGAGAGGGTAAGAGGCCAGAGGGAGGGGTCCAGGTAGAACGAGAATTCAGAAAAAGGGAGAAAGGGTCCGCTTTCCGGGGGGAAGACTCCTGGCCAAAGAAGTGGGCACGGAGACTAAGGAAGCAGAAAAAGAGCTCAACATCGTGGCGAGCTCGAAATTCATTGAGATGGGTACGTAAGGGGATGATGCTCATGCCTTTGCTAAGGACTGATCGTTCGGGGTCAGAGAGGGGAAGATCAGACGGGATAGCGAAAACACGGCAGAGGGTGAGATTGGAAAAAGGGATGGGGTCAGAGGAAGGTGAAGGAGAAGAAGATTCCTTAGGGATGTTTCTGTCCAAGAGTTGTTGAAACTTGCGATCCTTGACACCTGAAAGTAAGAAAAATAGTTTTTTGTTAAAGTGCCGGTTGAGGTGAAGGATGAAATGGAACTGCAGAACAGGATATCTTTGCGATAGAGTGAGTCGGTGCTGCTGACGAGTTTTGTTAAATCGCCGGATGAGGCGAAGGATGTGGTTGAATTTGTTCAGTTCTGGTCACCACACTTTAGAAAGGGTTTATTAGCCTTGGAGTGAGTACAGCCTAGATTTACCGGAATGATACATAGACTCCAAGGGTTAAATTACGAGGAGAGATTACTCAAACTAGGATTGTATTACGTGTAATTTAAATGATTAATGGTTGATTTGATTGAAGTATTCAAGATCTTAAAGGGATCTGATAGGGTAGATAGAGAGCAACTATTTCCGATGGTTGGCGATTCTAGGACGAGGGGGCAGAGACCAAAAAATCGAGCCAGATCTTTCAGGAGTGAAGTTAGGAAACACTTCTACATGCAATGGGTGGTAGAAATTTGTAACTCACTTCCGCAATCTGCAGTTGATGCTGAGTCAATTGTTAATTTTAACATGAGATTGATCGATTTTTGTTAACCTCAGGGATATCGGGAAACGTGATATAAACAGAGATGGGTCACAGATCACACATGATCTAATTAAATGGTGGAACAGGCTCGAGGGGGTAAATGGCTCACTCCTGTTCCTATAATGAGTGTGAAATGATCGTGTTTCAAGATGCTGCACGCAAGTGGAGATGAAAATCGCGATTAAAAAAAAAGCCCGAATAGGGACTTGAACCCTGGACCCTCAGTTTAAAAGTCTGATGCTCTGCTATCCAGACTCTGCTGTCGGTGACCCATACAACGACTTTCATTGGCTCACGTACTGCATTAAACACTCAACCAATTGCATTTGCTTCTCCAGTCATCCCGCCTCTACAGCCCATTTCTCTCGCATACGCAGACTAACTGCCCCCACCGGCTTCACTTCAGGAACAGTCTCCCTCCCACAAAGGACACGCTCTTTAACAGCGGCCTCAGATGTGAAAACGGAGGTGTCAGTTTGTTACAGTAAATAAATTAGGGCATTGGCGCTTCTCTCCCTGACACTGGGGAACTAGTGAGAGGCACTTTACAGCAAGGCTCTGTTTATTGTGAAAAAGCAAAGAAAATATTGTTACGGAATTATCCAGACTCCACTTAAAAGAGTCATGACCCCGACGTGATTTGAACACGCAACTTTCTGACCTGGACGCGCTACCGTTGCGCCACGAGATCACAACAGCGCGTAGAAATAAAGCAGCAAGCAGCTCAGAATACAGAACAGGTAGAGCAGCTTCCGAAAAACAATTCAACTTTCGGCGTGTAGACAATAGTTAAAACGACAAACAAGGCCGTGTGAAAATATAAACTGTGGGTGTGTATATAGAATCATAGAAACTCACAGCACAGAAGGAGAACATTGGTCCGGCGTGCCTGTGTTGGCTTAGAAAGAGCAGCCGTGCTGTATTTCCATATTAGTCCCCACAAAGTGCATCACTTCACTCTTCTCCGAATTGACCTCCATCTGCCATGCTTCTGCCCATTTCACCATCCTGTCTGTGTCATCCTGAAGTCGACAACTATCCTCATCATTATCTATTAAGGTGCCAATTTCGTGAAATTTACAAACCTTATAATGCTGCTCGAGTCAAGTTCGTTTATAAAAGTTGCAAAGAGTAAAGAACCCAAAACAGACCCTTGGGGAACACCACTGCAAACCATCTCCCCGTCTGAAAAACACCCATCCATCACCACCCTTTACTTCCTGTCACTGAGCTAATACTGTATCCATAATGTATCCACTTCTGTATCCACTTTTCGCTTACTTCCATGGGCTTCCATCTTCTTAACAAGCATCCCCTCTGTGTGTGATATTTATATAGAAAGTTAGTGTTTATGTGATAAGTGCGATGCGTTATATGTGGGCCAGTTTAAAGTATATTTTTATAACATGATAAATCGTGTTATAAAAATATAAATATATATAATTGCAGCTGTGATCATTCTAAATGTACGTGTGTGTATCTGTGTGCTAGTTATAAATATATTTGTGTATCTTAGTGTTATTTATCTTTATTTTTGTGTGTGTGTGTCTGTGTTATGTATAAATATATTTGTGTGTAATTTATAAGTATATTGAGAATAAATATGTACAAAATACATTTGGAATGGAGACAGATATCCCCCAATAAAGGAATAAATATTACAGGTACATGGGAAAACATATGTAACCAGCAGTGTCATGAAATGCATTTACATGTAAAATTATCAAAATAAATTTGCATCCAAAATGGATAGACCCAATTATATTTAAAATTATCGCAGTGATTTAATTTAGTTTTCCTTGGTGATCTAGTAGTTAGGATTCGGCGCTTTCATTGTCGGGGCCTGTTATTATTTCCATGCATCTGCTGTAAGAAAAAAAGCCTGTTGTTTTAATCCCCATTAATGAACTGATGACCTTCTTTTTGCAGAATGAAAGAAATGCTGACTAACCAAGAGTCGATACTTCAATATTTTTTCTGTGATGAACTGTTACCCACATTTCATTTCACACACAGGAGTCTGGTTAAAAATGTTCTGACACCATATATCTGGTGCAACTTTTGTTAAACTTAACAGGACCGGTTATTTCTCAGACAATAATATTCTCTGACACAATGTTCCCGGCCGGGCCCGGGACATTCCGCGCGTGAGTCGAAGGTGATAACCGCTCCAGTCCGGAAACCAGCGCTTCACCGCACACACACTGTTCAGCGAGATGCTCAATTTATATTTCTGCAAATTCATCACTTGTGAACCGACAATCCCAGGGTGCTGGTTTTCAGATTTACATCAGCAATCTTTTAAATAACGTCATGTCACCGCGAACCAGCTCTCCTGCAACCGGTGCGGTCTCTCTTCCAGCCTTTCCATGCCTTGTTTGTTCCGAAGTATTCTGATTGTCATCGAGCTGAAACGTTAACTCTGTGTCTCTCTCCACAGATGCTGCCTGACCTGCTGGATATGTTTCCGGATTAAAATGAATAAGGGTGGGAGGAGGCTCATGAGGAGACTAAAAACACGGGCATGGACCTGTTGGGCTGAATGGGTTGTCTCCCTGCTGTAAATACTTTGTAATACTCTGCAATACAGCACACGTATTCCCTCGTGCAAACTTCATCTACTTGAACTATTTTTGAAGTGGTTCCGTGCTTCAACTGTTCAAATGTGACCATGTGACAGTGACCATAATTCGTTGAGATTTAAGGTAGTCATGGAAAAGGACAAAGATAGACCGGAAATAAATGTTCTAAATTGGGGGAAGGCCGATTTTAATATGAAAAGGCAGGATCTGGCCAAAGTGGACTAGGATCAGCTACTTGTAGGAAAATCCACATCAGAGCTTTGGGAGTCTTTCAGAAAGGAAATAGAGAGAGTACAGCGCCAACATGTTCCCGTAAAGGTCAAGGGTGGGACCAACAAACCCAGGGAACCCTGGATGTCAAGGGATACACAAGAATGGATTAGGAAAAAAGGGAGGCTTTTGGCAGATACAAAGGACAAAAAACAGTGGAAGCCCTAGAGGAGTATAGAAAGTGCAGGAGTGTACTTAAATAAGAAATTAGGAGAACAAAGAAGGGGTATGAGAAAACAATGGCGGGCAAAAAGAAGGAAAATACCATGGTGTTTTATAAGTATATTAAAGGCAAGAGGATAACCAGGGAAAGAGTAGGGCCCATTAGGGAACAAAGTGGCAATCTGTGTGTAGAGCTGGAAGATGTAGGTGAGGTTTTAAATGAATATTTTGCATCTGTGTTCACTATGGAGAAGGACGATGTCGGCATAGAAATCAGGCAGGGCGATTATGATATACTTGAACAAATTAGTATTGAGAGGAAGGAGGTACTAGCGGTTTTAGCGGGCTTAAAAGTGGATAAATTCCCAGGCGCAGACGAGATGTATCCCAGGCTGCTGTGTGAGGCAAGGGAGCAGAATGCAGGGGCTCTGACACAAATTTTCAGAACTTCTCTGGCCACAGGGAAGGTGCCAGAGGACTGGAGGACAGCTAACGTAGTAACATTATTCAAGAAGTGGAGTAGGGATAAACCAGGGAATTACAGGCCAGTGAGCCTAACATCAGTGGTAGGGAAGTTATTGGAAAAAATTCTGAGGGACAGAATTAGTCTCCACTTTGAGAGGCAAGGATTAATCAAGGATAGTCAGCATGGCTTTGTCAGGGGAGATCATGTCTGACCAATTTGATTGAATTTTTCGAGGGGGTGACTAGGTGTGTGGATGCGGGTAGTGCAGTTGATGTAGTCTATATGGACTTCAGTAAGGCTCTTGACAAAGTCCCACATGCGAGACTGGTCAAGAAGGTACGAGCTCATGGGATCCAGGGCAATGTGGCTCATTGGATCTAAAATTTGCTTAGTGGCAGGAGGCAGAGTGTAATGGTCGAAGGATGTTTTTGTGACTGGAAGACTGTGTCCAGCAGTGTAACGCAGGGATCGGTGCTGGGTCCTTTGCTGTTTGTAGTGTACCTTAATGACTTAGATATGCATGTAGGAGGTATGATCTGTAAGTTCGCAGATGACACGAAAATTGGTGGAGTGGTAAATAGCGAGGAGGGAAGCCTCAGGCTACAGGACGATATAAACGGGTAGGTTAGATGGGCAGAACAGTGGCAAATTGAATTTAACCCTGAAGGTGTGAGGTGATGCATTTTGGGAGAACTAACAAGGCAAGGGAATAAACAATGAATGGTAGGATCCTAGGAAGGACAGAGGATCAGAGGGACCTTGGTGTGCATGTACATAGATCCCTGAAGGCAGCAGGACAGGTAGGAAAGATGGTTAAAAAGGCATATGGGATACTTGCCTTCATTAGCCGAGGCATAGAATATAAGAGCCGGGAGGTTATGCTGGAGCTGTACAAAATTCTAGTTAGGCCACAGCTGGAATACTTTGTGCAGTTCTGGTCGCCATACTATAGGAGGGATATGATTGCATTGGAGAGGTTTCAGAGGAGATTCACCAGGATGTTACCTGGGCTGGAGCGCTTCGGCTATGAAGAGAGACTGGACTGGCTGGGGTTGTTTTCCTTCGAACAGAGAAGGCTGAGTGGGGACTTGATTGAGATGTACAAATTTATGAGGTGCATAGATAGAGTAGATAGAAAGGAACTTTTCCCCTTAGTAGAGGGGTCAATAACCAAGGGGCATAGTTTCAAGGTATGGGGCAGGAGGTTTAGAGGGGATTTGAGAAAAAACTTTTTCACCCAAAGGGTTGTTTGAATCTGGAACTCACTGCCTGAAAGCGTGGTAGAGCCAGGAACCCTCACAACATTCAAGAAGCATTTAGATGAGCACTTGAAACGCCATAGCATACAAGGCTACGGACCAGGTGCTGGAAATGGGATTAGAATAGACAGGGCTTGATGGCCAGCGCAGGCAGGATGGGCCGAAGAGCCTCTTTCTGTGCTGTATAACTCTATGGGGTAAAAATTCACTTGGTTGCGCCTCCCGTTAGCGCCTTAAGAGGGCGCTAATGGGGCGTTAAGCCGCTAACGCCCGGGCGCAGCGCTGTTTGCGTCGCTCGAGAACTTAACTTGAGATTGTGCGGCGGCGCAAAAACTTACCGCTGCGACCACCTGCGCGCGCAGATGGTGACGTCATTCCATGGTGCAACGCCCTTGGGGCGCCCCGGAGCGGAAATTGAGTGGCGCCCCCTGCCTTACCGCCTGGCGCTTCCAACGACCGGAAGACTGGAACGTTATCAATCGGTGAGGGGCTGGGGGGGGCGCTATTTAAAGGGGGCCTCTTCCTGTCTTTTTCTGTGGTCGACATTTATGCACCACTCGTTCTGAGAGAGAGAGAGAGATTCGGAGAGAGAGAGAGAGAGACTTCTACATTGACTCAACGCTTTGTGAGGTAGTTTTGCCTAGTTCATCCTAACTTTGTTGCTACTTTAGTTGCTGTACCTCATTACTTTTCTGGCAAAGAGAATATGGGGGCTGCAATGATTGGGGGCGTCGTCCTGCTCCAGCTGAATCGGAGGATAGTGAGACGCAGACAGAGAGTGGCAATGATGGCCAGACGGAGGAGGGCCATCAGGCGCATGTACAGGAGAGCTTACCCTCCCAGGGTATATCGTGAACAGCTCTCCTACATCCATATGTCCGAGGAGCTGTGTTTGCGAAGGCTGCGATTCAGCAAGGAGGTGGTCACTGAGCTCTGCCACCTGCTGCAGCCAGATCTGCAGCCTCAGCTGAGGTCCAGGACGTCTCTGTCGGTGGCAGTGAAGGTCACAGTGGCTTTGAACTTCTACGCCACTGGCTCATTCCAAGCTGCTGTTGGGGACCTCGCCAATATCTCCAAGTTTGCGGTGCATCGCTGCATCCGGCAGGTCACCAATGCCCTCTTCAGAAGGAGACGAGACTTCATCTCTTTCCCTATGACCCCAGACAAGCAGCGTGACCGTGCTCTGGGCTTTGCGAGGGTAGCGGGCTTCCCCATGGTGCAGGGCGCCATTGACTGCACGCATGTGGCTTTGCGTGCTCCGCGAGAGAATGCAGAGGAATTCAGGAACAGAAAGGGGTTCCATTCCTTGAATGCGCAGTTGGTCTGTGACCACAGACAGGTGATACTCGCTGTCAATGCCCACTATCCGGGCAGCTGCCACGATGCTTTCATCCTGCGCCAGACTACTGTGGCAGAAGTTTTCGAGGCACCGCATCAGCCAGTTGGTTGGCTTCTGGGGGACAAGGGGTATGCATTGAGCACCTGGCTGATGACACCGCTCCGTACGCCAAACACCCCTGCTGAGCTGCGGTACAATGAAAGCCATCAAGCAACCAGGAACATTATTGAGCGCACAATCGGCGTGCTGAAACAACGGTTCCGCTGTCTGGACCATTCCGGAGGAGCCCTGCAGTACTCGCCTGAGCAAGTTTCGAACTTCGTAGTCGTGTGCTGCATGTTGCACAACATGGCAATCCTCAGGACCCAGCCAATGCCACCAGGCCTTGTAGCACCACCAGAGGAGGAGGAGGAAGAGGAGGAAGAGGACGAGGACGATGATCATCAGCAGCACCAAGGCAGGAGGGCGGCCCACAATGGTCAAACTGCAAGGGCCGTCCGTCAACGACTAATAGCAAGCCGCTTCTAGGGCCCCTGCCATTGCTACAAACACTAATCAACCCAGCACGCAACCCCTAAGCAGGCCAAGGCACCAATAATTCCAACCACCAGCCATGTATATTTTGAATACAGAAACTTATTTATTTTACAAACTCTGTGTGTGTCAATTCCTCATGACCAACTCATAGAAATAAACACAAAAAAACAGTCAATAACATAACTGGTTCTCACAACCTGGAGATAATGTCCAAAACACTAAACAAAAGTTGGACCATGAACCTCGGCCTTTAATAAAAAAATGACCAGCATTTTGGCACACCTCCTACTTTTTGCCCTTCGAGGGTGATCTCCTTCCCTTGCGCACTTCCCCCCTTCTAACCCTACTGCTCCTCCGTAATGGGACCTCAGTGGCTGCAGCAAGGCTGGTGGAAGGCTGCTGCTCGTCAGACCCTGACACTGCAGATGCCCCTGAAGGACGGCCTCGACCACTTCTGGGCCTGGAGGGCCCGGCTGCAGACTGCACCAACTCTGCATGGGCGGCAGCAGTCTGTCCTACAGGCGGTGGCAAGTGCAGTGGAGAAGTGACAGTGTTGGCAGCAGGAATGCTGTCATCGTGAGAGAGGACAGCAACTCCCTGCTCGCCCGACACACTGGCACTCCCACGGGGCAGCACTTCAGCATCCGGAGCAATTTGCCGGAGAACAGATTGCTGGCCTGCTGCGGCGCGGTGACAGCCCCGGGGACATGTGCACGAACCATCGAGGATGGCAGCAGTCAGTGCTCGCGTGGCCTCAATCTGAGTCTGCATGAGAGCAGTCTCAGATGGGTTCCTGGCAGCCAGTGACTGAATTGCAGCACTAAGCTTTAGTGTGGCATCCGCCTGTGCTACAGCGAAGTGCTCCACACTCCTTGCCAGTGACTCAATGCATTCGGGCACCCTTCCCACTGCACCCATGAGCTCAGTGTGCATGCCCACCGCCTGGCTGTTCATTTCTGCAATCAGCCGCTCCTCCTCTGCGTCCATTGCAGTAGGAGTGTCTGGCATACTCTCCCTCAGGGGAGAAGGCTCCCGTTCTTCCCTCCCCCCCCCCCATGGCGTTGCTGCAGCCCGCTGGGTCCTGGAGCTTCACCATCATCAGCCCCTTCCCCCCTGCTCCCCTCCGGGGAAGGCGTGTTCCCAGTGTGGGCATGGGCTTCCTCGGGAGAGGGTGGCACTGATGCTCCGGCTTCCTCTTCCTCCTCAGCTGCAGCATCACTCCCAGTGGCAGCTTCAGGGCCCGTCTCCTCAGCTGGTGAATCACCATCTGAAAGCAGGGAGGTACAAGAGTGGCTTTAGCGTGAGGACAGGGTGGCAGTAAGGGAGGAATAAGTGCAGCGAGTTAGCAAGTTGGATTGAAAGTGTCAAAGGCTGGTATTGTGAGGGACAAGTGGAAGGACAGAGGACAAAAAGGTGATGACCTTACCATTGCTGTCCACAACGGGGTCGGCGTCTCCAGTGGCGACGGGACCGATCACCCGGCTTGCCACAATCCTGTGGACGCGCTCCTCCAGATCGCTGAGGGGTTGCAGCTGAAGCCGCCCTCCACCCGTCCGTTGCTGCTGTCTCCGATTATGAGCCAGCTTAGCCTGCAAGATAAAGGACAGCATCTGAGTAAATATACAGCCATGGTCTTGCCTGATGTGCCTCCCATAGGTGAATAGCCCTTACAATATACAGCCATGGTCTTGCCTGATGTGCCTCCCATAGGTGAATAGCCCTTACAATATACAGCCATGGTCTTGCCTGATGTGCCTCCCATAGGTGAATAGCCCTTACTGTATGCAAAGTGTTGAATGTGTGTGTGTGTTTGATGAAAGGGCCATAGGTGTTGGATGAGTGTTGTGCATTGGGGTTTTAAGACCATCTGGCCATAGAGTGAGGTTGAGATGGAGGGATGGAGAGGTATTGAGAAAAAGCCACTCACCCTGACGATCCGAGTGAGGTCGTTGAACTTTTTGCGGCATTGAACATGGGTCCTGGGCACCATGCTCCTGGAGGAGACGCTCTGAGCCACCTCCCTCCACACTCTTCTGAACTCGCGTGGCAAAGGCCTCCTGTCACTCTCCGGGAACAGCATGCATCGTCTGCGCTCCACTGCGCCAACCAGAGCATCCAAGGCCCGCTCGGTGAAGCGATGAGCGCGTTCTCTCACCCTCTCCATGCTTGGCAGCAAAATGGATTACAGGTCTGTCCAGGCTGAGATTCAAGGCTACAATGAGCAGGGTGTGGCTGGGGAGCAAGTGGCCCCCCCCCCCCCGCTTTAAGAAGTGTCCGGCGCCAGAGTGTCTGTGTTCCCTCGCTAACTGGCAGCAGCTGCGCTGCGCTCGTGTGCTGAGTTAGCGCCTCACTCCTTGGCCTTTGCGCCTTAAGAGAGGTGTGCAGCGCCTAATTTAGCGCTCCACTCACCTCCCGTGGCGGTAAAAGTGAAGTTTCCTGTCAGTGCCGATAATTAGCGCCAGGCGCTAATATTTGCGTCCGGACGATATTTGCGCCCCAAATGGGGCGCGACCTAATTTCTACCCCTATGACTCTATGGGGGAAAAATTCAGTTGGTTGCGCCTCCCGTTAGCGCCTTAAGAGGGCGCTAATTGGGCGCAAAGCATCTAGCGCCCAGGCGCGGCGAAGTTTGCGCCGTTAGCGAAATTAACTAGACATTTTGCGGCAGGCGCTAAACATTACCGCCACGATCTCCTGCACCGGCAGATCGTGACGTCAGTCGAGTGCGCAACGCCCCGGTATCGACCCGGAGCGGATATTGAGTGGCGCCCCCTGCCTTACCACCTGACGCTAGCAACGACAGTCTGAGTGGAGCGTTCTGCAGTCATGAAGGGAAAGGGGGAACGCTATTTAAAGGTGACCGCTTCCTGCCTTTTATTGTTGGTGCCATTTTTGAACTATGCATTCTGAGATGAGAGAGAGAGACTTCTGGAGAGATTCAACGTTGTGTGAAGGAGTTTTGGGTACTGAGCAGCACTTTGCAGGTTCATTTTGATTTGCCATTCCTTGTATTGATTTAGAAGAGACTGTGGGGGCTGCACTCTGAGCTCTTTGCCTGGTACTCTCCATTGTTCTTTCCAGCAGATTTGATGTGCAGATCTCTCCAGGCCGAGATTCAAGGCTGCAATTAGCAGGATGTGGATGGAAAGTGAGATTAACCATCCCCTTTAAGAACTGGCCCGTGCCATTGTGTGTGTCTTCCATTGCTCACTGACATTACATGAGCTTCGCCAGCGCTCTGAGGTAGCGCCTCGCTCCTCGGCCTTTGCGCCTTAAGACAGGTATGAAGCGCCTGATTTAGCGCTCCAATCACCTCCAGGGGCGATAAAAGTCAAGTTTGCAGTCGGTGGCGATAATTAGTGACAGGCGCTAATCTTTGCGCCCGGTCGATAATTGCGCCCCAAATCGGGCGATACTGAATTTCTCCCCCTATGAATCTATGTTTACCGCCGGTTCGCTACTGGCGTAGACAAATTACACTCAATGATCTTCTGACGTGGAGATGGGAGTGCTGGAACTGAGTCAAAGCTAGTCTGAACCAGACATCTGTTGCTGTATTGTTGTATGGGTTGTTTGGTGTTGTGCTACTTTTTTCATTGAAAGGTATGAAAGTTATGACCCTGGAGGAGGCCCAGGATCCGAATCCCACGCGGGCCCACAGCACAACGGCAGGCGCGCTATGTAAGTGCACCCGCTATGCTTCCAGACGCGGGAAGCCTCCGACCGAATTTCTGGGCCATTCACTGCTCTGAGACATTTAAAGGATGCTCGTTACTGCAGATCAGGAAATCAAACGCAACGTTAGGTTCGGGGCAATCAGAGTAACTCAGAACAAAAAGGGAACCAAAAGGCTGGAAGGAAGACCACACCGATTGCAGGAGAGATGGTTCGCGGTGACATGGATGTGTCTGCAGTGTGCGGAACCAGACAGTCTCTGTGTGTTCACAATGAATGTCCCATTCTTTAATTTGGTTTGTGAAACTGAGAGTGGGCAATTGCTATTCCAGTCGCAGCAATCTGAAACTTTAACTCACTGACACCCTGGTTTAGGGAATTTTGCAACAGCGTGTCCGGCCGTCTCTGTGGCGCGTTCGGCTGCTAACCGAAAGGCTGGTGGTTCGAAATAAAAACAGAAAATGCTGGAAGTACTCAGCAGGTCAGGCAGCATCTGTGAAGAGAGAAACAGAGTTTACGTTTCAGGTCGATAACCTTTCGTCAGAACTGGAAAAAAGCAGGAAATAGAACAGATATTTAAGCAAGTGTAGGGGCTGGGAAAGGGAGGATGCAATATTTGTGTAGGCGTCATGCTCTGGAACTCCCTGCCTAAACCCCTCCACCTTTACCCCTCCCTCACCTCCTTTCAGACCCTCCTTAAAACCGAAGGCTTTGAACAGCCTGGGTCACCCCTCTTAATAGTTCCATGTTTGTATAATGTGATGAGCTACAGCTGACGCCGATAAAACACTAAATATAAGGATGAGCTCACAAATATCAGGCGCAGAGCGGGTCTGGTCAAAGTCAAACCCCTCCTTTCTCATTCAATAAAGGAAGAAGAGACGCAACGGGAGTCAGACGCCAGAAAGTTTAATAAATGGAACAACAAACGACACAAATATAAGTAACATCTATTTCCAAATCTTATCAATGCACATTTATTCCACTTTATATAGAAGCTGACTGCTATGATTTTGAAAATGAGCACCATGTGTTTTGTGTTCACTAGTGACTTGTATTCCTATGCTTGTCCTTCAAGTTTGCAATTCACTTTGTATTGGATATTGAAGAGACTCGCATTTCAAGATGAGAGCACAACGCACCACGTGTAAAGCAACCGACTTGTATAATGACACATGGAGTTTGTCCAACACCTGTGCTACCAGACCCTTTCAGCGTGTAGATTGATGACACAATTTGCAGAATAGGACAACAAAAATACTCCAACGTCATTGAAAGTTATCGATCATTTTTCTAAGTAAGGGTCCTGTGCACAATGAAAAAGTGAAAAAAAGTTTCTCTATTTTAACCCTATTAATTCCTTTCATAATTCTAAAAACCTCAATGAAATCAGCGCTTAACCATCCATATTCCAAGGAATACAAGCCTAGTTTATGTAATATCGCCTCATAATCTCGCCATTGGAACCTGGAAACATTCTGCTGGATCTGTGCTGCTCTGCTTCCGAGGCCAATGTCTATCATTTCTGAGGTGCGGTGCCCAGAACTGTACAGAGTCCTCCAGAGGTGGTATAACCAGAACTTTGTACAGCTGTAGCAAAACATTCTCCCCTTTGTATAACTGCCTCTGTAACAGATTATACAGCTCGTGTGATTGGATTGTATGTACCAACTCGGCAAAATAAGGACTCGTTTGACCGGAAAAAAAACGTTTAAAAATTTCGATTTGAAATCAATTCAACAAATTAATTTTTTAAACAAGCTGTATAATTCTCCCGGTATTCAGTTTTAGTGTAATTGCATCAGGCAACTTCGTCAGTCACCGCTCACTGTGCATGGACACTGCAGAGGCTCCAGCACTTCTGACAATATTGTTTTTCCAAACTCTCAGTTATCAAAATAGAATTGGATAATTACTTGAACGAGAAAAATGTGCAGGGCTATGGGGAAAGAGCAGGGGACTGGTATTAATTGGAGAGCTCTTTCAAAGAGCCGGCACAGGCAGGATGGGTGAATTGCCTCCGTCTGTGCTGTGTCATTCTATGATTCTACTAACAGATCAATTTCTGCCATTCTCTACAACCTTCCTCAATAGAGCACCGAAATTCTATTTCTCTAAAACTATTTCCTGAAGTGCAGCTCGGCTGGTTATGTTCCTAAAATCATTCTTGCTGCCGTATTTGCGTAGTGCAGTGGTTATCATGTTTGCTTAACACAGGAAATGTCTCTGTTTCGGAAGTGGACAGAAATATTTTGAGAATTTGATCAATTACATGTTAGGAAAATAGAATAATTCGCATTTGTGTTTAGATATTTAAAAAATACAATATCTCACAGCTCTGTTACATTTGCTGTTTGTCAGTTCGGTTCTGTACACATTCACTCTCTACAGTGTCTCTGTATCTCTGTTTGTAGTGTCGCTGCAACTATAGAAAACCCTGGTTAAACCACACCTGGAGTACTGTGAGCAGTTCTGTGCACCACACCTTAGGAAGGATATATTGACCTGGAAGGGAGTGCAGCGTAGGTTTACCAGAATGATACCCGGACATCAAGGGTAAGTAAAGAGGAGAGATTACACAAATTAGGATTGCATTCAACAGAGTTTAGAAGGTTAAGGGGTGACCTGATCGAATTTCTCAAGATATTAAGGGGAACAGATAGGGTAGATAGCGAGAAACTATTTCTGCTATTTGGGGATTCTAGGAGTAGGGGGCATATTCTAAAAATTACAGACAGACATTTCAGGAGTGAAATTACGACACACTTCTACACACAAAGGTGGGTAGAATTTTGGAACTCACTTCAGCAAATGGCATTTGATGCTAGGTCAATTGTAAAGTTTAAATCTGAGATTGATAGTTTTTTGTTAACTAAAGGTAGGAAGCGATATGATAGGTGGATGTATGGAGTTAGGTTGCAGATCATCCATGATCTCTTGGAATGGCGGAACAGGCTCGAGGGGCTGAATGGCCTCCTCCTTTTCCTATGTTCCGATGCTCTCTCACACGCTCCCGTCACCAGCCCTGACGGTGCAGAAAGCGCCTCTCAAAGCTGCACATTCCGGCTGATATCAGTTGAATTGTGATTCAAAGATCCTGCAGCGCTGCCTCGGTCAACAGCAGCAGTTGGAAGCCGCATTTCAAACCCGGGAACAAACCCATCAATGATTCGCTCTTCCCCAGCTCCAGGCTGAGTGAGGCCGGGACAAGCAGCAACATTCCGGTCCCGCACTCTCCAATCACCCGCTGCCAGCGGAGAACGGCGGATGCAGCCTCAGTCAGCGGGTTACTGTCCATCACTGGAATGCAGGCTGCCACGGCCCGGGCCAAATCTCCCCGTACACCCAGCACAGGCTTCCGAAAAGGCGGGCGATTATATCCGGGCCACTGAGCCTTCTAGCAGCATTCACAGATACCGGAGTGAGGGACACTTTCTTTGGGCCTCAATGGGGAAACCCCGGGCGGAAACAATTTGTGGGAACTTGCTCCTCATGAACGTTTGTTCTCGTGTGAAAGGGGCGACAATCCTGTTAAATTTAACAACGGCTGCAGCAGATTCCAGGTTTCATACGCACTGAATATTTTAAACCAAACTCTTAAAATACGGTGCACAAAACGGGAAGGTTCAATGTTCAGGACATACAGAGCAGAAAAGCTATTATATTTTCACTGTCACTCGATAAACATATGAGCATTTCGTTCAGTCTGCAACAAAAGGTTTATTCACGGAAATTAATCTAATTATTCACGGTCTCACAGAGAGGCTCAGGATAATGCGGGCACCTTAAAGACAGACGCAGGCGACATTGTATTTGAAAATAAAGAAATGGCAGACATGCTAAACAATTGCATTGTATCGGACTTCAAAGTAGAGGATAAACTAATAGAGACATGGAGAAAACGAAAACTTAATCATACAGAGGGATTTACTAAATTTAATATAACGACATCCAGCAGGCATTTGATAAGGTTCCACACAAGAGACTGTTAGCAAAAACCAAAGCGCATGGAATTTGAGGCAACGTATTGACACGGGTAGGGAATTGGCTATGAGGCAGGAGACACAGAGTAGTGATAATGGGTATGTGCTCCAATTGGCAGGATGTGACTAGTGGTGTCCACTAGGAGCTGGACTGGGGCCTCAGCTTTCCCTATATTGATAAATGACTTAGATGAAGGAATAGAGAACCGGATATCCAAGTTTGCTGATGGCACTAAGTTGGGAGTCAGTAAGCAGTGTAGATGGGATCAGTGAATTGTGAAGTGACATTGATAGATTATGCGAGTGGACAAAACTGTGATTAAGGTAGTTCAATGTGAGGAAGTGCCTGATCATCCACTTTGGACATCAGAAAGATAGGACAGTGTATTTTCTAAACACATTGTGTTAGAGAATTAATTTTCCTCTGAAATAGCCGGTCCTGTTAAATGTAACAAATGTTGCAGCAGATTCCTGGAGTCACCAGCACAGAACATTTCAAACCAGGCTGCAAAACACAATGGCCCATAATTTCCGATGCCTACGGGTGTGTACGAGCTGTGTACACACCCGCAGAGACCTCGTAAGTGCCGGTTTCAGGCATGAGAAGCGCATGCGCTGAAAACCGGCACTTCCAATCTGTGAAGTATCCTCTTGACAGATCGGCCGCCTGCCCTGGAGAAGGGCCTCTGCGGGTGGAGAGTGTCGCTTTCTGCAGATCCTCCGCCTGCCCTGGAGAAGGGTCTCTGCGGGGGGAGAGTTCCACTTTCTGCAGATCCTCCGCCTGCCCTGGAGAAGGACCTCTGCGGGGGGAGAGTTTCGCTTTCTGCAGATCCTCCGCCTGCCCTGGAGAAGGACCTCTGCGGGGGGAGAGTTCCACTTTCTGCAGATTCACCGCCTGCCCTGGAGAAGGACCTCTGCGGGGGGAGAGTTTCGCCTCCTGCTGATCCTCCGCCTGCCCTGGAGAAGGGTCTCTGCGGGTGGAGAGTTCCGCTTTCTGCAGAACTTCCGCCCGCTGAAAACCCTGAGAAATCTTCCGCCTGGTAAAAGGCCCGCTTTTACCAGGAAAAGAGTTTAAAATAGTAAAAAAAAAAAAAATCTCATTTATAAGGTAAAAATACGTTTAAAACAGCTAAGTTTATTTTTAACACCGTAAAAAACTTCATTATTTTTTTCAAAAAAATAAATTTTTGTTTAAAATATTTAATTTATTTATAATTTTAACTAATTTTTTAAAAATGTGATTTTTAAAAAAAATATTTAATGCGTCATTTTCAGTGATCCCCATTCATACTTTTGACAGATCTACCTTGGCTGGGATTCCCTTCTCCCATTGGCTGGCCTGGACCACGAGATCCCTGGGACGCTTGAGAACTGCCTGCGCCCCTGGGATACCTGGGCCTCTGCGCGCGCACACCAGGAGAGGCCCAGGAGCGGAAGAGTTATGACCTCGGGAGCCCTCGGGTAAGGGCAGGATGCCTCCTCCTATCGGAAATTACGGGCCAATGTGTAAAATGTGATAGGGATAAATGTTCATCACTAAATTAATTAGTGCAGCCTAAATTATTGAAGCTTGGACTGTACCTCAAGTAACCATGTTAGCATTTCTTTCATTCTGCAAACGAACCTTATCTGTTAATTAATGACAATTACAACATTGTTTTCACATTGGATGCATGTAGTGAATTTGATAAGGCTTTGAATTAACAACTGTTGTAAGAGCCAATCCGCTCAACGGAGATTGAACCCGAGCCTATAGCGGCGAAAGGGCCAAATCCTGACCATTAGATCAACAGGGAACGTGGCAACGAATTGTTGGGATAACCTTAAATATAATTGGGTCTGTCCGTTTTAGATGCAATTTGATTGTGACTTGTTTTACATGTAAATGCATTTCATGATTCTGCTGCTTACAAATGTATTTACATGTATCTGTAATATTTATTCATTTATTGGGGGGCATCTGTCTTCATTCCAAATGTATTTTGTGAGTCGTCGGGACCTGGAACACTGTACCTGAACAGATGGTGGGAGCTGATTTCATCAATAATTTTAAAGGGAGTTGGGCTGTTACTTGAGGATGAGGAACTTACAGGGTTACGGACAAAAATCGGGGGTGTGAGTTTGAGCACGGCTGCTTTTTCTAAGCCAGCACAGTTACGACGGGCCGAATGGCCTCCTCCTGTGCTGTGAGTTGCTATGATTCTATATTTACACACACACAGTTTATATTTTCACACGGCCTTGTTTGCAGTTCTAACTAATGTCTCCACGGCGAAAGTTTAATTGTTTTTCAAAAGCTGCTCGAGCTGTTGTGTGTTTTGAGCAGTTTCCGAGTTTATGTTCCTGTGATGTGATGATTCTGGGTAATCGGTGCGTGTAATTGGATTGGCTGCAGTCTGCGGGCAGCAGGTGATGACAGAGGGCGCGATACAGTGACTGACAGGTGAGCGCTGCTTCTGAATCTGTCTGACACCCGGTGCGAGTGGGCGGGGATTTTAAATCCCTTCTACACCTTCACGTGGAAGAATGAAATGGCGTTTGAGAAAAATTGATATAAATAAAATCCCTGTTGGTTATCCAAACGTGGACCTCGTGGTGCAACGTTAGCGCCTCTGTCTCCCAATCAAAAGGCCGCGTGTTCAAATCGCTTCGGGGTCAAATCTCATTTTAACATTGATTGGAGTCTGGATAATTCCGGAAGAATACTTTCTTTGCTTTTCCACAATAAACAGAACCTTGCTATAAAGTCTGTCTCACTAGTTCCCCAGTGTCAAGGATAGAAGCGCCAGATGCCCTCATTTATTTAATGTAACACACAGACACAAACACACGTATTCAGTAAACCAGCTTGATAAACCCTGGCACCCTGCCCACTTCTAAGGAATCTCCCAAAGCGCTTCATAGAGGTTTGATCAAAAATATAGCAGCGGAATCCAAAGAAGGAGCTATTAAGACGAGTGACCAAAGGACTCCTCAAATCTTACGGATTTAAGGAGACGGAAGTGTCAGGGGAGGAAATTCCAGCGAGTGAGACACCGGTTATGACTGACTTTTTATAGAGTGAAGAGAAAGAGGGATGCACAAGAGGCCGGGGTCATAGATTCATAGAATCTAAAGATCATAGAATCTTACAGCCCAGAATGAGGCCATTCGGCCCGTCCTGCCTGTGCCGGCACTTTGAAAGAATTATTCAGTCCCACACCCCAGCTTTTTCCCCATAACCCTGCTCATTAGATCTCTTCAAATAAATGTCCAATTGCCTTTTGAAAGTTTCTATGGAATCTGATTCCACCATCCTTTCAGAGAATGTGTTCCAGATCTTAACAACCCTCTGTGTGAATAAATTCACTAATGTCCCCTCTAGTTCTTTTGGCAATTATTGTAATTCTATGACGTCTGGTTCTCGATCCACTCTTCCGAGAAAATAGTTTCTTCCTTCTCTATCATAACCCCTCATTATTTTGAATAACTTTTGTAGGTCTCTGCTTAACCTTCTTTGCTCTAAGAGAACAATCCGTGGGTTAGTTTTCTGATGGGAAAAAAACAACTGGGCCGGAGAAGCAGTTGCAGCTAATTCCATAAAATGTAACGTGACGGTGAAGTGGAAAGATCAGTCTGTCAGAAGGGGGATTCAAACCCACGCCGCGCAAAGAAGAATGCGAATTGAACGCAACACATTCGACCGCTCGCCCAAAGTGTGGCTGGGATAGATCACCCTGAGATGAAGAATCTAACGCTCTACCCACTGAGCTCGCCAGACCTGTTTTAAATTTGCATCATTGTCACTTATTGCAGTGATGCGGCTGTTTGCTCCGCCCCAGAGATTTACCTTGTTCTACAAACCACGAACCAAGTTCTTCTGAATTCCAAGGTGTATCAGGAAGTCAACCATTAAACCATTCATTGACGACAGGGGTTCAGGACATTTTCTGGGAGCAAAGCGCATTGTCCTTATCAATATCGCTTGTCTATTTCCCGGTGATTCCCGACACTGTCTGTATCTCTGGCTGTGTTTATATGTGTTTGTATCTGTTACATTAAATAAATGATGGGATCCGCCGCTTCTCTCCATGGCACTGGGGAACTAGTGACACGGACTTTTGAGTGAGGTTCTGATTAACATGAAAAAGCAAAGAAAACATGTGTAATGCTGATCAATCTCCAGTATGCCCAAGATACCTTTTCCCACAGTCCCCACAAATGATCAACTATTCGCGGGATCTCCCGCCGAGTGAAGACGGCATAAACACGGAAAGTCGCGGTAGTTTCAGCCGTCTGATTGCGGGCAGGGAAAGGCTGTGACCACCGTGAGAGTACATCGAGAGCAACCGAAAGATTCTCCTCACCCCATGCGGTAATAGACAAGTGCCCCGTATAATCAATCCTGTATAATCAACCTTTGTTCCTGTGGGCCTTCTTTTTTTCACAAACGACACCCGCGTGTATGGAAGGGCCCGATCCTGCATAGCTTGTCACTTGGGACCGAATCCAATCGCACCGCCATCTGTGGCCTTAAAATTGTGATCCGCCCACCATTGCAGTAAGTGCGCATATTCCCGAAACACATCATCTGAATCGAGCACAATAACCAACTCCTTCTCCAGAATGAACGAAAGTTGATTTCTATCATTCCTCTGCTGTGTTTGACAGTTTAAAAGCAAAAAGACACATTTCCGTAACTTATCTTTTCATTTTGCGGCCTACAAAACAGGCTTTCTATTCTGCATCAAAAGCAAAGTACTGTGGATGCTGGAAATCTGAAATAAAATCAGAAAATTCTGGAAATACTCAGCAGGTCAGGCAGCATCTGTGGGAAGTGAAACAGACTTAAGGTTTCAGCACGATGACCTTTCATCAGATTCTGGGAAGGAATTTACTGCATTTTCTGTTTTAATTTCCGTTCTGCATGCTGTCATGATTTCATGTGTCTCTCTCACTGCCTGCCTGTCTTGTCTTAATTTGAGTGGAGCGGAATTAGACGAATTGAAAGAACCCAGAACAGCTTTTAAAGTCAAACCTCCTCCAGAGGGGACTCAACGAGACCTCCTCCAGAGACTGACCGAGACCTCCTCCAGAGACTGACCGAGACCTCCTCCAGAGACTGAACGAGACCTCCTCCAGAGACTGAGCGAGACCTCCTCCAGAGACTGAGCGAGACCTCCTCCAGAGACTGAGCGAGACCTCCTCCAGAGACTGACCGAGACCTCCTCTAGAGACGACTGACCGAGACCTCGTCCAGAGACTGACCGAGACCTCCTCCAGAGGAGACTGACCGAGACCTCCTCCAGAGACTGACCGAGACCTCCTCCAGAAGAGACTGACCGAGACCTCCTCCAGAGCAGAGTGTCCGAGACCACCTCCAGTGGAGACTGAACGAGACCTCCTCCAGAGGAAACTACCGTGACCTCCTCCAGAGGGGAGTGACCGAGACCACAACCATAGGAGACTGACTGAGATCTGCTCCAGAGGTGACTGACCGAGACCTCCTCCAGAGGAGACTGACCGAGAGCTCCTCCATAGGAGACTGACTGAGACCTCCTCCAGAGGGGACTGACCGAGACCTCAACCATAGGAGACTGACTGAGATCTGCTCCAGAGGTCACTGACCGAGACCTCCTCCAGAGGAGACGGACCGAAACCTTCTCCAGAGGGGCCTGACCGAGACCTCCTCCAGAGACTGAGCGAGACCTCCTCCAGAGACTGACCGAGACCTCCTCCAGAGACTGAGCGAGACCTCCTCCAGAGACTGACCGAGACCTCCTCCAGAGACTGAGCGAGACCTCCTCCAGAGACTGACCGAGACCTCCTCCAGAGACTGACCGAGACCTCCTCCAGAGGAGACTGGCCGAGATCTCCTCCAGAGACTGACCGAGACCTCCTCCAGAGGAGACTGACCGAGACCTCCTCCAGAGACTGACCGAGACCTCCTCCAGAGACTGACCGAGACCTCCTCCAGAGGAGACTGACCGAGTCCTCCTCCAGAGAGGAATGAACGAGACCTCCTCCAGAGGAGACTGACCGAGACTTCCTCCAGAGGGGACTGACCGAGACCTCCTCCAGATACTGAACGAGACCTCCTCCAGAGGAGACAGAACGAGACCACCACCAGAGGAGACTGACCGAGACCTCCTCCAGAGGGGACTGTCCAAGACCTCCTCCAGAGACTGACCGAGACCTCCTCCAGAGTAGACTGACCGAGACCTCCTCCAGAGACTGACCGAGACCTGTTGCAGAGTAGACTGACCGAGACCTCCCCCAGAGACTGACCGAGACCTCCTCCTGAGGAGACTGACCGAGACCTCCTCCAGAGTAGACTGACCGAGACCTGCTGCAGAGTAGACTGACCGAGACCTCCTCCAGAGACTGACCGAGACCTCCTCCAGAGGAGACTGACCGAGACCTCCTCCAGAGACTGACCGAGACCTCCTCCAGAGGAGACTGACCGAGACCTCCTCCAGAGGAGACTGACCGAGACCTCCTCCAGAGACTGACCGAGACCTCCTCCAGAGACTGACCGAGACCTCCTCCAGAGACTGAGCGAGACCTCCTCCAGAGACTGACCGAGACCTCCTCCAGAGACTGAGCGAGACCTCCTCCAGAGACTGACCGAGACCTCCTCCAGAGACTGACCGAGACCTCCTCCAGAGGAGACTGACCGAGATCTCCTCCAGAGACTGACCGAGACCTCCTCCAGAGGAGACTGACCGAGACCTCCTCCAGAGACTGACCGAGACCTCCTCCAGAGACTGACCGAGACCTCCTCCAGAGGAGACTGACCGAGACCTCCTCCAGAGGAGACTGACCGAGACCTCCTCCAGAGGAGACTGACCGAGACCTCCTCCAGAGGAGACTGACCGAGACCTCCTCCAGAGAGGAATGAACGAGACCTCCTCCAGAGGAGACTGACCGAGACTTCCTCCAGAGGGGACTGACCGAGACCTCCTCCAGATACTGAACGAGACCTCCTCCAGAGGAGACTGAACGAGACCACCACCAGAGGAGACTGACCGAGACCTCCTCCAGAGGGGACTGTCCAAGACCTCCTCCAGAGACTGACCGAGACCTCCTCCAGAGTAGACTGACCGAGACCTCCTCCAGAGACTGACCGAGACCTGTTGCAGAGTAGACTGACCGAGACCTCCCCCAGAGACTGACCGAGACCTCCTCCTGAGGAGACTGACCGAGACCTCCTCCAGAGTAGACTGACCGAGACCTGCTGCAGAGTAGACTGACCGAGACCTCCTCCAGAGACTGACCGAGACCTCCTCCAGAGGAGACTGACCGAGACCTCCTCCAGAGACTGACCGAGACCTCCTCCAGAGGAGACTGACCGAGACCTCCTCCAGAGGAGACTGACCGAGACCTCCTCCAGAGACTGTCCGAGACCTCCCCCACAGGAGACTGACCGAGACCTCCTCCAGAGGAGTCAGACCGAGACCTCCTCCAGAGGGGACTGACCGAGACCTCCTCCAGAGACTGACCGAGACCTCCTCCAGAGGAGACTGACCGAGACCCCCTCAAGAGGAGACTGACCGAGACCACCTTCAGAGGAGACTGACCGAGACCCCCTCCAGAGGAGACTGACCGAGACCTCCTCCAGAGGAGACTGACCAAGACCTCCTCCAGAGAGGAATGAACGAGACCTCCTCCAGAGGAGACTGACCGAGACCTCCTCCAGAGGGGACTGACCGAGACCTCCTCCAGATACTGAACGAGACCTCCTCCAGAGGAGACTGAACGAGACCACCACCAGAGGAGACTGACCGAGACCTCCTCCAGAGGAGACTGACCGAGACCTCCTCCAGAGACTGACCGAGACCTCCTCCAGAGGAGACTGACCGAGACCTCCTCCAGAGGAGACTGACCGAGACCTCCTCCAGAGACTGACCGAGACCTCCTCCAGAGACTGACCGAGACCTCCTCCAGAGACTGAGCGAGACCTCCTCCAGAGACTGACCGAGACCTCCTCCAGAGACTGAGCGAGACCTCCTCCAGAGACTGACCGAGACCTCCTCCAGAGACTGACCGAGACCTCCTCCAGAGGAGACTGACCGAGATCTCCTCCAGAGACTGACCGAGACCTCCTCCAGAGGAGACTGACCGAGACCTCCTCCAGAGACTGACCGAGACCTCCTCCAGAGACTGACCGAGACCTCCTCCAGAGGAGACTGACCGAGACCCCCTCCAGAGGAGACTGACCGAGACCCCCTCCAGAGGAGACTGACCGAGACCTCCTCCAGAGGAGACTGATCGAGTCCTCCTCCAGAGAGGAATGAACGAGACCTCCTCCAGAGGAGACTGACCGAGACTTCCTCCAGAGGGGACTGACCGAGACCTCCTCCAGATACTGAACGAGACCTCCTCCAGAGGAGACTGAACGAGACCACCACCAGAGGAGACTGACCGAGACCTCCTCCAGAGGGGACTGTCCAAGACCTCCTCCAGAGACTGACCGAGACCTCCTCCAGAGTAGACTGACCGAGACCTCCTCCAGAGACTGACCGAGACCTGTTGCAGAGTACACTGACCGAGACCTCCCCCAGAGACTGACCGAGACCTCCTCCTGAGGAGACTGACCCAGACCTCCTCCAGAGTAGACTGACCGAGACCTGCTGCAGAGTAGACTGACCGAGACCTCCTCCAGAGACTGACCGAGACCTCCTCCAGAGGAGACTGACCGAGACCTCCTCCAGAGACTGACCGAGACCTCCTCCAGAGGAGACTGACCGAGACCTCCTCCAGAGGAGACTGACCGAGACCTCCTCCAGAGACTGTCCGAGACCTCCCCCACAGGAGCCTGACCGAGACCTCCTCCAGAGGAGTCAGACCGAGACCTCCTCCAGAGGGGACTGACCGAGACCTCCTCCAGAGACTGACCGAGACCTCCTCCAGAGGAGACTGACCGAGACCCCCTCCAGAGGAGACTGACCGAGACCCCCTCCAGAGGAGACTGACCGAGACCCCCTCCAGAGGAGACTGACCGAGACCTCCTCCAGAGGAGACTGACCAAGACCTCCTCCAGAGAGGAATGAACGAGACCTCCTCCAGAGGAGACTGACCGAGACCTCCTCCAGAGGGGACTGACCGAGACCTCCTCCAGATACTGAACGAGACCTCCTCCAGAGGAGACTGAACGAGACCACCACCAGAGGAGACTGACCGAGACCTCCTCCAGAGGGGACTGTCCAAGACCTCCTCCAGAGACTGACCGAGACCTCCTCCAGAGTAGACTGACCGAGACCTCCTCCAGAGACTGACCGAGACCTGCTGCAGAGTAGACTGACCGAGACCTCCCCCAGAGACTGACCGAGACCTCCTCCTGAGGAGACTGACCGAGACCTCCTCCAGAGTAGACTGACCGAGACCTCCTCCAGAGACTGACCGAGACCTCCTCCAGAGGAGACTGACCGAGACCTCCTCCAGAGACTGACCGAGACCTCCTCCAGAGGAGACTGACCGAGACCTCCTCCAGAGGAGACTGACCGAGACCTCCTCCAGAGACTGACCGAGACCTGTTGCAGAGTAGACTGACCGAGACCTCCCCCAGAGACTGACCGAGACCTCCTCCTGAGGAGACTGACCGAGACCTCCTCCAGAGTAGACTGACCGAGACCTCCTCCAGAGGAGACTGACCGAGACCTCCTCCAGAGACTGACCGAGACCTCCCCCAGAGGAGACTGACCGAGACCTCCTCCAGAGGAGACTGACCGAGACCTCCTCCAGAGGAGACTGACCGAGACCTCCTCCAGAGGAGACTGACCGAGACCTCCTCCAGAGACTGACCGAGACCTGTTGCAGAGTAGACTGACCGAGACCTCCCCCAGAGACTGACCGAGACCTCCTCCTGAGGAGACTGACCGAGACCTCCTCCAGAGTAGACTGACCGAGACCTCCTCCAGAGGAGACTGACCGAGACCTCCTCCAGAGACTGACCGAGACCTCCCCCAGAGGAGACTGACCGAGACCTCCTCCTGAGGAGACTGACCGAGACCTCCTCCAGATGAGACTAACCGAGACTTCCTCCAGAGGAGACTGACCGAGACCTCCTCCTGAGGAGACTGACCGCGACCTCCACCAGAGGGGACTGACCGAGACCTCCTCCAGATGGGACTGACCGAGACCTCCTCCAGAGGGGACTGACCGAGACCTCCTCCAGAGACTGACCGAGACCTCCTCCAGAGACTGACCGAGACCTCCTCCAGAGGAGACTGACCGGGACCTCCTCCAGAGACTGACCGAGACCTCCTCCAGAGGAGACTGACCGAGACCTCCTCCAGAGACTGACCGAGACCTCCTCCAGAGGAGACTGACCGAGACCTCCTCCAGAGGAGAGTGTCCGAGACCACCTCCAGTGGAGACTGACCGAGACCTCCTCCAGAGGAGACTGACCGTGACCTCCTCCAGAGGGGACTGACCGAGACCTCAACCATAGGAGACTGACTGAGATCTGCTCCAGAGGTGACTGACCGAGACCTCCTCCAGAGGAGACTGACCGAGACCTCAACCATAGGAGACTGACTGAGATCTGCTCCAGAGGTCACTGACCGAGACCTCCTCCAGAGGAGACGGACCGAAACCTTCTCCAGAGGGGCCTGACCGAGACCTCCTCCGCAGGAGACTGACCGAGACCTCCTCCAGAGGAGACTGACCGAGACCTCTTCCATATTGGACTGACAGAGACTTCCTCCAGAGGAGTATGACCGAGACCTCCTCCAGAGGGGACTGACCAAGGCCTCCTCTAGAGGAGACTGACCGAGACCTCCTCCAGAGGGGACTGACAGAGACCTCCTCCAGAGGAGACTGACCGAGTCCTCCTCCAGAGGGGACTGACCAGTCCTCCTCCAGACGGGACTGACCAAGGCCTCCTCCAGAGGGGACTGACCGAGACCTCCTCCAGATGGGACTGATCGAGACCTCCTCCAGAGGGGACTGACCAGGACCTCCTCCAGAGATTGACCGAGACCTCCTCCAGAGGAGACTGACCGAGACCTCCTCCTGAGGAGACTGACCGAGACCTCCTCCAGAGGAGACTGACCGAGACCTCCTCCAGAGTGGAATGAACGAGACCTCCTCCAGAGGAGACTGACCGAGACCTCCTCCAGAGGGGACTGACCGAGACCTCCTCCAGATACTGAACGAGACCTCCGCCAGAGGAGACTGAATGAGACCACCACCAGAGGAGACTGACCGAGACCTCCTCCAGAGGGGACTGTCCAAGACCTCCTCCAGAGACTGACCGAGACCTCCTCCAGAGACTGACCGAGACCTCCTCCAGAGGAGACTGACCGAGACCTCCTCCAGATGAGACTGACCGAGACCTCCTCCAGAGACTGACCGAGACCTCCTCCAGAGGAGACTGACCGAGACCTCCTCCAGATGGGACTGACAGAGACCTCCTCAAGAGGGGACTGACCGAGACATCCTCTGGAGACTGACCGAGACCTCCTCCAGAGACAAACTGAGACCTCTCCAGAGGAGACTGACCAATGCCTCCTCCTGATGTTAAATCCAATGGGATCCACGTGAATTCTGTCTGTTGATTACCTGTTTTTTTTTTCCTATCTGGACCCTGGTTTTGTTACATCGGGTTAACAAGTTCCTGTTCGATTGGGGCGCTTGTGTTTTAAAGATGTTAAAGCCTGGGCATAAAGTAGCCCGACCTGCAATGTTGAAAAAACGTTTTGAGGCAGGAATTCAGTTCCCGACGGGTGTGTACGCGCTGTGTGCTCACCCGCAGGGCCAACGGAAATGCCGGTTTTAGGCATGCACTGCGCATGCGCTGGAAACCGGTACTTCCGATCTGTCAAGAAAGCTCTTGACAGATCCTCCGGCTGAGCTGGAGCAGGGCCTCTGCGGGTGGATAGTTCTGCTTTTTGGAGACCCTCCGCCCTCAGAATACACTTCCAATTCTTGCACCTATAAAAGCAGGCGCAAGGCCTCCTTTTAACAGTCGAAGAGTTGAGGAAAGTAAAAAAAAAATTCCCCACTACTTTATCATTTTAAAATACTTTACAGAAAGGTAAGTTTATTTTTAGCCCGTTAAAATCTTTAATTACGTTTTTCAAAAATTAAATTTTTTGTTTAAAATAGTTAATTTATGTAATTTATAGTCATTTTAAAAATGCGATTTAAAAAAATATATTTGAAGTTTTACTTATGTTTTGGGATAATCTCTATTCATAGATTTGACAGGTCTTCCTGTCAAATCTATGAATGGAGATTCCCTGCTCTGATTGGCTCCCGCCTGCTAACCGCCTGTGCCCCTGGGATACGCGAGCACTGCGCACCGGCAGATTGAAGAGGCACAGGACCGAAACGCTGCGCCTCCCGGGAGCCCTCCGGTCCAGGCGGAGATTTTTCCAAATCGCAGCCCTCCGCCCGCGGGAGGCCTGCGAACGGAATTTCTGGGCCGTTTCCTCATGGCGTGATGAACAGCGGCAGAGAAAAATTAAAGCTGGAAGCGTGAACGCGTGGATGGACATGTCAAAATAATGCTTGTGTTTCGAAGCGATGTGACAACTTTGAGGGGACATGGAGGCCATTTGAGGGGTTTTGATAGAGTAAATAGGGAGAAACTATTTCCGGGGCAGGAGGCTTGGTAACCAAAGGACACAGGTTTAAAATAATTGTCAAATGAACCAGAGCAGAGATGAGGAGGAATTTTTCTGCAGCGAGTTGTTCTGATCTGGAATACACTGCCTGAAAGGGTGGTGGAGGCCGATTGTACTTGTATACTTGTAAAGACACAGTTTGCACGGTTACGGGGAGAGAGAGAGAGAGAGAGGGAAAATTGGATTACTCTTTCAAAGAGCCGGCACAAGCAGGATGGGCCGAATGGGCTGTATGATTCTATGATTTTCTGCAGATTGATGGGGGACATTTTGCTGCAGGGTGATGTTGACCATTTTGCGACAGGTTCATGGCGGCCATTTCCCGTTGCCTGTGCGGCGCCATTTTTAGAGTCCCAGCTGCGCTCTTTTGCTGACACTCAGTCTCACCATCTTGTGTCAATTGTATATCCAGCCTCCCGAGTAAGACCACCCGCTTCAATAGACCGACAGTTCGCGTTTACAGTGTCGTTTGGAGAAGGTGCGATGTATTTTTGAGGAAACTTTATTTAATATATTAAACATTGAAGCCAGTTTTAATGTAAATTACGAGGAGACCAGGCGCGAGCAGAAGTAAGCGGTGGAGTTTTATTAACAACACAAGGACATAAAAAATAACTTGCATTTATATAGCGGCTTTAATGCAATGAAACGTCACAAGGCAATTTTCAGATAAAATTTGACACTGAGCAACATAAAGGGATTTTAGGACAGATGACTAAAAGCTTGGTGAAACTGATAGGTTTTAAGAAGCGTCTAAAGGAGGGCAGAGAGACAGAGCAGCGAAGAGGTTTAGGGAGGTACTTCTAGGGCCTTGGCAGCTGAAGTCATGGCGCCAATCTGGAGCAGCGAAAATCGAGGATGTGCAACAGGTCAGAGGAGTGGAGACATCTCGAAGGCTTATAGCGGCACTTGTTGCAGAGTGCGACTCTTCACTGGCAGAGGCACGCACTGTACACAAGGACACTTGTTAGAGAGTCCGACTTCTCACTGGGAGAGAAACCGATTGTACACAGGGACACTTGTTACAGAGTGAGAATCCTCACTGGAAGATACACATACTGTACACATGGACACTTGCTACAGTGTCCGACTTCTCACTGGGAGAGCCACACAATGTACAGAGGAATACTTGTTACAGAGTCTGACTCCTCACTGGGAGAGACACACACTGTACAGACGGACAGTTGTTACAGAGTTCGACTCCTCACTGCGAGAGACACACACTGTACACAGGGACACTTGTTACAGAGTCCAACTCCTCGCTGGGACAGACACACACTGCACACAGGGGCACCTGTTACAGAGTCTGACTCCTCGCTGGGAGAGAGACACACTGTACACAGGGACACTTGTTACAGTGTCTGACTCCTCACTTGGAGACACGCACACTGTACACATGGACACTTGTCACAGAGTCCGATTCCTCAATGGGAGAGACACACACTGTACACAGGGAAACTTGTTACAGAGTCTGACTCCTCACTGGGAGAGACACACACTGTACACAGGGACACTTGTTACAGAGTCTGACTCCTCACTGGGAGAGACACACACTGTCCACAGGGACATTAGTTACAGAGTCCGATTCCTCACTGGAAGAGACACACACTGTACACAGGGACACTTGTTACAGAGTCAGACTCCTCACTGGGAGAGACACACACTGTACACAGGGACACTTGTTACAGAGTCTGACTCCTCACTGGGAGAGACACACACTGTACACAGGGACACTTGTTACAGAGTCTGACTCTACTGGGAGAGACACACACTGTACACAGGGACACTTGTTACAGAGTCCGATTCCTCACTTGGAGAGACACACACTGTACACAGGGACACTTGTTACAGAGTCCGATTCCTCACTTGGAGAGACACACACTGTACACAGGGACACTTGTTACAGAGTCAGACTGCTCACTGAGAGAGACACACATTGTTCACAGGGACACTTGATACAGAGTCCGGCTCCTCACTGGGAGAGCCATACACTGTACACAGGGACAGTTGCTACAGAGTCCGACTCCTCACTGGAGAGACACCCAGGAATACTGACTGCAATTGTCAGTGTCCCACTGCAGCCCAGATTGAGCCCCACCCTGGGCCCTTCCTGTCTGTGCATTACCCCAGTGCTCCATTGGGGAACATTCATCCCCGGATATCCTGCAGAAGCAGTGTTGTGGGGCCGGGCGGCTGAGTCTCGGGACCCTATGGCTGGGCCTCTGACCTCACAATGGGAGATGATGCTCGCTCAGCTCGAGCTGGAATCCCTTAAAGGAGCCGATAGGATTTAAACCCGGAGCGCGGCCTCCTAAAGGGGTGTGCCTGAAATTCGAACAAAAATGGTCATATAATGAGACCAGTGATGATCATCAATTGAAATGTTCACACATGCACTCTCAGTCCGCGTCTGGATGACTGCAGCAACTCCAACTTTCTCACTCCATTTATGCTGAACTGATTCTCCCATAGCCTGAAACAGATTAAAGATTAAGCAGGAAATAAACAAATTGAAAACTGTAAATAAATTGGAAACTGGGGTCAATAATTCAATAATAATTACAGACAAATATTACCCATAAAAGTGACTGAATCCCATTTATATTTTATTTATTACATTAAACACAAACACTCACCAGATCCGCTTCAGATTCCTGCAGGTCAGCATGAGATCGCATAGAGCGGGGACAGTTCCGTCTGTGAATGAGTTAAATCCCAGGTCCAGATCGGTCAGTGACCGTATTGTACTCAGAGCGGATGCGAGATCCTCGGCACAAGAATCTGTGAGACCGACACCGCATAGACTGGGATCAGAGAGAGAAATAACAGGAGTCTTAGTAAATCCCCAGTGTTTATTAATAACACTAATACTGATACTATTAATGTTCAGTGTTAGACATCCAGTTATTATAAACACAATCTCACACAGTCTGGTACTTACTACAGTTCCTGTATTTTACAGTCCGTGTTCCTCAGAGCCAGAGTCAGTAACTTCACTCCTGAATCTCCCAGTTGATTGCCGCCCAGTCTAAACACAAACAGAGAGTGAGAAACAAACGGAATCAAACCCCGGATCTGATATTTTATATCTCTCGGATATCACAGCAATCACAGAAAGTACTTCAGCTAATTAAAAAAACAGATTTCCCTCCCTGGGCGGGTCGGGAGTGGTCGAGTTCGGCGGCGGGTCGCGGCCGCGCTCTGCAGAAGGAGCCGGGTATGGTGACGTCATTCGATGACGCGTGAGAGCCGCTTTCCTTAAAGTGACCATGCGCACATTCTGTTTGACTTTTGTTCTCTCAGTATTCTACAGTATTGAGGTGCTGCAAACACTGACAACCTCTGCACAGAGGAGCACGCCTGCATTAGGCTCTCCCATAACTCCCTCTATATGCTTATGGATGGAGCCACAGCATGCAGGCAGGTTCTCTCCAATTACAATTTGCGGAAGAGACCATCGCAGCCTGGTTGCACATTGCACAGTGGGGTACAAGCAGGGATGTCGTCAGGGGGACCAGGCTGCAATGGCGCAAACCTTTCAATGATCTCAGTAGATCACGAAACGTTACTGCAAAGCCACCCTCAAACTCATCGTGCTGTTGCACGCATCAAATCTCCAACTCTCTGCCTTCCCTACCCTACTCCTGCACATCCTTACTCACACCAACTTACCTTGCACCTCCACCCATCCCTCTCTATCTGCAGTATCACTATCACATCTCAATAGCCACCCCTCACAATCACCCTCATCCTAGTGCAATCATACCAACTAACAACACTCAAGGGTAGGCACTTCTGTTATTATACAATGTCCATGTGAAATTTCTGTTCATGCGCTGTCAAACATTGACATTTTTACTTTGAACACATTCAGTTCTTGAACAGATATATGTGCTCCTTTGGAAGTGTTTTAGTGAGTTCCAGTGAATGGCGACACATAACGGTACCCCCCGCAATGCTGATGAATGTGACAGGAATGGTTTGGGCATTGTAGGGATGCTTTATGTTGTTGTTGGGGGGCGGCACCAACCTGGCGCATCATGTGGCAACCAGGGTGTGCAGCGTCAAGTGAAGAATATCTAGCCATGGTGCGGTCATCCCTGGCGTCCCAGGCAGCAGTGCGGTCGTGTGCTGATATCCTCTGTCCTGTGCAGCATCAGGTGATTGCGGAGATGTTTGGTGTGGTTGTTGGTGCTGCTGGTGTGCCTGGTGCTGCAAGTGTTTGGGGCTGATCGTGTTCAGATGCTGAGGACAAAGGTGAGACAGTATAAACCGTACCCATTCTGAGATAATAGATGGCAGGTGAACCTGAGATGAAAGAAGCGATCTGTCAATGGCGAGAGAGGTTATTCCATTGAGGGGAAACTGGATAGAGATTGCTCCAAACACTTGCAACCTCGTAAACTCTGAAGGTGAGCTGAAAATAGTTGTGAATCCTTCGTTAACAAGGTCTTAATGACCTGAATTGCCTCCCCCGCCGCTCCGTGTCGGGTCTGCTTAGCGCTGACAGACCCGATATTTGGGAAAGGCGGGTAGCGGGGGGTTGACAGCGGGGTCCCGAGCCGCTGGGGAAAAAAAAATTCCCACCCCACCCGCCACCGATCTCCCTGTCTGACTCCCCGGAATATCCACCCGAATGTCACTGGGAATTAATGTGACTCTGTCCAACTGCCCATATATTCAGGGACTGTCAGTAAATGCATTTATAAAATGAAGTGCTGTCTGTGTGAAGCCTTTAAATGTCCCTCAGTCCGGTCTCATTCCCTGATGATCAGAATTACTCTTCCAGAGTTCAGTGACCGGCCCTGTCATGTTTGGCGAAACTTATTTAATTTCTGCTGCTCCTTAAATCCCGGATTTTATGGGAAAGGGTCGAATTTTTCCGAATCAAATGATAAAGCTGTGATTTCCTGTACTTTATGCTTTATGCATTATGTTGGCCCGAAAATTAGATCTAATACGCGAGAGTACGCACTGTGTACTCTCGCGTTTTAGGTCTCCAATTGCCGGTTTCCTGCATGCACTGCGTATGCGCGGGAAATCGGCACTTCGTGAATTCAAAAGGGGGCGGTTTCTAAGTGAACCGCGTGCGCACTACAGGCTGCGCGCACGCAGTGCACTTAGTGCTTTGAACGCGCAGGTAAACATGGAAGATTTTACACATAAAGAAAGGAGGCGTAAGACCCTCTTTTTACAAGGTAAGTAGTTAATTAAGTGTTATTTTAAATTTTTTTCAACAGGTTTATCTTTTTTAGAGACTTTAAAGAAAGGTAAGTTTATTTTTATAACTTTTAAAAAGATTTTATATCTTTTCAAAAATTAAAATTTTTGTTTAAAGTGGTTAATTTATTTAACTATACTTATTTTATTAATGTGATGGCTTTTTTAAAAATTTAATTGAGGTTTAGCTGTTCTTTTGTGGGTGTGTAGGATTCATACGTTTACCAGCCTTGCTGTTAAAACTATGAATGAAAGACGGTGTGCTGCCATTGGCGCTAACTGAATCACGTGATCCCTGAGCTCGCACGAACTAATTGCGTCTCTGGGTCACGCAAGCACTGCACAGCTGCATGTGGGACTGGCCTTGAATCTAAAGTTCGTGTGGGCCCGGAGGAAATAGGTAGGCGCGGAGTGAGATACCGCGGGGAAGCCTTACCCCCGCGTGAACACTCACTGTTTAATTTCTGGGCCATTAATCTGTATAATATCTCGGGGTGAGTTATATTGTGAAACGGCTCTAACTGCTGCTGCAAAATCCGCCCCCAGGATTTTATGTAAAAAGGAGTGTTGATTCTGTCCCGTTACAAGTTTTAAATGTCCCTGTATTCCTTGTTTATAGGGGAGGGGAGTCTCTCACATTAAACACATTAAACTGGCTCTACATTTATTTCAGGTGTAACTGGCCCGACAGTTTTTGGGGGATTTTCGGAAGTTCCCTCTCCGAGAGGGGCCTCCCACACAGGGGGCGGATTATGGGGCACTCCCGGGTTCACTGTCCCCGGTTTAACCAGGAGCCGCCCGCTGTGTGCGAGGCCCCACCGCTGGCCGGTGTGTGTCTGTACTCAGGGGCTAATACCCCAGAACGCGTTCGATTGGAACCTTTATACCGGCAGATTTAAGATTCGGAATAACATGCTTGTCTTAATGTTCAGGACTGCGAATAATTGTAAATATTTTCAGCTGAAAGAATTCCCGATTCCCTAATATTCCCAATCCAGGAAATGCCCCCCTCGACAAGACACAGCCTGCACGGTATTGGAGTATATATCTAAATGTTAGTGAATTAAACTCGGTTTTCTGTCCTGTTTCTAGTGGAAATGTTGGATGTGGAAAATATTTTAAATTAATTTTATCTTTACTACCGGATTATATTTTATGTTTACATTCTGCTGTCCAGCCTTATTAAATATGATTTATTGTAATTAAATTGTCAGTCTCTCAGTGACCAGCAGTTGCTGATCCGATAAGGACTGTAAAATCCCTACTTGTCAACAAGGATCCGTTCTAGATGCTAAAGTCCTTCGGATATTACTAAACGATCCTCTTATTATTGGTCATATTTATGTTTTATCTGCTTCTCTCTGGTTTAACTGAACTGTTTGTTCCCCTTCATTACGGAGCAAAAACAAAACCCGTGACTGTTCTACAATTCGCTCAACAGTTAGAGACAAATAAACAGTTACCTCAATACCCGGCATTTGTGCAGTACGGGTACCAGCCGCTGGAGTCCTTCACACTGAATGGAGCAGTCCTGTAGATCGAGGTGTTTTACTGTATCACAGAGTCCAATGACATGAGACAAGACCGCACGTTCAATCGCGGTCAATGTCAATCCACGAAATGTAAGTGATTCCGCAGATCCCACTGTTTTCTGAGCCAGTTCTTTATTCTGAGATTCAAACAGGTAGTGAAATGTGTTCAGGAGGTTCCTTTTACCAGTTTCACTCTCTGTGTTTCCAATCTGGTCTTCAATCTTCTCCTTCACCCAGTCAATCACACGGCAGCTGGTTTGATGAAGAAATGTATCCAGAAACTCCTCCAGGGGCGAAGCTGCCTGTGGGGAGGAGAGACCAGCAACAAAACGGAGAAATATCTCAAATCGCCCATCTTCCTCGCTGTGGGATTCTCGGAGGAGTTTCCGGATGTCCCCGGGATCTGGAGTCAGGAATTGTGCGAGTGCGGCTAAAAACTCTTGGATGGTGAGGTGCGGGAATGTGTACACCACGCTCTGGGCAGAATCATCTCTCTCCAAAAGTTCCATCATGAACCCAGACAGGAACTGGGAAGGTTGCAGATTGTACTTGATCAAATCTCCATTTCTAAACACAATCTTCTTCTCGGAGACTCCTGTGAAGGCCATCTCACCAAGCTTCAGTAACACATCACAGGGGCTTTCAATCTCTCGGTCATGATTTTTCAGAATGTTGTAAATATAGTTGGAATATAGTTGGGTGATGGTCTTGGGAACTCGCTGCGGATTCCTGTCTCTTTGTGTAAAAAAGGGGCCCAGTGACAGACCAAGGATCCAACAGTAGGAAGGGTTGTAGCCCATGGTGTACAGGATCTCGTTCTCCTCCACATGTTTTAAAACAGCTTCTGCCATCATCTGATCTTCAAAACACTTGTTGAAATATTCCTTCCGTTCTTCAACAACAAATCCCAGGATTTCAGCCCAAACACTGATCTCAGCCTTTTCCAATAAATGTAACGCAGTGGGGCGGCTGGTCACGAGCACTGAACATCCTGGGAGCAGCTTGTGCTGTATTAAACTGTACACAATGTCAGACACTTCACACCAGTCTTCGGGATCTGTGCACATGTGCTGAGGTTCTGTATTTCTCCGATTGTCAGCAAAATCGATCCCGTCCTTGAATTCATCCAAACCATCAAATATAAACAGCAATCCCTCGGGGTTCTTCCATAGCTCTCTCAGAATATTCCGAAAGTAAGGATACAGATCCAGTATCAGATTCCTCAGGTTTATTCTACAGTTAATAGCGTTCAAATCCCGGAATTTAAAAGTGAAAACAAATTGAAATTGTGGGTATATTTTCCCAGTGGCCCAGTCATGAACAATCTTTTGTACCATTGTTGTTTTTCCAATCCCCGCTACACCGCTCACTGCTGCTGAACTCCCAGAATTGGATTTTCTGTGGGAAAAACTGCTCTGGAACAATTGATCAGTTCGGATTTTCTCCAGTTCTCTCCGGATAAGTTTTTCTCTGCACTCTTCATGATCTCGGCCTCTTGCCAGCAGTTCATGTTCTACAAGTGTCCGATCTCGAACAGTACAAATGACCGTTAGCTCAGCGTATCGATCAACCAACTGGAAAATCTTAACCTTCTCCTTTATTAGGATAGTGTTCACTCTCAGTGTTTCAGTTTGTACCCGGAGTGTTTCCTTGTGTTTCTGTTGAACATCTTTAATTAGAACAGACAGAAAGTGGCGCTCATTGTATTGATATTGAATCAGCTTCTCAAGACCATTTTTCTGTTCAGTAAAATATTTGAAGATTTAATTAGCAGTTTCAATAGAGGTTCGTGTAGAAATAAAAAATCTGTTAATGGAAACCAAGCTTGAAAGTGAACAATGGCCGAAAAAAGTGTAAAATCCTCACTAATATTTACTGAACATGGAGATTTCTATCAAGGTGATATTTTCCCTCTGATGGCTAATTGTATCCAGCTTGCAATGTATTACAGGCATCTCATTACAAGTACACACATGATCCTGGTTTTATGACAGTAGAAATTCTAGTTAATCAATCTTTGAAACCCTCAGTATTTCTTCCCTTCTGCAAAAATGGGAAATAGGACATTGGATGTCAGTGGGAGAGGGACAGAATAAGAAAGGACAGGTGTACTACTGTTATTGTATTAGAATTTTGGTAGTTACCTGGCATAGTGTGTGCACTGGAAGGGGGGCAAACTGTGAATGGATAGATGTCCATTCAATGTCCTAGTTGACCATTAACTGAGCTTCTGACCCAATCTCGTCACCATCACCAAGACCACCTACTTCCACATCCGTAATATCGTCCTTCTTCGCCCTTGCCTCAGATCATCTATTGCTGGGACTCTCTTCCTTGGACTTTGTTACCTCTAGACTCGACAGTTGAAATTATGTCCATTGACTGTCTGCTCTTCTCCCAGTACACACAGTACTCCAGATAGCCTGCACAAGGTCTGATACAATAACAGTGGGACTCCTGACCATTCACAGTATATCCCTCTCCCACTGCTCTCCTGATCGGCCTCCCGGCCCTTCACAATCCATAAACATGAGCTCATCCAAAACCCTGCTGCACATATCTTAACTCGCACCATGTCCCGTTCACCTATCTCCCCTGTGTTCACTGAACAACATTGGATCCCGGTTCTATAGCAGCTCGATTTAAAATTATCAGTCTTGTGTCCCAACCCCTCAATGGCGTCTCCCCTCCCAATCTCTGAAACCTCAATGATATCTGCGTTCCTCCAATTCTGGTCTCTTGCGATCTCCAATTTTCATCGCCCCACCATTGGCGGCTGTGCCTTCAGCTTTCTGGGCCCCACGCTGCACAATTCTCTCCCTAAATCTCTCTGGCTCATAAACAGGAGCTGTTATCGTATCAGGATTTTAGCAGATTAACTTGGGTATTGTGTGCACTGAGAGGTTCAACTAGGCAATTTCAGACGCCACTTTTGTCTGGAGTCACATATAAGCCCACACCAAGTAAGTAAGGCAGATATCCTTTCCTAAAGGATTGTTCAATTTTTTGCGGCAACCCTATAGCTGCAAGGTCACCATTACTGACACTAGCTTGTTATTCCAGATTAATTTAATTAACTGATTTCAAATTTAAAATCAGCCATTTTGGGATCACATCTCACGACTCACGGATTGTTAGTCTAGTCCTCTGGATTACTAGTCAAGTAGCATAATAAATCCATATCCGTATCTGGAATATTGTGTGGACTGGGAAAGGGACAAACTGAATAGACAGGAGTTGAATTGCTGTTGTTTCAGGATGGATTCGGGGATGTTATCTGTGGTATTACAAGCACTTCTATCATAACCTGATCACACGTAAAGCTTACTGCCATTCTGATAATACAGAGGGGAGTCAGAAAGAACGTTTAAGTCATTTGGAAAACAGTTTGAGGGCAGGGTGAGAGGTTAATTGGTATTTTTGGGCAAGAGACTTTGTCTTTTTGATGTTTTAATGGAATTTACAACATTAGTGCAAGAAACAGGATCATAATTAACAAAATAATTAATAACCCAGGAAATTCAAAATCTGAAATGAAAATCAGGGTAATTTTGTGATCCAAAGGATAATATAGTGCGGAACCAGTTGCCAGGGAAAGATACTAAAGGTGCAGCGTAAGTGGAGTCTGGACACAATTGAACGTGTTTCTGTGGATACACTGAGAGTGGGTAGGTGGGATCAACTCTGTAACAGAGATAGGCTTATTTGGTCCAATGGCCTGTTCCTGTCCCTGATCATTCTTCTGTTATGTTTGGCTGAATTTGCGGTGGGTAATAACGGGGAAACCAGCAGCGTTTGCTGTTATTGCCCCTTTGAAACTTACCACAACTTCAGCATGTAGCGCATGCGCATCCTATTGTTGGCTCTCGAAGTTGCGGTCAGTCATGCACTGTTCCAACATTGGCTGCGCTGTGCCCCCTCCCCGACCTTAGCCGGCAATCAGTATAATCAGTGAAATGACTGAAACTGCCGAAACATTAGCGTTTCTGACGTAATATCGATATTAAAAACATTAAGCCTTTTTGGAATAGGACTAACCAGACTTTTAACAGTGTATTGACTGGCAAACAAAGGTTATTGCAAAGAAAACGTCATTTTTATTTTGTGGGGTGTCAAGATTTTCCATTATGATAAAAATTACATCTTTTAAAAAACTTTATTTTTTGTAATATTCATTAAAATTGTTCTTGCAATTCAGGCTCTACCTTTTCCCCAGGTTAGAGCCCCAATCTTTGTTTAGCTCTTTGTAAATATTTGTTAAAAGTCCGAATAAAAGTAGCTTCTTCATTTGATCGTTCCCTATCTGTGAGAATTCTGCAATGCCATTGGCCGCATAGACAGCTTGGTGACCTCACAGTAGGTGGAATTAGGGAATCCCCACTACAGATCACTGAATTCAATTACACGTCGAAAAAGGCAAACTTCTCGCCACAGAGATCACGAGATCTCTGAGGACAGCTTTCTTCGGGCCGGTGGTGAATGTCTTTGCTTCATTGTTGGCCGCAAATTTCGGACCAATGATTGTGTTTCAGTAATTGCGAACTATGTTTCAGCAGTTTTACACATACATTCATTGAATGTGTTTTTGTAACAGTCCTGTCATATCACCGATTATGGTAGTATTTGGTAGTATGACATATTGGCCCGTAATTTGCTGTCAGTGGCAAAGTGACGGTGATAGCCACTGGCCTGGAAGCAAAGGAAATTAGGGATAGCATAAGATCCAAGAAGAGGTCATATAAATTGGCCAGACAAAGCAGCAAACCTGAGGATTGGGAGCAGTTTAGGATTCAGCAAAGGAGGACAAAGGGATTAATTAAGAAGGGGAAAATAGAATATGAGAGTAAGCTTGCAGAGAACATAAAAACTGACTGTAAAAGCTTCTACAGATATGTGAAGAGAAAAAGATTGGTGAAGTCAAGCGTAGGCCCCTTGCAGTCAGAATCAGGGGAATGTATAATGGGGAACAAAGAAATGGCTGACGAATTAAATACATACTTTGGTTCTGTCGTCACAAAGGAGGACGCAAATAAACTCCCAGAGATGTCGGAGAACATAGGGTCTAATGAGAGGGAGGAACTGAATGAAATCAGAACTTGTAGGGAAATGGTGTAAGGGAAATTGACGGGATTGAAGGCCGATAAATCCCCAAGGCCTGATAATCTACATCCTAGGGTACTTAAGGAAGTGGCCCTAGAAATAGTAGATGCATTGCTGGACATCTTTCAAAATTCTACAGACTCTGGAACAGTTCCCATGGATTGGAGGGTAGCTAATGTAACCTTATTATTTAAAAAAGGTGGTAGAGAAAAAACGGGGAATTAAGGACCGGTACGCCTCTCATCGGTAGTGGGGAAAATGCTAGAGTCCATTATAAAAGATGTAATAGCAGAGCACTTGGAAAACAGTGACAGGATCGGACAAAGTCAACATGGATTTACAAAAGGGAAATCATACCTGACTAATCAACTGGAATTTTTTGAGGATGTAACTGGTAGAATAGATAAGGGAGAAACAGTGGATGTGGTGTATTTGGACTTTCAGAAGGCTTTCGATAAGGTCCCGCATAAGAGACAAGCATGCAAAGTTAAAGCACATGGGATTGCGGGTAAGGTACTGATTTGGATAGAAAACTGGTTGGCAGACAGGAAGCAGAGAGTTGGAATATACGGGTTTTTTTCCGAGTGGCATGCAGTGACTAATGGGGTACCGCAGGGATCGTTGCTAGGACCCCAGCTATTCACAATATACATTAATGATCTAGACGAGGGTACTAAATGTAATATCTTCAAGTTTGCAGACGACACAAAGCTGGATGGGCGTGTGTGCTGTGAGGAGGATGCAGAGAAACTCCAGTATGATTTGGACAGTTTGGGTGATTGGGCAGATGCATGGCAGATGCAGTATAATGTGGATAAATGCGAGGTTATCCACTTTGGTGGCAAAAACAGGAAGACAGATTATTAACTGAACGGCAATAGATTGGGAAAAGGGGAAGTGCAACGAGATCTGGGAGTCCTTGTGCACCAGTCGCTGAAGTTAAGCATGCAGTTGCAGCTGGCGGTTAAGAAGGCAAATGTTATGTTGGCCTTCACAGCGAGAGGATTCGAGTACAGGAGCAAGGATGTCTTGCTGCAGTTGTACAAGGCCTTGGTGAGACCACACCTTGAGTACTGTGTGCAGTTTTGGTCGCCTTATATTAGGATTGATGTTCTTGCCATGGAGGGAGTGCAGCGAAGATTTACCAGACTGATACCTGGGATGGCAGGAATGACGTATGAAGAGAGATTGGGTCGATTAGGCTTATATTCGCTAGAGTTTCGAAGAATGAGAGGGGATCTCATTGAATCTTATAAAATTCTAACAGGACTAGACAGTCGAGATGCAGGAAGAATGTTCCCGTTGTCGGGGGAGTCCAGAACCAGAGGTCACAGTCTAAGGATAAGGGGTAAGCCATTTAGGACTGTGATGAGGAGGAATTTCTTCACCCAGAGAGTGGTGAACCTGTGGAATTCTCTACCACAGAAGGCAGTTGAGGCCAATTCATTAAATATATTCAAGAAGGAGATAGATATTTTTCTTAATTCTAAAGGGATAAAGGGATATGGAGAGAAAGCAGGGACAGTGTACTGAATTTGGATGATCAGCCATGATCTCATTAAATGGCGGAGCAGTCTCGAGGGGCCGAATGACCTACTCCTGCTCCGATCTTCTATGCTTCTATGCTTAAGCTGCCCACAGAGAACTCAGGACCTCTGTGGCAAGAAATTCACCACCCTCGACGTTAATTGATTGTAGCGAAGTGTAATGTGGATTTCCAGCGATGAGCTGCAGTAAAGTCATCCAGCGATCTAAGCAATGAATCACAGTGAAACTTGGAAACATAGAAGATAGGAGAAGTTGTAGGCCATTCGGCCCCTCGTGCCTGCTCCGCCATTCAATGCGATCGTGGTTGCTCATCCAAATTCAGTACCCTGTCCCTGCTTTCTCCCCATATTCCTTGATTCCCTTAGCCTTAAGAAATATATCTAACTCCTTCTTGAATATATTTAATGAATTAGATTCAACTGTCTTCTGTGATAGAGAATTCCACAGATTCACCAATATCTGGGTGAAGAAATCCTGACAGCCAGCAAATCAAGAAAAAAAAGCCCTGATTCAACTCACTTTTCAAAAATATTAGTGAGAGCAAAATAATGATTAGGACATACACATGGGGTTAAGGTAGAAATATTATAACAAACTTTAAGTTTTAAATTGTAATTTAGTATACTGTATTCACTGCTCACGATGCGGTCTCCGCTACATTGGGAAGAGCAAACGCATAATTGGGTGACTGCTTTGCGGAACACCTCCGTTCAGTCCGTAACAGTGACCCCGAGCTTCCGGTCGCCTATCACTTTAATTGTCCGCTCCACTCCCACTCTGAACTCACCGTCCTCGGTCTCTTAGACTGCTCCAATGAAGCTGAATGTAAGAAACATAGAAACATAGAAACATAGAAAATAGGTGCAGGAGTAGACCATTCGGTCCTTCGAGCCTGCACCGCCATTTAATGCGTTCATGGCTGAACATGCTACCTCAGTAGCCCATTCCTGCTTTCTCGCCATACCCCTTGATCCCCCTAGTTCTGAGTATTATATCTAACTCCCTTTTGAATATATTTAGCGAACTGGCCTCAACAACCTTCTGTGGTAGAGAATTCCACAGATTCACCACTCTATGGGTGAAGAAGTTCCTCCTCATCTCAGTCTTAAATGGCTTCCCCTTTATCCTTAGACTGTGACCCCTGGTTTTAGTTTTCCCTAACATTGGAAACATTCTGCCCGCATCTAATTTGTCTAAACCAGTCAGGATTTTAAACGTCTCTATAAGATCCCCCCTCATTCTTCTGAACTCCAGAGGATACAAGTTCAGTTGATCCAGTCTTTCTTGATATGTCAGTCTGGTCATCCCAGGAATCAATCTAGTGAACCTTCGTTGCAGTCCCTCAATAGCAAGAATGTCCTTCCTCAAGTTAGGAGACCAAAAAAGCACACAATACTACAGGTGTGGCCTCACCAAGGCCCTGTACAACTGTAGCATCACCTCCCTACTCCTGTACTCAAATCCCCTTGCTATGAAGGCCATCATGCCATTTGCTTTCTTGACTGCCTGCTGCACTTGCCTTCCCACCTTCAGTGACTGATGTACCATGACGCCCAGGTCTCGTTGCACCTCCCCTTTCCCTAATCTGCCACCATTCAGGTAATAGTCTGCCTCCCTATTTTTACCACCAAAGTGGATAACCTCACATTTATCCACATTGTACTTTATCTGCCATACATTTGCCCATTCACCCACCCTGTGCAAGTCACTCTGTAGCCTCCTAGCATACTCCTCATTGTTCACACTGCCTCCCAATTTAGTGTCATCCGCAAATTTGGAGATATTACAATTAACCCTTCGTCCAAATCATTAATATATAATGTAAACAGCTGGGGCCCCAGCACCGAACCCTGCGGTACCCCGCTGGTCACTGCCTGCCATTCTGAAAAGTACCCATTTACTCCTACTCTTTGTTTCCTGTGTGCCAACTAGTTCTCAATCCACATCAACACGTTACCCCCAATCCCATGTGCTTTAACTTTGCCCACCAATCTCTTGTGTGGGACCTTGTCGAAGGCCTTCTGAAAGTTCAAATACACCACATCTACTGGTTCCCCCCCGTCCACCCTATTGGAAACATCCTCAAAAAATTCCAGAAGATTTGTCAAGCATGATTTCCCTTTCACAAATCCACGCTGACTTGGACCTATCATGAAGCCACTTTCCAAATGGTCTTTTATGACATCTTTAATAATTGATTCCATCATTTTACCCACCACCGATGTCAGGCTGACCGGTCTATAAATCCGTGCTTTCTCCCTCCCTCCTTTTTTAAAAAGAGGGGTTACATTAGCCACCCTCCACTCCTTCGGAACTGATCCAGAGTCTAAGGAATGTTGAAAAATGATCGTCAATGCATCCACTATTTCCAAGGACACCTCCTTAAGTACTCTGGGATGCAGACCATCAGGCCCTGGGGATTTATCAGCCTTCCGTCCCATCATTTCCCCAACACCTTTTCCCGACTGATAAGGATTTCCCTCAGCTCCTCCCTCTTACCAGATCCTTTGATCTCTTTTATTTCCGGAAGGTTGTTTGTGTCCTCCACAGTAAACACCGAACCAAAGTACTTGTTCAATTGATCTGCCATTTCTTTGTTCCCCATTATGACTTCCCCTGTTTCTGACTGCAGGGGACGTACGTTTGTTTTTACTAACCTCTTTCTTTTTACATATTTATAGAAGATTTTGCAGTCCATTTTAATGTTCTCCGCAAGCTTCCTTTCATATTTTATTTTCCCTGCCCTAATCAAACCCTTCGTCCTCCTCTGCTGAGTTTTAAACTTGTCGCAGTCCCCGGGTTTGCTGCTACTTCTGGCCAATTTGTATGCCACTTCCTTGCTTTTAATACTATCCCTGATTTCCCTTGTTAGCCATGTTTGAGCCACCTTCCCTTTTTTATTTTTACGCCAGACAGGGATGTACAATTGCTGTAGTTCATCCATGCGATCTCTAAATGTCTGCCATTGCCCTTCCACTAATAACCCCTTAAATATCGCTTGCTAATCTAACCTCGCCAATTCACGCCTCATAAACTCAAAGTTGCCCTTATTTAAGTTCTGGACCATGGTCTCTGAATTAACTGATTCCTTCTCCATCCTAATGTAGAACTCCACCATACTATGGTCACTCTTCCCCAAGTGGCCTTGCACCACAAGATTGCTGATTAGTCCTTCCTCATTACACAACACCTAGTCCAGGATGGCCTCCCCTCTAGTTGGTTCCTCAATATATTGGTTTAGGAAACCAGCCCTTAAACACGCCAGGAAATCCTCCTCCACCGTATTGCTTCCAGTTTGAGTAGCCCAATCTATATGCATATTAAAGTCACCCATGATAACTGCTGCGCCTTTTTTGAATGTACCTCTGATTTCCTGTTTCATATCCTCCCCCACCTCACTACTACTGTTTGGAGGTCTGTACGCAATCCCCACTAACGTTTTCTGCCCTTTGGTGTTCTGCAGCTCAACCCATATTGATTTCACATCCTCCAAGTTAATGTCCTTCCTAGCTATTGCATTAATCTCCTTTTTAACCAGCAATGCTACCCCACCCCCTTTTCCTTTTATTCTATCCTTCCTGAATGTTGAATACCCCTGGATATTCAGTTCCCAGCATTGATTGTTCTGGAGCCACGTCTCTGTAATCCCAATCACATCATATCCGTTAACATCAATTTGCACAGTCAATTCATCCACCTTATTACGGATACTCCTTGCATTAAGACACAGAGCCTTTAGGCTTGTTTTATTAACACCCTTTGTCCTTTTAGACTTATGACTTAGTATGGCCCTTTGTGTTTCTTGCCTTTGTTTACTCGGATTTCCCTTATTGTTTCTCACCCTTCTAACATTAAGCTCGAGGAACAGCAACTCATCTTTCTATTCGGCGCTTTTTAGCCTTATTGACTCAACATCGTGTTTAACAATTTCAGACCGTAACCTCTGTCCATATCATTTGTTTTCTCTCTCTCACATGGCAGCTGTTGATCACCCTGCATTGCCATTTACACTTCATCTGGAGACATCATTTTTTCTTAACTTGTCCCATTACCATCTCCTTTTGCCTTCCATCATCATCCCTTGCGTCTCTTAAACTCTCCTGCCTTCCATCCTATCGCAGACCTTCCCTTTTGTTTTTTCCTCACCTACCCACCGTCCCTGCCCCTACACTTGCTTAAAAACCTGTTCCATCTACAACATTTTCCAGTTCTGACGAAGAATCATCGACCTGAAACGTCAACTCTGTTTCTCTCTCCATAGATGCTGCCTGACCTGCTGAATATTTCCAGCATTTCCTGTTTTTATTTTTAAAAATATTTACTGTTAATTATTTAAAAAATGTAGTAATTTTTATCATAATGGAGAAATTTGGCATTGCACAATTATAACATTATTTTCTCAGGGCCAGATCGGTTTTTTGAGCAGTAGTTATTACTCAGATCGCCGTTAAAATCCCAGTTACACCTTATTGGGCAAGGCTTAACTTTTTATGGTGTTGCTAACAGTCAATTAGTGCGTTAAATGGGAAGTTCTCATTTGATCAAGTGATTTCACTGACTGCCGGCTATGGTGGCTTGTGGGCAGGGTGGTGGTGGTGGTTGGTACACAGCGCAGCCTGTGGCGGAACAGTGAATGACTGACCACAACTTCAGGAATTCCGCGGCAATCTGTGCAAGCTGTAAATCCTGAAGTTCGGTCAGTTTCAGAGGGCGTTTCAGAGCGAATTCCCAGCCATTTTTTACAGCATAGCAAGAGGCCATTCTGTACGAGCCTTCTCCCACCCTTCTTTATCTCATCCTATCAACATACCCTTCTCATCCTTTATTTCTCACGTGATTATCTAGCTTCCCCTTGAATGTATCTATGCTAGTCGCCTCAACTATAACTAGTGTTAGCGAGTTCCACATTCTAACCAATCTCTGAGGAAAGAAGTTTCTCCTGAATTTCCCTTTGGATTTATTAGTGACCATCTTATATTTATGGCACCAGATCTTAATCTCCCCACAAGTGGAAAATTCTTGTTTACGTCTACCATATCAAACCATTTCATAGTCTTGAAGACCTCTATATGGTTACCCCTCACTTTTCTCTTTTCTAGAGAAAAGAACAACCGCCTGTTCAATATTTCCTGATAGGTATAATCTTTCAGGTCCTTATCATTCTCGTAAATCTTGCTTTACACGTTCTCTCGTCCCTCGATATCTTTTTTATTGTATGGAGCTCAGAACTGTTCACAATACT